>OY757017.1:118729753-119929753 GCA_963580285.1 Lucinisca nassula
CGGCTAACAAAGAGCCTACAATACTAAGGACGCGTCCAACAAAATTATTGGTAGTATTGGAATTTATCAAGCAAAGTTGAAATACAGGTGGTTTAATTTTGGTCTGACTCTCCTACCTTGATTTATGATAGATCTAATTAAGACATATTGTTTTGGTATATGGTTTGCTGTAAATGATTCACTGTTTTGCTAAGAGACCATGTGGAATGTTGGTGCACATGCTGTTTTGATTTCATGTTCGCTTTTCTGTTGCCTTATATTACTTTTTTAGTGGCTTAGAATGGCTATGATCTTTGAGGTCGGCTTTTCCTCACTGTTTTTTTTTTGAATCTTGACTGTATGAAATATTTTTAGGAAGAGCACATTTGTTATTTATGATAAAGCTTATTCCGACTATTTGAGACAAAATCATAGTTATTCTGGTGGCAGTACAACTTGCAACATTAAAATCCCAAACCATGAACGGTAAAAAACATTATCACTGCTGTAAAATTGACTGTAAAATACCAAATCACAACGGTCTAAAACCAAAACGGCTACATTGAAAACCCAATACAGTAAAATGTAATAACCTCGCTTTAAAGCATTTCTAGCGGTTTCTTTGAAGTGGTTCCATCACAGGTGGACAAATTCTTGACGTTATCACCAAAACCTTTACTGATGTTAGATGCAATTACAATATCAAGTCTACTTTTGGTTTCACTTCTTTTTAGGCGTATTTTATGTTCTCTAGACAGAATCTGCCTTTCATCAGCTTAACATGGTACAATTAAGAACACACATCTGCAATTCAGCTGTAAACAAAAGTAAACGTATCTTGGATTGCATTTTTTTCATCCTATTTGGACATTTGTTTACAAAAATCCAGGTGACATTTCCCATAATTCTTTGTAATACGTGTGAAAACCAAACCTGGATACGTTAAAAGTCCCATCATCATAAATACACATTGTAGGTAGTGAGTCATGTCAAACTGGAGAAAGCATTCAACTAACTAATGAAATGAAGCCGCATGAGTATGAAAGGTCAAGGTTGTTTTTCTCTGAAACCACCTGGTCAATTTAAGTCGAATTTCATATGTCAGCTTTGTTGAAGAAAATATATGATAGTCAAATCTTGTGAACAAAATATCGCAACCTAGGCCCTTGAAACTTTATAAGCTTATTGGAGATGATGGGTAGCTATTGATTACCTGATTATCTTTTGAAAAAAATTCAACATCTTTTTCTGGAGTTAAGTCTCAATTGTTCATCAAATTGACAAGCATATGGTTGGGGACATAAATTATAATGTTTGTGAACACATTTTCTAAGTTTCAGATTCTGTTGAAATGGTATGACTTATATTGGTCACAATTTTACTCTTTTTATTTATTTATTTTTTTTTCAGGAAATTCCTCAGTGTGGCATGGGTGTGTTGACATTTTACTGGGACCACATCCGGCAGTTCCTGATGTTGCAGTATATTCTGAATATATTGATGAATCTGGTGAGGTTAACCAAGATGGGAGTTTATCTTCATTTGAAGTGAAGGAAACCAGTAAATTATGTAGTGTGAGTTCACAGATTATAGCAGAAACCATTGTATTTGCCTTCCTTCAGAAAAAGAATAATCCTGATTTTGAAAATTACCTTATTCCGACAGTAGGTATCTCAAGAGAAAAAATTGTGTTTTATCTGTATGATCCTGAGTATGATTTTCTGCTGGAAAGCCCTGAGTTTCCCATATTTGATAGCAGGCGTAAAAATCTTGATTACTCAAGTGTTCTTGCCCTTTGGCTTGTTCTGAACTACAAGACCTTTTGCACAGGTGTATCTGAAGCAATGAGAGAAAGGAATTTTACTGCAGATATCTTGTCAGGCGTTCCCAGTGATATTAAAAACATATATAAGGAGGGACTTCAGTTTGGGAATTGTACACATGGAACAGAACAAGTAGAACCTTTTAATCCACGTTTTTATGGCTATCTGTTGAAGAAGTCTTATTCAGGTAAAAGCAAGTGGGCATACCTGCATGAAAATTATGTCTGAGAGGGATAGTTGATGTAGTGTTCGTGTTTAGTTGTTCGGACCCATAAAGGGATGGTATAATAGAACTGACCCAAACGGGATTTGTTTATATATTTTATTTACTACTTAACTACTAGACGCATGGATTAAGAATACTACTAGAATATCTCATTCATACATATGTAGTTAGCCTGAGCCTAAATACGAAAAAGGACATTATCTTACACGGGTATATTAATTTTAACAAGATATCTGTCTCCCTTTGATTCTCCAGACCTCTTGCCATTGCGAAAGAAATCAAGCCCAAATGTTTGATTTGACAGATTGACGCTGCGATATTAGGGCGTGACGAATAAACAGCACTTTTCGCGGATAAGAGAAAACAAATGTTAAACGCTAAAATTGCTTTTAATTTGAATGAAGAATTAGCCTCCAAAGATATCAGTTTTACTGAAAAGAATTTACTTCCGTGAGAGAATTTTTTTTTGTCTTTAAGGGTGTCCAACTTCTGATTTACGCACGTGTGTAATGAGCATACCGGTATAAATTAAAACACATTTTGCTTATCCGGCATCACGTCGCTATCTTTCCGCACCAATGGCTCTGTTTCAGTGTTTTGCAGGGACAATATATGCGTATATGTCCTAGAATATTTTACTTTGTTATTTTCTGTATATTATGTTCCTGTAAATTGATGTGAATCAAATATTCCTTCCGCCCCCGCCCATCGGGGCTTGAAGAAATATATGGGCTGCATGATGCTTCCACGCAGAGCTGATACCGACTCGTACACTAGTACTGGTAAACTACTTGAAGGATCTAAGCTTGCCCAGGCAAAGCGGTGCGCGAGTCGGACCGCCCATGCTTATAAACTTTATTGGTTTCATTGGGCGACAGGACTTGGAGATGTCATTTCATCCCTATGTCGGGTAAAAGTCCCACAAAAATTGGAAGCAACGTCTCCAAAATGACCTTTACAGTGTTGACGGGGACGTTAACCTCAAACAAAACAAAGCATCATTCCAATTATTGTAGCGCATTCTTTTCTTCCTAACACAATTGTAGTTGTTATGAGCCCAGCTCCTATTGTTAAGCATCTATCAGGCATGAAGAAAAGTCTCAAAATAGTCTAGACTATTTATTGCAAAACAAACAAGAAATAATCAACGGATTCTGATGTTTAACAACTGTCATGACACGCAGATACTTCTGGGACATGGAGGTGACATAAGCGATTTTATCAAAGCCGCATTAAATGCTCTTGAATTTATATGCAATAGATTATAATGTGGTCACAAATGCCATTACGATAACACATCCCATCACGAAAACACGCCTATATAATTTTGACCCCCTTGAACCCCACTTTTATACAGTAAAACTGGGGTTTCCGGGGGTATACCTTATTTTTCTTATTTCTGCTCTAAAATATAGGTTGTGGGTACTCGTTAGAACCGCCTCGATGAGGCGGTTCTAACGAGTGCCCACAATCTATATTTTGAGCAGAAATAAGAAAAATATCATCACAATTTTTCATTAAAAATTCATCTTTTTCGGCGATAAAGGTGGCAATGTATTTGTATAGACGTGTTTGCGCAATGCGTGTATCATGAAACAAGGCGCACTCGTTCTCTAAAACGATCATTATTCTGATAAAGATTTGTTACATTTTTAATTATTTATACTTTAACCCATTCAGTACCAGAAATCCCTAAAGGGATACCTTGGCAAACAGTGCAGGCCCAGATCAGACGCCGCTTGGGGGGGGGGGGGGGCGTCTGATCAGGGCCTACACTGTTAGCACAAAGTTAAGCCAATTCCCGAATAGATTTTGAAGAAAACACAACTTGACACCCCTAAATTTCGAAATGGACTCCTGCCATATATTTATGGTGGAAGATTCCATTTGGTACTAAAAGGGTTAAACATAGGATGCGGGTGCTCGTTAGTTCTGCTCTACCTAGGCGGTTATGCCGGGTGCACACAATCTTTGTTTTAGAGCAAAAATAAGTAAACAAATATGTATTTCCCTTGAAAGCCCCGTTTCCTTTATATAAAGTGGCGTTTACAGGAGTGCTCATTATACGGACTTGTAAACGAGATGGCAACAGCATTCTATCTGCCTAATTGTACATAGAAACAAATTCAGGGAATACACCACTTTGCCAATCGATATCATTCTCGATCTAAAACATCCATTTTCAAAATGCTTTCCGACAATATGCTCTATGAACTGGTCAACATTTGACAGTATGAGATGAATCACAGAACTGGGTCTGACTTGCAAGTTTCGGCCAATTAGTCCTCACAACTGTCCCTCAAATATTTTTCAACATTCTAGAATGGAAATAATGTGGATAATCTACTCTACGGTATAATGAAGTCTAGTCTTGTTAACAAAAGAGCGGGGAGAAATTTTTCAAGCGCATTGATATGATGGCACACATAGTCATAATGAGACATCAGATCCGGATCTGCACTGTATGCATTGGTATCTGTTTCGGTCTACAGGGGTGAAAGGATTAATTCTATAAGAAAATAGAAGTGAAGGTAATAATCAGGGAATAAATAAAATTACCCCACACCTACTATCAGAAAAAAACACACATCATCACGAAAACACACCTATACAATATTGACCCCCTTGAACCCCACTTTTATATAGTAAAACTGAGGTTTCCAGGGGTATACCTTATTTTTCTTATTTCTGCTCTAAAATATAGATTGTGGGTACTCATTAGAACCGCCTCTTTGAGGCGGTTCTAACGAGTGCCCACAATCTATATTTTGAGCAGAAATAAGAAAAATATCACAATTTTTCATCATAAAATTTTCGTTTTTACGGCGATAAGGGTGGCATTGTATTTGTATAGGCGTGTTTGCGCAATGAAAAACACGAACATGACTAGACCCTAATGAATCCGTCACAAGCGGAAAGCCAAAGGACAGTTACTTTCCCACAAAATGGCCAAATGACTATCCAAAATAAAAAGATAAAAGCGACACACACATGCAAAGACGAACTATAAGAATAATACGCAACGACAGACGAACCTTCTTGCAATGTTCCACTGGGGACCGGAATAGATTTTCCATCAGGAAAACACACCTATATGGTTTTCAGCCCATTGAACCCCACTTTTATATAGTAAAACTGGGGTTTGCAGGGGTAAACCTTATTTTTCTTATTTCTCTCCTAAAATATAGATTGTGGGTACTCGTTAGAACCGCCTCGATGAGGCGGTTCTATCGAGTGCCCACAATCTATATTTGGAGGAGAAATAAGAACAATATCACAATTGTTCATCATAAAAGTTTCATGTTTTCGGCGATAAAGGTGGCAATGTATTTGTATAGGCGTGTTTGCGTGATGCTGATGCCACAAACCTCGCCCTTGGTTCTGTCGCGGTTAATTCAGATGTTGCACCTTGTGCTATGATGTAGTAACATGATGATCCAAAGTTTACAGACATACAGGTTTGGTCAAACATTGTAGATCCAGATTTCACTTCTCCTGGCGGATCTGATGGTGTCTGTGATGGGTGGTGTGGGTTGACTGTATCGATTCCTGATCATCACATTCATTTCTATTTTCCTTATGTTTGCAATCCCATGCTTTGGACATATTACTTATTCGAAATTCGCAAAATTGCAGTATGTTTCCTCTCGCTTTGTTTGCCGGATCATTACAGGGTCACTGATGAGGCTTTATTAGCCGAAACTACCCATCTTCTTTCTTATGAATGTTTTCATTGCTCTTAAAGGAACTCATTTTTGATTTTTATTTGCCTTCACTGCAGCTGGTGTTGTGCCGTGTGGCGGCCGTAAAACGTCTCCCCGTACATCAACCATAGTGCAGTTTTTATTTTACTTTTGGTCCTTTGAGATCAGCGTGAATATTCTGAGAAATCAGAAATCAATTATTGGTTTAGACTCATATTCTAGACAGGTTTTTAATTATTTGGCCCCATTTTGATTTATATCAGTCTTTGAATCGACTGCCTATTCGAAATTCGCAAAATTGCAGTATGTTTCCTCTCGCTTTCTTTGCCGGATCATTACAGGGTCACTGATGAGGCTTTATTAGCCGAAACTACGTAGTATGGCTCATCTTCTTTCTTATGAATGTTTTCATTGCTCT
The DNA here is from genome assembly GCA_963580285.1 of Lucinisca nassula. NCBI lineage: Eukaryota > Metazoa > Mollusca > Bivalvia > Lucinida > Lucinidae > Lucinisca > Lucinisca nassula. The sequence goes on from OY757017.1 coordinate 118,735,904, forward strand.
TAAAGGAACTCATTTTTGATTTTTATTTATTATAAAATCAGTTCTTTCCATTGTTTTGAATGTCAAGGTACAATCCGGTGTCCGATACTATCATAAACGTTTCTTTAACCTGAGGAAAAATCTATAAACATAGGTACATGTAACAATCTGCAAAGTTTAACTAAATCTTGACCGGCCCCGAAAGCTCAGTTGGTAGAGTGTCCGCTCCGGGGAACGGGAGGTCACGGGTTCGATCCCGGGCCGCAACATACCAAAGTCGTTAAAAATGGTACTAGCTGCTCCTCGCTTGGCACTCAGATTTAGGGGGTAGAGCTAGGACTGGTCGACCCAGTGTCAGGATAATGTGACTGGGTGTGGTATCATGTAATGTGTCTGGGACATGATACTTCAGTGAGGCAGCACTATAAAAGTGAGCATTGAGCTCCCTGTCGCAACCAGACACCGTCGTGATATGACTGAAAAATTGTTGAAAGCGACGTTAAACCCGAATTCATACACACACACACTTAACTAAATCTTGTTTTCAATGCTGTCAAATATGAATATTAGTTGCACCCAATGATCTACGATCCAAAGTTTTTGGTCAGAAAGATCTAGGCAAACAGTGTAGACCCACTGCTTCTCACTGCTTCTGAAGAGAAGCCGGATCAGGATCTTCACTGTTTGCCATTCAATCTACATACTTTGGACACATAATGCCATTGTAAACATTTTTGTAAGTCCAAGCCCATGGTCTGATCAACGGTAAAAACAATTACAGAACTTTCAGGTGTCCACAATTTTAGGACTTTAATTACACTACATACTTTTTTCTTACCTCAGATGGGTAGCAAATTGCAGATATAAATCTTAGGTTTCATTGCAGAAGATGAAAATAATTTCAAGTCCTCCAAGTCAATAACACAGTGTTCATTTCTGTAGCTACGGAAGAAACATGAACATCCTTCCATTTTTTTGTACGGATCACAAATTCCTGTTGTTGAAGAAACGAAATTTCTTGGAGTCATTCTTGAACAAAAGTTATATCTTATTCCCCATGTTAAATATCTTAAAGCTAAATGCTTACGTTTGAAGGTATTAACTCATACAAGTTAGAGAGCAGATCGGTATTCCTGATTACCAGATGAGGTCAAAGACAAGTTCTATGATGATTTGGACTCTGTGATTTCTGCTACACCCCGGGGAGACAAACTCATCATCCTGGGAGACTTCAATGCTAGGGTGGACACAGACCACCAAACCTGGGAAGGTGTGATTGGAAATGAAGAAGTAGGAAAGTGCAATAGCAATGGCCTCCTCCTTTTGAGGAAGTGCGCAGAGCATGAACTGCGGATCACCAACACAGTTTTCCGTCTGCCAACTCGCAACAAGACATCATGGATGCATCCTCGCTCCAAACACCGGTATCTCATTGACTATGTCATAGTTAGAAGGAAGAACAGACAGGATGTCAAAGTGACAAAGACTGTGTGTGGTGCGGACTGCTGGACAGATCAAAAGTTTGTTGTCAGTAAACTCAACCTGCGTATCCAGCCTACACGGCGACCGCAAGGCCAGAAACTGGCCAAGAGACTGGATGTCTCTAAGCTAAAACAAGACAGCAAGCGGCAAGCCTTCACCCATGATATCTGCAGCAGACTAGATGCAATGGAATTCAGTTCAGATGACCCTGAAGAGAACTGAAAAGTCTTCAGAGACACTGTCCACTCTTCAGCAATGGATTTTCTAGGTCCAGTACCTCGCAAACACCAAGACTGGTTTGACGAGAATGAGGAAGAAATCCAGGGACTCCTTGAAGAGAAGCACCAAAAACACAAGGCGTGCCTCAGTGATACCAGCTCAGTATCTAACAAGGCAGCCTATTCAGATATATGCAAGACAGTGCAAACAAGACTCAGAGACATGCAAGACACCTGGCTCAGCAACAAGGCTGATGAAATCCAGTCCTTTGCAGACAGAAAGGATATGAAGAATTTCTTTGTCTCATCAGCCCATCTTAGAACACACAGATAGTAACATTTCTCAAATATAATTAAGATTGGTCATTGTCAGTAATGACAGACGAACTATTATTACATATTCACTGGTCTTTAATAAGACCGAAGTTAGATTATGAGTTTTTTGTTTATGGTTCTGCTAGAAAGTCCTATTTAAAATATTTGGATACTATCCATCACCAAAGACTTCGTCTGGCTTTGGGTGCCTTTCGTACTTCTCCAGTACTAAGCCTTTATATGGAAGCAGGTGACTTTCTCTTCAGTATGCTCTTAGGCTTGCTGCTAAACCATCTAAAATAAAAGCGAAGGCAATGATCAGGAATCGATACAATTAACTCACAGCTCCCACCAGAGACACGAAAGGGAAAGAAATACAAACATGAAACAACTAGACCCTAATGGAAACATCAATAGCAGAAAGCCAAACGGACAGTCACTTTCCCACAAAAAGGCCAATTGGCATAACAAAATAAACCGCGACAGAAAAACCGCCTTGGAACAGTCAGTGAAACGAATTCCACTATGTGTGTGTGTGTGTGTGTTGGGGGGGGGGGGGGGAGGGGTGGGGGTGCTTAAATCGATTTTACGTGGCCACAATCCTCGTCCTTACTTCCGTCGCAATTTAGAGAAACAATTTTTTCAGTCCGCATGACGAAGGCCTAAAAACTCATCAGTGCAACCTCTCCGTGAACAAAAAAATCAAACAACCACAGTGCTTTCAAAATTTCATTTCACCCTGAATTTGCAGATACAGTAGAACTTCAGTGGCTCGAACTCCGATGGCTCGTTTACTATGGATGAGTCGAACCCGTTCCTGAGTCCGCAGGGAATTCCTCCAAATACGATATAAGGGTAATTTAGGAAGATTTTCTTCATTTATCTTGTAAATGTATGCTGTGTGTACTCATTAGAATCGCCTCGATGAGGCGATTCTAATGAGTACATACAACATACATTTATAGCACAGAACACTGAAAAGATATCCCACAATTATCTCCATTATGCCTCCTGATATGGCACTAATAGTAACCCTCAATGGCTCGAACTACCGCTGTCTCGAACAAATTTCCATGGTCCCAAAGGGGTTCGAGCCATCGAAGTTCGACTGTACGTATTATCATTACGAAAACACGCCTATACAAATACATTGTAAACTTTACCGCCCCCAAAATGGAACATTTTAGGTCGAAACATCGTGATATTTGACTTATTTCTGCTTAAAATATAGATTGTGGGTACTCTTAATGTACTCTAGCGAGTACTTACAATCTACACTTTAGAACAGAAATAAGAAAAATAAGGTTTATCCCTTCAAATAAGTTCTGAAGTTAGATCCTTTGGAAGCAAGGGATATACCAAATAAAAGATAATAGCAGGCTCGGTTTTATTGGGTCTGTTCATGACCAGTACTGAAATGTGCAACACCGGCCACGCCCTCTAACACCGGCTTAAGCAGAACTCTATTTTCAAAACTATACCAAATGAAGTCAATGATCCCAAAGGACCAGAATATATAATCTGCACTATGATGATGTACGGGGAGACGTTTTACGGCCGCCACACAGCACAACACCAGCTACAGTGAAAATAAATACGTTCTGAAGTTAGATCCTTTGGAAGCCAGGAATACACCAAATAAAAGAAAATAGCAGACTCGGTTTTACTGAGTCTGTTCATGACCAATACTGAAATGTGCAACACCGGCCACGCCCTCTAGCCTCTTAAGTTTAACTTTATAAAAGTGGGGGTCAGAATTATATAGGCATGTTTTCGGGATGATTAAACCCCAGCAAATAAGCCTTTTGTATTACGTATATTTTCACTTCTAAAAAAATTAGGTAACCCCCTTAAACATATTAAAAATATATGAAACCGCCTAAGTTCGATCTTGGTGTATCAAAAAAAAAAACCCTACAATTCTGTTTGACCGCTTAGAAGATATAAGCTTGCACAGGCAAAGTGGTGCGAGTCGGACCGTCCATGCTTATAAAACCCATTTGGTTTCATTGGGCAACAGAGCTTGAAGTGTCATTTCATCTCAATGTCAAAATTGGAGCAACGTCTCCAAATGACCTTTACAATGTTGTCGGCCACGTGAAGTCTTACTCAAATCAAACAAACAAACAAACAATTCCTTTTTAAATTAAATAATAGAAGCCTCCGTGGTGCAGTGGTTACGCTACTCGCCTTGTAAACCAGGGGTAGCAGGATCGATCCCGGGCTTCTCCAGACTTTCAGATGAGTCTTTAAACCGAGGTCCCGTCTCCGTAAGACCTTAGCTGTTGGTTGGACGTAAAACTCAAACACTCACTTTAAATTAAATAATGTCAAAAGGTTCGAATCAAATCAAGTACTTCTCAAACTTTCAGGTATTGCAGTCACGTCACAATGATTTCCAGCACGTCTTTACCGATGGTTCGAAAGAAGGGGATAAAGTTGGCTGTACGTATGTTTCTCATTACGCAAACACGCCTATACAAATACATTGCCACCTTTATCGCCGAAAAATTGAAAATTTTATGATGAAAAATTGTGATATTTTTTTCTTATTTCTTTTAGAGCAGAAATAAGAAAAATAAGGTATACCCCCGGAAACCCCAGTTTTACTATATAAAGTGGGGTTCAAGGGGGTCAAAATTATATAGGCGTGTTTACGTGATGTAAAGATAAGCTCTAAATCTGCGTCTCCCAGATGGTTCGTCTATTATTATGCTAAAGCCAAAGCAATAGACCTACTTTTAAATTCTGTCAGTACTTCAACAATTCAAAAAGCCGTCATATTTTCTAATTCTCTTTCTGTGCTTAAGGCTTTAAACCATTTATCACCCACTAAACCTCAGATTCAGAAATTGATCGAAAAACATCACGAAAATTCTACAACACATCGAATCTTGATTTGTTGGCTTCCGAGCCATATTGGCATTGTCGAATTGGACGGCACATGTGCAATAGGTAACAAACTCCGTTCCACATCACGTGAACAAGTCCGTGAAATGAACACCCCACTAAACCCCACTTTATATAGAGAAAACTGGGGTTTACGGGGGTAAACATTTTTTCCTGATTTCTGCTCCAAGACATAGGTTGTGGCTACTCGTTAGAACCGCCTCAATGAGGCGGTTCTAACGAGCACCCAAAACCTATGTTTTGAGAATAAATAAGAAAAATATCGCAAATTTTCATCATATAAATACTTTTTTGAGGTATGAAAAAATGCACTATAACACACGGATGTGTTATCGTAATGATTAAACCTGACGTCGAACAAAATGCTCTCCTCCACCATCTTCCAGGAAAGAGGAAGTAGTATTAACTGGACTGCGCATTGGTCATACTAGAGTTGAGTAATATCCAAAATGTCCAATGTCCAAAATGACCTGTAAAGATTTGGTTGGGACGTTTAACCTCAAATCAAACAAAACTGTTTCCGAGATATTGTATAGACGAATATGTTATTCTGATGAATTGCCAAACAAAACGATGCGCCAACTACACAAAACTAATAGCGCTTTTCACGAGTGACATTGCAAAGTAGGACATAGAGGATCTTACATTTGTGCTCATGTATTATGAATTTATTAAATGAGTCCAGGACAAATGATAAAATGCGACGCCTCGCCGAGCATTTTCCCCTTTTCCACAACGAGTGTAATAGAGTTAAAAATACATGAGCACGAATGCAAGATACTATTTATCATATGGCATTAAAAACGCATTTTATTCACGATTGGTTTACAAAAAAGTCAATATTCCGCCATAAGTAAACGCGACGTCGTTAAGAACATTGTACAGGTAACTTTATGGGGCATATCTAATTAAACTGCATATTTATTCCACTAATGGATCATCGAATTTATTACATGGCGTTATTACATTCCCAGACTCGGCGTCACATGATAAAAAACAACTCCATTCATGATCAAATCCATGGTTTCATAGACTATTGCCGTTACTAGTGAGTATTTCAGCATTACGAAAATACGCCTATACAAATACATTGTAAACTTAACCGCCGAAAAAAAAAAAGAATAAAATTAAAAGATGAAAATGTGTGATTTTATTTTCTCATTTCTGCTAAAAATATAGATTGAGGGTATTTGTTAGTACCGCCTCAATGAGGCGGTTCTAACGAGTACCCAAAGTCTATATTTTACAGCGGAAATAAGAATAATAAGGGTTACCCCTGTAAACCCTAGTTTTACTTTATAAAAGTGGGGTCCAAGGGGATCACAATTATATAGGCGTGTTTTCGTGATGAAACTAAACAGCTGAGCGATATTTCTTCTTCATGCAGTAGCGAATGGTATTTATCCTGCTCATAAATTTTATTTTTTTAGCGGGACAAGTTTTATGCTCAAGCGACTTGGGCATGAAAAAGTTTTATTACCTCTGGGCCAGATCTGGATTTGATCTCGGAGTGATTCTTGACATTATCTTATGAGTAAATCGTTTTGTTGTCCTTGGAGACGATGCAACGATAATTATGACATTATATGGACATTTGCACATGAAAACGCGCATATTGGTATGTGCGACCGGCAAAGACTCAGATCAGCTTGTGTGTCCGCGCAGTGTGATCTTTGACTTCGCAGATTATAAGAGACATTTATGGGCATTGCCACATCTACAGAGGAAAAACAGGACGCACTGACCGTTGTTCGAGAGAGACAAGCAACAGAAAAGGGTCTTTCTTTTTATGACGTGGCTCATACCAAAACAGTGCCGATTCTATGAGATTTATATCGCTTCATTGAATGTAAAATCGCATTCATTTATACTAAAAAGTCATCGTCCCTTGACACCAATTTACAAGGTGTAAACGAATGCCACCCATGACACTCGCTGCAGATAAAAATGAGGCGCGAAAAGGAACTTCTGTCTTTCTTCGACGTAGCAAATCAGCCTGCGTTTGCTTACGCTTACTAATAGTCAGAATACAGCCTGACATGTGTGTACGACATCCATAAAACTAACGTCGAAGACTCTGACTGTCCTCTTTGCAGATATCCGAAAATACATTTGAGCCTGTCTCGTCTCAACAGAATATAACAGATCCCAGTTTTTGATTATATTGATAAGTGAGTGTTTGAGTTTTACGTCCCACCAACAGCTAAGGTCATACCGGGACGGTACCTCGGTTTAAAGGCTCACTCGAAAGTTTCGAGAAACCCGGGATCGATCATTACGTTGCATCGACGTTGATGCGAGGTTGCTAGACGTTGTTTATCCGCCCAAACGGGCACTTTACGTGTAAGCAACGTTGTATCAGCGTCGATGCAACGTCATCTTGTTGCTTTGACGCCTTGCATCCGCTGCCTACGTTTTTGATGTCGTGTCCCCTCTGTAACCGTGTCAAAAGAATGCTAACCTTAGCGTTCTCCGATGATCCCATGTGTTTCAGAAGTAACTGTTTTCTCAAATGTGCCCGAAAGAGGATATTACATTCGTGTTCCTGTATTATTCAATTTATTAAACTCGTTGAGGAAAAGGGATAAAATGCGACCCTCGCATGTTATCCCTTTTCCTGATCTCGTTTAATAAATTAAATAATACATGGGCAAGAATGCAAGGTTCTATTTGCATGTATCATATGGCATTTTAAACTAATTTTATGCATGGTTATTTTACAAAAACGTCAATACCGCCGTCATTTAGAACGTCGTACATGTATTGTTACTGATAGCTCAGTTGGTAGAGTGTCCGCTCCGAAGAACGGGAGGTCACGGGTTCGATCTCTGGCCGCGACATACCAAAGTCGTTAAGAATGGTACTAGCTGCTTCTCGCTTGGTACTCAGATTTACGGGGTAGAGCTAGGACTGGTCGACCCAGTGTCAGGATAATGTGACTGGGTGTGGTATCATGTAATGTGTCTGGGACATGATACTTCATTGAGGCAGCACTATAAAAGTTAGCATTGAGCTCCCTGTCGCAACCACACGCCGTCGTGATATGACTGAAAATTGTTGAAAGCGACGTTAAACCCGAATTCACACACACACACACACACACACACACACACACACACACACACATGTAACGTTACGGGGCGTATCTAACTAATTTGCATATTTATTCCAGTCGTGGATATTTGCCCCCGCCCATAGGGGCTTCAAGAAATATATGGGCTGCATGATGCTTCCACGCAGAGCTGAATCTGGCTCGCACACTAGTACTGGTAAACCGCTTAGAGGATCTAAGCCTGTCCAGGAACCGCGGTGCGAGGCGGACCGTCCATGCTGATAAACCCTATTGGTTTCATTTGGCGACAGGGCTTGAGATGTCATTTCATCTCAGTGTCGGGTAAAAGTCCAACAAAATTGGAAGCAACGTCTCCAAAATGACCTTTACAGTGTTGACGGGGACGTTAAACCACAAATCAACCAACCAACCACTCGTGGATAATTGAATTTATTGCATGGCGTTTTTTTTTTTTTTTTTCATTCTCAAACGCGACGTCATATGATAAAATAGAATACGAGGACTGTTCAAATGTGAATGAAGGTAGAACGTTTACTCATGCACTAATGCGAAAATCACCTGGAAATAAATATCACAGCGTAGAAAAACATTTTACCTACACATTGATACCAAACCTGTTAAAAATCCGTGCACTTTAGCCATGTATATCGTTCGATAAACACTGTCTACTCTTGTAGACTAATACAAAACATGGTTGGAAGAAGGTCGGAGTACGCCGTTTAAATACGGTCCTATATTATGAATCGTTGTATTCTTGGTATACGGTGCAAAGACGAAATATGTTCGGTTTATGGGCATAATGAAATGTCTTTTCCGACAGTTTTTCGTTGGTGTAAGAAATTCAGCTGTGGGCTAGGCTCAACAGAAGATGCACCACATGACCGTCTGCCGAAAAGAGCAACATCTGCCAAGATGGTTGGTAGAATGAAGGAAATAGTTGCTACCGATGCACGATACACCACTAGGCAAATAGCTAGTATGGTTGGCACATCATTAGGAGCAGCTCATACAATTCTGAAACGGGATTTGAAAATGAGAAAGATCTGTGCTAGATGGATTCCCCATCTGTTGACAGATAAGCAGAAAAAGACACGCGTTCAGTGCGCCAAGAAGTTGCTTAAAAAGTTTCCAGATTACAATGCACGGTCTTTCGATAATGTCGTCACAGGTGACGAGACATGGGTTCACTTTTTTGAGCCAAAACGAAAGATTCAGAGCAAAATATGGGCAACAAAGTATTGCAAAAGACCATGCATTGCAAGGCGGACCATGAGCGTCAAGAAGGTAATGTATGCCATATTCTTTTTAAATCAGGGCCCTGCTATTCAGGTTGCTGTGCTTAAGGCAAATCTGTAAATGCGAAGTTTTACAAGAATAAAGTTCTTCGAAAATTGAAGAAATATTTCAAAGAACGAAGATCCGCAACTGGTTTGGCCAATGTCAGATTGTAACATGACAATGCGTCATCGCACAAGGCGTTCATTGTGCAAGACTATCTGAAGCAGGAAAAGGTTGTTGAACTCCCTCATCCCTCGTATTCCCCTGACCTTTCCCCGTGTGCCTTTTTTTGTTCCCGCGGCTGAAAAAATACCTTTCTGGTCGAAAATTTGTACAGCGCATACACCTCGGTTCTGCAATTTTCCAGTGCCTTCATAGTATACCTCGAAACGACTACCAAAATACATTCAATGATAGGATCAGAAGACTGAAAGTTTGTATATCTGTTAAAGGGGAATACTTTGAGGGGACAAAATAAATTTTTCATCGAAATCTATCACGGAATCATTTTTATGTGCTTAGTTGCATTCATATTTGAACAGTCCTCGTATACCTTGCCATGCCTAATGTATCTGGATGAAACTCAATCGCAAAACCGTCCTTGTTTGTACAACTAGCAAACAAACATCTCTATGTAACTTGATGCTATGTCATGATTCCAGACATGTGTCTATTCCTTGTCTTTTTTTTTTTTGCCTAAACCATTTCCCGTCTGAGTGCTTATTACGAACGCTTCAATTGAATTTCCACGGAATATTATTATTATTAACAACAATTAGCATCGTTTATTTAAATAATTATAATGATTGCTGCTGTTGTTGTTGTCGTTTTTAATTTCAGTAATTTCCAAAAAGGAACAAAACTTCGCATTACGATAACACGCCAGTGCGACATAGTGCATTTTTCATATCTTCAAAATGGCTACTTTTTCTGATAAAAATCGGTGATATTTTTCTTATTAACAATGCAATCACATGTTGTGAGTGCTCGTTGAAACCGCCTTATTTAAGCAGTTCTAACGAGTACCCACAACCTATGTCTTGGAACAGAAATAAAAAAAAAATGTTTACCCCCTTAAACCCCAGTTATTCTTAAAAAAATGAGATTCATTTCATGGGCATGTTCACGTGAAGTACCTATATCGTTTCCTGTCTGAGTGCTTATTACGAACGCATTTCAATGACTTTTCCACAGCATATTATTATTATTATACAATAATTATCATCGTTTATTTAAATAATTATAATGATTGTTGTTGTTGTTGTCATTTTCATTTCTGTAATTGTTTAAAGACCTTCCTCGAAAAAGGAACAAAACTTCGAATATGGAACATGACTATGAATTCTTTGAAATGTTTCGCAACCTGAAGGAAATGAATGTTAACCCTTTTTGTACCTAATGGAATCTTCCTCCTTATATATAGCAGGAGTCCATTTCAAATTTAGGGGTGTCAGGTTGTGCTTTTCTTCAAAATTGATTTGGAAAATGGCTGAACTTTCAGCAAACAGTAGAGGCTCTGATCAGATGCCACGTTCTGCTGCGTCTGATCTTGGCCTGCACTGTTTGCCAAATTCCCGTTGTAGGGTTTCTGGTACTAAATGGGTTAAAGGGAAGCAACAGTATATTTGATACCGGCCCCGATAGCTCAGTTGGTAGAGTGTCCGCTCCGGGGAACTGGAGGTCACGGGTTCGATGCCTGGCCGCGACATACCAAATTCGTTAAGAATGGTACTAGCTGCTTCTCGCTTGGTACTTAGATTAACGGGGTAGAGCTAGGACTGGTCGACCCAGTGTCAGGATAATGTGACAGATTTACGGGGTAGAGCTAGGACTGGTCGACCCAGTGTCAGGATAATGTGACAGATTTACGGGATAGAGCTAGAACTGGTCGACCCAGTGTCAAGATAATGTGACTGAGTGTGGTATGATGTAGTATGTCTGGGACATGACACTTCAGTGAGGCAGCACTGTAAAAGTGAGCATTGAGCTCCCTGTCGCAACCAGACACCGTCGTGATATGACTGAAAAATTGTTGAAAGCGACGTTAAACCCCAATTAACAAACACACACACACACACACACACACACGCACACACACACACACACACACACACACACACACACACACACACACACACACACACACACACACACACACACACATTCAAAAAGGCAATGGTTTCGTTTTGTAATGCTAATATGACAATTTAGAGAAACATTTTTTTCAGTCGGCATGAAGGCCTCAAAACTCATCAGTGCAACATCTCCGTGAACTAAAAAAAAAAACAAAACAACCACAGAGCTTTCAAATTTTCATTTCGCCCTGAATTTGCAGATTCGTATGGCCATTACGAAAACACGCCTATACAAATACATTGTAAACTTTACCGCCCCAAAATGGAATATTTTAGGTCTAAAATCGTGATATTTGACTTATTTCTGCTTAAAATATAGATTGTGGGTACTCTTTAGAACCGCCACAACGAGGCCGTTCTAGCGAGTACTTACAATCTACACTTTAGAACAGAAATAAGAAAAATAAGGTTTATCCCTTTAAATAAGTTCTGAAGTTAGATCCTTTGGAAGCAAGGGATTTACCAAATAAAAGATAATAGCAGACTCGGTTTTATTGAGTCTGTTCATGACTGTTTAAAGCAGTAAGACTCAATTCCTTCCTGCTGATATGGTGCCTTGCTGCTAATACGGTGCCTTCCTGCTGATATGGTGCCAGCAGTTGCAGTTATAGATATTTTGTTAAGAGTTGTCTAAAATCGTACTTCACGGTGTCTAACCATGCATATTTCAGATAGTGTCGGATGTTTGGTTTTGGTTTTACGGCCCTTTCAAGATTATTTCACTCATATCAGAACTGGATGATAACCGGAGTCCCCGTTTGATTTGATGTTTAATGTCCCCGTCAACACTCTAAAGGTCATTTTGGAGACGTTGTTTCCAATTTTGTGGGACTTTTACCCGACATTGAGATAAAATGACATCTCAAGCCCTGTCGCCCAATGAAACCAATAGGGTTTATAAGCATGGACGGCCCGACTCGCACAACTTTGCATGGGCAGGCTTAAATCCTCTGAGCGGTTTACCAGTACTCGTGTGCGGTCTGATTCAGATATGCGTGGAAGCATCATGCATCCCATTTATTTCTTCAAACCCCAATGGGCGGGGGCCGCATCGAGGAGGTGAAACTGTTGAAGACGTATAAAAACTGATAAGTTCTACATTACACATTCAGACCTCACCCCTGGCTCACTGCCTCAGGCATAACCGATGGATCAGTTCAACTAACCCAGACGTACCAGGTTGCTCGATGCAACTGCGACTGCCACACAAATACTTTATATGTCGATGCCAGAGCATTCTACATATCTGCTGGCTCAGTGCCACTGCCTCCGACATAACAGCTGATTCGGGGCCTAAGCCACAGACGTGACTGCTGGCTCGATGCTGCTGCCTCACACATAACTGCAGGGTCGCTGCCATTTGCTAAGACATGACGCTGGCTCGGTTCCACTGCCTCAGACATAACTGCTGATTCGGTGCCTAAGCCACAGTCGTGATTGCTGCCTCGATGCCAATGCCCCAGTCATGCCTGCTGGCTCGGTTCCACTGCCTCAGACATACCCACAGGATCGTTGCCATTGGCTCAGACATTCCCGTTGGCTCAATGTCACTGCCTCAGACATAACCGATGGATCAGTGCTTCTGCCTCATGGGTATCTGGTTGCTTGCTGCCACTGCGACTGACTTGCAAATGGACTTAGTGCCACTACCACCAAAGTACTGTATGGATCGTTGCCAAAGCATCAAACATTTATGCTGTCTCAAAAGTCACTACCTCGGATATGCCTGCTGACTCGTGCCACTGCATCAGACTTAACTTCTGATTCCTTGCCCAAATCACAGACGCGCCTGTTTGCTCGGTCCCGCTGCTTCAGACATAACTGCTGATCCCGTTCCTAAGCCACAAACGTGCTTGCTGGCTCGGTGCAACTTCCACATGCATGTCTGCTGGCTCGGTTCCACTACCTCAGACATACCTGCGGGGTCGTTGTCACTGCCTCGGTGCCAAGGCATCAGACATTTGCTGCCTCAAAGTCACTGTCTCGGGCATGCCTGCTGACTCGGTGCCACTGCATCAGACATATCTTCTGATTCCTTGCCTAAATCACAGACGTGCCTGCAGGCTCGATGTCACTGCCTCTGACACAACTGCTGATTCAGTGCCTAAACCAAAGACGCGCGTGCTGCATCTGTCCCGCTGCCTCTATTATAACTCCTGATTTATTGTCTAAGCCATAGACTCGCCTGCTGGCTCGGCCCCGTTTGCTAAGATATAACTACTGATTCGGTGCCTAAGCCATAGACGTGGCTGCTGGCTCAGTGTCGCTGCCTCAGACATAACTGCTGATGCGGTGCTATACTACAGACGTGCCTGCTGGCTCGGTGCTACTTCCACAGTCATGTATACAGGCTCGGTTCCACTGCCTTAGAGATACTTGCAGGGTCGGTGTCAATCGCTGTTTCAGTGCCGCTGCCTCAGGCTATACCGAAGGATCTGTGCCACTGCCTCAAACATATCTGGTTGCTCGATGCCACTGTGGTTGTCATGCCTAATAAATTAGTGTTACACAAATAGTCTGCAGGCTCACAGTCACTGTCTCAGAAGTCCTGCTGACCGTGTGCCACTGCCTCAGACATAACTACTGTTCCAGTGCCTAAGCCACATACGTTCCTGCTGGCTCGGTGCCGCTGCTCAGATATGACTGGTGATTCAGTGCCTAAGCCACAGACGCACCTGCTGGCTCGGACCCGCTGCCTCAGTCAAAAGTGCCAATTCCGTGCCTAAACCACAGATGCGCCCGTGGGTCGGTCCCGCTGCCTCAGATTTAACTGCTGATTCGGTGCCTAAGCCATAGACTTGTATGCTGGCTCGGTGCCTCTGCCAGAGACATAACTGCTGATTCAGTGCCTAAGCCACAGACGTGCCTATTGACTCGGTAACAGCTCCACATGCATGTCTGCTGGCCTGGTCCTACTGTTTTAGAGATAAATGCAGGGTCGGTGCCACTGGCTTGAAGGATCAGTGCCACTGCGGCTGCTATGCCTAATGACTAAGTGTCACTGTAACACAAATACTCTATAATTCGGTGGCAAGGCAAGACATATCAGCAGTCGTGTGTGAGGCAGGGTCGTTGCCTCTTGCTCAGACATGCCCGCTGGCTCACACATGCCCGAATCCTTTCCTAAACCACAGGCGCGCCTGCTGGCTCGGACACGCTGCCTCAGATAAAACTATGATTCGGTGCCTAAGCCACAGATGTACCTGCTGGATTGGTGCCGCTGCATCAGATATAACTGCTGACTCGTTGCCTAAGCCATAGACGTACCTGCTGGCTCGGTGCCACTACGTCAGACATAACTGCAGATTCGGTGCCCAAGCCACAGACGTACCTGCCGGCTCGGTGCCACATCCATAGGTATGCCTGCATGCTCGATTCCACTGCCTCAGAGATAGCTGCAGGGTCGTTCTCACTCGCTGAGACAAGCCTGCTGTCCCAGTGCCACTGCCGCAGGCTAAACTGATGGATCTGTGTCACAGCCTCAAATGTATCTCGTTGCTCGATGCTACTGTGACTGTCATGCCTAATGATTTAGTGTCAATGGCACACACACACTTTATTGATCGGCGACAGGGCATCAGCCATGTCAGCTGGCACATAGTCACTGCCTCAAAAGGCCTGATGGCTGTGTACCACTGCCTCAGACATAACTGCTGATTCGGTGCCTAAGCCATAGACGTGTCTGCTGGATCTGTGCTGCTGCCTGAAATTATTTGTCTAAATCGCGACGGAAGTAAGGGCGAGGATTGTGGCCACGTAAAATCGATTTAAGCCCCCCAGTGGAAATAATTGCACTGACCGTTCCAAGGCGGTTCTTCTGTGGCGGTTTATTTATGGTGTTGTTTGTTACTTACTGTGTGTATCACTTGTGTCTTTTTATTTTGGATGGCCATATGGCCATTTTGTGGGAAAGTAACTGTCCTTATGGCCTTCCTTTGTTTAGGTTTCGCTTAATGTTTGTGTTTCCCTTTGGTGTCTTTGATTAGTGGTGTAAGTTAATTGTATCGATTCCTGATCTTTGGTTTACATCTACTTCTCATACAAGGCTGCTGAATCGGTGCCTAAGCCACAGACGCGCCGTTCGGCTCGGACCCGCTACCTCAGACATAACTGCTAATTCCGTGTCTAAACCACAGATGCGGCTGCTGACTCGGCCACGCTGCTTCAGATATAACTGCTGATTCGGTGCCTAAGCCACAGATGTGCCTGCTGGCTCGATGTCACTTCCACATGCATGCCTGTTGGCTCGGTTCCACTGCCTCAGAGATACCTGCAGGGTTGTTGTCACTTGATGAGACATTCTCTCTGGCTCAGTGCCACTTAGTAATGCTAAACTGATGGATCAGTGCCACTGCCCCAGACGTATCTGGTTGCTCGATGCCACTGCGGCGGTCATGGCAAATGACTAAGTACCACTGCCACACAAGTACTTTATGGATCGATGGCGAAGCATCAAACATGCCTGAAGGCGGAATGTCACTGCCTAGGACATGCCTACTGCCTTGGTGCTACTGCCTCCGACATAACAGCTGAATCGGTGCATGCTGGCTAGATGCTGCTGCCATACACACTACTGCATGGTCGTTGCCACTGGCTAAGATATGACCGCTGGCTCGGTTCCACAGCCTGAGAGTTAACTGCTGATTCAGTGCCTAAGCCAAAGTCATGCCTGCTGCATCGGTGCTGCTGCCTCAGGCATGCCTGCTGGCTCGGTTCCATTGCCTCAGACATATCAGCAGGATCGCTGGACCGCTGACTAAGTGTCACTGCCTCAGACATAACCTATGACTCAGTGCTTCGTCCACAGGCGTACGTGGTTGCCCGATGCCACTGTGACTGACAAGCCAATATACATGTATTTAATGCCACTGCCACCAAAAATACTTAATGGTTCGGTGCCAAAGCAGCAGGCATAGCTGCTGGCTGCAGACAGTCACAGGCCTGCTGGCTCGGTGCCACAGTCTAAGGCAAAGTGCTGATTTGGTGCCTTAGCCACGCCACAGACGGGCCTGCTGGCTAGGTGCAACTGCCTCATGCATGCCTGCTGGCTCGGTTCAGCTGCCTCAGATATACCTGCTGTGTTTTTGCCAATGGCTCAGACATGCCGGTTGGCTCAGTGCCACTGCTTCAGACATAACTGATGTATGAGTGCCCCAGACGTACTAGGTTGCTCGTCTATCATGCCAAATTACTTACTGCCACTATAACACAAGAGTACTTTACTGCTCGGTACCAAGGCATCAGGCATGTCTACTTGCTGAACCTCACTGCCTCGGACATGCCTGCTGGCTCGGCAAACACTGCCTCAGACATGCCTGCTGGCTCGGCAAACACTGCCTCAGACAAAACTGCTGATTCTGAGCTTAAACCACAGACGCACCTGCTGGCTCGGTGCCGCTGCCTCAGGCATAGCTGCTGATTCAGTAATAAAGCCAATGCCATGCCTGCGCGCCTGCTGGCTAGGTTCCGCTGCCTCAGGTATAACTGCTGATTAGGTGCAAAAGCCAAAGTCATGTCTGTTAGCTAGGTGCCACTGCTGTAGGCATGCCTGTCGGCTCGGTTCCATTGCCTTAGACATACTTGCAGTGTCGTTGCCACTGGTTCCGACATGCCCGCTGGCTCAGTGCGACAGTCTCAGACTGACTGGTGGACCATTGCAAATGCCTCAGACGTATCTGGCTGCTCGACGCCATTGCGTTTGTATGACGAAACCCGCGCCATAAAGGATAACCCTTTTCTAGAACATATTTAACTTCACTACAGCTGGTGTGTGGGAATGTGTGGCGGCGGTAAAACGTCTCCCTGCCCTACATCATAGTGTAGATTATATTTTCTTGTCCTTTGGGATCATTGATTCCATTGTGGAATTTTGTAAATATCTGAGGGTCACTGATGAGGCCTAATTGGCCGAACCTAGCTAGTCTGGCCCAGAAAACATGTACACTCCATATTTTTAGTTCTGTGGTGTATTCCTTGCTTCCAAAGGATAGCCCTTTTATAGAACATATTTAACTTCACTACAGCTGGTGTGTGGGAATGTGTGGCGGCGGTAAAACGTCTCCCTGCCCTACATCATAGTGTAGATTATATTTTCTTGTTCTTTGGGATCATTGATTCCATTGTGGAATTTTGAAAATATCTGAGGGTCAGTGATGAGGCCTAATTGGCCGAAACTAGCTAGTCTGGCCCAGAAAACATGTACACTCCATATTTTTAGTTCTGTTATGTATTCCTTGCTTCCAAAGGATAACCCTTTTATAGAACATATTTAACCACAATTGTATAGTTTTACATTCTACATAACTGCTAATTCGGTGCCTAAGCCTTTATGAATCGGTGGCAAGGCAAGACATGTTAACAGTCATGTCTAAGGCAGGGTCGTTGCCACTTGCTCAGACATTCCCGTTGGATCAGTGTCAATGCCTCAGACGTACCTGGCTGCTCGATACTATTTCGTTTGTCATGCCACACAAAATTTAATACTTTACGATTCGGTGCCAAGGCATCAGACATTATCTGCTGCCTCAAAGTCACTGACTCGGACATGCCTGCTGACTCGGTCCTAGCTGCCTCTGACATAACTCCTGATTGGGTGCCTTAGCCACATACATGCCTGCTGGCTGGATGCCACTGCCTCAGCTCGGTCTGCTGGCTCGGTTTCACTGCCTCAGACATATCTGCAGGGTAGTTGTCACCGGCTCGATGCGAAGACATCTGACATATTTCTTGCCTCAAAGTCTTGTCCTAGGTCATGCCTGCTGGCTCGGCGTCACTGTATGAGAGATAACTTAGGTAAATCACAGACACACCTGGTGGCTCAGTCCCGCTGCCTCAGACATAATCGCTGATTCCATGCCGAAGCCACAGGCGTGCATGATTGCTCGGTGTCGCTGCCTCTGATATAACTGCTGATTCAGTACCGACATCACAGACGCGCCTGCTGCCTCTGTCCCGCTGCCTCAGTCATAATCGCTGATTCATTGTCTACACCACAAACACGCAGGCTGGATCGGTCCCCCTTCCTTAGATATAACTACTGATTCGATGCCTAAGCCATAGGCGTGCCTACTGGTTCGGTGTCGCTGCCTCAGATTAAGCCATAGACGTGCCTGCTGCCTCAGATATAACTGTTGAATGGGTGCTTAAGCCACAGACGTGTCTGCTGGTTCGGTGCCACTACTCAAGCATGCCTACAGGCTCCGTTCCACTGCATCCAAGATACCTGCAGGGTCGTTGACCCTCGCTGAGACTAGCCCAGCCCACTGCTCCTGGCTAAACTAATGGATCTATGCCACGGCCTCAAACGTATCTGTTTGCTCGATGCCATTGTGACTGTCATGCCTAACGACTTAGTGTCACTGTCACACAAATAATTTTACGATCGGTGGCAGGGCATCAGGCATGACTGCGGGCTCACAGTCATTGACTCGTGACTGCTGATTCGGTGCTTAAGTCACAGACACGCCTGCTGGCTCGGACCAGCTGCCTCAGTACTAACTGTTTATTCCTTGCCGAACTTGCTGGCTCGGTCCCGCTGCCTCAGATATAACCGCTGATTCGGTGTCTAAACCACAGGCTTGCCTGCTGGCTCGGTGTCTCTGCCTGAGACATAACTGCAGAATCAGAGCCTAAGCCACAGACCTGCCTGCCGGCTGGGTGCCACATCAACACGCATGCCTGCTTGCTCGGTTCCACTGCCTCAGAGATGCCTGGTTGCACTGCCACCCAAATACTTTATGGATCGGTGGCAAGGCATCAGACATGTCTGCTGGAGGATAGTCACTGCCTCGGGCAAGCCTGCTAGCTCGTTGCCACCACCTTCGAAATAACTGCTGATTCGGGGCAGTCGCCACCGAAGTGCCTGCTTGCTCGATGCTGCTGCCACACGCATGACTGCAGGGTCTTAAATACTCGTTAGGACATGCCCGCTGACTCGGTTAAACTGTCTCAGCCATAACTGCTGATTCGGTGCCACAGTCATGCCGGCTGCCTCGCCGCCACTGACTCCTGCATGCCTGCTGGCTCGGTTCAATTGCCTCAGACATACCTGTAGGAGCCTTGCCAATGGCTCAGGAATTCCCCCTGGCTCAGTGCCACTGCCTCGGACAAAACACGGATGGTTCAGTTCTTCTGCTTCAGACGTACCTGGTAGCTTGATGCCACTGCTACAGACATGCAAATTGACTTAGTGCCACTGCCACCAAAATACTTTTTGGATCGGTGCAAAAGCATCAGACACGCATGCTGGCTCAAAGTCACTGCCTCAAACAGTCCTGCTGGCTCGGTGCTACAGCCTAAGACATAAATGCTGATTCGGTACCTACGCCACAGACGTGCCTCCTGGTAAGGTGCAACTGCCTAAGGCATGCCTGCTGGCTCAGTTCAGGCATACCTCCAGCGTCGTTGCCAATGGCTCAGACATGCCTGTACTGCCTCAGACATAACTGATGGATCAGCGCCACTGCCTCACAAGTCGCTGCCTCGGGCATGCCTGCTGGCTTGGAGCTACTGCCTCAGACATAACTGCTTATTCAGAGCCTAAACCATAGACGCGCCTGCTCGGTCGGTGCCGCTACCTTTGGCACAGCTGCTGATTCGGTGCCTAAGCTAAAGCGATGCATGCTAGTTAGGTGTCACTGCCTCAGTCATGCCTGTCGGCACGGTTCCATTGCCATAAACATACCTGAAGGCTCGTTGCTACTGGTTCAAGCATGCGAGCTGACTCAGTGCGACAGCTTCAGATATATGGATCGGTGCCAATGCCTCAGAGGTACCTGGCTGCTCGATGCAATTGCATGTGTCATGTCACACAAATAATCAATGGCTTGGTGCAATCACTGCTGATTCGGCGCATGATCCACAGACGCGCCTGCTGCCTTTGTACTGTTGTCTCAGTCATAATTGCTAATTCCTTGCCTAAACTATAAACGCGCCTGCTGGCTCGGTCCCGCTTCCTCCAGTGCCTAAGCAATAGACACGCTTGCTGGCTCGGTTCCGCTACCTCACATATAACTGCTGATTCGGTGCCTAAGCCATGGACTTGCATGCTGGCTCGGTGTCGCTGCCTCCGACATATCTGCTGATTCGGTGCCTTAGCCACAGACCTGCCTGCTGGCTCTGAGCCACTTCCAAAGGAATGCCTGAAGCAGTGGCGCCTAGCTAACAGGCATGTCTATGGCTTAGGCACCAAATCAACAGATATGCCTGTGGCAGCGGCACCGATCCAGCAGGCGCATCTGTTGGTTAAGTTCCAAATCAGCTGTTTTGTCTGAGGTAGGCATTTCCGAGACAATGACGTTGAGCAAGCAGACATGTATAACGTCTTGTCCAGCAGGCGCTTTTGTGGCTTAGGCACCGAATCAGCTGTTTTGTCTTTGGCAGTGGCTCCGAGCCAGTAGGCATGTTTGAGGCAGTGACTTTGAGCAAGCAAACATGTCTAATGCATTGTCCAGTCGGCCCTTCTGAGGCTTTGGCGCGTCTATAATTTGGTGCCCCTGCCTCAGACAGAACTGTTTATTCAGAGCCTAAACCACAGACGCGCATGCTCGGTCGGTGCCGCTGCCTTTGGCACAGCTGCTGAATCGGCGCCTAAGCTACCGAGATACATGCTAGATATGTGCCACTGCCACAGACATGCCTGTCGGCACGGTTCCATTGCCTTAGACATACCTGCAGGCTCGATGCTACTGGCTCAGGCATGCGCGCTGGCTCAGTTTGAAAGCTAGGATAAGTGCCAATGCCCTAGAGCGACCTGGCTGCTCGATGCCATTGCGTTTGTATTGTCACATAAATAATTAATGGTTTGGTGCCATTACTGCTGATTCGGTGCCTAAACCACAGACGCGCCTGCTGCCCCTGTACCGTTGTCATAACTGTTAATTCCTTGCCTAAACCATTGACGCGCCTGCTGGCTCGGTCCCGCTTCCTCCAGTGCCTAAGCAATAAACTTACCTTCTGGCTCGGTTCCGCTGCCTCAGATATAACTGCTGATTCGGTGCCTAAGCCATAGACGTACATGCTGGCTCGGTGCCGCTGCCACCGACATTACAGCTGATTCGGTGCCTAAGCCAGAGACCTGCCTGCTGGCTCTGCGCCACTTCCAAAGGAATGAACCAGTGACGTCTAGCTAGCAGGCATCTCTATGGCATAGGCACCAAATCAACAGATATGCCTGCGTCAGCGGCACCGATCCAGCAGGCGCATCTGTGGGTTAAGTTCCACATCAGCTGTTTTGGCTGAGGCAGGCATTTCCGAGGCAGTAACGTTGAACAAGCAGACGTGTATAACGTCTTACTTTTGTCTGCGGTAGTGGCTCCGAGCCAGCAGGCATGTTTAAGGCAGTGACTTTGAGCAAGCAAACATGTCTAATGCCTTGTCCAGTCGGCCCATCTGAGGCTTAGGCGCGTCTATAATTCGGTGCCGCTGCCTCAGACAGAACTGGTTATTCAGAGCCTAAACCACAGACGCGCCTGCTCGGTCGGTGCCGCTGCCTTTGGCACAGCTAATGATCCGGTGCCTATGCTAACGAGATGCATGCTAGTTAGGTGCCACTGCCAAAGACATGCCCGTCGGCACGGTTCCATTGCCTTAGACATACCAGCAGGCTCGTTGCTACTGGCTCAGGCATGCGCGCTGGCTCAGTGCGACAGCTTCAGATATAACTGATGGATCAGTGCCAATGCCTCAGAGGTACCTGGCTGCTCGATGCCATTGCGTTTGTCATGTCACATAAGCAATCAAATATTTGGTGCCATTACTGCTGATTCGGTGCCTAAACCACAGACGCGCCTGCACCCTCTTTACCGTTGTCTCAGTCATAACTGCTAATTCCTTGCCTAAACCATAGATGCGCCTACTGGATCGGTCGCGCTTCCTCCAGGGCCTAAGCAATAATTATGCCTGCTGACTCGGTTCCGCTGCCTCAGATATAACTGCTGATTCGGTGCCTAAGCCATAGACGTGCATGCTGGCTCGGTGCCGCTGCCTCCGATATAACTGTTGATTCGGTGCCTAAGCCATAGACCTGCCTGCTGGCTCTGTGCCTCTTACAAAGGAATGTCTGAAGCAGTTGCGCCTAGCTAGCAGGCTTCTCTATGGCTTAGGCACCAAATCAACAGATATGCCTGCGGCAGCGGCAACGATCCAGCAGGCGCATCTGTGGTTTAAGTTCCAAATCAGCTGTTTCGTATGAGGCAGGTATTTCCGAGGCAGTGACGTTGAGCAAGCAGACATATATAACATCTTGCCCAGCAGGGGTGTCTGTGGCTTAGGCACCGAATCAGCTGTTTTGTCTGCGGAAGTGGCTCCGAGCCAGCAGGCATGTTTGAGGCAGTGACTTTTAGCAAGCAAACATGTCTAATGCCTTGTCCAGTCGGCCCATCTGAGGCTTAGGCGCGTCTATAATTCGGCGCCGCTGCCTCAGATAGAACTGCCTATTCAGAGCCTAAACAACAGACGCACCTGTTCTGTTGGTGCCACTGCCTTTGACACAGCTGCTGATTCGGTGCGTAAGCTAAAGACATGCATGATAGTTAAGTGCCACAGACATGCCTGTCGGCACGGTTCCATTGCCTTAGACATACCTGCATGCTCGTTGCTACTGGCTCAGGCATGCGCGCTGGCTCAGTGCAACAGCTTCAGGTATATCTGATGGATCAGTGCCAATGCCTCAGAGGTACCTGGCTGCTCGATGCCATTGCTTTTATTATGTCACATAAATAATCAATGGTTTGGTGCCATTACTGCTGATTCGGTGCCTAAACCAGAGACGCGACTGCTGCCTCTGTACCGTTGTCGTAGTCAAAACTTCTAATTCCTTGCCTAAATCATAGACGCGCCTACTGGCTCGGTCCCGCTTCATCCAGTGCCTAAGCAATTGGCATGCCTGCGCGCTCGGTTCCGCTGCCTCAGATATAACTGTTGATTCGGTGCCTAAGCCATAAACGTCATGCTGGCTCGGTGCCGCTGCCTCCGACATAACTGCTGATTCCTTGCCTAAGCCACAGACCTGCCTGCTGGCCCTGTGCCACTTCCAAAGGAATATCTGAAGCAGGGGCGCCTAGCGAGCAGGCATGTCTATGGCTTAGTCACCAAATCAACAGATATGCCTGCGGCAGCGGCACCGATCCAGCAGGCACATCTGCGGTTAAAGTTCCGAATCAGCTGTTTTGTCTGAGGCAGGCATTCCCGAGGAAGTGACGTTGAGCAAGCAGACATGTATAACGTCTTACCCACCAGGCGTGTCTGTGGCTTAGGCACCGAATCAGCTGATTTGTCTGTGGCAATGGCTCTGAGCCTGCAGGCATGTTTGAGGCAGTGACTTTGAGCAAGCAAACATGTCTAATTCCTTGTCCAGTCGGCCCATCTGAGTCTTAGGTGCGTCTATAATTCGGTGCCGCTGCCTCAGACATAACTGGTTATTCAGAGCCTAAGCCACAGACGCGATTGCTCTGTCGGTGTCGCTACCTTGGGCACAGCTGCTTATTTGGTGCCTAAGCTTAAGAGTGCATGCTAGTAAGGTGCCACTGCCACAGACATGCCTGTCGGCACGGTTCCATTGCCTTAGATATAGCTGCAGGCTCGTTGCTACTGTCTCGGGCATGGGCGCTGGCTCAGTACGACAGCTTCGGATATAACTGATGGATCAGTACCAATGCCTCAGAGGTACGTGGCTGCTCGATGCCATTGCATTTGTCATGTCACATATATAATCAAGGGTTTGGTGCCACTACTGCTGATACAGACGCGCCTGCTGCCTCAGTACCGTTGTCTCAGTCATTACTGCTAATTCCTTGCCTTAACCATATACGCGCTTGCTGGCTCGGTCCCGCTTTCTCTAGTGCCTAAACAATAGACACGCCTGCTGGCTCGGTTCCACTGCCTCATATGTAACTGCTGATTCGGTGCTTAAGCCATAGACGTGCATGCTGGCACGGAGCCGCTGCCTCCGACATAACTGCTGATTCGGTGCCTAAGCCAGAGAGCTGACTGCTGGCTCTGTGCCACTTCCAAAGGAATGTCTGGAGCAGTAGCGCCTAGCTATCTGACATGTCTGTGGCTTAGGCACCTAATACTCAGATATGCCTGCGGCAGCGGCACCAATCCAGCCGGCGCATCTGTGATTTAAGTTGCAAATCAGCTGTTTTGTCTGAGGCAGACATTTATGAGGCAGTGATGTTGAGCAAGCAGACATGTATAACGTCTTGCCCAGCAGGCGTGCCTGTGGCTTAGGCATCGAATCAACTGTTTTGTCTGCGGCAGTGGCTCCGAGCCAGCAGTCATGTTTGAGGCAGTGACTTTGAGCAAGCAAACATGTCTAATGCCTTGTTCAGTCGGCCCATTTGAGGCTTAGGCGCGTCTATAATTCGGTGCCGCTGCCTCAGACAGAACTGGTTATTCAGAGCCTAAACCCCAGACGCGCCTGCTCGGTCGGTGCCGCTGCCTTTGGCACAGCTACTGTTACGGTGTCTAAGCTAAAGAGATGCATGCTTATTAGGTGCCACTGCCACAGACATCCTGTCGGCACGGTTCCGTTGCCGTAGACATACCTGCAGGCTCGTTGCTACTGGCTCAGGCATGGGCGCTAGCTCAGTGTGACAGCTTCAGATATAACTGATGGATCAGTGCCAATGCCTCAGAGGTACCTGGCTGCGCGATGCAATTGCTTTTGTCATGTCACATAAATAATCAATGGTTTAGTGCCATTACTGCTGATTTGGTGCCTAATCCACAGACGCGCCTGTTGCCTCTGTACCGTTGTCTCAGTCATAACTGCTTATTCCTTGCCTAAACCATAGACGCGCCTACGGGCACGGTCCCGCTACCTCCAGTGCCAACGCAATAGACATGCCTGCTGGCTCGGATCCGCTACCATAGATGTATCTGCTGATTCAGCGCCTAAGCCATAGACGTGCATGCTTGCTCGGTGCCGCTGCCTCCGTCATAACTGATGATTCGGTGCCTAAGCCACAGACCTGCCTGCTGGCTCTGTGCCACTTCCAAAGGAATGTCTGAAGCAGTGGCGCCTAGCTAGCATGGATGTCTATGGCTTAGGCACCAAATCAACAGATATGCCTACGGCAGCGGTAACGATCCAGCAGGCGCATTTGTGGGTTATGGTTCAAATCAGCTGTTTTATATGCGGCAGGCATTAACGAGGCAGTGACCAGACATATATAACATCTTGCCCAGCAGACGTGTCTGTGGCTTAGGCACCGAATCAGTTGTTTTGTCTGTGGCAGTGGCTCCGAGCAATCGGCCCATTTGAGGCTTAGGGGCTGCTTATTCAGAGCCTAAACCACGGTCGGTGCCGCTGCCTTTGGCACAGCTGCTGATTCGGTGCCTAAGCTAAAGCGATGCATGCTAGTTAGGTGCCACTGCCATAGACATGCCTGTCGGCACGGTTCCATTGCCTTAGACATACCTGCAGGCTCGTTGCTACTGGCTCAGGCATGCGCGCTGGCTCAGTGAGACAGCTTCAGATATAACTGATGGATCAGCGCCAATGCCTCAGAGGTACATGGCTGTTCGATGCCATTGCGTTTGTCATGTCACATAAATAATCAATGGTTTGGTGCCATTACTGCTGATTCGGTGCCTAAACCACAGACGCGCCTGCTACCTCTGTACCGTTAGACATGCCTGCTGGCTCGCTTCGCTGCCTCAGATATAACTGCTGATTCGGTGCCTAAGGCATAGAATTTGCATGCTGGCTCGGTGCCGCTGCCTCCGACATAACTGCTGATTCGGTGCCTAAGCCAAAGACGTGCATGCTGGCTCTGTCCCACTTCCTAAGGAACGTTTGAAGCAGTGGCGCCTAGCTAGCAGGTATGTCTATGACTTAGGCACCAAATCAACAGATATGCCTGCGGTAGCGGCGCCGACCCCACAGGCGTATCTGTGGTTAAAGTTTCAAATCAGCTGTTTTGTCTGAGGCAGGCATTTCTTAGGCAGTGACTTTGAGCAAGCAGACATGTATAACGTCTTGCCAAGCAGCCGTGTCTGTGGCTTCGGCACCGAATCAGCTGTTTTGTCTGTCGTGGTGGCTCCGAGCCAGCAGGCATGTTTGAGGCAGTGAATTTGAGCAAGCAAACATGTCTAATGAATTGTCCAGTCGGCCCGTCTGAGGCTTAGGCGCGTCTATTATTCGATGTTGCTGCCTCAGACAGAACTGGTTATTCAGAGCCTAAACCACCGACGCGCCTGCTCGGTCGGTGCCGCTGCCTTTGGCACAGCTGCTGATTTGGTGCCTAATCTAAAGAGATGCATGCTAGTTAGGTGCCACTGCCACAGACATGCCTGTCGGCACGGTTCCATTGCCTTAGACAGGCTCGTTGCTACTGGCTCAGGCATGCGCGCTGGCTCAGTGCGACAGCTTCAGATATAACTGATGGATCAATGCCAATGTCTCAGAGGTACCTGCCTGCTCGATGCCATTGCTTTTGTCATGGCACATAAATTATCAATGGTTTGGTGCCATTACTGCTGATTCGGTGCCTAAACCACGGACGCGCCTGCTGCCTCTGTACCGTTGTCTCAGTCATAACTTCTAATTCCTTGCCTAGACCATAGGCGCGCCTACTGGCTCGGTCCCGCCTCCTCCAGTGCCTTAGCAATAGACATGCCTGCTGGTTCGGTTCCGCTGCCTCAGATATAACTGCTGATTCGGCGCTTAAGCCATAGACGTACATGCTGGCTCGGTGCCGCTGCCTCCAACATAACTGCTGATACGGTGCCTAAGCCACAGACCTGCATGCTGGCTCTTTGCCATGTCCAAAGGAATGTCTGAAGCTGGGGCGCCTAGCTAGCAGGCATGTCTATGGCTTAGGCACCAAATCAACAGATATGCCTGCGGCAGCGGCACCGATCCAGTAGGCGCATCTGTGGTTTAAGTTCCAAATCAGCTGTTTTGTCGGAGGCAGGCATTCTCGAGGCAGTGACGTTGAGCAAGCAGACATGTATAACGTCTTACTCAGCAGGCATGTCTGTGGCTTAGGCACCGAATCAGCTGTTTTGTCTCAGGCAGTGGCTCTGAGCCCGCAGGCATGTTTGAGGCAGTCACTTTGAGCAAGCAAACATGTCTAATGCGTTGTCCAGTCGGCCCATCTGAGGCTTAGGTGCGTCTATAATTCGGTGCCGCTGCCTCTGACAGAATTTGTTATTCAGAGCCTAAACCACAGACACGCCTGCTCGGTCGGTGCCGCTGCCTTTGGCACAGCTGCTGATTAAGTGCCTAAGCTAAAGATTGCATGCTAGTTAGGTGCCACTGCCACAGACATGTTTGTCGGCACGGTTCCATTGCCTTAGGTATACCTGCAGGCTCGTTGCTAGTTGCTCAGGCATGCGCGCTGGTTCAGTGCGACAGATTCAGATATAGCTGATGGATCAATGCCAATGCCTCAGAGGTACATGTACCTGGCTGCTCGATGCCATTGCGTTTGTCATGTCACATAAATTATCAATGATATGGTGGCATTACTGCTGATTCGGTGCCTAAACCACAGACGCGCCTGCTGCCTCTGTACCGTTGTCTCAGTCATAAATGCTAATTCCTTGCCTAAACCATAGACACGCCTGCTGGCTTGGTCCCGCTTCCTCCAGTACCTAAACAATACACATGCCTGCTGGCACGGTTCCGCTGCCTCAGATATAACTGCTGATCCGGTGCCTTAGCCATAAACGTGCATGCTGTCTCGGTGCCGCTGCCTCCGACATAACTGCTGATTCGGTGCCTAAGCCACAGACCTGCCTGCTGGCTCTGTGCCAGTTCCAAAGGAATGTCTGAAGCAGTGGCACCTAGCTAGCAGGCATGTCTAAGGCTTAGTCACCAAATCAACAGATATGCCTGCGGCAGTGGAAACGATCCAGCAGGCGCAACTATGGTTTAAGTTCCAAATCAGCTGTTTTGTATTAGGCAGGCATTTCCGAGGCAATGACGTTGAGCAAGCGGGCATGTATAAGGTCTTGCCCAGCAGGCGTGTCTGTGGCTTAGGCACCGAATCAGCTGTATTGTCTGTGGCAGTGGCTCCGAGCCAGCAGGCATGTTTGAGGTGAGCAAGCAAACATGTCTAATGCCTTGTCCAGTCGACCTATCTGAGGCTTAGGTGCGTTTACAATTCGGCGCCGCTACCTCAGACAGAACTGCTTATTCAGAGCCTGAACCACAGACCCGCCTGTTCGGTCGGTGCCGCTGCCTTTGACACAGCTGCTGATTCGGTGCCTAAGCTAAAGAGATGCATGCTAGTTAGGTGCCACTGCCACAGACATGCCTGTCCTCACGGTTACATTGCCTTAGACATACCTGCAGGCTCGTTGCTACTGGCTCAGGCATGCGCGCTGGCTCAGTGTGACAGCTTTAGATATAACTGATGGATCAGTACCAATGCCTCTGAGGAACCTGGCTGCTCGATGCCATTGCTTTTGTCATGTCACATAAATTATCAATGGTTTGGTGCCATTACTGCTGATTCGGTGCCTAAACCACGGACGCGCCTGCTGTCTCTGTACCGTTGTCTCAGTCATAAATTCTAATTCCTTGCCTAGACCATAGACGCGCCTACTGGCTCGGTCCCGCCTCCTCCAGTGCCTAAGCAATAGACATGCCTGCTGGTTCGGTTCCGCTGCCTCAGATATAACTGCTGATTCGGCGCTTAAGCCATAGACGTACATGCTGGCTCGGTGCGGCTGCCTCCGACATAAATGATGATACGGTGCCTAAGCCACAGACCTGCATGCTGGCTCTTTGCCATGTCCAAAGGAATGTCTGAAGCAGTGGCGCCTAGCTAGCAGGCATGACTATGGCTTAGGCACCATATCAACAGATATGCCTGCGGCAGCGGCACCGATCCAGCAGGCGCATCTGTGGTTTAAGTTCCAAATCAGCTGTTTTGTCGGAGGCAGGCATTCTCGAGGCAGTGACGTTGAGCAAGCAGACATGTATAACGTCTTACTCAGCAGGCATGTCTGTGGCTTAGGCACAGAATCAGCTGTTTTGTTTCAGGCAGTGGCTCTGAGCCAGCAGGCATGTTTGAGGCAGTCACTTTGAGCACGCAAACATGTCTAATGCGTTGTCCAGTCGGCCCATCTGAGTCTTAGGTGCGTCTATAATTCGGTGCCGCTGCCTCAGACAGAATTTGTTATTCAGAGTCTAAACCACAGACGCGCCTGCTCGGTCGGTGCCGCTGCCTTTGGCACAGCTGCTGATTCGGTGCCTAAGCTAAAGACTGCATGCTAGTTAGGTGCCACTGCCACAGACATGTCTGTCGACACGGTTCCATTGCCTTAGGTATACCTGCAGTCTCGTTGCTACTGGCTCAGGCATGCGCGCTGGTTCAGTGCGACAGCTTCAGATATAACTGATGGATCACTGCCAATGCCTCAGAGGTACATGTACCTGGCTGCTCGATGCCATTGCGTTTGTCATGTCACATAAATAATCAATGATATGGTGCCATTACTGCTGATTCGGTGCCTAAACCACGGACGCGCCTGCTGCCTCTGTACCGTTGTCTCAGTCATAACTGCAAATTCCTTGCCTAAACAATAGACGCGCCTGCTGGCTCGGTCCCGCTTCCTCCAGTGCCTAAACAATAGATATGCCTGCTGGCACGGTTCCGCTGCCTCAGATATAACTGCTGATCCGGTGCCTAAGCCATAAACGTGCATGCTGTCTTGGTGCCACTGCCTCCGACATAACTGCTGATTCGGCGCTTAAGCCATAGACGTACATGCTGGCTCGGTGCGGCTGCCTCCGACATAAATGCTGATACGATGCCTAAGCCACAGACCTGCCTGCTGCCTCTGTGCCACTCCCAGGGATTGTCTGAAGCAGTGGCGCCTAGCTAGCAGGCATGTCTAAGGCTTAGGCACCAAATCAACAGATATGCCTGCGGCAGTGGCAACGATCCAGCAGGCGCATCTGTGGTTTAAGTTCCAAATCAGCTGTTTTGTATTAGGCATTTCCGAGGCATTGACGTTGAGCAAGCGGGCATGTATAAGGTCTTGCCCAGCAGGCGTGTCTGTGGCTTAGGCACCGAATCAGCTGTTTTGTCTGTGCAGTGGCTCCGAGCCAGCAGACATGTTTGAGGCAGTGACTTTGAGCAAGCAAACATGTCTAATGCCTTGTCAAGTCGGCCCATCTGAGGCTTAGGTGCGTTTACAATTCGGCGCCGCTGCCTCAGACAGAACTGCTTATTCAGAGCCTGAACCACAGACGCGCCTGTTCGTTCGGTGCCGCTGCCTTCGACACAGCTGCTGATTCGGTGCCTAAGCTAAAGAGATGCATGCTAGTTAGGTGCCACTGCCACAGACATGCCTGTCCTCACGGTTACATTGCCTTATACATACCTGCAGGCTCGTTGCTACTGGCTCAGGCATGCGCGCTGACTCAGTGTGACAGCTTCAGATATAACTGATGGATCAGTACCAATGCCTCTGAGGAACCTGGCTGCTCGATGCCATTGCGTTTGTCATGTCACATAAATAATCAATGGTTTGGTGCCATAACTGCTGATTCGGTGCCTAAACCACAGACGCGCCTGCTGCCTCTGTACCGTTGTCTCAGTCATAACTTCTAATTCCTTGCCAAAACCATAGACGCATCTGCTGGCTCAGTCCCGCTACCTCCAGTGCGTAAGCAATAGACATACCTGCTGGCTCAGTTCCGCTGCCTCAGATATAACAACGGATTCGGTGTCTTAGGCATAGACGTGCATGCTGGCTCGGTGCCGCTGCCTCCGACATAACTGCTGATTCGGTGCCAAAGCCACAGACCTGCCTGCTGCCTCTGTGCCACTTCCAAAGGAATGTCTGAAGCAGTGGCGCTTAGCTAGCAGGCATGTCTTTGGCTTAGGCACCAAATCAACAGATATGCCTGCGGCAGCGGCACCGATCCAGCAGGCGCATCTGTGGTTTAAGTTCAAAATCAGCTGTTTTGTATGAGGAAGGCATTTCCGAGGCAGTGACGTTGAGTAAGCAGACATGAATAACGTCTTGCCCAATTGTGTGGCTTAGGCACCGAATCAGCTGTTTTGTCTGTGGCAGTGGCTCCGAGCCAGCAGACATGTTTGAGGCAGTGACTTTGAGCAAGCCAACATGTCTAATGCCTTGTCCAGTCGGTCCATTTGAGGCTGAGGGGCGTTTATAATTCGGTGCCGCTGCCTCAGACAGAACTGCTTTTTCAGAGCCTAAACCACAGACGGGCCTGCTCGGTCTGTGCCGCTCCCTTTGACACATCTGCCTAAGCTAAATAGATGCATGCTCGTTAGGTGCCACTATCACAGACATGCCTGTCGGCCCGGTTCCATTGCCTTAGACATACTTGCAGGCTCGTTGCTACTGGCTCAGGCACGCGAGCTGGCTCAGTGCGACAGCTTCAGATATAACTGATGGATTAGTGCCAATGCCTCAGAGGTACCTGGCTGCTCGATGCCATTGCTTTTGTCATGACTCATAAATAATCAATGGTTTGGTGCCATTACTGCTGATTCGGTGCCTAAACCACAGACGCACCTGCTGCCTCTGTACCGGTGTCTCAGTCATAACTGCTAATTCCTTGCCTAAACCATAGACGCGCCTACTGGCTCGGTCCCGCTTCCTCCAGTGCCTAAGCAATAGACATGCCTGCTGGCTCGGTTCCGCTGCCTTAGATATAACTGCTGATTCGGCGCCTTAGCCATAGATGGTCATGCTGGCTCGGTGCCGCTGCCTCCGCCATAACTGCTGATTCGGTGCCTAAGCCACAGACCTGCCTGCTGGCTCTGTGCCACTTCCAAAGGAATGTCTGAAGCAGTAGAACCTAGCTATCAGGCACGTCTATGGCTTCGGCACCAAACAAACAGAATGCCTGCGGCAGCGTCACCGATCCAGCAGGCTCATCTGTGGTTTAAGTTCCAAATCAGCTGTTTTGGCTGAGGCAGGCATTTCCGAGGCAGTGACGTTGAACAAGCAGACGGTCTTGCCCAACAGGCGTGTCTGTGGCTTAGACACCGAATCAGCTGTTTTGTCTGTGGCAGTGGCTCCGAGCCAGCAGGCAAGTTTGAGGCAGTGACTTTGAGCAAGCAAACATGTCTAATGCCTTGTCCAGTCGGCCCATCTGAGGCTTAGGCGCCTCTATAATACGGTGCCGCTACCTTAGACAGAACTGGTTATTCAGAGCCTAAACCACAAGGAATGTCTGAAGCAGTGGCGCCTAGCTAGCAGGCATGTCTAAGGCTTAGGCACCAAATCAACAGATATGCCTGCGCAGCGGCATCGATCCAGCAGGCGCATCTGTGGTTTAAGTTCCAAATCAGCTGTTTTGTCTGAGGCAGGCATTCCCGAGGCAGTGACGTTTAGCAAGCCGACATGTATAACGTCTTACCCAGCAGGCGTGTCTGTGGCTTAGGCACCGAATCAGCTGTTTTGTCTGTGGCAGTGGCTCCGAGCCAGCAGGCATGTTTGAGGCAGTGACTTTGAGCAAGCAAACATGTCTAATGCCTTGTCCAGTCGGCCCATCTGAGGCTTAGGTGTGTCTATAATTCGGTGTCGCTGCCTCAGACATAACTGGTTATTCAGAGCCTAAACCACAGACGCGCTTGCTCGGTCGGTGCCGCTACCTTTGGCACAGCTGCTGATTCGGTGCCTTAGCTAAAGAGTACATGCTAGTTAGGTGCCACTGCCACAGACATGCCTGTCGGCACGGTTCCATTGCCTTAGATATACCTGCAGGCTCGATGCTACTGGCTAAGGCATGCGCGCTAGCTCAGTGCGACAGCTTCAGATATAATTGATGGATCAGTGCCAATGCCTCAGAGGTATCTGGCTGCTCGATGCCATTGCTTTTGTCATTTCACATAAATTATCAATGTTTTGGTGCCATTACTGCTGATTCGGTGCCTAAACCACAGACGCGCCTGCTGCCTCTGTACCGTTGTCTCAGTCATAACTGCTAATTCCTTGCCTAAACCATAGATGCGCCTTCTGACTCGGTCCCGCTTTCTCCAGTGCCTAAGCATTAGACATGCCTGCTGGTTCGGTTCCGCTGCCTCAGATATAACTGCTGATTCGGCGCCTAAGCCATAGACGTGCATGCTGGCTCGGTGCCGCTGCCTCCGAAAAACTGCTGATTCGGTGCCTAAGCCACAGACGTGCCTGTTAGCCCTGTGCCACTTCCAAAGGAATGTCTGAAGCAGTGGCGCCTAGCTAGCAGGCATGTCTATGTGTTAGGCACCAAATCAACAGATATGCCTGTAGCAGCGTCACCGATCCAGCAGGCGCATCTGTGGTTTAGGTTCCAAATCAGCTGTTTTGTCTGATGCAGGCATTTCCGAGGCAGTGACGTTGAGCAAGCAGACATGTATAACGTCTTACCCAGCAGGCGTGTCTGTGGCTTAGACACCGAATCAGCTGTATTGTCTGTGGCAGTGGCTCCGGCGCTACAGGCATGTTTGAGGCAGTGACTTTGAGCAAGCAAACATGTCTAATGCCTTGTCCAGTCGATCCATCTGAGTCTTAGGGCCGTCTATAATTCGGTGCCGCTGCCTCAGACAGAACTGGTTATTCAGAGCCTTAACCACAGGCGCGCTTGCTCGGTCGGTGCCGCTACCTTTGGCACAGCTGCTGATTCGGTGCCTAAGCTAAATAGTACATGCTAGTTAGGTGCAGCTGCCACAGACATGCCTGTCGGCACGGTTCCATTGCCTTAGATATACCTGCAGGCTCGTTGCTACTGGCTCAGGCATGCGCGCTGGCTAACGGCGACAGCTTCAGATATAACTGATGGATCAGTACCAATGCCTTAGAGGTACCTGGCTGCTCGATGCCATTGCGTTTGTCATGTCACATAAATAATCAATGGTTTGGTGCCATTACTGCTGATACAGACGCGCCTGCTGCATCAGTACCGTTGTCTCAGTCATAACTGCTAATTCCTTGCCTAAACCATAGACGCGCCTGCTGGCTCGGTCCCGCTTCCTCCAGTGCCTAAACAATAGACACGCCTGCTGGCTCGGTTCCACTGCCTCATATATTACTGCTGATTCGGTGCCTAAGCCATAGACGTGCATGCTGGCACGATGCCGCTGCCTCCGACATAACTGCTGATTCGGTGCCTAAGCCACAGACCTGCCTGCTGGCTCTGTGCCACTTCCAAAGGAATGTATGTATGAAGCAGTAGCGCCTAGCTATCTGACATGTCTATGGCTTAGGCACCAAATCAACAGATATGCCTGCGGCAGCGCCACCGATCCACCAGGCGCATCTGTGGTTTAAGTTGATCCGTTATGCTAGAGCCTGTTCAAAGTATCAGGACTTTATGGGACGTGGGAAGGTGCTCACTACCAGGTTGTTATGCCAGGGGTATCAAAAAACCAAACTGGTATCAACACTAAAGAAGTTTTATGGGAGGCACCATGATCTTGTGGATCCGTACAATGTGGCCATTTCCAGAATTATTTCTGTTTGTTTGCCAATGGAAAGCCATAGAAAGACTTCAAAAATCTCGGACATACCCTTCCCGGCATTTACACCTTTTTTTCTTTCGAGTCGATTGGCATGGTGGGCGAAGCTTGCTTACCAAGTAATGCTAAATATCCGCGGACGCGTGATTACACTCTTCTGGAGTCCATTTGCCATTTTGTCTTTGGACCAACGATTTTGGATTAACGATTTGGTACTACGACCTAAACTACTTTTGTCATGTCACATAAATAATCAATGGTTTGGTGCCATTACTGCTGATTTGGGACCTAAACCACAGACGCACCTGCTGCCTCTGTACCGTTGTCTCAGTCATAACTGCTAATTCCTTGCCTAAACCATAGACGCGCCTACGGGCTCGGTCCCTCTTCCTCCAGTGCCTAAGCAATAGACATGCCTACTGGCTCGGTTCTGCAGCATCAGATATAAATGCTGATTCGGCGCTTTAGCCGTAGACGTGCATGCTAGCTCGGTGCCGCTGCCTCCGACATAACTGCTGATTCGGTGCCTAAGCCAAAGACCTGCCTGCTAGCTTTGTGCCACTTCCAAAGGAATATCTGAAGCAGTAGTGCCCAGGTAGCATGCATATCTATGGTTTAGGCACCAAATCAACAGATATGCCTGCGGCAGCTGTAACGATCTAGCAGGCGCATCTGTGGGTTCCAAATCAGCTGTTTTATATGCCGCAGGCATTTCCGAGGCAGTGATGTTGAGCAAGCAGACATATATAACATCTTGCTCAGCAGACGTATCTGTTGCTTAGGCACCGAATCAGCTGTTTTGTCTGTGGCAGTGGCTCCGAGGCTTAGGGGCGTCTATAATTTGGTGCCGCTGCCTCAGACAGAACTGCTTTTTCAGAGCCTAAACCACAGACGCGCTTGCTCGGTCGGTGCGGCTGCCTTTAGCAAAGCTGCTGATTCGGTGTATAAGCTAAAGAGATGCATGCTAGTTAGGCGCCACAGACATGTCTGTCGGCCCGGTTCCATTGCCTTAGACATACATGCAGGCTCGTTGCTATTGGCTCAGGCATGCGCGCTGGCTCAGTGCAACAGCTTCAGATATAACTGATGGATCAGTGCCAATGCCTCAGATGTACCAGGCTGCTCGATGCCATTGCGTTTGTCATGTCACATAAATAATCAATGGTTTGGTGCCATTACTGCTGATTCGGTGACTAACCACAGACGCGCCTGCTACCTCTCTACCGTTGTCTCAGTCATAACTGCTAATTCCTTGCCTAAACCATAGACGCGCCTGCTGGCTCGGTCCCACTTCCTCCAGTGCCTAAACAAAAGACATGCCTGCTGGCTCGGTTCCGCTGCCTCAGATATAACAACTGATTCGGTGCCTAAGGCATAGACGTGCATGCTGGCTCGGTGTCGCTGCCTCCGACATAACTGCTAATTCGGTGCCTAAGCCACAGACCTGCATGTAGGCTATGTGCCACTTCCAAGGGAACGTTTGAAGCAGTGGCGCCTAGCTAGCAGGCATGTCTATGGCTTAGGCACCAAATCAACAGATATGCCTGCGGCAGCGGCACCGATCCCAAAGGCGCATATCGAGGGCTTAGCGCAAAACTGTTGTATCTGCATTTTCAAGATTTTTCAGGAGAAGCAAATAACGTTCCTATTTTCTTGATATTATGGCAATACTTTACATCTTTACATATTTCGAAGGCTAAAAGGTGTTTATTTGAACCAAGGTAGTTTTAAACAAATCTATCGCTTAATGAAGGAGACCTTGACCTTTTTTTCAGTTACAATAGTTTTGCATGCAAAAACCTAACTTTTGTATACAGATTTTTGGTGCAAAACTATTGTATCTGCAGTTACAATAGTTTTGCACTGAAAATGTTAAGATTTTGATGCAAATATTGTGTAAATAATGTAGATACAATAGTTTTGCACCAATTCAGAAGCATAGGGATGTACCAATAAAGCCTTCAGAACCATGGAATTTTTATAGAAACATGTTGAAACTTAATACATATGACTCGCAGAAGACTGGCCGAATCAATAACATTGACTAAATCCTGGCGGTCATTGATATGTGGCTTTAAAAATTCTGTTATTTATATAATAACTATGCATATAACAAGTATAGGTTTTACGAAAAGCTAG
This sequence comes from Lucinisca nassula, assembly GCA_963580285.1. Lineage (NCBI taxonomy): Eukaryota > Metazoa > Mollusca > Bivalvia > Lucinida > Lucinidae > Lucinisca > Lucinisca nassula. Next base: position 118,772,868 of record OY757017.1, read on the forward strand.
GTCTATGCTAATAAGAATGTCTAGAGTTATATCACAATTGAAAGGGGAGGAGGAGCCAACAAAAAAAATCCCAGAAAAGTGTTTTATGCAATTAACCGTCTTTGCCAATATTCTAATTGCCAGTCTGCACCCAGGATCCTGTGGATTGAAGATTTAAGATGTCAAAGCTGCAGATGCTGTAATTTTGTCAAAAAGTTCTTTTTTATCTTCAAAAGGCACACGTGCAACTTCAATCAATATGCTTGTGACAAAAACTGTTGGAGAAGTTATAAAAGTAATCAACGTTCCTACACTTTACTTAAGACTAATTGAAGATTAACCCGAAAATTTTGCTAACGACGAGGCAAGATTTTTTATATCGCCAGACCTGAAGGCTCCTGAGGAGATTATAGGATGGCAGTAGTCCATTGTGGTCGACAGTTTGTAGATGTATATTTTGTACAAAATGACAGCAAATATGGGCTTTTACAAATGTGATAGCAATTCTGTGCCAGGGGCATCTTTTTGTGTGAATGATATTACTATACTTGTTATGGACAGCTTTCTTCTTCTTGTGAAAGCTTATACTGGTTAAAGGTCAACCAGCATTGTGGGTGACTAATGGCTGTACTTCCGTGATAAACCGAACATCTACAACGTCTATGCCCAGGGGCGTAGACAATAAGTTAAAGCAATACAATCACACAAAATTGATCATTCAGAATAATATTGGGTGACCGTATCCTACCATATTTAACACTAACCTGTCCACCTAATGCTGGGTATGCTAGCCTACCTTACCATACCCTACCTTACCCTAGTGTACAACATGGCATTTTAGGCTATGGAAGGGTACCCCTCCCACCCCATTACCGTAAGTAAGAGAATGATATTACTTTAGCTATCCTATTCTGGCTTCTGGGGTAGGGTATGGGAGGAGAACTAACCCTAAACTAGCCTACTATATCCTATCTTATCTATCCCACCCTAAGGTAGAGACTACCATACCTACTTTGCCATACCTTACTGGTTTGTGAAGTGTTCCCTACCCCTACCCTCACCAGTAGGGTGACCATACACCACCCCACTTTACCCTACCCTACTGAGTTACCTACCCTTACCTAGCCTAAGGTAGTGTAGGATGGCTAGGCTAGGTTACCCTACATCCTACACTAACCAATAGGGTGACTATACCCTTCCCTTTTCAACACCATCTTGCCTACCAGCTACTCTCCAATGCTCTCTTGTGTTAATTTTATAACAAAAATAAAGATGTGCATCTAGATTATTACCATAATCATATCTTTCAGTTTCAGTAATTTTTCAAATTATCAGGCTTGCAATTTACTGATATTTACCGATACAGTTCTCTGTATCACACAAATATTCAACATGGCAGCATTTTTTTTTTTGTTTTTTTTTTGGATCTTGTTACTTTGCTACGTCAGTCGTGAGATGAATATGATGTCAGACCTAGCCCAGTAAGTGATGTCACATTGACACATGCTATATTTTCTGTCGGCGACATCACATAGTGCTGCTGAATAAAAATGGCCGATGAGTATATATTATAATTGTTTGCTTGGTGGTCTTATGACTAGGGTAGACCAGCCTACCCTTAGCCTATCCTACCCTACCCAACCTCCATCTATGAATATACCCTACCTTTTTCAACATCAATCTGCCAACCAGGAAGGGTAGGCTAGCTTATCATTAGCCTATCATGCCCTAGTAACCCTGCTCTACCCTACCCCTAATTAGGGAAGGGTGTACCCTACCATACCATATGGTACCATAATGTAGGTGGAATAGGGAAGGGTATCCTACCAGGAGGGTCACTGTACCAACTCTATCGAACAACATACTGCCTATCAGGCTAGCCTGGCCTGGCTAGAATAGCCTTGCCTACCATATCCCTCCTTAAACCATCCTACCCTAAGATAGGTTAAGGTAATGGTAGGGTACTCTTCCTTTCCCTATTGGCTTACTCTATGCTTCCCTAGGATGGGTGGGGAAAGGCTATGCCAGCTATGCCTACCCTACCCTGGGGTTGGGTACAGTCTGCCTACTTGTTAGGGTAGGGTACAGTCCCTTACCAGTTTGGTAGGCCCTATCCTAGGGTAGGATATGTGTAGGCTAGGCAAAGCTAGGGTTAAGTGACCCTACCCTATCCTACCCTACCCTAAGCAGGGTTGTGTTTGATAGAGTAGGTATAGTCATTCTTTGTGTTAGAGTAGTGGAAGGCTACCCTTCCTTAGCCTACCCTACACTTTGGTACCCTGGGGTATGTTAGTGTTGGTGGTTGGCACTTCCATGGTTAGGGTAGGGTAAGGTAGGGTCCTTCTATGGAAGGGTCAACCATACCCTACCCTATCAGTTAAGAAAGCCTGCCTTACCTTGTAGACAGGATGGACTGCTCTACACTAAGGTACCACTGGGCAGGCTAGGGTATGAAAGGGTATCCTGTCACTAGCCTAACTGGGAGGATGAATATCCCTGTCCCACACCACACTACATACCCCTTAGCATACCCTATCCCGACCAAGGGTAGGAACTACCTTATCCTATGGTGCCATAGTGTAGGCTCAGTGATGGAAGGGTACCCTAACTAGGAGAACGACTATATGTTAGGGTAGGGTAGTGTAGCCTAACCTCAATGTATTAGCACTGCCTTACCTAGCCAACCATATCCTACCTTACCTATCCTACCCCAAGGTAGATTTGTTTGTTTGTATTGGAGTTTAACGGCCCAGTCAAGATTATGTTAGGTCATTTTTGAGTGGGTCAGTTTACCTATCCACACTTTTCCTGGGCAGGCTATTTTGAAAGTATTTGAGGGTCACTGATGGGGCCTAATGGCCTAAACTAGCTAGTCTGGCCCAGAAAAACATGTGCATTCCATATTTTCCAGTTCTGTGGTGTATTCCTTGCTTCCAAAAGATAACCCTTTTGTAGAACATATTTAACGTCACTGCAGCTGATGTTTGGGAATGTGTGGCTGCCGTAAAATGTCTCCCTGCCCTACATCATAGTGTAGTTTATATTTTCTTGTCCTTTGGGATCATTGGTTCTATTGAGGAATTTTGGAAGTATTTGAGGGTCACTGATGGGGCCTAATTGGCCAAAACTAGCTACTCTGGCCCAGAAAAAATGTACATTCCATATTTTCCAGTTTTGTGGTGTATTCCTTGCTTCCAAAAGATAACCCTTTTGTAGAACGTATTATATGTAAGCGGCTAACCAGTACAGTGCACATTCTTTCACCAGAAACTGACAACTGCCCTTCTTGAATCAGCGAAAGGGAGAGAATGACGGTAGAAAAGGTTTCATGATAAATCTCCACGAAAGAATGTTGCCGACTGGCAGGTATCAAACCTGCGTCTTCCTGATCACCAGTCAGACGCGCATCCGACTGAGCTACCGAGGCCGGCACCCTAAGGTAGAGCCTACCATACATACTTTACTATACTCTGCTGGGTAGGGAAGGGTACCCTACCCTCACCAGTAGGGTGACCCACCTTACACTAACCAAGGGTAGGTCCTACCCTACCAAATCTTAGTTGCCTACCCTAACCTAGCCTAAGGTAGGGTAGACTAGGCTAGGGTACTTTACACTCTTCACTAACCAGTACAGCAACCATATACCTTACCATTTTCAATACCATCCTGCCTACCCTTAGTGTATCATACCCTACTTCAAACTAGGTAGCATAGTGTAGGCTAGGCTAGACTAGTGTAAGGAAGGGTACCCTACCACTACCCTAATAGAAGGACAACTGTATTTATCCAGCACTACCCTGCCTTCCAGGTAGACTATATTAGCCAAGAAGCGCTTAACCCTAGCCTAACCCACCTTCCCTACCATATCTTACCCTAGCCTATTCTACCCTAGGATAGGCCCTACTTAACTGGCTAGGGTAGGGTACCCTAAAAATCAAAGATGGTTGACAGTGGCCATGTGATCTCAAAGGAGCTATGATATTAATTGCAACCATATTTGTCAACAAACTGGAACTAGACTTGTTGGCTTACAAAGTATGTAACAAGTATGCTGAACACAGTACTGTTTCAGATATGCCCCATTGGAGTGGCAAAGTCCAAAATAATTTTAGAACTGACATAAGTAAAATTATAAATAACCATTGTTCCATTATTTTCCTTTTTACCTTTCTGTTCCTTTAATTATTTGAGTAGTGTATTTGCTTAAAATGACAGAATTTCAAGCCAATGACCACAATTTCTTGAAATAAATACAGAAAACTGAAATTGTTGTATACTACAGCTTCTTGTATCCATTAATTTGGCTTAAATCGGACTATTGTAACGTTTAATGGTGCAGCCATGTGCTTTTCATTTGGTGCAAAACTATTGTATCTGCAGGTTTTGCTTGAGAAACCTGGCATTGTTAGGTATTTTTTAATTGCAAAACTATTGTAACTGCAGTTACAATAGTTTTGCGCCAACTTCTAATGGCCTTCGCAGATACAATATTTTGAATATTTTTAATAACTCAAGAACGGAATGGAATATGTATATAACTCTTTGGTGGAAGATGCAAATCAATATATGCAACCAAAATCTAGGAAAAACTAAAAATGGCCAAAATGTCAGTTACAATAGTTTTGCGCTCAGCCCTCGATATGTGGTTAAAGTTTCAAATCAGCTCTTTTGTCTGTGGCAGGCATTTCTGAGGGAGTGACTTTGAGCAAGCAGACATGTATAACGTCTTGCTCAGCAGGCGTGTCTGTGGCTTAGGCACCGAATCAGCTGTTTTGTCTGTGGCAGTGGCTCCGAGCCAGTAGGCATGTTTGAGGCAGTGACTCTGAGCAAGCAAACATGTCTAATGCCTTGTCCAGTCGGCCCATCTGAGGCTTAGATGCGTCTATAATTCGGTGTCGCTGCCTCAGACAGAACAGTCGCGCCTGCTCGGTCGGTGCCGCTGCCTTGGCACAGCTGCTGATTCGGTGCCAAAGCTAAGGAGACGCATGCTAATTAGGTGCCACTGCCACAGACATGCCTGTCGGCACGGTTCCATTGCCTTAGACATACATGCAGGCTCGTTGCTACTGGCTCAGGCATGCGCGCTGGATCAGTGCGACAGCTTCAGATATAACTGATGGATCAGTGCCAATGCCTCAGAGGTACCTGCCTGCTCGATGCCATTGCTTTTGTCATGTCACATAAATAATCAATGGTTTGGTGCCATTACTGCTGCTTCGGTGCCTAAACCACAGACGCGCCTGCTGCGTCTGTACCGTTGTCTCAGTCATAACTTCTAATTCCTTGTCTAGACCATAGACGCGCCTACTGGCTCGGTCCCGCCTCCTCCAGTGCCTAAGCAACAGACATGCCTGCTGGCTCGGTTCCGCTGCCTCAGATATAACTGCTGATACGGCGCCTAAGCCATAGACGTGCATGCTGGCTCGGTGCCGCTGCCTCCGACATAACTGCTGATTCGGTGCCCAAGCCACAGACCTGCCTGCTGGCTCTGTGCCACGTCCAAAGGAATGCCTGAAGCAGGGGCGCCTAGCTAGCAGGCATGTCTATGGCTTAGGCACCAAATCAACAGATATGCCTGCGGCAGCGGCACCGATCCAGCAGGCGCATCTGTGGTTTAAGTTCATAATCAGCCCTTTTGTCGGAGGCAGGCATTCCCGAGGCAGTGACATTGAGCAAGCAGACATGTATAACGTCTTACCCAGCAGGCGTGTCTGTGGCTTAGGCAACAAATCAGCTGTTTTGTCTGCGGCAATGGCTCAGAGCCAGCAGGCATGTTTGAGGCAGTGACTTTGATCAAGCAAACATGTCTAATGCGTTGTCCAGTCGGCCCATCTGAGGCTTAGGTGCGTCTATAATTCGGTGCAGCTGCCTCAGACAGAATTGGTTATTCAGAGCCTAAACCACAGACGCACCTGCTCGGTCGGTGCCGCTATCTTTGGCACAGCTGCTGATTCGGTGCCTTAGCTAAAGATTGCATGCTAGTTAGGTGCCACTGCCACAGACATGTCTGTCGGCACGGTTCCATTGCCTTAGATACACTTGCAGGCTCGTGGCTACTGGCTCAGGCATGCGCGCTGGCTCAGTGCGACAGGTTGAGATATAACTGATGGTTTCATTTCCTATGCCTCAGAGGTGCATGTACCTTGCTGCTCGATGCCATTGCGTTTGTCATGTCACATAAATAATCAATGATATGGTGCCATTTCTGCTGATTCGGTGCTTAAACCACAGACGCACCTGCTGCCTCTGTACCGTTGTCTCAGTCATAACTGCTAATTCCTTGCCTAAACCATAGACGCGCATGCTGGCTCGGTCCCGCTTCCTCAAGTGCCTAAACAATAGACATGCCTGCTGGCTCGGTTCCGCTGCCTCAGATATAACTGCTGATCCGGTGCCTAAGCCATAGACGTGCATGCTGTCTCGGTGCCGCTGCCTCCGACATAACTGCTGATTAGGTGCCTAAGCCACAGACCTGCCTGCTGGCTCTGTGCCACTTCCAAAGGAATATCTGAAGCAGTTGCGCCTAGCTAGCAGGCATGTCTAAGACTTAGGCACCAAATCAACAGATATGCCTGCGGCAGTGGCAACGATCCAGCAGGCGCATCTGTGGTTTAAGTTCCAAATCAGCTGTTTTGTATTAGGCAGGCATTTCCGAGGCAGTGACGTTGAGCAAGCAGGCATGTATAAGGTCTTGCCCAGCAGGCGTGTCTGTGGCTTAGGCACCGAATCAGCTGTTTTGTCTGTGGCAGTGGATCCTGGCCAGCAGGCATGTTTGAGGCAGTGACTTTGAGCAAGCCAACATGTCTAATGCCTTGTCCAGTAGGCTTAACTGAGGCTTAGGCGCGTCTACAATTCGGCGCCGCTGCCTCAGACAGAACTGCTTATTCAGAGCCTAAACCCAGGACATGCCTGTTCGGTCGGTTGCCTTTGACACAGCTGCTGAGTCGGTGCCTAAGCTAAAGAAATGCATGGTAGTTAGGTGCCACTGCCACAGACATGCCTGTCCTCACGGTTCCATTGCCTTAGACATACCTGCAGGCTCGTTGCTACTGGCTCAGGCATGCGCGCAGGCTCAGTGTGACAGCTTCAGATATAACTGATGGATCAGGAACAATGCCTCTGAGGAACCTGGCTGCTCGATGCCATTCCATTTGTCATGTCAAATAAATAATCAATGGATTGGTGCCATAAATGCTGATTCGGTGCCTAAACCACAGACGCGCCTGCTGCTTCTGCACCGTTGTCTCAGTCATAACTTCTAATTCCTTGCCAAAACCATAGACGCGCCTGCTGGCTCAGTCTCGCTTCCTCCAGTGCATATGCAATAGACATACCTTCTGGCTCAGTTCCGCTGCCTCAGATATAACTGCTGATTCGGTGTCTGAAGCAGTGGCGCCTAGCTAGCAGCCATGTCTCTGGCTTAGGCACCAAATCAACAGATATGCCTGCGGCAGCGGCACCGATCTAGCAGGCGCTTTTGTGGTTTAAGTTCCAAATCAGCTGTTTAGTATGAGGAAGGCATTACCGAGGCAGTGACGTTGAGTAAGCAGACATGTATAACGTCTTGCTCAGCAGGCGTGTGTGGCTTAGGCACCGAATCAACTGTTTTGTCTGTGGCAGTGGCTCCGAGCCAGCAGGCATGTTTGAGGCAGTGACTTTGGGCAAGCAAACATGTAAAATGCCTTGTCCAGTCGGTCCATTTGAGGCTTAGGGCCGTCTATAATTCGGTGCCACTGCCTCAGACAGAACTGCTTATTCAGAGCCTAAACCACAGACGGCCTGCTCGGTCGGTGCCGCTGCCTTTGGCACAGCTGCTGATTCGGTGCCTAAGCTAAAAAGATGCAAGCTAGTTAGGTGCCACTGTCACAGACATGCCTGTCGGCACGGTTCCATTGCCTTAGATATACCTGTAGGCTCGTGGCTACTGGCTCAGGCATGCGAGCTGGCTCAGTGAGACAGCTTCAAATATAACTGATGGATCAGTACAAATGCCTCAGAGGTATCTGGATGCTCGATGCCATTGCGCTTGTCATGTCACATAAATAATCAACGGTTTGGTGCCATAAATGCTGATTCGGTGCCTAAACCAAAGAGGCGCCTGCTGCCTCTGTACCGTTATCTCAGCCATAACTGCTAATTCCTTGCCTAAACCATAGACGCGCCTGCTTGCTCGGTCCCGCTTCCTCAAGTGCCTAAGCAATAGACATGCCTGCTGGCTCGGTTCCGCTGCCTCATATATAACTGCTGATTCGGTGCCTAAGCCATAGACGTGCATGCTGGCACGGTGCCGCTGCCTCCGACTTAACTGCTGATTCGGTTCCTAAGCCACAGTCTTGCCTGCTGGCTCTGTACCTATTCCAAAGGATTGCAGGCATGTCTATGACTTAGGCACAAAATCAACAGATATGCCTGCAGCAGCGGCACCAATACAGCAGGCGCAGCTGTGGTTAAAGTTCCAAATCAGGCATTTCCGAGGCAGTGACGTTGAGCAAGCAGACATGTAAAACGTCTTGCCCAGCAAGCGTGTCAGTGGCTTAGGCACCGAATCAGCTGTTTTGTCATTGGGGGTGGCTCCGAGCCAGCAAGCATGTTTGAGGCAGCGACTTTGAGCAAGCAAACATGTCTAATGCCTGGTCCAGTTGTCCCATCTAAGGCTTAGGCGCGTCTAAAATTCGGTGCCGCTGCCTCAGACGGAACTGCTTATTCAGAGCATAAACCACAGACGCGCCTGTTCGGTCGGTGCCGCTGCCTTTGACACAGCTGCTGATTAGGTGCCTAAGCTAAAGAGATACATGCTAGTTAGGTGCCACTGCCACAGATATGCCTGTCGACACGGTTCAATTGCCTTAGACATACCTGCAGGCTCGTTGCTGCTGGCTCAGGCATGCGTGCTGGCTCAGTGGGATAGCTTCAGATATAACTGATGGATCCGTGTCATCGCCTCAGAGGTACCTGGCTGCTCGACGTCATTGCTTTTGTCATGTCACATAAATAATCAATGGTTTGGTGTCATTACTGCTGATTCGGTGCCTAAACCACAGACGCGCCTGCTTCCTCTGTACCGTTGTCTCAGTCATATCTGCTAATTCCTTGCCTAAACCATAGAAGCGCCTACTGGCTCGGTCCCGATTCCTCCAGTGCCTAAGCAACTGACATGTCTGCTGGCTCGATTCCGTTGCCTCAGGTATAACTGCTGATTCGGCGCCTAAGCCACAGACGTGTCTGCTGGCTGGATGCCGATGGCTCTGACATAACTGCTGATTCGGTGCCAATCCCACTTACATGCCTAGTGGCTCAATGCAACTGCCTCGGCCATGTTTGGTAGCTCGGTTCGATTGTTGTCTGGCTGAGACATTCTCGCTGGCTCCGTGCCACTGCCTTTGACTAAACTGTTGTATCTGTGCCATTGCCTAAGACGTACCTGGCCGTTTGATGCCTCAGCCATTGTCATGTATCACTGCCACATAGATAATTAATAGATCGGTGGCAGGGCATCAGACATGTCTGCTGGATAAAAGTTACCGCCTCAGACAGGCCTGGTGCCTAAACTACAGACGCGCCTGCTTGCTCGGTTCCGCTTCCTGAGACATAACTACTGATTCGGTGTCTTAGACATAGGTCTGCCTGCTGGCTCGGCCCCGCTGCCTCAGATATAACTGTTGATTCGGTGCCTATGCCATAGACGTGCCTGTTGGCTCGTTGCTGCTGCCTCAGACATAACTGCTGATTCGGTGCTCAAGCCACAAAGTACCTGTTTGCTCGGTGTCACTTTCGCAGGCATGCCTGCAGGCTCGGTTCCGCTGCCTCAGAGATACCTGCAGGGTCCCTTGTCACTGGCTGACACAACCACGCTGGCTCAGTGTCATTGACTCAGGCTAAACTGATGGATTTGTGCCACTGCTTCAAACCACCTGGTTGCTTGATGCCACGGTGACTGTCAATGACTGTCACACAAACACTTTATGGATCGGTGGCAGGACATCAGACATGTCTGCTGATTCGGTGCCTAATCCAAAGACGTGCCAGCTGGCTGGCGCCACTGCTTCAGACATGACTGCTGATCCGACGTCTAAGCCACGCGCCTGCTGGCTCGGAACCGCTACCTCAGTCATAACTTGTAATTCCGCACCTCAACCACAGATACGCCTGCTGGCTGGGTCCCGCTGCTTCAGATGTAATCGCTGATTCGGTGCCTAAGACATACACTTGCCTGCTGGCTCGGTGTCTCTGCCTGAAACATGACTGCTGATTCAGAGCCTAAACCTCAGGCTTGCCCCTGGCTCGGTTCCACATCTCTACTGGCTCGGTTCCATTGCCTCAGAGATAGCTGCAGGGTCGTCGTCACTGGCTGAGACATTCTCCCTGACTCAGTGCCACTGCCTGATGCTAAACTAACGAACCTGTGCCACTGCCTAACATGTACCGGGTTGTTCGATGCCACTGTGAATGTCATGCCTAATGACTCAGTGTCATTGCCACACTAATATTTTATTGATCGCTGGAAAGGCATCAGACATGTCTTGTGGCTATAAGTCAGTGTCTCGGACATGCCTGCTTACTCGCGCCCACTGCCTCAGACGAAAAGGCTGATTCGGTGCCAAAGCCACAGACGTCCCTGCTGTTTTGATACTGCTGCATCGCATTGGCTAAGACATGCACGCTCGGTCAGTTCCACAGCCTCAGACAAAACTGATGATTCGGTGCCTAAGCTAAAGTCGTGCCTGCTGCCTTGGTGCCACTGCCTCAGGCATGTCTGCTGGCTCGGTTCCACTACCTCAGACATACCTGCAGGATCGTTGCAAATGGCTCCGACATTCCCGCTGGCTCAGTGCTACTGCCTCAGACATAACTTATGTATCAGTGCTTCTGCCTCAAGCGTACCTGGTTGTTCGATGTCACTGCCACTGACATGTCAATAGGCGTAGGGCCACTGCAACCAAACATACTTAATAGCTCGGTGCCAAAGCATCGGACATGCCTGCTGCCTCAAAGTGACTGACACAAACAGGCCTGCTGCCTCGGAGCAACTGTCTGATACATAACTACTGATTCGGTGCCTAAGCCACAGGCGTGCATGTTCGCTAATCAGATGCCACTGCCTAAGGCACTGCTGGCACTATTCCACTGCCTCAGACATGCCTGCAGTGTCGTGGCCAAAATGGCTCAGACATGTTCGTTACTTCAGTGCCACGCCTCAGTCACAACTGATAGGTCAGTGCCACTGCCTCATACGTACTTGGTTGCTCGATGCCACTGCAATTGTCATATCTAAGGACTTATTACCACTGCCACACAAATACTTTATTGCTCGTCGCGAAGGCATTAAACATGTCTGTTTGCTCAACATCACTGCCTCGGACATGCCTGCTTGCTCGGAGCCACTGCCTCAGACACAACTGCTGATTGGGAGCCTAAACTCCAGACGCGCCTGTTGGTTCGAAGCCGCAGCCTCAGGCATACCTGCTGATTCGATTACTGAGCCATAGGTGGCCCCCGCCCATCGGAGCTTGAAGAAATAGATGGGCTGCTTCCACGCAGAGCTGAAACCGACCCGCGCACGAGTACTAGTAAACCGCTTAGAGGATCTAAGCCTGACCAGGCAAAGCGGTGCGTGTCGGCCCATCCATGCTTATAAACCCTATTGGTGTCATTGGGCGGCAGGGATCTCAATGTCGGGTAAAAGTCCCACACAATTTCAAGCAACGTCTCGATTTAAGCCCCCTAGTGGAATTCGTTTCACTGACCGTTCCAAGGTGGTTCTTCTGTCGTGGCTTATTTTTGTTATGGCTTGTCTTTGAGTATGTGTATCGCTTATATTATTTTGCTTTGGATAGCCAATTGGCCATTTTGTGGGTAAGTAGCTGTCCTTTTGGCTTTCCGCTAGTGATGTTTCCATTAGGGTCTAGTTGTTTCATGTTTGTTTTTATTTCCTGTGGTGTGTCTGACTGGAGTCGTGGGTTAATTGTATCGATTCCTGATCATCGCCTTCACTTCTATTTTATATGTCGACAGGGACTATAACAGCAGGTCCTATCCAGTTACATACATACAGGGACCATAACAGACGGTTCAATCCAGCTACACACAGTCTACATACCGATAGTGGACTCGACAGCAAGTTCTATTCAGTTACATACTCATAGCGCCATAACAGCAAGTCCGCTCAGGTTACACACCTACAGGGAGCATTACAGCAGGTCAGCCTACAGTGACTATAACAGCAGGCCAGCTCAGTTTACACACCTACATGGAGACTAACAGCAGGTCCTATTCAGTTATATACCTACAGGGACCGTTATGGCGGATCAGCTCAGGTTACACTTCTATAGGGCAAATAACAGCAAGGCATATTCTTTTACATAACTACATGGACCAAATCAGCAATTCCATTTAGTTTATACTAATTTATTTTAGTTCGATTGCGATGGAAGCCCCAAGCTTATTTAATCGCTCTCGAACACTCATTCCTGATGTTTTCACGCGCGCGAGAGAGAGGCAGTGACTATTACACCACTGCTACCCATTTACACCTGGGTAGAGTGAGGCAGTGTCATTACGTGTCTTGCCCAAGGACACACCTCGATAACGCACAACTTCTCGATCATGAGTCGAACGCGTTAACCACTGCGCTATCCATTTACATACCTACAGAGACTGTAAGAGCAATTCCATGCCAGGTATAACCTACAGGCACAATAACAGCAGGTCCAATCCACTTATATACCTACATTGACCATTCCTACATAGACTGTAACTTACGTTCGGCATAGGTTGCATACCTACAGGGTTAAAGTCATAGCCAGTTACATACCTACTCACCATACCTACAGGGTCCATAACAGCAGGTTCTCTCCATTTAAATACCTACATGAACCATAACAGCAGATCCGCTCATGTTTCCTAACTACAGGTACCATAACAGCATGTCCACTCAGCTTACATAATTTCAGGGACCATAACAGTAGGCTCTATCCAGTGACATTACTTCAGGAACCATATCAGCAGGAACGCTAAAGACCGCTCATATTACATACCTACAGGGACAATGACAGCAGGTCCACCCAGGTAACATAACAACAGGGACAATTACAGCAGGTCCTATCCAGAAACATTCCTAAAGGGACTATAACAGGCGGTCCTAACATGTCACATACCCACATGGGCCATAAAAACAGGTCCGTTCAGCTTTCATAATGGCAGGAACCTATCTGGTTACATACCTACAGTGACCATTACAGCAGGTCTGCTCAGGTAACATACCTACAGGGGCCATAACTCCACGTCCGCTCAGGTAACATACCTGCAGGGAACAAAATAGCAGGTTAGCTCGGCTTACATAATTACAGGGACCATAACAGCAGGTCCTATCCAGTTCCATACATACAGGGACCATAAGAGCAAGACCGGTTAGGCTACACACCTACATGGGCCATGGCAACAAGTCCTAACCAGTTAAAGACCTACAAGGATTATAACAGCAGGTCTGCTCACGTTTAAAACGTACAGGTACCATAACAGCAGGTCCTATCCAGGTACGTAGCTACAGGAACATTAACATGAGATACTATCCAGTTACATACCTACAGGTGCCATAACAGCAGGTCCGCCAAGTTAACATACCTACAGGGATAATTACAGCATGGCCTATCGGGTAACATATATAAAGGGGCCATAATAGGTTGTCCTAACAGGTTAGATATCGACAGGGACCATAAAAGCAGGTCCTAGCCAGTTACAAACCTACAGGGAGCATAACAGTCGGTTCTATCCAACTCCACACATACAGTTTCCATAACAGCAGGTCCGCACAGATTACATATGTACAGGGACCATAACAGGAAGTAATATCAAGTAACATAACTACAGAGACCACAACAGCAGGTCCACTCAAGTTACCTACAGGGACCATAAAAGCTGGTCCGCCTACAGGGACTGTAACAGCAAGCCCGCTCAGGTTACATAAAATAGAAGTGAATGCAATGATCAGGAATCGATAAAATTAACCCACAGCTCCCATCAGCTCAGGTTACATACCTACATGGAGAATAATAACAGGTCCTATTCAGTTACATACCTACAGGGACCGTAACAGCGGGTGCGTTCAGGTTACCTACATACAGGGCATATAAAAGCAACTCATATCCTTTTACAAAGTAGAAGTAAAACAAAGATCAGGAATTGATACAATTAACTTACTCCACCCATAAAAGACACCAAAGGGAAAGAAATACAAACATTAAGCGACCAGACCATAATGGAAACCTAAACAAAGGAAGGCCATAAGGACAGTTACTTTCCCACAAAATGGCCATATGGCCATCCAAAACCAAAAGACACAAGTGATACACACAGTAAGTAACAAACAACAACATAAATAAATTGCCACAGAAGAGCCGCCTTGGAACGGTCAGTGGAAGATTTCCACTGGGGGGCTTAAATCGATTTTACGTGGCCACAATCCTCGCCCTTACTTCCGTCGCGATTTAGACAAATAATTTGTTCAGTCCGCATGAAGGCCTCCTAACTCATCAGTGCAACATCTCCGTGAACACAAAAATCAAAGAACCACGGAGGTGAGACAACGGTGAGGACTCGACAGCAAGAAACCACAGAAATGCTGGAGCAAAAGAAAACCAACAGTTAGACTCCGATGAGCCCGACCAGAGACAGAGCATCAGGCACCAACCAACATTATCTCTCTAATTTTCGATAAGCCTTTACGTTGGAGCCGTCATAGAATCTGCGGCCTGACCCACCGGCGTGCAATTAAAGAGGGAAGCAAAGTTGCCAACCGTGATTGGGTTAACTACCATGCATGCAGTCTGTCGTATAATATCCATGTTGTACCCAATCTTTTTATATCGAAGAATGATTTTACGAAATTGGGTGCTGAAGTCATTGCGGTTATGTATTTTTCTGAATTTATATACTAAGTCACCATAAAATTCGGGTTCCGATAGACCTTGTTGCAGAAGAGATTTAAGTCCAATATTGAATTTTGAAATTAAATCAGAATGGCGTCTATAAAATTTTGAAAAGGCTTTACGTAGTTTATGGTACCGATAACCCTGATTAAGGAGTTTAGCCGTTAATAATTTATTACGAGTGTTGAAGTCAGTAACATGACTACACACTCTAGCAAATCGAATTAATTGCGAAATATAAACGCCATAGGATGGCGCACGAGGAACATCACCATCCAAAAAAGGAAAAATTACAATCTCAAAATCAAAGTCATCGCGTTTATCATAAATTTTGCACGAAACAAATCCATCTACAATAGATAGATGTAAATCCAAAAACGGGGCCTCGGTATCAGAAGAATTTGCTTTATTTAACTGAAGTTCTAGGGGGTAAATCTGACTGATCAAACCATCAAAATAGGTATTATCAATATTTAATAAATCATCTAAATATCTAGAAGTAGAGCTAAAAGCTTCAATAATTTCAGATTGGTTATCAATGGAAAGCGACAAAATGAAGTCTCTTTCATAACAATACAAGAACAGATCAGCCACAAGAGGTGCGCAATTAGTACCCATCGGAATACCCACAATTTGTCTAAATAACTTAGTACCGAATCTAATATAAATATTGTCAAGTAGAAAGGTGAGGGCATCACACACTTTCTGTCATGACCAAAGTGTATAATTCTTATGCTCTTTAGAAGTGAAAAATGCATTTCTGACATTACATGCAAGATAGAGAGAATCTTCTCTGTGAAAAGCCCATTCAATTAAATCATTAAGCTTTTCTTTTATAAGATTATGAGGAAGTGTAGTGTAAAGAGTGGAAAAATCGTAGGTAGACAGACTAGAAGCACGAAAATGTCTAGATTTCAATTTATTTAAAACCTCATTCGAATTTTTTATAGACCAAAACAGATTTCTTCCTGATCTTTCAAAGACTTTATCACAATATTTAATTACATGCGTTTTAATAGCAGTAAGACAGGAAGTTAATAATTTAGAAAGTTCAGTGGTAGTGCAAGAGCTAGAATTTGCAATAAATCGTGCTTTGTAAGGTTTTTTATGAAGTTTTGGTAACCAGTATAGCGTAGGAAGCTTGTCTTGGCCTTCGTTAACACACACAGCAAACTTGGTGGCTGAAAGACAAACATGTTTATCTACTATAGCTCTCTCTTCAGCTAAAGGCTGAAGTTCATAGGCCTTAGTACCACCAAGCTCCTGCTTAAGCGTGTTAACATAGTGGAGCCGTCACACAACGACGACGTTGTTAGCGGCCTTGTCTGCAGGGGCCAAAACAAACTTCTTATGAAATTTCTTGAATACCTAGTTTAAGATGACGTAAAGACGTCTTGGGCTTAGGCGGTAATAAGTTAGTATTTTGAGAATAGAAAGAAATGCGTTTATTCACTAGTTTTAAAATGCTAAGTTTCCAGTCCTTAAGGGCTTTATGCTCAACATACTCTCGCTTACACCATCGATTACCGAATTCATTCAAGGAAGCAGCGATTTCATCTCTACATTTACTGAAATCAATTTTAGAAGGAAACCGATATTTCGGTCCTTTAGAAATTATATTCCTTATCCTAGAATCAGGAATAATTTTCAAATTGCCAGTAATTACATGACCAGCAGCAGGATAGCAATACTTTGAGTTTTTACAATCACATGAATCAGGAGTATTAGTATCAATATCAAGATCTGAAACAAGTTTATTGAAATTAAAAATGATAGATCTAACAGGTTTGTTATATTTATAGCAAATTATAGGTGTTTCAGTATATTGAAAATAAGCAGGAATGGAAGAAAGCACCGATCTCTCACGGAAGATACTGGGCAAATCTATAAAATCCATACCCTTATTAATGAAGGATATTTTGAAGAAATGGCGTTTATGATTAATATCAGAATCAATGTAAGGACAGAGAGTATGCTGAGTATAGCCTCTAGTTAAGAGAGCCGAATCATATAACTGATGAGAACTATCATAGAATTTATTCGCCTCGGTGTCCAGAAGACGTAAAACAGAAACGGGTAATGAACTTAAAAATGAAAGCATAGAGTGGCGTCCATGATTTAATAATATAATTGACAGTCACTTCAGTCTAGTATTGTTTCGTTTAAACGCACGTGATTTACGTTTAAAGTTACCATTTTTCCTGGTGCCGTGAGATCTAGTTCTGCGTTTTCGACATTCCAGGAGTGAGAAAATATCAAAGTCCGGCATTCTGGAAATATTACCCTCATGATAAATGTTGTCATTAAAACCCAGTGGAAAAGGGGTCTGTAAAAATTTAATCCATTTCAATTCAGCTTCATGTCTTTTGATTATTTTGAATCTAGATGTAGAATTTGCATCATAATAAAGTTTTTTCACTGGTTGTATAACAATGTTATTTACAGAATGACCTGTACGTCGAAAGTGACGGTACAAGAAAGTGTCAGTTTTCTTAGGCTTACTCATTCTACGATAATGCTCGTTAAATCTAGTTTTAAGCATGCGGTACTCATTCTACGATAATGCTCGTTAAATCTAGTTTTAAGCATGCGGTTAGTTAACCTATATGGACCAAAACAGCAATTCCTATCCAGTTACTTACCTACAGCCACCATAAGAGCAATTCCATTTAAGTTACATACCTGCAGGGACCATAACAGCAGGTCCAATCCAGTTACATACCTGCATGTATAGGGACCATTACAACAGCTCCGCTAATGTAACATTTATACAGGGACTGTAACAGCCGGTCGACTTAGCTTAGATACCTACAGGAAGAATAACAGCAGGTCCTACCCAGATATGTACGTACAGCGACCATAACAGGTCTGCTCAAATCATACCCAGTTACATACCTATATGACCATAACAGCAAGTCCTATCCAGTTGCTTACCTACAGGGACCATAATGTATTAGTTTATAATTATTTTGAAAAAGTTTAAAGCCACTAAGACATCACAGAATATTGCATTGTGGGTTAAAATCAAAGAAAATTCAAGGGAGGTTACTCTTAGAGGAAAATATGTATGTATCATATATAAATCAGCATAACTTAAGAACGAATGGGAATCTTTCATCCGGGTTTCAATAAAACGACCCTCTTTGCATATGCTTTCACCGTGCTTCATACTAAAATTTTCTTAAATTTCTTTCTACTTGCTCTTTTACATTTGCCGGGTCCGGAGGAAGCTCTTTGAGGCCGCCAGGTCAAATGTTCAAATATCTTACGAGGGATCCGGCAAATATTAATGCTATGAAATAACCACTGATTATTGTTGTTCTTGCATAACGTACGACTCCAACGCCAAATTGGGACAAAAACGCCCCAAATTCCATATAAATTCTTCAAATGCGACCTGTATACCAATATGACGGCTAGTTCAGAATGTTGTTTACAATGACGATGTTGCGCTTTAACCATCTGACATCATCATAGACCGCTAAAACGCTATGTTCAGGGCGATAACGTTACGTCGCTTAAAGTTACGTAAACAAAGCAATGCCCGTCTGGTGATATCAAAAGCTCAAAATACATGTTCAAACAGCACGCGATTTGCACATGGTTCTTGTTGTTTGAGCACAGCTTTTGGTCCATTTGACAATGGCTTCAAACAGCCATGTGCACATGCATTTTGGCAAAAAAATAGTATTACTGCTTAGTGTATACACCTACCGTGACGTAGTTTACATGCCTATGAAGATCATAATATCTGACCCGCTGAGAAAACATTCCTGCAAGGTCCGCTTAGTTTACATACCTACCTACATGAACCTCAACAGCAATAGTTATAGGGACTAAAACAACAACTCAATCGAGTCTGCTTATCTATCGGGACAACAACAGGTTCACTCATTTTTAACATATGTTCAAAGAATATAACAGCAGATCAGTCTAATTGACCTTTATACAGCAACCACAACAGCAGGTCCCCTAAGTTTACACCCTTACAACGTTGTCTTAGTTTGTATCGAGATACATTCCTACCTCGAGTTTGTATCGAGTTACATACCTACAGGGACCATAACAGCAGGACCGCTCAGGCTACATACCGACAATGGCCATGACAGTAAGTTATATTCATTTACAAACTCATAGGACCAAAACAGCAGTTCCGCTCATGTTACATGCGTATAGGGACTATAACAGCCATCCAGTCACATACATACAGGATATATGCTAGCCAATCCAAATCCAATGAAGACTCAGAGACATGCAAAATAGAAGTGAAGACAATGATCAGGAATCGATACAATTAACCCACAGCTCCCATCAGAGACACCAAGGGAAAGAAACACAAACAAGAAACAACCAGACCCCAACGGAAACATCACCAGCGGAAAGCCAAAAGGACAGTTACTTTCCCGTAAAATGGCCAATTGGCTTTCCAAAGCAAAATAATATAAGCGATACATACACTCAAAGACAGGCCATAACAAAAATCAAAGCGCCAAAGGCACTGAAATGACAGTTTCTATGAGAAAATCATAACGCTGTGAAAACTTACAGAAAACCTTTCTAAAAAGAGCTTAAAATTTAGAAAGGCAGTTCTGCAAATTCCAATATATTATATGTTTGCAGATGTCTATAGACCGGTGGTAGTATGAAACGCTTTTCGATGTTTCAAATTTTTGAAAAAAAAAAAAAACTATTTACGTTTTCAAAACCAAACATTAAAATTCAAGTTTTAACAATGCTACTGTCCATAAGTAACAGTTTTTGTCTGGTCGGTTGTGGTCACCTCTACCCAAAAAGAGATCGGAGGAGAAAGGCTGGCTAGTCCAGTACATGAATTCCATTGGCTTGAAGACATTTTTGAGTAAGAACAGCACTATGAGCCCGCTCGTAATCCTGCTGGATAAGATATCCCGGATTCTGAGCGTAGACAAATAAATGGAACCATGTTAGGCCGAAGCACTTGGTTGATGTAACGTCTCGCTGTTCAGTTCACGTCTCAGCTATGATCTTGAATGTTCTTAATGACACTAAGCTGCGTTCGCTAACTACACGCAATAGCTCGCCACACAATTACGCTTATTTCACCCGGTATGTCATGCTCTGTTACACACGCGTCGCCTCGGCATACCTTAACCTATACGTCGAAACACCCGGGAACGACAACCTGCGTGATTCACGCTGAAGTGCGATTTGTTTTGTCACTGAAAAGCACATGTCAGTCGCTTAGACGCCAATTTACGTATTTCATGAAATAGCGTAAGTGTTCCCTACGGTGTCGAAGCATTAACTGTGGTCACGACAGGGACGTCTAGCTCTCAAACGTGCATCGCATAAGGGCGACGATCAGTGTCAGTGCTTATTAGTCGGTAGTTGAGACCCGTTGTTTATCTACAGGTACAGTGTAGCAGATGCCGGCGGAAATCTGTTTCGCATATGCGTCTGACGGTCGAATCGATCTTGACGTACGGACGTCGGTCTTCCGCTACGTCGACGTTCACTAGCGTCTTCTGTATATAGTGAGATGTCGCTCCAATAGACGATAGATCACACACTTGTGGCACCCAAGATCAGAGTCAACGTCATCCGCTTTACTGTCCAGGGGCACGCTTACGATCCTTTAATGAAAAATGTTGCAATACGCCCTCACTAAATGCTTTTTTGGCAACAAATTTCAGTTCCTTCGTTGCTAGGCACGACCTTACATTGCACATCAAAAGTTTGGTCTTGAACATGTGGTTTCTATCCGTACTGGTGTGAGGGTGGTGCACAAGATCGACGTGATCGGACTGATAACCAGACGTTACGATTTAACCTTTTTAGCTAAGGGCATGGTGCCTAAGTGTGTTGTAATCGTTTGGTTTCAGAATCAAAGCACTGAGCGTGTGGGGTGTAGGTTGGAGTAATAGGCCTGGGCTGAGATTTAAACTGTTTCATTTAACTCTGAAATTCCAAACAAATAGTGAAGATTTTGATAAGAAGACGCGTTCGGCGGCGTCTGACCTTGGTCTACACTGTTTGCCGAGCTCACCCTATGATTCCAGGATAACCCTCTTCCGTCTTATGGAATACCCCGATCTCACGGCGGCTATTTTCTACAAGACAAAAAGTTATTCTCACAAGTCAGTGATAGTCACGTGGACATTAGCACTGAAGCGCTTTTCTTATTAGCAACTTCGGGTCGAGTGCCAAACTGTCAACCCAAACATAGCCGCGACGTTTGTCATTGTTGGGTACATGTAAGTGTTATCTGTAAAATCTGCACATGAATCAAATGTTGGATCTGGCAAATAATGTAAACTCAGTTCAAAAGCCACACACCACGGTGCTGATTTTGTTCTACACATTTTGCATTAGTTACTAACATCTTAAGTTTAAACGAATCAGTCCAAGTCCCCGTTCATGACCAGCCTGCGTTTAGAGACAATCGGCATGAGTGTTGTCAGTGCTTTGATGTATTTACTGCCTTGGGTTTCTGGAGTGCATTCTTCCATCACTGAAGTTGAGCACGTCCATTCTGCTAAATATATGGCACCTAGAATTATATCACAGACCCTATACTATGTATCTGTACTATATTCCAGGGTTGAAAAGGACTGCCTTTCTTTTCAATTTCTCCACGCAAAGTCAATATACACCTAAGTTGTAATTGACCTAAACTTGACCTCGAAAGTCAGAAAGAAAACCCATTAATATTCTTGTCTACAGCTGACCTGGTCCAACAGCAGGCTGGTCTTTAAGGATTAAATATTGACAACACTGATAGAAAACAGTGTAAAACCTGAGCAGACTGCTGAGCAGACGCCTCATTGATTTAGGTATACCCGTCGCATGATGCAGCTGACTCATATGAAATGCTCAATCGTCAAGTCGTCTGCCTCAAAAGTTTGTATTACGCTTTCAGGATAACTAATACGCTTGTACAATTTGGATTACTGCGCCAAACCGGACTACATTTTGTGCGGACTCATATTTCTATGGCGGTCAAAGCCGGAAGAAAAAGCCTGAATTACTTTAAACGTGCAGCACAGCAAAAATAGACAGATGGAATCTGTCATTAATAAACCACGACAGAAGAATCGCCTTGGAACAGACTGCTTTCTAAGCAACAGGGCTGATGAACCCCAGTCCTTTGCACACAGAAAGGATATGAAGAAGTTCTTGGATGCACTAAAGATAGTTTATAGTCCCCTCAGTTCAGGATCCACTCCTGTACTCAGTGCAGATGTAACTAGTCTTACGACTGACAAAGACGCCATCTTGATAAAATGGGCTGTGCACTTTGATAGTGTTCTTAATCGGCCTTCCTCTATCACTGATGAGGCTATCAACAGACTACCACAGGTTGAATGTAATCTGCTGCTTGACAAGTTCCAAATCGTTACTGAAACAGTGAAAGCAATAAAACGTCTGCCATCTTGCAAGGCCCCAGGACCAGATGAAATACCTGCTGAGATTTACAAAGCAGGAAGCACTCCAGCTGCAAAGAAGTTTGTATAGTTATTTCACACTATGTGCAGAAAAGAAACCATCCCTCGAGAACTCAAGGATGTGTCAATTATCCACCTATTAAAACGGAAAAGGAACCCTCAGCTCTGTGACAATCACGGTGGCATCTCTTTATTGTCAATTGCTGGGAAAGGCCGTGTGAGAGTCCTACTTAACCGAGTGAATGAACACCTTGAACAATCAGTGCTTCTAACAGAACGCCAATTTGGGTTTAGGAAGGACAGAGGAACAATTGACGTGATTTTCACAGCAAGGCAGCTGCAAGAGAAATGCCAAGAACAGAACATGGACCCATGCATGACCTTTGTTGACCTCACCAAAGCATTTGACACAGTCATTCGTGAGGGCCTTTGGAAGATCATGGTGACGTTTGGATGTCCAACAGTCCAACGATTGGCTGCTTGCACGGATCCAAAATGCTGGTGATTTTTTTTTCGGTTCCATTCCCTGTTATAAACGGAGTCCAGCAATGCTGTGTCTTAGCCCCAGCACTGTTCAGCATGATGTTTTTTGCCATGCACAGAGATGCTTTCCAGGATGTTGACAATGACATACCTATTAGGTATCGCTTTGATGGGAAGCTTTTCAATCTCAGAAGGTGGTTGCAAGCCAAAACCAAGGTGCAGACAGAGGTGCTAGATGAGTTCCTCTTTGCTGATGACATAGCAAAAGGTGCTCCAACACAAAAGATGAAAATATTTATAGATCAAGTATCCAACTCCTGTGACAGCTATGATCTCACAATCAAAAAGACTGGAGCAGTCTATCAGCCAGCACCTGGCAAACCTTACAAAGAGCCCACCATCACAGTTAAGGTCAAAAATTGCAATTGGTAGACAAGTTCACCAACCTCGGGAGCACAATGTCAAGAGCCCTGCACATTAATGATAAAGTCAATGCCTGGATTGTCAGAATTACTGCAGCATTTGACTGACTACGTGGCAGTGTCTGGGATCGAAGAGGAATAAGGGATGTACATGTACACTTCATATTGTCCAGTTCTGTGGTGTATTCCTTGCTTCCAAAGGATAAACCTTTTACAGAACATACTGGAACGGTCAGTAAAATTACTAGGGGGTTAAAGTTAACTTTACGGGATCCCAGCCCTCACCCTCACTTTCACTGTGGTTCAACAAAGTATTTGTTTGGTTCGCATGAAGGTTTTCTATCTCATCAGTGAATCAACTCTGTAAACAAAGAAATCCCAATTAAAGCCAAGTTGTCACAAGGATGAAGATTCAACAGTGAAACGCGCTGAGTCATCCGACGCTGAACACAACGCCACAAGAACACTAAGGTAGCGTCCCTACAAGGACTATAACAGCAGGTCTGCTCATGTACATACAGGGACAATAACAGCTATTCTACATACAAGGACTATAACAGAACGTCCGTCCAGGCTACATACCTAAAGGGACAATTATAGCAGGTCCTATCCAGTAATATTCCAAAAGGACCAGAACAGGCGGTCCGAACAGTTTATCTTCCTACCGGGACAATAACAGAAGGTCAGTTCAGCTAGCACAATGACGGGCCATAAAAGCAGGGCATCTCCAGTTACATACCTACAGCGAACTTAACAGCAGATCCGCTCAAGTTATAAACCTACAGTGACTATAACAGCATATCCGCTTTGGTTACATACCAACACGAACCTAAGCATCAAGTCCCCTCAGCTGATACAATTACAATAGCAGCGACCCTGTCCAGTTACATACCTGAAGGGACCTAAACAGCAGATCTGCTCAAGTTACATACCGATGGGGACCATAACAGCAAATCCTATTCAGTTAAATACATACAGTAACCATAACAGCAGGTTCTACCCAGTTACATACGTACAGGGACCATTACAGCAAGTCCTATCCAGTTACATACCTATAGGAACCATAACAGCAGGTCCACCAAGGTTACATACCTACAGGGACAATTACAACAGGTCCTATACATTAATATATAACAGCAGTTCCTATCCAGTTTCATATCTACAATGACAATTACAGCAAGTCCTATCCAGTTACATACCTATAAGAGCCATAACATCAGGTCCACTCACGATACATACCTACAGGAACAATTACAGCAGGTCCTATCCAGTAAAATACCTAAAGGGACCATAACAGGCGGTACGAATAGGTGACATACCTACAAGGACCATTACAGCATGTCCTATCCAGTAAAATACCTACAGACACCCTGTCAGCCAGACCTATGCCGCTACAATTATACAGGGACCATACTGCAGGTCCACTCAGGTTATATACTAACAGGGAGCATAACATTTTGCCCAGTTACATACCTGCAGGGACAGTAACAACAGGTTCGCTCAGGTAATCTACTTACATGGCCCATAACAGTAAGTCCTATCGTATTATCAACCTACAGGGACCATAACATCAAGTTCTATCCTCTAACATATAACAGCGATTCCTATCCTGTTATATACCTACAGGGACCATAACAGCAAGGCCTATCCAGATACAAACTACAGGGAACATAACAGCAGGTCCAATCCACTTCTACAACTACAGGGACGATAACAGCATATCCGAACCAGCTACACTGCTTCAGGGACCATAGCAGCAGGTCCGCTTAGGTAACATTACCAGAAGAACTGTAATAGCAGTTTCGGTAGGCTTTAATACCTGCAGGGAGCATAACAGCAGTTCCTATCCAGTTACATACGCACGGAGACCACAACAGCAGGTCCTCTCCAGTAACATACCTACAGGGACCATTACAGCAAGTCCTATTTAGTTACATAATAAAGGGACCATAACACCCGGTCTGCCCAGGTAACATACATACAGCAGGTCCTATCCAGTAACATACCTAAAGGAACCGTAACAGACGGTCCGAACAAGTTACATACCTACAGTACTATAACAGCAGGGCAGGTCCGGTCATCTTACATAATGACATGAACCATAATAGCAGGGTCTATCCAGTTACATACCTACAGGGGCCATAACAACATATCCACTCAGGTTACATACCTACAGGGACCATAACAGCATGTCTATTTAGGATAGATATCTCCAGGGATCAAACCAGCAAGTCCGCTCAGAATATACTTAACAGCAGGCCCTATCCAGTTTAAAACCTACGGGGATCAAAACACACGGTCCGCTCAGATAACATGCCTACAGGGACCATAACAGCCTGTCCTATTCATTAACATACCTAAAGGGACCATATCAGCAGGTCCTATTGACCTGCATACCTAAAGTGACAATAACAGCAAGTCCTATCCTGTTACGTATCTTCAGGGACCACAACAGCAAGTCCTATTCAGTTCAATACCTGCACCACAACAACAAGTCTTATCTAAATTCAAACCTACAGAGGCCATAACACAACGTCCGCTTAGGATACATATCTACATGGAACAAACCAGCAAGTCCGCTCAGAATATACTTAACACCAGGTCTTATCCAGTTTAAAACCTACGGGGATCCAAATAGACGGTCCGCTCAGCTAACATGCCTACAGGGACAATACCAGCAAGTCTTATCCTGTCACGTACCTTCAGGGACTACAATTACAGTTAACATAACAGCAATTCCTATCCAGTCACATAACTACAGGGGACTAAAACAGCGTGTCCCCTCAGTTACATACCTACCGGGACCATATGAGCATGTGCAATCAAGTATTTACTTACAGGAACCAACCAGCAGGTCCTATCCAGTTGCATACCTACGGGGACAATAACAGCAAGTCCTATCCATTTACATACCTACAGGGACTATAACAGCAGGTCCAGTCAAGTTACATACCTACAGGGACCAAAACGGCAGGTCCGGCCAGGTAACATACCTTCAGCGACAATAACAGAATGTCCGTCAGGTTCCATACCTACACGGATAAAAGGTGCAGGTCCGCTCAGCTTATATAATCACAGGAACCATAACGGCAGGTCATATCAAGTTACATACCTACGGGACCATAACTGCAGGTCCGCTCAGGTAAATTCCTACAGGGACCATAACAGCAAGTCCTATACAGTAAAATACCTACAGGTACCATAACAGCAGGTCCTATCCATTTACATATCAACTGGGAAAATAACAGCAAGTTCTATCCAGGAAAATACCTACAAGGACCACACCAGCAAGACCTCTAAGACATATCCCTACAGGGCCTGTAACAGCAGGTTTGCGAAGGTTACATATCTACAGCGAGAAAAACAGTAGGTCTCGTCCAGTTACATATCCAGTTACATATATACTAGGATCATAACAGCAGGTCCTTTCAGGTAACATACCTACAGGGACCATAACAGCAGGTCCTCTAAGGAAAATCCCTACAGGGACTTAACAGCAGGTTGGCTCAGGTTACATATCTACAGCGAGGATAACAGTAGGTCCTATCATGATAATACCTACAGAGACAGTAACAGCAGGTCCTCTCAGGTTTCCTTCCTACAGCGACCATTACAGCAAATCATATCCTGTTACATACCTACAGGGACCATAGCAACAATTCCTATCCTGTCACGGGTACTAGAACAGCAAGTCCTGTCAAGCTACATTCCTGGAGGGACCATAACAGCAGGTCTTCTAAGGCATATCCCTGCCAGGACTGTATCAGCAGGTTCGCTCAGGTTACATATCTAAAGCGAGGATAACTGTAGGTCCTATTTAGTCATATACCTACAGGAAGCGTAACAGGTCCTCTCAGGTTTCCTACCCACATGGAACATAACAGCAAGTCCTTTCCTGTTACATACCCACAGGGACCTTAGCAGCCTATCCAGTTACATACTACAGACGCCATAACAGCAATTACCATCCAGTTACATAGCTACCGGGACCATACGAGCAGGTCCAATCCGGTTTCATACCTACAGGGACTATAACAGAAGTTCCTATCCAGGTACACTGCTACAGGGACCATAATAGCAGGCCCGCTAAGGCTACATTCCTACAGGGACTGTAACAGTCGGTCCGCTTAGGTTACATACCTACAGGGCGAATAACAGCAAGTCCCATCCAGTTACATGCGTTTAGGGATCAACAAAGCGGGTCTGCAAAGATTACATATCTACAGGGACCATAACGCCGGTCCTATTCAGTTACAAACCTAAAGGGACCTTAACAGCTGGTCCTATTCACTTTCATTCCTACAAGGACAATAACAGCAAGTTCTATTCAGTTACATACGTGCAGGGACAAAACCAGCAAGTCCTATCCAATTACATACTTACAGGAACATAACAGCAATTCCTATCCAGTTACCTACCTACAGGGAACATAACAGCAAGTTCTATCCAGTTACATGTACACAGGTAGAATACCCCAGGTCCGCTCATGTTAAATACATTCAGGGACCTTAACAGCAGAGTAGAAGTAAAACAAAGGTCAGGAATTGATACAATTAACTTACTCCACCCATAAAATACACCAAAGGGAAAGAAATACAAACATTAAGCGACCAGACCATAATGGAAACCTAAACAAAGGAAGGTCCGCTCCGGTTACATATCTACAGAGAAAACAACAGCAGGTCCACTGAGCTTACATTATTACATGGGCCATAACAGCAGGTCTTATCCAGTACATAGCTACAGGGACCGCAACAGCAGGTCCGGGACCGCAACAGCAGGTCCCTAAGAAATAACCCTACAGGGACTGTAACAGCACGTTCGCTCAGGTTACAGCGAGGATTACAGTAGGTCTAATCTAGTAACATACCTACCGGAACTGTAACAACATATCCGCTCCGGTTTACTTTCTACAGGGACCATAACAGCAATTCCTATCCAGTTACATACTTCAGATACCCCAACAGCAACTCTTATCCAGTTAAACAGCTACAGGGACCGACCATAAGAGCAGTCCAATCTAATTTCATACCTACAGGGACGATAACAGAGGTCCTATCTAGTTACACTACTACAGGGACCATAACAGCAGGTCCGCTAAGGTAACCTTTCTACGGGGATTGTAACAGCCGGTCTGCTAAGGTTACATACCTACAGGGGGAATAACATCAGGTCCTTAAGGGCCCATGACAGCCGTTCCTATTCAGTTACATACCTACTGGGACCTTAACAGCAGGTCCTATTCACTTACATATCTTCAGGGACAATAACAGCAAGTCCTATCAAGTACATACCTACAGGAACATACCAGTATCCAGTTACACTCACACATAGAACATAACAGCAAGTCGTGTGCTGTTTCATACCTACAGGGAACATAACAGCAAGTTCTATCCAGTTATATACCTGCAGGGACAATAACAGCAAGTCCTATCCAGTCATATACAGGAACATAACATCATGTTATATCTAGTAACAAACATACAACATAGATGACCAGGAATTGATACAATTAACCCACAGCTCCCATCAGAGACACCAAAGGGAAAGAAACACAAGATGAAACAACATACCCCAATGGAAACCTCAACAGCAGAAAGCCAAAAGGACAGTTACTTCTCCACAAAATGGCCACTAGGCTAAGAACATAACAACAAGTTCTATCCAGTTACATGCTTACAGGAACCATACCCCAGGTCCGCTCAGGTTAAATACCTTCAGGGACCATAATAGCAGGTCCGTGAAGGTTACATACCTACAGGGACCATAACAGCATGACCGCACAGGTTACATACCTACTGGGGCAACAACAGCAGGTCCACTAAACTGACATCATTACCGGGACCATAACAGGACGGCCTATCCAGTTACATACGTATAGAGAACATAACAGCAGGTACGCTAATGATACGTTTCTGCATGACTATAACAGCATTTCGGTTCAGATTACATGCCTACAGGGACCAGAACAGAAGGTCCGCTTATGTTACATACATACAGCGGCAATGGCAGCCAGTCTTCCTACAGGGACCATAACAACAGGTTCGCCCAGGTTACATACCTACAGGGACAATTACAGTAGGTCCTATCCCGTAACATTCCAAAAGGGGCCAAACAGGCGGTCCGAACAGGTTACATACCTACAGGGAGCATCACAGCAGGTCCGCTCAGCTTTCATAATGAAAGGAACAATAACAGCTGGTCCTTTCAAGTTACATAACTACAGGGACAATAACAGCAGGTCCGTTCAGGTAACACACCCAGTCGGACCTTAACAGCATGTCCGCCCAGGTTACAAACCTGCGGGTACAATAACAACAGGTCCATCCAGTCACATACCAACATAGACCACAAAAGCAGGACAGCCTAGGCTACGTACCTATAGCGACCATGACAGCAAGTCCTATACAGTAATAGACCTACAGGAACCATAACAGCAGGTCCGCTCGGGTTATAAACGAACAGGGACCAGGTCCTATCCAGTTACACACCTACAATTACCATTTGAGTAAGTCCTTTCCAGTTACATACCTACAAGGACTGTAACAGCAGGTCCGCCCAGGCTACATACCTACAGGGACAATTACAGTATGTACTATCCAGTAACATAGATAAAGGGACCATAACAGGTGATCTGAACAGGATACATCTACAGGGACCATAACAGCCGGTACTTTCCTATATCATTCAAACAGGGACAATAACAGCAGGTCGGCTCTGGTTACATACTTACAGGGACCATAGCGGAAAGTCCTAACCAGTAAAGTACCTACACGGGCCATAACAACAGGTCCAGGTTCAAACCTGAGGGAACAGTAACAGCTGGTTCACTCTGGTTATCTACCTACAACGACCATAACAGCAAAGTAGAAGTAAAACAAAGATCAGGAATTGATACAATTAACTAACTCCACCAATAAAAGACACCAAAGGGAAAGAAATACAAACATTAAGCGACCAGACCATAATGGAAACCTAAACAAAGGAAGGCCATAAGGACAGTTACTTTCCCACAAAATGGCCATATGGCCATCCAAAACCAAAAGACACAAGTGATACACACAATAAGTAACAAACAACAACATAAATAAATCGCCACAGAAGAGCCGCCTTGGAACGGTCAGTGGAAGATTTCCACTGGGGGCTTAAATCGATTTTACGTGGCCACAATCCTCGCCCTTACTTCCGTCGCGATTTAGACAAATAATTTGTTCAGTCCGCATGAAGGCCTCCTAACTCATCAGTGCAACATCTCCGTGAACACAAAAAATCAAAGAACCACAGAGGTGAGACAACGGTGAGGACTCGACAGCAAGAAACCACTGAAATGCTGGAGCAAAAGAAAAGCTTACTTAATTACAGAGAACATAAGAGCAGGTCCTATCCAGTTACATACTAGCAGGAACCACAACAGCAGGGCAGCTCAAGCTACACACTTACTGGCACGATGACAGCAAGTCCTATCCAGTTACAGACCTACAGGGAACATAACGGTATGTCCGCTTAGGTTAGAAACGAACAGGGACCATACCAGCATCTCCTATGCAGTTACAAATTCACAGGGACCATTACAACAGTTCATATCCAGTTGCATACAGACAATTACCATTACAACAAGTCCTATCCAGTTACATACCTACAAGGACCATAACAGCAGGTCCGCCGAGCTGACATACCTACAGGGACAATGACAGCAGGTCCTACCCAGTAACATACAGTAGAATTCCGCTTAAAGACCACCCCTATATTAGGACCACTCCGCTATTAAGACCGGTTTTTGCCAGACCCAAATTATTTCCTATATAATTAATTACTATTTATTCCGATAAAGAGACCACCCCGCTATTCAGTATTAAGACCACTTTCAAAAGACCAAATCTGCCATTACTGTTCGCTATTGAGACCACTTTTTGGTCATGTCAAATTAATTTGTATGTCAGGTATAAAATTTCCCTGCATTCTTCACCATTACAACAGGTATTGGTAATGTTCGCAGTACTTCACACATATCCCTAAAGGTGTGAATAACAGCAGTTTACCTGTACTAATGTGTGTGTTTGGCAAACTGTGTTATGAGTATCACTATCAAGCCTAATTGGATAAATAGTTTTAACAATTTTGATAAAGTGCATCTCAGTTTTCTTCAGATATTCAGAAGATTATATTGGAACAACTGAAATCATGAATGTGATTTTCATTGGTGTAATGCTGCACATAATTACAAGTAATAAGGAAAAGGACAAAACAGATTTACCAAATAGCAATAAAATGGACACAATACACATAAAAAAAGAATTTAAATCCATCTTACCAACCATATTTTTTCACCAATTCCATTATTAGGACCACCCCGCTAATAAGACCGCCTTTTAGAAGTCTAGAAAGTGGTCTTAATAGCGGAATTTCACTGTACTTTAAACAACTTTAACAGGCGGCTCGAACAGGTTAAATACCTACAGGGATCATTTCAGCAGGTCTTACCCAGTTACATACCCTACAAGGACAATAACAGTCGGTTCTGTCCTGCTACGGTACTATCACAGCAGGTCCGCTCCGGTTAGGTACCTACAGGGACCATAACGGCAAGTCCTAGCCAGTAACATACCTACATGGATCATCACCTGAAGAAAACATACCTAAAGGGAGCATAACAGCAGGTCCAATCCATATACACTGCTATAGGGACCAAACCAGCAGAGTTGCTAAGGTTATATTACTAGAGGGACTGCAACAGAAGTTACGCTAAGGTTACATACCTGCAGAGAGAACAACAGCAGATTCTATTCCGATTCATACCTGCAGCGACCATTACAGCAAGTTCTGTCCAGGTACATACCAACAGGGACCGTAACAGCATGTCCGCCCAGATTATATTCCTACAGGGACAATAACAGAGGTCCTAGCCAGTAACGTTCCTAAAGGGACCGTAACAGGCACACTGACCAATAACACACCTACAGGTCACATAACAGCAGATCCGGCCAGCTTACATAATGACAAGAATCATTACAGAATGGTCTTAGCAGTTACATACCTACAGGGACCATAACAGCAGATCCGCTCAGGTTACATACCTACATGGACCATAACAGCTGTCCTATTCTGTTACATACCTAAAATGACAATAACAGCGAGTCCTATCCTGTTAAATACCTTCAGGACCAATAACAGCAAGTCCTATCCGTTTATATTTCTGCACAATAACAGCAAGTCCTACCCAGTTACATACCTACAGGGACCGTAACACCAGGTCCGCTAAGGTAACATACCTACAGGGAGAATAACAGCAGGTTTTATTCAGTTACATACGTACAGGGATCATAACAGCATGTCCTATCCATTTACATACCTACTGCGACCATTACAGCAAGTCCTATCCAGTAACATGCCTACAGGGATCATAACAGCAGGTCCGCCCAGGATACACACCTACAGAGACAATTACCGTAGGTCCTATCCTGTAACGTACCTAAAGGGAACGTAACGGGCGGTGCGAACATGTTAATACCAACAGGGACCATAACAGCATGTCCGGCCAGCTTACATAATGGCAGGGACCATAATAGCAGGGTCTATTCAGTTACATACCTACAGGGACCTGAAAACTTTAGATCCGCTCAGGTTGCATACCTAAAGTACCATAACAGCATGTCCCCTCAGGTTACATAAATACAGGGACCAAACCGGCAAGTTCGATCAGCTTATTTAATTATCCGCACGTCCTATCCAGTTAAATATCTACCGGGATGTCCGCTAATGTTACATACCTACAGGGACCATAACATCTGGTCCTTTACTGTAACATACCTACAGCGACAATTACAGCAGGTCCTATTGACTTACCTACCTAAAAGGACAATAACAACATTCCTATCATATTACATACCTCAGGACCATAACAGCAAGTCCTATCCAGTTACATTTCTGCACCATAACAGCAAGTCCTATTCAGTTACATGTACATACCTACAGGGGCCATAACACCAGGTCCGCTCTGGTTAAATACCAACAGTAACAGCTGGTCCGTTCAGGTTATATACCTACAGGGACCATAACAGCATGTCCGCTCAGGTTATATACTTACAGAGACAGAAAAAGCGGATCCGTTCAGCTTATATAATTTCAGGTACCATAACAGCAGGTCCTATCCAGTTACATACCTACGGGTACCAGAACGGCAAGTCCGCTCAGGTAACATGCCTAAAGGGTCATTAACAGCAAGTCCTGTCCAGTTAAATACCTACAGGGACCATACCAGCAGGTCCTATCCAGTTACATACCTACGGGGACAAAACAGCAAGCCCTATCCAGTAACATACGTACAGGGAGCATAACAGCAGGTCTTGTCCAGTCATATATAGCAGGGCACATATCAGAATGTCTTATTCGGCAAGATACATGTACCTACGGGACAATAACAACAGGTACTATCCGCTTACATACCTACAGGTACCATAACAGCAAGACCGCTCAGACTACATACTAACAGGCAACAGACAGCAATTCCTATCCAGTTTCACACCAACAGGGACCAATAATGCAGGTCCGCTCAGATTGCATACGTACATGGACCATTATAGCAGGTCCTATCCACCTAATTACCTTCAGGGACCATAACAGCAGACCCTATCCAGTTACATACCAACAAGGACCATAACAGGTGTTCCGAACAGGTGACATACCTACAGGGAGCGTAACAGCAGGTCCGCTCAGCTAACATAAAGGAAGCGACCATAACAGTGGGTCCTATCCAGTTTGATACCTACGGGGACAACAACAGCAATACCTATCCAGTTACATACGTACAGGGAGCATAACAGCAGTTTTTTTCAGTCACATATAGCAGGGAACCTATCAGAATGTCCAGTTAGATAGCCATGGGACTATAACAACAGGTCCTATCCAATAACATACATACAAGTACCATAAAAGCAAACGCTTAGGCTAAATACCTACAGGGACCATGATAGCAAGTTCTATCCAGTTACACAACTAAAGGGGCCAAGGCAGCAGGTCCGCTCAGCTTGCATACGTACAGAAACAATAATTGCAGGTTCTATCCAGTTACATACCTACAAGGACCATAACAGCAGGTCCTATCCAGTTACATACCAACAAGGACCATAACAGAAGGTCCTATCCAGTAACATACCTACAGGGACCATAACGGCAGGTCCTATCTATCTACAAGGACCATAACAGCAGATCCATCCAGGTTACATACCTACAGGGAACATAGCAGCTGGTCCAATCCAGTTACATTGCTACCGGGACCATAAAGGCAGGTGTGCAAAGGTAACATTACTAGGGGGTCTGTAGCAGCAGGTAACCTACATACAGGGAGAATAACAGCAGGTTCTATTCAGTTACATACGTACAGGGATCATAAAAGCAGGTCCTATCAATTAACAAACCTACAGTTACCATTACAGCAAGTCCTATCCAGTTACATACCTACTGGAATTATAACAGCAGGTCCGCCCAGGATACATACCTACAGAGACAATCACCGTAGGTCCTATCCAGTAACGCACCTAAAGGGACCGTAACAGGCGGTCCGAACATGTTAATACCTACAGGGACCATAACAGCATTTCCGGCCAGCTTACATAATGGCAGGGACCATAATAGCAGGGTCTATGCAGTTACATACGCACAGCTTATATAATTATCCACAGGTCGTATCAAGTTAAATATCTACCGGGATCATAACAGCAGGTCCGCTCAGGTTACATACTGACAGGGACCATAACAGCTGGTCCTATACTGTAACATACCTACAGCGACAATTACAGCAAGTCCTATCCCATTACATACCTTCAGTCCCATAACAGAAAGTCCTATCCAGTTACATTTCTGCACCATAACAGCAAGTCCTATCCAGTTAAATACCTACAGGGGCCATAACACCAGGTCCGCTCTGGTTATATACCAACAAGGCCATAACAGCTTGTCCGCTCAGATTATATACCTACAGGGACCATAACAGCATGTCCACTCAGGATACTTACTTACAGGGACAGAAAAAGCGGATCCGTTCAGCTTACATAATTTCAGGTACCATATCAGCAGGTCCTATCCAGTTACATACCTACTGGTACAAGAACAGCAGGTCCGCTCAGGTAACATACTTACAGGGGCATTAACAGCAAGTCCTATCCAGTTAAATACCTCCAGGGACCATACCATGAGGTCCTATCCAGTCACATACCTATGGGGACAACAACAGCAAGCCCGATCCAGTAACATACGTATAGGGAGCATAGCAACAGGTCTTTTCCAGTCATATATAGCAGGGAACATATCAGAATGTCTTATCCAGTCAGATACATGAACCTACGGGATTATAACAACAGGTTCTATCCACTTATATACCTACATGTACCATAACAGCAAGACCGCTCAGGCTACATACCCACAGGCAACATGACAGCAAGTTCCATCCAGTTGCATACCTACAGGGACAAATCAAGCAGGTCTGCTCAGATTACATACGTACAGGGACCATAATAGCAGGTCCTATCCACTTTATTACCTACAAGGACCATAACAGCAGATCCTATCAAGTTACATACCAACAGGGATCATAAAGTCAGGGTCTATCTACCTATAGGGACCATGACAGCAGGTCTGTCCAGGATACATACCTACAGGGACAATAAAAAGTCTTATTCAGATACATTCCCACAGGGAACATAACAACAGGGCCAATCCAGTTAAAATGCTACAGGGACATTCACAGCAGATTTGCAAAGGTAACATTACTCGATGGTCTGTAACAGCAGGTCTTCATAGGTTACATACCAGCAGGGAGAATAACAGCAGGCTCTATTCAGTTACATAAGTACAGGGATCATAACAGAATGTCCTTTCCCGTTACATACATACTGGGACCGTAACAGCAGGTTCGCCGGGATTACATACCTACAGGGACAATTACAGCAGGTCCTATCCAGTAACGTACCTAAAGGGACCGTAGCAGTCTGTCCGTACATGTTCATAGCTACAGGGGCCATAACGGCAGGTCCTATCTACCTACAAGGACCATAACAGCAGATCCATCCAGGTTTAATACCTACAGGGAACATAACAGCAGGTCCAATCCAGTTACGTTGCTACAGGGTCCATAACAGCAGGTGTGCAAAGGTAACATTACTAGAGGGTATGAACAGCAGGTCTGCTAAGGTCACATACCTACAGGGAGAATAACAGCATGTTCTATTCAGTTACATCCGTACAGGGATAATAACGACAGGTCCTATCCATTTACATTCCTACAGCGACCATTACAGCAAGTCCTATCAAGTTACATACCTACAGGGGTCATAACAGCAGGTCCGCCCTGGATACCTATCTAAAGAGACAATTACCGTAGGTCCGATCCACTAACGTACCTAAAGGGACCGTATCAGGCGGTCAGAACATGTTAATACCTACAGGGAGCATAACAGTATGTCCGACCAGCTTACATAATGATAGGAACCATAATATCAGGGTCTATGCAGTTACATACCAACGGGGATCTAAAAACTTTAGATCCGCTCATGTTGCAAACCTACAGGTACCATAACAGCATGTCCCCCCAGGTTACATATCTTCAGGGACCAAACCAGCGATTTCGACCAGCTTATATTATTATCAACAAATCCTATCCAGTTTAATATCTACCGGGATCATAACAGCAGGTCCGCTCAGGTTACATACCTACGGAGACCATAACAGCTGGTCCTATACTGTAACATACCTACAGCGACAACTGCAGCAGGTCCTACTGACTTACATACCTAAAAGAACAATAACAGCAAGTCATATTCTGTTACAAACCTTCGGGACCATAACAATAAGTCTTATTCAGTTACATTTCTGCACCATAACAACAAGTCCTATCCAGTTACATACCTTCAGGGGCCATAGCACAAGGTCCGCTCTGGTTAAATTTCAACAAGGCCATAACAGCTGTTCCGTTCAGGTTATAAACCTACAGGGACATAACAGCATGTCCACCCAGGATACATACTTACAGGGACAGAAAAAGCGGGTCCGTTCAGCTTACATAATTTCAGGTCCATAACAGTTGGTCCTATCCAGTTACATACCTATCCGTACAAGAACAGCAGGTCCGCTCACGTAACATACCTACAGGGACATTAAACAGCAAGTCCTATCCAGTAAAATACCTCTAGGGACCATACCAGCAGGTCCTATCCATTTACATACCTACGGGGAGAACAACGGCAAGCCCTATCCTGTAACATACATACAGGGAGCATAACAGCAGGTCTTTTTCAGTCATATATAGCAGGGAACATATCAGAATGTCTTATCCTGTCAGATACATGTACCTACGGGACTATAACAACAGGTTCTATCCACTGACATACCTACAGGTATCATAACAGCTAGACCGCTCAGGCTAGATACCCACAGGCAAAATGACTGCAAGTTCTATCCTTTTGCATACCAACAGGGACAAATAAAGCAGGTCCGCTTAGATTACATACGTACAGGGACCATAATAGCAGGTCCTATCCACTTAATTACCTACAGGGACCATAACAGCAGATCCTATCCAGTTACATACAAACAGGGACCATAACAGCAGATCCTATCCAGTTACATACCTATAGGGACCATTACGTCAGGGTCTATCTACCTATAGGGACCATGACAGCAGGTATGTCCAGGATACATACCTACAGGGACAATAAAAAGTCTTATTCAGAAACATGCCCACAGGGAACATAACAGCAGGGCCAGTCCAGTTAAAATGCTACAGGGACATGAACAGCAGGCTTACAAAAGTAACATTACTAGAGGGACAATAACAGCAGGTCTCTATAGGTTATATACCTGCAGGGAGAATAACAGCAGGTTCTATTCAGTGACATAAATACAGGGATTACAACAGAATGTCCTTTCCCGTTACATACATACAGGGACCATAACATCAGGTTCGCTGGGGTTACATACCTACAGGGACAATTACAGCAGGTCCAGTCCAGTAACGTACCTAAAGGGACCGTAATAGGCGGTCCGAACATGTTAATAGCTACAGGGACCATAACGGCAGGTCCTATCTACCTACACGGACCATAACAGCAGATCCATCCAGGTTACATACCTCGAGGGAAAAAAGCAGGTCCAATCCAGTTACATTTCTACAGGGTCTATAACAGCAGGTGTGCAAAGGTAACATTACTAGAGGGTCTGTAACAGCAGGTCCGCTAAGGTAACATACCTACAGGGAGAATAACAGCAGGTTCTATTCAGTTACATACGTACAGGGATCATAACAGCAGGTCCTATCCATTTACATTCCTACAGCGACCATTACAGCAAGTCCTATCCAGTTACATACCTACAGGGATCATAACAGCAGGTCCGCCCAGGAAACATACATACAGAGACAATTACCGTAGGTCCGATCCAGTAACGTACCTAAAGGGACCGTAACAGGCGGTCCGAACTTGTTAATACCTACAGGGAGCATAACAGAATGTTCGGCCAGCTTACATAATGGTAGGAACCATAATATCAAGAGTCTATGCAGTTACATACCACCAGGGACCTGAAAACTTTAGATCCGCTCATGTTGCATACCTAAGGTACCATAACAGCATGTCCCCTCAGGTTACATATCTTCAGGGACCAAACCAGCGAGTTCGACCAGCTTGAATAATTATCAACAGATCCTATCCAGTTTAATATCTACCGGGATCATAACACCAAGTCCGCTCAGGTTACATACCTACGGGGACCATAACAGCTGGTCCTATACTGTAACATACCTACAGTCACAATTACAGTAGGTTCTATTGACTTACATACCTAAAAGAACAATAACAGCAAGTCCTATTCTGTTACATACCTTCGGGACCATAACAGTAAGTCATATCCAGTTACGTTTCTGCACCATTACAAAAAGTCCTATCCAGTTACAATTCTTCAGGGGCCATAACACCAGGTCCGCTCTGTTTAAATTTCAACAAGGCCATAACAGCTGGTCCGTTCAAGTTATATACCTACAGGGACATAACAGCATGTCAACTTAGGATACATACTTACAGGGACAGAAAAAGCGGGTCCGTTCAGCTTACATAATTTCAGGTACCATAACAGCAGGTCCTATCCAGTTACATACCTACGGGTACAAGAACAGCAGGTCCGCTCAGGTAACATACCTACAGCGACATTAACACCAAGTCCTAACCAGTTAAATACCTCCAGGGACCATACCATCAGGTCTTATCCAGTAACATACGTACAGAGAGCATAACAATAGATCTTTTCCGGTCATATATAGCAGGGAACATATCAGAATGTCTTATCCAGACAGATACATGTACCTACGGGACCGTGACAAAAGGGTCTATCCACTTACATACCTACAGGTACCATAACAGCTAGACCGCTCAGGCTACATACCCACAGGCAAAATGACAGCAAGTTCCATCCTTCTGCATACCTACAGGGACAAATAAAGCAGGTCCGCTCAGATTACATACTTACAGGACCATAATAGCAGGTCCTATCCATTTAAATACCTAGAGGGACCATAACAGCAGATCCTATCCAGTTACATATTAACAGAGACCATAACAGCTGGTCCTATCCAGTAACATACCTATAGGGACCATAACGTCAGGGTCTATCTACCTATAGGGACCATGACAGCAGGTCTGTCCAGGATACATACTACCTACAGGGACAATAAAAAGTCTTACACAGGGAACACAACAGCAGGGCCAATCCATTTAACATGCTACAGGAACATTCACAGCAGGTTTGCAAAGGTAACATTACTAGAGGGACTGTAACAGCAGGTCTCCATAGGTTACATACCTGCAGGGAGAATAACAGCAGGTTCTATTCAGTTACATAAGTACAGGGATAACAACAGAATGTCCTTTCCCGTTACTTACATACAGGGACCATAACAGCAGGTTCTCTGGGGTTACATACCTACAGGGACAATTTAAGCAGGTCCTATCCAGTCACGTACCTAAAGTTATATATATGTATATGTATATACATGTTTTCTTGACCAGACTAGTTTCGGACAATTAGGCCTCATCAGTGACACTCAAATATTTTCAAAATTCAGAAATGGAATTAATGATCCCAAGCGACAAGAAAATATAAACTTCACTATGGTGTAGGGCAGGGAGACTTTTTACGGCCCCACATATTCCCAGACACCAACTGTAGTGACATTAAATATATTCATGGTTATCTTTAGGAAGCAAAGAATACACCACAGAACTGAAAAATATGGAGTGTACATGTAAGCCTGCCCAGGCAAAGTGGTGCAAGTCGGACCGTTCATTCTTATAAACCCTTTGGGTTTCCTTGGGTGGCAGGGCTTGGGATGTCATTTCATCTCAATGTCGGGTAAATGTCCCACAACATTGGAAGCAACATCTCCAAAATGACCTATATATTAGGACGTTAAACCTCAAATCAAACAAATAAACAGCAGGTCCTTTCCAGTACCACACTTAAAGGGACCATAACAGGCAGTCCGAACAGGTTACATACCTATAGGGACCATAACAGCAGGTCCTATCCAGTTACATAACTTCAGGAACCATGCCAACCGGTCTTATCCAGCTACATACATACATGGACCATACCAGTCGGTACGCTCAGGTTACATACCTACAGGGACCGTAACAGCAAGTCCTATCCAGTTACATACCTACAGGGACCATAACAGCAGGTCCACTCAGGTTACATACTTACAGGGAGAATAACTGCCAGTCCAATTAAGTTACATACCTACATAGACTGTAACAACAGTTCGCTCAGGTTACTTACCTATAGGAGAATAACAGTAAGCCCTATCATATTACATACCTACAGGGACCATAGCAGCAATTCCTATCCGGTTACATACCAGCAGTTACCTTAACAACACGTCCTATCAAGTTGCATACCTACAGGAATCATAACGGCAGGTCCAGTCGAGTTACATATCATCAGTGACGATAACAGCAGTTCCGATCAAGTTACACTGCTACAGGGACCAAATTTGCAGGTACGCTAAGATAACATTCCCACAGTTACTGTAACAAGAGGTCCGCTCAGATTACATACCTGCAGGGAGAATATCAGCGGATGCTATCCAGTTACATACGTACAGGGCCCGTAACAGCAGCTCCGCTCAGGTTACATACCCACAGGGACCATAACAGCCGGTCATATCCAGTTACATATATACAGGGACCGTAACAGAAGGTCCTTTTCAGAACATACATGCAGGCGGAATAGCAGCAAACCGTATCCTGATACAAACGTACAGCAAGTCCTATCTATTTGCATCCCTAGAGGGACCATCACAGCAAGCTCTATCCAGTTACATACCTACAGGGACCATAACAGCAAGTCCTTTCCAGTTGCATTTTGTTTGAATTGATGGTAAACATCAGCGTTAATGCTATTAAGGTCATTTTGGAGACATTGCTTCCAAATTTGTGGGACTCTTAACCGACATTGAGATGAAATGACATCTCAAGCCCTGTCGCTCGATGAAACCCAAATGAGTATATGCATTGCGCGGTCTGAGTCACACCACTATGCCTGCGCTCCCCTTGTGGCTGATCTGTTCTTGTTTTGTTATGAAAGAGGCTTCATGTATTCCTTTCCGTTGAAAACCAAAGTCTTAAGCTCGACTTCTAGATATTTGGATTATGTATTAAATATTGACAATACCTATTTCGAAGGTTTGATCAGTCAAATTACACCCCCCCCCTACACCCCCCACACCCCCCCCCCCCCCACACACACACACCACAACCCAGAACTTCAGTTAAATAAAGAAATTTCTTCTGATACCAGGCCCCGTTTTGGGATTTACATCTAACTTTTGTAGATGGGTTCTTTTCCTGCAAAATTTATGATAAACGCGATGAATTTGAGATTATATATCCTCCTTTCTTGGATGGTGTTCCTCGTGCGGCATCCGTTGGCGTTTATATTTCGCAATTAATTAAATTTGCCAGAGTGTCTAGTCATGTAACTGACTTCAACACTCGTAATAAATTGCACAATGCTAAACTTCTAAATCAAGGCTATCGGTATCTTAAACTACGCAAAGCCTTTTCTAAATTTTATAGATGT
Organism: Lucinisca nassula; assembly: GCA_963580285.1. NCBI lineage: Eukaryota > Metazoa > Mollusca > Bivalvia > Lucinida > Lucinidae > Lucinisca > Lucinisca nassula. The sequence continues at coordinate 118,815,219 of OY757017.1, forward strand.
CATACCGATTAAATTTCTAATTTCAATGTTTGACTGAAATCTATTCTGCAACAAGGTCTATCGGAACCCGAATTTTATGGTGGCTTAGTATATAAATTCAGAGAAAAATATATACATGTGCATGCAATGATTCACCCATTTTCTTAAAATCATTATTCGATATGAAAAGATCTCGATTGGGTACAACATAAATTTTATACGACAATAAGATCGCTGAAACATGTAAGGAAATTAGGTAGAAAGGAGAATAAAAGTGGGTAGATTTCATAGCATTCCCTCATACCTTACCTTGCTGCAAGGACAACAGGCCTTTTCAAATATTGTTTGGGACCTCTTTAATGTCGAAAGCTACACGACACATTTGCCTCTCCCAGCCGACTCAGGATATGTTATAACTAACACATGCAAACTGTGTTTGAAGAAGAAACAGCTCCATTTCAACTACAACTGAAGAAGTCATGACTTTCCTAAGTCGTACATATAAGCTACCATATTTTGATTCCTTAATACTGAAATTTCAAACAAGCAGATGCATTGCTTTAACAGCGTTGTATAAAGTGTATGTTCAATAGTGCGACGATGCTTCTATATAGATAACTAGTGTGGTATATAATGAGAAGATTTTTTCAAATTTCCGATGAAAAACAAGTGATCACTTTTGACCCTATCGTGATAATTTTTAAACCAAGCTGTAAGAGGTTAAAGTTGTACGTACATAAAATATCAAAGGCCTGGACATTCCAGTTTTACTCATGAGTCTTTGTAAAGCATCCTAGGGACAGGGGCATTTTGACCCCAGGGCCATGATTGAAAAAAAACATCGTTCAGATCAACTAGATAAACCTATATTTCATTGTCTGTTTGTTTGTATTGGGGTTTAACGGCCCAGCCAACACTATTAGGGTAATTTTAGCCGGTCTGTTTACCTATTCACACTTTTCCTGGACAGGCTATACGTAAGCGGTTAACCAGTACAGTGCACATTCTTTCGCCAGAAACTGACAACTGCCCGTCTTGAATCAGCGGAAGGGATAGAATGACCGCATAAAAATCATGATCAATCTCCACGAAAGAATGTTGCCGACCCCGGCAGGTATCGAACCCGCATCCTCCTGGTCACCAATCAGACGCGCATACGATTGAGCTACCCGAGTTCGGCACCTATATTTCATACATGACGGACCCGGGCCAGGTTCACAAAGGAAAGAAATAAGAAAGAAAGAAAGAAAGACGTTAAATTATCTTATTTATGGCTGGCGTCTCAAAATGGGACATTGACAGTGAATATCCTGATCAGACTCCGCGTATGATCAGGCCCTTTACTGTTTGCTTAAACGGTAGGGAAACTGGTGTAAAACTTACAACAAATAAAAATATCTTGACATTCCTTAAATTGTGTATGTACTTGTCCAAAGCTACAAGATGGATGGTTCTCTGGTGGTTCTATACGGGTTAAGACTGTTGAGCATTGTACGAAAAACCAAATGAAGCATGTTTTTTTGCTGTTATTTTTTTTAGATATACGTCCATTTCAATTATTTCCAGCCGATCGTTAATAAGATGTGGGCCAAAACCGCAGTTCCCATAGAAAAACACACCTGACCATCCGTTGCAGAAACTGGCGTGTTAGTACAAATTAAATATCACTTGAACAATTATTTTCTCAGACTCTTATCTCGTGTAACTTGGCTTTGATGCTTCGTTGCACAGGAGTCAAACCAAGAGCCCCCGCCGATCGAGGCTTGGAGGAATAAATTAGGTTGCATGGTGCTTCCCCGCAGAGCTGATATTGACCGCATATGAGTACTGGTTAACCGCTTAGACGGATTAAGCCTGCCCAGGCAAAGTAATGAGTCAGACCGTTTGGATAAGCCTTATTGGTTTCATTTGGGCAGCACGGCTTGAGATGTCATTTCATCTCAATGTCAGGGAAAAGTCCCACCAAATTGGAAGCAACATCTCCAAAATGTACTAAATAGTGTTGACGGGGACGTTAGGCCACAATCAAACAAACAAACAAAGAAGACATACTCAGTTATATTAGCAATTATCAGCAAAAGGCCCCAGTTGCAGGCCAGAATGCAAATTTAAAATGTAACTGGGGCCAGTATTTAACATTGAAAAGACTTGGTCCGGAAAGGACTTTCAAGTCACGCAGTAAATAAATCGGTTTAGTCATGTACGGATTACTGAAATTAATAAAGAATGTTTCTGTTATGACACGTTTGTTAACAGTTTTACCTTCACTTGATAAACGGCCCCGCCCATCGGGGCTTGAAGAAATAGATGGGCTGTATGATGCTTCCACGCAGAGTTGAAACCGACCCGCACGCGAGTACTGGTAAACCGCTTAGAGGATCTAAGCCTGCCCAGGCAAAGCGGTGCGAGTCGGACCCGTCCATGCTTATAAACCCTTTTGGTTTCATGGGAGGCAGGGGTTGAGATGTCATTTCATCTCAATGTCGAGTAAAAGTCCAACAAAATTTGAAGCAACGTCTCCAAAATGCCATTTACAGTGTTGACGGGAGATGTTAAACCTCAAATCAAACACGGGCCTCCGCGGCCTAGTGGGTAAGAGCGCCGACTCTTAATCATTATGTCTCGCACCGCTGTGGTTCGAGCCTGGCTCGGGTAACATGCGAGACGCCAAGATCTGCAACGGGGGGTCAGGTGGCCTTTCTCCGGGTACTCCGGGTTTCGCCCATCTATGATTAACGATCGGCTCGATATGAGGGAAATAATCTTGAAAGGGCCGTAAACCTACCCCCCCACCCCCCAAAAAAAAACACACACACACACACACACACACACACACACACACACACACACACACACACACACACACACACACACACACACACACACACACACCTCAAATCAAACCAACAAATCCTCTTATGCAACTAAGTCGGTCATCATCCGAGAAACATGCATGGTTAGGCACCGTGAAGTACGATTTTAGTCAACTCTTAACAAATTTTTTATAACTGCAACTGCTGGCACCATATCAGCAGGAAGGCACCATATCAGCAGCAAGGCAACATATAAGCAGGAAGGAATTGAGCCTCCAGTCGAAAGTCTCGAGAAGCCCGGGATCGATCCTGCGATCCCTGGAGTACAAGGCGAGAAGCGTAACCACTACACCACGAAGGCTGCTTGATTATATTGATACGGAAATTTAAGGTGACATGTTGTAATTATAAGGTATATGTAACATCGCATCAACGTCGATGCAACGTCGATGCATCGACGTTGATGCGAGGTTGCTTAGACGTTGTTTATCCGCCCGAACGGGCACTTAACGTGTAAGCAACGTTGTACCAGCGTCGATGCAACATCATCTTGTTGCATCGGCGTTGCATTGACGCCTTGCATCGGCTGCCTAAGTTTTTGACGTCTTGTCCCCTCTGTAACCGTGTCAAAAGAATGCTAACCTTAGCGTTCTCCGATGATCCCATGTGTTTCACAAGTAACTGTTTTCTCAAATGTGCCTGAAAGAGGATATTACATTCGTGTTCCTGTATTATTCAATTTATTTAACACCCTCGCATTTTATCCCTTTTCCTCAACTCGTTTAATACATTGAATAATACATGAGCACGAATTCAAGGTTCAATTTACATGTATCATATGGCATTTTAAACTAATTTTATGCATGGTTATTTTACAAAAATGTCAATACCGCCGTCATTTAGAACGTCGTACATGTAACGTTAAGGGGCGTATCTAACTAATTTGCATATTTAGTCCACTTGGGATAAAAAGAGGTTATTATATGGTAAAGGTGTGCCTCAAAGTCATATTGGCACCGGTATGTCATATTGGCCCGAGGGCCAATATGACATACCGGTGCCAATATGGCTTAGAGGCACACCTTCACCATATCATAACCTCTTTATTACATCATTTATACAGCATAGTTATATTTCAACGTGAAGAAATGAAGGCAAAGAGAATATTTACTTTTTAAAGGTTGATGCCGGGAACGTTTCATCGAGTGTGTTGAGGATATATTTACGGTATCCGCCGAAAAAAAAATCCTTTTAAATTATATAACTGATTAGTAAGTCTACATAACCATGCTCACGGTAATACAGTAACGTAGTAGTGCGCAGCAAATTACGCCACATGTGACGTCGCAACTGTAAGTTTCAAAACTAAAACAAATCGCCATTTTAAATACAGAAATTCTGCAGTTCAAAGAATGCTTTTTAAGGTATTTACAGAATGTTTTGTGCTTATTTGAAGACCATTTTAATTTTAAAGGCTCTTAGTGTCATTCATCTAGCTACTGCATAAACGATTCCGTGTGTAGCAGTCGGTCGCGGTGGTTGTTTACGTTAAAATACAAGACACTTTGTGGAGACATTTTCCCTCCCACAGATTTCTTCCGCACAATTTCCAGCTCTCTATAAACGAAGGGATCTGTTCGTTTAAGGTTGTTGGCAAGACCTTATTTTTCAAATGTTGGGACATCCCTCCTGTGCATGAAAGCAACGTCCTTCACAATGCTTCCCAATCGTGAGTGAACTTCTTCTAAAAAGTATTTTGTTTTTCATTTTTCATGCTTGCCACGAAATATCAGACTTTTCTCAAAATCTATTGTTATCACTGTTTTCTATCGCTCTGTCTAGGTCCAGAAGTCGTGTTGACATTGCTTCAAGTGATTTTTCTGTGGCCATTTTGAAGCTTATAGAGTACGGCAATATTGATATAGTAACAGAGTGGAGCGGTGCCAATATGGAAAGGCAGTGCCAAAATCCATATTATATGGATTTTTGGCCCCGTCACGTGACTGTGCCACCAAAATAGCGAAAGAAATGAGCCTGTATTGAACGATTCTAATGTAATTTTCCTACAGTAGGTACGTAATAATTGATTCATTCTCAAACGCGACGTCATATGATAAAATAGAATATACCTTGCCATGCCTAATGTAACTGGATGAAACTCAATCTCAAAACCGTCCTTGTTTGTAGAGCTAGCAAACCAACATCCTTATGTAACTTAATGCTATGTCATGATTCCAGACATGTGTCTATTCCATTTAAATAATTATAATGGTTGCTGCTGTTGTTGTTGTCGTTTTTAATTTCTGTAATTTTCAAAAAGGAACAAAACTTCGCATTACGATAACACGCCAGTGCGACATATTGCATTTTTTCATATCTCCAAAATGGCTACTTTTTCTGATGAAAATCGTGATATTTTTCTTATTAACAATGCAATCACATTTTGTGAGTGCTCGTTGAAACCGCCTCATTGAGGCAGTTCTAACGAGTACCCACAACCTATGTCTTGGAACAGAAGAAAAAAATGTTTACCCCCCTTAAACCCCAGTTATTCTTATATAAAGTGGGGTTTAGAGGGTTGTGCATTTCATGGGCATGTTCACGTGAAGTACCTATATCGTTTCCTGTCTGAGTGCTTATTACGAACGCCTTTCAATAACTTTTCCACAGCATATTATTATTATTATTCAATAATTTTCATCGTTTATTTAAATAATTATAATGATTGCTGTTGTTATTGTTGTCATTTTCATTTCTGTAATTTTTTAAAGACCTTACTCGAAAAAGGAACAAAACTTCGAATATGGAACATGACTATGAATTCTGTGAAATGTTTCGCACCCTGAAGGAAATGAATGTTAACCCTTTTTGTACCAAATGGAATCTTCCTCCTTATATCTAGCAGGAGTCCATTTCAAAATTTGGGGGTGTCATGTTGTGTTTTTCTTCAAAATTGAGTTGGAAAATGGCTGAACTTTCAGCAAACAGTGGAGGCCCTGATCAGATGCCGCGTTCTGCGGCGTCTGATCTGGGCCTGCACTGTTTGCCAAATTCCCGTTGTAGGGTTTCTGGTACTAAATGGGTTAAAGGGAAGCCACAGTAAGTTTGATATTCAAATATCCAATCGTTTTGTAATCCTGATATGACAAAATCACGCGAAAAAGTCGGTGAAATAAACAACCATTAAACCCCAATTTATACAGAGAAAACTGGGGTTTACGGGGTATAATTATTTGTCTTATTTCTGCTCAAAGTGGCCCCGCCCATCGGCGCTTGAAGAAATAAATGGGCTGAATGATGCTTCCACGCAGAGCTAAATCCGGCCGCACACGAGTACTGATAAACCGCTTTGAGGATTTAACCCTGCCCATGCAAAGCGGTGCTCATAAACCCTGTTGGTTTCATTAGGCACAGGGCTTGAGATGTCATTTCATCATAATGTCGGGTTAAAAGTCCGACAAAATTGGAAGCAACGTCTCCAAAATGATCATATAGTGTTGACGGGGACTTTAAACATCAAATCAAACAGACAAACAAAATTTCTGCTCAAATACTTAGGTTGTGGGTTATCGTTAGAACCGCGGTCGCACCACCTATGTTTGCAGTATCACGGATTTTCATCAGAAATATGGACATTTTTGGGAGATATGAAAAAAATGCATTATGACGCACGGTGTGTGCTATCGTAATGCTGCGGAAGCAAAAGGGTACAGCGTTGCATGTGCATCCAGTGAAGGCTAAGATAAGGCCCCGAAGTTATAAAACGTGTTTCACGCTCAACTCACTTGAGCATGAAATTCTTGCCCAAAACGATACGCCAAGTATGTGCAGTCTGATCTGTTTCTTCCCCGGTCACACATGCTAACCTGCACATGTTTGAGTACACATGTTTATATACTCTGTTAAATGAGAATTGTTTGTGGTACGGTAGTGTGATGGCGCCTGACATCTTTTTGCCATGACCTATCTACCTATTAAGTATCTGCTGTCATCATACTTACTCCCAATTCTTAAACTAAATCACAAAGAAAATTAATTGTGTCGAAAGGTTCTAGAATTTCATGCTAGCCACAGTTAGCTGAATGTTGCGTCTGGTACATATATAGCAAAGGAGGAATGACCCGAGATATTCAGCATTTTAACATGCCTTGAAATGGATAACCCTCTAAACCCAACTCAATTTAGGGAAAACTTTTCTTTTGCGTTTTTGCTCGAAGGACATAGGTTGTGGTCCTAACAAGCACCCAAGTATAAATATTAACAATATCAAATTTTCCTCGGATAAACGTAGTCTGAGTAATGAAAGAATGCACATGGGTGTGTTATCGCCATGTTTACATTACATGTATCAGTGCCTTTACAGCAAATCCCTTCGGTCCCCGCCCATCGGGTCTTGAAGAAATAGATGGGCTGCATGATGCTTCCACGCAGAACTGAATCCGACCGCACACGAGTACTGTTAAACCGCTTAGAGGATCTAAGCCTGCCCAGGCAAAGCGGTGCTAGGCGGGCCGTCCATGCTTATCAACCCTATTGGTTTCATTGGGCGACAGAGCTTGAGATGTCATTTCATCTCAATGCCGGGTAAAAGTCCAACAAAATTGGAAACAACGTCTTAAAAATGACCTATATAGTGCTGACGGGGACGTTAAACATCAAATCAACAACGACAACGGCAAATCCCCTACAGTAACGTAATTAACATTGAGTCATACAAAGTCACGTGAGCATTACGTGACATCAAAATGTTTTTCAAAACATTATGAAAACATGATTATACAAATTCATTGTAACCTTTATCGCCCCAAAAATGAAAATTTCCAGATACAATTTGGGATATTTTTCGCATTTCTGCTCAAAATATAGATTATGGATACTCGTTTGAACCGCCCCAGCGAGGCGATTCTAACGAGTACCCACAACCTTTATTTTAGAGCAGAAATAAGGAAAAAGGTTACCCCCTGTAAACCCGCGTTTTACTATATAAAAGTGGGGTTCAAGGGGATCAAAATTATATAGGCATGTTTTCATGATGACGTCCTTTTACGTGGAAGATGTTTGTTTGTCTAAGGTTTAACGTCCCCGCTAACACTATTTAGGTCATTTTGGCGACGTTGCTTCCAATTTTGTTCGACGTTTACCCGACATGGAGATGAAATGACATCTCAATCCCTGCCGCCCAATGAAACCAATAGAGTTTATTCGCATGGACGAGCCGACTCGCATACTTTGAATAGGCAGGCTTAGACCTTCTAAGCGGTTTACCAGTACTCGTGTGCGGTCGATTATAGCTCTGTGAGGAAGCATAATGCAGCCTGGATGATTTTGTTCTGCTTTTAACAGAGATAATTTCAATTTTAGGTCTTATACTAGATAAATCATCAAGCAATGGGAACATCATGTTTACAAGTCCGTGTACTGACACCCCTGTAAACCCCACTAAATACAGCGGCGAAAACACACCTATCCAAATACATTGCAAATTTTAACGCCGAAAAAAAATGAAAAAAAAAAAAAAAATATATAAGATGAAAAAATTGATATATGTTTGTAGTTTCATATATGTTTCATATTTCTGCTCAAAATATAAATTGATGGTACCCGTTAGAACCGCTTCATCGAGGCGGTTCTAACGAGTACCCACAATCTATCCTTTAGAGCAGAAATAAGAAAAAATAAGGTTTACCCCTGTTTCTGCTGCAAGATATATGTTGTGTGCACTCGTTAGAACCGCCTGTAACGAACAGCAACGTAATACAAACGTTAAAGATAAATGAACCTTTTGGAGTTTTAAGATGCATAAACATCAAAAAAATTTTTAAATAAACAGGTTCATCTTATGTTTACGGATCCCTTGTGGGACATGCAATTTATTTTAATATGTTTTGCGAACAAGATAATATCTTGTGCGGACAATATATTATCTTGTGCGAGAACAATAATATCTTGTGCGCACAAGTAAATATCTTGTGCGCACAAGATAATATCTTATGCGCACAGCATATTATCATGTCCGCACACCATATATCTTGTGCGGACAACATGATATCATGTGTGCACAATATTATCTTCTTCGAACAACATATTTTCTTGTTTGTACAACATAGATCTTGTGCTAACAACATATATCTTATGTGCACATCTTAATATCTTGTGTGGACAACACAATATCTTGAGGGCGCACAAGATAATATCTTGTTCGCGCAACTTCATATCTTGTCCGCACAACATATTATTTTGTTAGCACAGTTAAATCAGACGCATAAAATATTATGTTGTCGTCACAAGATCTATGTTGTGCAAACAAGGTAATATGTTGTGCGAACAAGATAATATTTTATGCCCACAAGATATTCACGTGTGCGAACAATTATCTTGCGCGCACAAGATATTATGTTGTCCGCACAAGATAAATTATGTTGCCTGCACAAGATAATAGCTTGTAGGCCCAACATATTATCTTGTGTGCACAAGAAAATATGTTGTTCGCACAACTTGGTTAAAAAAATGCATACCTCTTCCCGGTTTGCATATATTCTAGTTATAGCTATGTATAAACCCGTAGCTCTCGTATGACACGGGTCCTGCCTAAATAAACATCTACCCATAAAACTGAAACACATTTTTTTACCCGGGAATCTGTATTATATCTGGATAATTTATGCTCCGATACCCACTCTTTTCACAGGCTCATGCACGCACTTACTGATTCGACTGGCCTAATACTGCAATTAAATGACTAGAGGTAGCGCCCCCCCCCTCCCCCCCCCCCCACCTCGGCACAAAAATGACATATACGCATATTTGTGTATTTTTATGGTTTGTTTTTATACGTTCAAAACAATCGTAAAGATAAGTTGAAAATATGGATATGACATTCATCAACCAAATGAGTTGGCCATCTTGGGATAGAGGGGAAAAGTGTTTGCCCAATCTTTCTATTTTTGCCAAGAATGGCTGTCTTAATGAAGTGTAAGCTGAGCAGCCGAAAAGGAAATGCCGCTCATCTTCCACTTCACCAGACATACATACTTTGCAAACTCTGTCTTTAGCTTGTATATTTTTGTATCGGTCTACTTCTATCTCAAGTTTATGAGCACTTATGTCATGAAAATGACCATATCTGATGACCTCAGTTGGGGAACGCACATAGACAATATCACAAAAAAGGCAAACCAAACCCTCGGCTTCACCAAAAGAAACATCAAAGTACACAACCAAGACCTTAATTCCACAGCATACAAAACTCTTATCCGACAGCAAATGGAATATGCTTCCAGTGTCTGGTCTCCCCATACAGCTACATATATCTACAAATTCGATTCTGTCCAACGCAGTGCTGTCAGGTGGGCCACATGAGACTATAGGTACACATCAAGTGTTACAGCTATGCTTGGCAAACTCCAATGGCATCCACTAGTTCAGAAACGCATCGACAATCGCATTATCATGTTATACAAGGTCACATATGACCTTGTTGCAATTCCTGTCTCAGGTAACCTCACACCAAATCGCAGAGAGTCGAAATTTATCCACCCTTTGGCATATAAGAAAATCCCCACCCTGACCAACTATTACAAGTATAGTTTTTTCCCAAGATCAATCACTGGAACGCTCTCCCAACCTGTATTGTCATGCTACCGACCTTGTCACAGTTTGGTCATGCCGTCTGCCAGTTGGGCAATGTGACCCTGTAAATCACCAGACTCTGTACTTATCTTTTAACTATACTAACCTTCTTTTCGCACTGTACAAACTCATTCCACCTACTTTGCTACCTTTTATTTCAGCTAACACCCTTTAGCACTTGGTATACCGGATACCATTCTGTAGTCCTCTTATGAGGTTCAGAAGTAATGGAAGAAATATATAAAGGGTACTAAAGTCGCAAAAAAGAAATTCATTCTGCGAGCACGTGCTTTTCGCATCACGAATACGCCCTTCTGGCATAGTGCATTCTCCAAAATGGTTACTTTTCCGATCAAAATTCATTACATTTTTCGAATAAATAACCCAAACATAAGTTGTGCGTGCTCGTTAGAACCGCATCATTGTAGGGCCGCCTCGATGAGACAGTTATAACGAGTACCCAAAACCTATATCTTGGGGCAGAAATAAGCAAGATAATGTATACCCTTGTAAATACCATTTTATATAAAGTTAGGTTTAAAAGGGTAAAGTGGTGTTTAAAGGAGTGTTCATCACACGAAATTGTTAACCTGATGGTGTAATACATGTAAGAAGAAAGAAAGAACTATTTATTCGAAAGTTTTAGTTTGTTTGAACTGAGGTCTGACGTCCCCGTCAACACTGTTTATTTGATTTTGGAAACGTTGCTTTCAGTTTTGTGGGATTTTTATCCAACACCGAGATGAAATGACATCTTAAGCCCTGCGGCCCAATGAAACTAAAAGGCTCATATGCATTGGACAGTCCGACACGCACTACTTTTGCCTGGCATGCTTGGTCATTCTAGCTGGTTTAGCAGTTCTCATGTGAGGCTGTGTAAGCTCTGAGCGGAAGCACCATGCAGCCCAACCTATATCTCCAAGCGCCAGTGGTCAGGGCCCTATTCAAAAGGTTGTACATGTAATATAGTGATTTCAATTAGAAAATTATTATAATTATTATTATTATTATTATTATTATTATTATTTATATCTGGCCTCTCCTCACACAACTGTGGCTAATGACATGAATGCATACGACTACCAGTCGATGAAATAGCTAGGATCCATTATAGTTTTTGTTCCGAGGTTGTTTATTTATTTATCTGATTTGGTTTTACGGCCCTTTCAAGATCAATTCACTTATATCGAGCCGATCGTTAATCAGAGTTGGGCGAAAATCGTATTAACCGGAGAAAATCCACATGACCTTCCATTGCAGGACTTGGCGTCTCACATTCGACCTAAGCTAGGCTTGAACCACAGCGGTGAGAGACCTAATGATTAAGTGTCAAGAGTTCTTATCCACCAGGACGAGGAGGCCCGTATGTTTGTTTTGGTTTGTTTGCCATTCTGCAAATTATAAAAAATACGGAACAGGGAATGTTTTGCATCAATCGGGATATGTGGTGGTGTTCTATGACATGGGATTGTTAATTTAACCCTTTTCGTACCATATGGAATCTTCCTCCTTATATAGCAGGAGTCCATTTCAACATTTAGGGGTGCCAGGTTGTGGTTTCTTCAAAATTAATTAGGAACATGGCTGAACTTTTTGCAAACAGTGTAGGCCCTGATCAGACGCCGCGTTCTGCGGCGTCTGGTCTGGGCTTGCACTGTATGCCAGGGTACCCAATCCAGGGTTTTCCGGCCTGAAATGAGTTAATGCTTCTTTGGGAAACTGAACCTTTATCACGTTAATACATGTCCCTCTAAGCCACGCATCGTAGAGTAGACTTGGGTTTACAGGGGTACATGTACATATTATTGTCCTCGGCAGTTCCGTGGTTAGCACGTTCGACTTATGATCGAGAGGTTGTGAGTTCGAATCCGACCACCGGAGGGGAAGTGTTTCCTTGGACAAGACACGTTGTTCCACTGCCTCACTCCGTCGAGGTGTAAAAGGGCAGCCACTGTCTCTCTTTCGCGCGCGTGATACAATCCGGAATGAGTGTTAGAGGGCGATTCAAATAAGCTTGAAGCTTTCTTCTTGCATAAATACCTATGCGCATGACTGTTTGAAGTCATTGTCAAATACATGTAGACCGAAAGCCGTGCTCAAGCAGAAAAAACCATGTTCAAATCATGAAATTCGCGTGCTGTTTGAACATGGATTTTGAGCTTTTGATATCACAAGACGGGCCTAGCTTTATTTGCGTTACGTTGAGCGACGTAACGTTATCGCCCTGAACGTAGCGTTTTAAGTTTCTATGATGACGTCAGAGGGTTACTGCATGACAACGTCATTGTAAACAACATTCTGAACTGGCCGCCATTTTGGTTTGCCTGTCGCATTTGAAGAGTTTAAATGGAATTTATATGGAGCTTTTGGGCGTTTTCGTCATAAATTGCTGTCGGATTCGTAAGTTATGCAAGAACAACGATCATCCATGGTTATTTCATTGCATTAACATTTGCAGGATCCCTCGGAAGATATTTGAACATTCGGCCTAGCGGCCTCATGTTCAAACAGCTTCCTCGGGATCCGGCAAATGTAAATGCATGAAAAACCATGGTTGATCCCTATAATCACACTCGAACTAAGATAAATTAGTATAAAACTCATTACGAAAACATGCCTATACAAAGACATTGCAAATTTTGCTGTGGAAAAAAAAAGATGAAAAATTGTGATATTTTTCTTATTTCTGCAGGAAACAGATTGTGGGGACTCGTTTGAACCGCCTCTTCGAGGCGGTTCTAACGAGTACCCACAATCTATGTTTGAGCAGAAATGAGAAAAATAATATATACCCATGTGAAGCCCAGTTTTGCTATATAAAAGTGGGGTTCAAGGGGGTGAATAATATGTAGGCGTGTTTTCGTGATGTAAGGTGGTTCTAACGAGCACACACAGTCTACGTTTGCAGCAGAAGTAAGAAAAATGTCACAAATTTTCATCAGCCAGATGTCATTTTTGAGCAAAGGAAGAACTGACAATGTCACACATATTTGTTCATTGGGTAAACATGTCCGTGTGAAATAATGGTGTCAACATGGTTTCCGAAATTGACAAGTTTTAGGAAAAAATGATAACATCTTTCTTATTGCTGCTTTCAACATAGATTGTTGGTGCTCGTTAGAACCGCCTCACTGATGCGGTTCTAACGAGTACCCACACTCTATGTTTTTGAGAAACAATAAGGCAGATTATGTATACCCCCGTAAACCCCACTTTTCTCTGTATTAAGTGGGGTTTAGAGGGGTCTTCGTTTCACGGACTTATCGTGATGTATCCTAATATCCCAGTGGATTTGTCTGCTGTCTCAATTAGGGTCAATCCGGGTAAATACGGACGACTTTTACACGTCGAAGTTTGGCGTGCTACTGTTGTCGGTGTTCCGATGTTAGTGACCTGGGTACCGGTTTTTTTAAAGGTTTATTATCTCCCTTTGCCAATGAAATATTAATTGCATGTTTTAATGGGACCTAAAGCCTTGAAAAGCGAAAAAAAGCATGATAGGCAGATCCGGGTAAATACGGACGAGGTAGGGAAAGTACGGACATAGACTGGGAAAATACGGACAGTATTAAAACAGTCGGGAAAATACGGACATTCAATTATTTTTTAAAAATATATCATTTAATTGTTGAGGAGTACAACTTTATTTCATCTATAAATGTATTTAGAAAACTTTAGTGTTAAACTGCGTATTCCTTCTAAAAGTGCATGACATGTACGTTTAATGTGAATTCATTTTAATTTCATCTGTTAAGGTCTGAATATAGTCAAGATCTGTTTGTGAAATATATTGTTTAAAACAGTTCACAAGAAAAACATGGCTAGTCGTGTCCTCTAAATCGCCTTTCCACTGTTCTAGTTTGTAAATTAATTCCCTCCGAAAATTTGTATCGTTTGTTGCCAAAGTCTTGATGAATAAATGAAGCTTAGTCATACACGGATGGTCAAAGAGATACTCTTCAAAAAACAGCTTTTCAAGCAGGTATGCCACCAAAAAACATTCAGTCTTAAACACCCCATTTAGTTCTCTTCTGGAAATTGCTTTTGCAATATTGTCTCCCATGACTAAAGATAAAAGAAAAAAAATAACAGGGACAAATGAATATTATAATGTAACACGTTAACACGTTTTAACCAATAACGTTCATAAGCACGAACGGTCGGACTCGCACCGCTTTGCCTGTGCTGGCTTAGAACTTCTAAACGGTTTACCAGTACTCGTGTACGGTCGGATGAAGCTCTGCATGAAAACATCATGTAGCCCATCTACATGTAGCCTCGGGCCAATACAGCAGACCTCGGACCCGTACATGGGCCAATACGAAATTACTTCCTTAATAACATTATAGTACTGACTTGTTAATGTATCAGTAAACTGATCAGCTCCGTATGACCTAAATGATGTTGAATGGATCGTACAATTTGAGAATAACAAACAAAACATCAGCTTATGGATGTGATGATGTTTCGTGTTGGAAAAGTGTGAATGTCAGTTTCTCTAGTTCTATTAAACGAGTAGGACAAATCTTAAAGCATTTCTGCAATAAGGATGACGGGGAGGAGAAAAAGAAGGGAGAGGAGAAAAGTGGAGAAAGGAATGTTAGAGTGGAGAGAAAGGCGAAGGGAGAATTTGGCTGGAATCTACCTATCCGTATTTTTCCGATATGAAAAAACAGTTGGTAAAATACGGACAGTTTACATTTTAGCTGATAAAACTTACATAGTTCATATTTCCTTGAAAATGTATCTAAAAAACAAAAATTAAATGCTAAAGCTTTGTTTAAAATCAATTTTATCAATAAAATTTGAGAAAAAATACCTTAAGTTAGCCTTAGAATTTTTTCTTTCAAATACTCCCGCTTTTAGAAGTTTTATCAAAAACGAAAAGGAGGCAAGGGTGGTCCAAATGACGTGGATATATTACGTAGTTCTAAATGGATGTAATCGTGTGAAAGCTAACAGTAGAAGAACCGAATGTAGAGTTAAATAGAAAATTGAACGATACGCCGTTACATCCCCGAAGGACCGAAATATGGCTATTTGTATCAAATTGTCCGTATTTACCCCTCTGTCCGTATTTACCCGGATTGACCCTACAGTGAAATTCCGCTATTAAGACCACCTACTTAGAAGGTTGCTATTATTTTTTCTTTGTGTTTTCTGCATACAGATCCCCTGGTCAGAGAAATTCCGCTATTAAGACCACCTACTTAAAAGGTTGCTATTATTTTTTCTTTGTGTTTTCTGCATACAGTTCCCCTGGTCAGAGACCACCTTTGGGATTGTTCAAGAGTGGTCTTAAAGACCACTTTTTAGCAGTCCCAAAGGCGGTATTAATTTAGGAATTTTACTGAAGTATGGCACCTACCTTCTAAAGAGTGTGAATATCTTGTGCAAGGACGGAGTGCGTTTTCAATACAGTGTCTTCTGGTCAGAGACCACCTTTGGGACTGTTCAAAAGTGGTTTTAAGACCACTTTTGAACAGTCTCAAAGGTGGTCTTAATGTATATGACTTTTACTGTACTTCTGATTATGGCACCTACCTCCTATAGAGGGAAAGTTTTTTTTTAGCAATCAGTCGGGGCACAGGGAACGGGGTGCGATGACACATGCATGTATCCAAGGCTCAGATCTGCTTGCGCATGAAAAAAGTTCGCTTATCTTTCGTTGCACTGTATATTTTAAGTTTATAAAGAAGGGTTGGCGCAGTCTGAGCTGATTCTTTACTGATATCACAAGCCTCGAATAATGCATAGCTTGTAGGATTGGCTATGTCCGGGTTCATTTATTTATTCGCAATACCAACGGGTATGTAAGACGAGAAGTAGTTATTTTCATTCATATAATAACAACTGTTAGATGAATTAGAAATCTGAGATACGTCCTTAAATCATCCGAGCTGGCGGGAAGGTGAAAAATCGTTGCAATTGCGGTTATGATTTGTTAATATAGAATGTTATGATATTCACCCCCATCACCAATTGGGACGCTCCAAGTGAAAAGGGATCTTGTGCCATCGAAAAAGCGCAAAGCGAAGACACTGATTGGACTGAGTTCGCTGGGTGGACTTGCTCGAAGACCAGTTTTTCCTTGCATCGCGTTAATCACCCCATAACCCAACAGTATAGAAAAAACTGGGTTTACATGGATGTACATTATTTTTCTCATTTCTGTTCCAAAACATAGGTTGTAAGTACTCGTTAGAACCGCCTCATTTAGGCGACTCTAAAACGCATCGAAAACCTATGTTTTGGGTAATTTGTTTGATATGAGGTTTAACGTCCCGTCAACACTGTAAAGGTCATTTTGGAGCCGTTGCTTCCAATTTTGTAGGACTTTTACCCGACATTGAGATGAAATGACATCTCAAGCCCTGTCGCCCAATGAAACCAATAGGGTTTATTAGCATGGACGGTCCGCCTCGCACCGCGGTTCCTGGACAGGCTTAGATCCTCAAAGCGGTTTACCAGTACTAGTGTGCGGGCCGGATTCAGCTCTGCGTGGAAGCATCATGCAGCCTATATATTTCTTCAAGCCCCTATGGGCGGGGGCTAATGTTTTGGGTAAAAAATACAAAAAAAAAAAAAATAAATAAATAAATAAATAAATAAAAAAAAAAATCACCCAAGTTCACCGGAAAAATAACCGTTTTGGAGACATGAAAGATGGCTTTATGTCACATTGCTATGTGAGCCCCGCCAAGCGAATTTGTGTCTTCGAGCATTCCGTCTTGACAAATTTTAACTGCGCATGCCCAGCCATTCAGAGGGGCCAGGGATATGGCTTTCTGGATGAAGGTTCTTCTTGATTTACTGCTTGTATGAGCGAGCAGCGAAGGTTCTGGCGAGACTGCGCGGATGCGCAGGCTCGCCTGAACCTTCGCTGCTCGCATAGGCGATAAGTACCTAAATCGCTTGGCGGGGCCCATGTTATATCGTTTAGGAGCGCGGCCTTATATAAGCTCAGTGGAGGATCATGTCGAATAGTAAAGACTCAGATCAGCCAGCGCGGATGGCCTTTTGGCACAATTCTTCTTTGCCTACTGTTTTGGCTTCAGTAAGGCAAGGACCTGTTGTGCTTGCAGCATGCGGGAAGACAATGGAGTGTACTATATCCTATCCTTCATTTTTCCGATGCCCCATCTCTTTGGAGATGGCTCGAGATGGACGATTTCTTGGGACCAGCAGGCTGTCTCAGTTATGGTCGGAGGATCGCTCTAAGTACTGGTAAACCGCTGTTGATCGCGACGTTAAACCCCAAAACAAGTCTTCTTTCGGCAGACCAGACAGAGAATGTGGTATAATGGGATTTCATTAGGAGCGCACCCGAAGGCACTGTTTCCTTGGCACACCTCAATTGTAACAGAAATATGAGCTTGCGCATGACACAGCCTACCATAAGGCCTGTGCAGGATGATTGGGATATTCTCTGGTCGCATGAGCCTTCTACAGTTGAGCAGCAATGACTCGAACACCTTTAGGACTATGACAAATTATTCGGGATAAGGGTTGTTTGAGCGATTGCTGATCAATGCCAGCACCAGGCCAGGAGACATAAAGGGGATGTTTTAACCCATATATGACAATGGAATCTTCCATCTTATAAATTTGGAGTTGTCCATTTTCAAATATAGGGGTGTCAGATTTGTTTTGTTTAATGTAAGTTGTACAAAAATGTATGTTCTTTGAGCAAACAGTGTAGACCCAGATCAGACGCCGCGTTATGCGGCGTCTGATCTGGGTCTACACTGTTTGCCAACGTCCCAAAAAAGGGCCACTAGGCATATATGGGTTAAGGATATAGTTTTAAATCTCTAAAACAAAATAAAAGGTACGCTGTGTCTACGCATCAGAAAAAAGCCATGATAAACGAACCATTGGTGTTCGAGCCCTCGATGTTATGCTGAATAACATCTTTTGCATCGGATTCGGCGGATGCGCACGGTAATTTGTGTCTTTTGCATGCTGTTACCTTCTCCACTTACAACAATCAGACTAATGTGGGGTTGTTTTCACTCCCGGAGTTTTGAATAGAAAGAAAAAAAATATGAAAAATGACAGTGTTGTTGGGGCACAGGAAACGCTGCCAAAACTTACATAGTGCTTGCGCAGCAAAACAGTCACAAGGATTTTCGCATTGCCACTAGTTGATCAAAGTCAGTACAATTTTGCGAAAACGCATCAGCCATAAACGGATACAGTGTGGTCAGTGCCTTTTTTATTTAAATTGAGGCTGGGCAAGCAAAATGCACTTTATACCATACATACCCAGTGAAATCTCAGAAAACCCTGTGCTTCTGTTTAGGTAGATCTGCCTTGGCTGTACATTGTGTTGAAAGCTTCTAGAGGCCAACAGCATAGACTGTGTTCTGAGTGCTTGCATTATGACAACACACACGTGTGTCATAATTCATTCTTTAACATCTCCCAAATTGTAACTTTTCTCGTGAAAATTTGTGGCATCTTTTTTTATTTAAATTTTAAACATAGGTTTTGCGTGCTCGTTAGATCCGCATCATTGAGGCGGTTCTAACGAGTATCCGCAACCTATGCCTTGGTGCAAAAATAAGAAAAATGAGCCAGCGCTCGAAAAAAACCTACAATAAAACATGTGCTCCCAGCAAAGACCCCGATCAACCTGCGCATTCGCTCAGTCTGATAAGAGACTTCGTTGTGCGCTCTAAGGATAGCTAAGGGATCTACTTCATGCAGCAATAGCCATCTCTGGTCAGACTATATGGATGTGCAGGCTGATCTGATTCTTCGCTGGGCGCACATATTAATTGTAGGAAATGCTGTGCCCCTGCTCAAATAATATATACCCATGTAAACACCAGTTTTCTTGCACACCAGACAAGGAAATCCGTGATTTTACCCTGGGATAGAAATTTATGTTCTGACCCTGGTGTTCCGATCCAGGCAACTAACATAAATGCGCTCCAATTCTATTTAACTGCCGGAACTACTTCCGCACTACTTTTATTTTGTAAACAAATATACATGTGTGGGAGCTGTCAAAACTAACCGGAGGATTTGTGCAAGAAAAAGAATCCAATATGGGGTTCTGTTGTAGATGGGCGTTTCCAACCCTCGGGATGACCGTGCTGTGCGGAACCTCGGCGTAGCCTCGGTTCCGCTCAGCACGGTCATCCCTCGGGTTGGAAACGCTCATCTACAACAGAACCCCATATTGGATTCTTATATTCTCTATATAAAGTGGAGTAAACGTGATTGGATACCCATACCCGACTCTTCAATGATCACACAAGTCCGAAGAGACGGACTCACTTGACACGACCCAGTTGGTAGTTTTTGTTTTCTGTTCGCTGACTGTCCTGTACTTCCCGTTGGTAGACCCGACCAGGGGAAAGTAATTATTTCTCGATGAATTGACAGATTTGTTAAATCAATCTTTAACTATTGGAGGTAGATCAAACATCGTATTAATTATAAATGATTAATTGCAGAGGGGGAGTTTGTCAAATTTATTATTATAACAATGACTTCCTTGAGTGTACCAACCGGGTCAT
This sequence comes from Lucinisca nassula, assembly GCA_963580285.1. Taxonomy (NCBI): domain Eukaryota; kingdom Metazoa; phylum Mollusca; class Bivalvia; order Lucinida; family Lucinidae; genus Lucinisca; species Lucinisca nassula. The sequence continues at coordinate 118,835,170 of OY757017.1, forward strand.
TTTGTCACCTGCTTTAGTTTGAGAACCTTTAGAAGGTGTTAATAGTGTTGAGAACCGATAAAATATGTCGCCTCCCAGGTCATCAGAACATCGACGAACAAACATATACGCACAGACTTCGCGAACAACCTTCCGCGTAATCTGATCCTGGTCTGCGCTGGACGCAGACTTTATCATATCATAAGCGAAAGGCGAGTTCTTGCACCTGTACGCAACCTCCATACAGCACCCAATGGCAACTCCTACCAGACTGTGCGCACGCGCGGGTTGATTTCAGTCTTACACTGTGCGCAAATGCTATAACATTGCAAACCCCATCGCAAGAAAAATTCGTGGCTCCTTACTTGGATTTTTGTACTTCACAACGCGGGCTTGCGACGATAAATCGGAGGCGATTGCACTTTCATAGGCTACTCTTTATGCATTTACCGGGTATCGACCTTGTTTCCTGAACAGTCGGAAGGACCAAATAGACAGTTCATAGTATGTTTATCTTCGCGTCTAATTTCAGTACCATGCAGCGAGCGCTTTTATTGTCGGATCCATGGGACAACTAGTTAGTTTAAAAACCTCCACAGGTAAAGAACACATGCCATGCCGCACACGGATCAACTGACGCTTAATTTATTTTTTACAAAAACGAAAAAAAAAAAAAAAAAAAAAGAAATGAAATAAAAATAAATAAACATATTGAAGCTACATGTATCGCGGATATAGATGTCGCTTTTTGCATAGATGTTTTCGTTCTTTGATGTTGGTTTTACAACCTGGTTATACCAATACCACGCAAAGTCGCGCGCTCACACACGCACGCGCTATTTAAAGTGCAATATTACATACATGTAGTTGTAAAAGTTAGCATCGCAAATTCTCCTATACAGTAGACCCTCGTGATTGTGCCTTCATTTGTATTCTAATATGTTAAGAATTTGCTGTATAAAACAATTCCAATATGGAGCAGAGTATGTGTCATAAATGACATTTTCCATTTGTTTGTTTGATTTGAGATTAACGTCCCCGTCAACACTTGTACAGGTCATTTTGGAGACGTTGCTTTCAATTTTGAGGGACTTTTACCCGACATTGAGATGAAATGACATCTCGAGCCCTGCTGCCCAATAAATCAATAGGGTTTTAAGCATGGACGGGCCGACTTGCACTCCTTTGCCTCGGCAGGCTTAGATACTCTAAGCGGTTTACTTGTACTCGTGTGCGGGTCGGTTTCAGCTCTGCGTGGAAGCATCATGCAACCCATCTATTTCTTCAAGCCCCGATGGGCGGGGGCCCATGGCATTTTCCATAATTACTGCAAGGCGCTAATGTTGTGAACATTTGTTAGAAGCAATTCTAAAAAAATATCCACACAGTTTGGACCTTTGGCATGTTGTGATAACTGTAATCATCTCCTTGCCACAGCGATTCGATCTGCATTAATGCGTCCGCTGTTAATTTTAAGATTTGTTCCATTGAAGTTGTTGCTTTAACGAGATTTTTATGGGAACATTTTTCTTTATATTCGAATAGGCTTGTTTTCGTAATGGTATGTTTTGAAGAATAAATAGAGGATATTTACTTTTTTTGAGATGAATATCAAAAATATTTCATCGAGTGTGTTGAGAATATCAGAATTTTCACGAGTGCGAAGCACGAGTGGAAATTCTGATATTTTCAACACACGAGATGAAATATTTTTGATATTTATCGAAAAAAAAAGAGTAAATTTTCTTTTGATTTTAGAATATTTTAGGACACTTACTGTAATTGATCAATCGGATCTCGACTTGACAATGACGTCATAACTGTCAGTTGCAAAACAGAAACAGATCGCCATTTTTAATACAGCATTTTACAGTTCAGAGAATGCTTTTTCAAGATATTTTTAGGAATTATTTCATTGATTACTTATGACTTAGGCGAAAAAAGTAGACCGGGCTGCTACTGTTAAAAATAACATTCACACTGTGAAAATATCACTTATATTTTCACACTGTGAAAATATCACTTTTATTTGTTTCAGATATGCATTGATTTCACTGCTATGTATAAAATAAATAAAACAAAGCTATTCTTTACCCTTGAAAACCACACTTTTCCGTATAAAAGTGCCATCCCGATCACGAGAATACCTGACTTCGGGTGTATGCGACCTGGCGAGATACAAATTTTCCAGCTAGTAAGATTCTTGAAATTTTAGAAATAAACACTAGGCTAAGCGCTATTACGCAAACAACCTATTGTAATATATTAAAAATTTTACTACCAAACCACACACACACACACACACACACACACACACACACACACACACACACACACACACACACACACACACACACACACACACAATGAAAATGAAAATTTTCTGTTAAAAAAATTCTGATATTTTTTCATATTTCTTCTAAAAAATAATAGATTGTGGAAACTCGTAAGAACCGTCTCGCCGAGGCGGTTCTTACGAGTACCCACAATACATCTTTTGAGCAGAGATAAAAAAAACTGTTTACCCTGTAAACCCCAATTTTACCACATAGATTGGGGTTTAAGCGGATAAAAATTATATAGGCATGTTTGCGATGATATTATTCTAACCTACCAGTGATGAGTTAGTTGCTTGTCTATCAAGTTTTTTTTTTATTGTACATGTAACGACATACTTTTGAGGTGACTCTATCAATGACCTTTCAGTTTGATACACAATTATTTTGATTCATTAGCAGATTTAATCATTGCTTTTTAAATTATCATTTAAACAATATCACGATTAATTGGAAGAAAACAACGTCAAGTATATTTCATCAAACGACCGTTACTTCCTTTTAGATAGAATGTCATAAAGTGCACAGTCCTTCGGATCGGGACGTTAACTGGGGGCCCCTGTGCAGGGGGAACCATCCGCTATGCAGGTTAAAGAACCCTACCGTAATTACATGATTACTGTGTAGGCTTTCATCCTGCAAAACTGGAGAGTATGTTATATACACCGTCTGTGTCCCCTCATGGGGTTAAGGCGAAACCGGAAGGAAGAAGAAAGAAAGAAAGAAAGAAATAAAGAAAGGTACATGTAAAGGCCAGCTACTCAAATAGCGTAAATGTTGGCACTTTTATGAGGCTATTTCTATATTTCAGCGAATCGTTGAGGGACCATAAGAAACGTTCCTTGTTTCGGTCAGCAACATTTATCGTATCGTCTCTTCTTTTGATCCAAGAATGTTGTGCATAACAAAAACACGCCTATATAATTTTTGACCCCCTTGAATCCCACTTTTATAAGTAAAACTGGGGTTTACAGGGGCAAACCTTGTTTTTTTTTTCTTATTTCTGCTCTAAATATAGATTGTGTGTACTCGTTAGAACCGCCTTGAGGCGGTTCTAACGAGTACCCACAATCTATATGTTGAGCAAACATAAGAAAAAATATCACAATTTTTTCATCTTTAAATTTTCGATTTTACAATGTATTTGAATAGGCATGCTTTCGTAATGGCGTCTTGTAGCTGCTCATGGATGAATGTAATCCCAATTACATTAACAAGTCCGCAGAAGAAACACCCTAGAAATCCACACTACATACAGGAAAATGCAGGATTGACTAGGTTATGCATTAATATCTTATGAACCGAAGTATCCGTCTTTTTTCAGTCTTTTTCTCATCTGTCCACCCATTTACACTATCTATAAGCAGCATATCCTCTAACAACTTGATGGATTCTAACTAGACTTGCCGGAACAAACCATCTTTGGATAATTGGATGTCATCTTTTTTAAGTTGGTTACGAGGTTGGTTGTGGAGCGCAGTGGTGCAGTGGTAAAGCATCGGATTTGAGATCGAGAGGTAGCCGGTTCGATCCCCGCAAGCGCCATGTGTTGTTTCCTTAAGCAAGTGACTTTATTCACATTGCTTAGTACTGGTTCCTACCCAGGAAAAGAGGGTCATATGGAAGATTAGTACTAGTACTAAATGTGTTACTCTCTATAAATAAGGTCGATTATTATTATTATTTGAAAGGATTACATTCCATGCAGAACTCTGGTGCCATGGCAACAAAAAGTGAGAAATTTAGACCCCAGAAAGTCCCAGATTCTTTCATCTTCTCAAACAAGTTAGAAAAGGTCACTCATGAAAGCCACAATCAAAGAACGCAAACATCTCAAGTCCCATCACGCAAACATGCCTATATAGTTTTGACCCCCTTGAATCCCACTTGTAGATAGTGAAACTGGGGTTTACAGGGGTAAAACTTATTATTCTTATTTCTGCTCTTAAATATAGCTTGTAGCTACTCGTGAGAACCGCCTCGATGAGGCGGTTCTAACGTGAACCCACAATCTATATTTTGAGCAGAAATAAGAAAAATATCACAATTTTTCATCATAAATTTTTCATTTTTTACGGCGGTAAAATTTACAGTGTATTTGTATTGGCGTGTTTTCGTAATGCCCTTAATAATTACGTGACATGGTGCACACACAAAACAGACGAAACATGAACCAACGGCACAAAACCAATTGACGAATAAGACACTGCAACAGAACGACTGCCTTAGGACAGTCAGTAGTAAAACTACTGGAGGACTTCAGTAAGGAAGTAAGGGCGAGGATTGTGGCCACGTTAAGTCGATTTACGCCCCACCCCCATCCCCACCCCGTGGAATCGTTCCAAGGCGGTTCTTCTGTAGCGGTTTATTTTTTGTTATGGTTTGTCTTTGGGTGTTTGTGTCGCTTATATTATTTTATTTTGAATAGCCTATTGGCCATTTGGTGGGAAAGTAACTGTCATCTTGGCTTTCCGCTGTTCGTGTTTCCATTAGGGTATGTTGTTTCATGTTTGTGTTTATTTCCCTTTCGTGTCTCTGATGGGAGCTGTGGGTTAATTGTACCAATACCTGATCATTGCCTCCACTTCTACTTTTCAACGCGGAGTTGATCAAATTTCAATCCTCGCCCTAAGTTCGAGTGCCTTATCACGCTTAATATTAATAACATTTTGATCCGCATAGAGGCTTTCTAGCTAAACAGTGAGTCAAAACGAAATAAATCGTAAAATGAACATGTATAAATTAATGGAAGAGTCTATTGACAAATGTTTGTCAATAGCACAAAGTCGGTAAAAATGCTATTGACAAACGTTTGTCAATAGCACAAAGTCGGTAAAAATGCTATTGACAAACGTTTGTCAATAGCACAAACTCGGTAAAAATGCTATTGACAGACGTTTGTCAACAGCACAAACTCGGTAAAAATGCTATTGACAGACGTCTTTCAGATTTCAGAGTCGAAATGCGAAAATTGTTTTTCTTTTTATATTTCTTTTGTACATAATTGTAATTTAAGAAGGGCAGTTGTCGACTTATGTCATGGAAAAGTGCTCTGTACTTGTTAACCGCTTATTTATAAACATGTCAGGGAAAAGTGCGGGGAGGTTAACTGACCGGCTAGAATTGACCTAAATAGTGTTGATCAGGAGGATGTGGGTTCGAAACCGTGCGGCGTCGGCAACATTCTTGCGTAAAGATTGATCACGGACCCACTGATTCAAGCAGGGCGGTTATCATTTTTTATAGAAAGCATGCGTATGCGTATGTATGTGTTAACCGTTTCCGTATAAGAGTTTCTTGTGATTGTGGATAGACAAAGTGACCGGCTCGATATGACCTAAATAGTATTAATCAGGAGGTCGTGGGTTCCATGCCTGCCGGAGTCACCAACATTCTTGCTCGGAGCTTGATCATGAATCCGCTGACATGTATGTGTTCACCGCTTCCGTGTAAGTCTGGCTTGGAAAATTGTGGATAGGTAAATTGACCGGCTTGATATGGCTTATAATGGCCGGCTTGATATGACTTAAATAGTGTTGACTGAGCAGTAAAATCCAATACAGACAAACAAAACAGAAAATAAGAACTAGCTAAATTAACTTTTTATTACATACACGAGGCTCCAGATAAGACATGTGAAAACATACGATGTGGGTACTCATTAGAAGTGCATTGATGAATCGCTTCTAATGAGTACCCACAGCATATGTTGTCATGCATACATAAGAAAGGTAATATTTGAGCTTGATCATGAATCCGCTGACATGTATTTGTTCACCGCTTCCGTGTAAGTCTGTCTTGGGAAATTGTGGATAGGTAAATTGACCGGTGTGGGTACTCATTAGAAGTGCATTGATGAGTCGCTTCTAATGAGTACCCACAACATATATTGTCATGCATACATAAGAAAGGTAATATTTGTTTGGAAACACACACTTATCAGCAGCTGGGAATCATATCATATCAGCAAACACAACTTAGGTAAAGAATCTCAAACTTAAGTAAGATAAGTCCCAGTCATCACATTTTAGGTCATTTTAGTGACATTTATAATACTTATAACATATTTCCTCAACAAGCTTAGACCTTCCAATCTAAGCACTCCTCATACTATCTGCTACCTACTATTGTCCTACTTGAACCAACCGACCGCACAAAATTTGCGGTTAAACCGCTGAGAGAATTAAGCCTGCCCGGGCTAAGCGGTGCGAATAGGACTGTCCATGCTAATAAACACTACAAGTTTCATTAGGTGACAGGTCTTACGATGTCATTTCTTTCCTATTATGCGTTAAAGATCCATAAAATTGGAAGCAAAATGAAATATACAGTGTTGACTCTGAAATCTGAAAAACGTCTGTCAATAGCATTTTTACCGAGTTTGTGCTACTGACAAACGTCTGTCAATAGCATTTTTACCGAGTTTGTGCTATTGACAAACGTCTGTCAATAGCATTTTTACCGACTTTGTGCTATTGACAAACGTTTGTCAATAGCATTTTACCGACTTTGTGCTATTGACAAACGTTTTCAATAGACACTCCGTAAATTAATACACATACAATAATGAATCAGGGTTGAGGACTCAACAACAATCCGACGTCAGAACAGAAGAAAACCACCATTTAGATCACGGAGAGTCGAATACAGGAAATATCAGGCTCAATCCCTTTTGAATTCAAAAGATTCAGGATGGGACCGTCATAGAGTCCGAAGTCCAGCCCACCGAATGTGAAAGTTCCACCAAATTGTCCAAATTATAGTCCAAGATTAAAACATGTCTTGGTCCTAGGCGTCACTTGTTTTACATGATTCACAAACGCAAAACACGATAAAATTGTTTTGTCTGAAGCTAGACACTTTCTATGTAGACCTCTACCCGGGATGATCAAATCATAGCTCCGGGAACAAACATGGCCTCGTTTTTTTCCCATGAATTCAAATGGAGATTTTTCAAAACTATTCTCGTCTAAAATCAAAAGGCAGGCCTTTGATATTTGGTATGTAGTTTAACCTTTGAGGTCTCTAACAGAATGGTTCAAATTATAGCTCTAGGGATAAAACTGATTCCTTTTTAGGTAAAACAATATAGGAAAAAGCACATGCCTTTGATATCTGGTAGTTCCAACATTTGCATGCAAATTTTGAAGTTCATACGATAGATCTGACTGAAAGCAAAAGTGCTTGTCTAGAAGTCATCTCCTGTGGCAGGGATTTTGTGCAATGATGACAGAATGACAAATTGACATGATGCAAAAACACTCTAGGGTATTAACCAATAAAAATATAAGAGAGAGAGAGAGAGAGAGAGAGAGAGAGAGAGAGAGAGAGAGAGAGAGAGAGAGTTGCTAGTTACTTTGAAGTGTCATAATTACCTAAGTATGTAAACATGCACTAAGTGCTGAAACGACGTCAAGAACAACGTTGAAAACGCCATTTTCAATGCTGAGTCAGGGCTTGTGTATTGGCGGATTGCATTTACTTTCCTAAACATCTTTCACGTGTAGAAATACTTTATACGGAGTACGAACGTCTCTTTGTTGAATAACGTGCTAAAGGAAGCGTGCTGAAAAGGAAAGTATGAAGAGGTTTACGACAAGATTACCAATTTTTAGATATCCTATGTCACCTTTCAGTTTGGTAATTACATGCAATAGAAGCAAGAGACTAGGACACATAGACTAAACTTGGGGTTCAGTTAACGAATTTACCTGATTTAACTATAAATATTGTACTTGTTGGAATAGAAACTCGTTTGTCTTGGCTGACTTTCTTTCATTGCCAAATAAAAGATCGCGAGTAGTGTAATTTTGAGGGTCGTTTCTTAAATATATGTTTAACAGCAGCGGTACATTTTGGACAAGTAAAAAAGGGTATGCGCCCTCGAATACACCGTTTGAGCAAGAAGTGCTTAACACTATGTTGTTTAGGTAAGGATATAATTTAGAGAACTACATTCCATTCGTAACATTGCTTGAAATATTTGCTCGATTCGCTTTCCGACATTATAGTGTTTCGGAGGTTTAGTATGTTTCTCTTTAGTCGATACTTAAAGGATGCTACTGAAGACGATTGCTTAATATCATCCAGAAGAGCCTTCAAAACTCGGATGGTTGAAGGGTAGAAGGAATTGTAAACAGATGGAAAGCCTTCATGCGGATTAACAAATTATTTTACTGGTTGTCTAAACCGCGATAGACCCAAGAGCGACGATTGGGGCCACGTAAAATTATTGATTTAAGTCCCTAGTCAAGTACTGTCTGTTTACCGCTCCAAGGCGGTTCTTCTGTCGTGGGTTATTATTGTCATAGTTCGTCTATACATGTGTGTAGTGCTTATATTTTTATATTTTGTATGGCCGCTTTGCCATTGTTTGGAAAGTAAGTGTCGTTTTGGCTTTCTGCTTGCTATGGTTTCATTTGGGTTTAGCTAGTTTTTGTTCGTGTTTCGTTCCCTTTGGTGTCTCTGAATGGAGGGGAGTAGTGTGGTAATTGTATCGATTCCTGATCATTGTATTCCCTTCTATTTTGAATGGGAGCCAGATTCCGAATATCATTGACAGTTCGAAGGTTTTAGTTGGTGGTTTCTACAACCAAAGGTGTAACTAGATTACTTAGGTAACGGGGTACAAGGCAAGTCCCAATTTTATGAAAAAGGACCAATTTATGTTTATCACACCTCGTTTGCAATGAATCTCACCCGAATTCTGTAAGAATTTTCGTGATGCTTATTTAGTAACACCGGTAATAGTATTCGGAGCAACTACATGTACATGAACAGAGTCAATTTTTTTCGACTATTGCTGACGCATGCAATGTCCCACACTGAGGCAGTCACAGTATTATATGAGAGGGAGTATAAAGGATATAAACATTTGCTTGAGTCCGTTTCTACTGATTTTGAATTTGAGCATCCTCATAAGCTTTGCCCCATGCAGTCTTTGTTATATCATCAGTGTGGCTGATCTAGGCACAGGCACTTGCGAACCTGACACGAAGATGTTTATCCCTTTGTCTTTCTGTCAAACTGACGCGATTCATAGTTGATGCGGTGTGTTGTACCTGGTTATTTCTCTTAGATAGATCATAAAGGCGTTTTTATGGCAATAATTTAAATAGCTAACCAGTCATGCTTCATCTTAAATACTAACAATATCTGAATTAGTAGTGAGTATGTCTTCAGCCTGTTGTGAAGAGTCTGGTGTCATCTGCAAATTGGCGAATAGAGGACATAATAACCATCACAATACCATTTATGTAGATGAGAAATAGCAGTTGACCGCGCACTGAGTCTTGTGGGACTCCAGTCTGTATCTGAACTAAGTCTGAAGCTTGACCGTTGATAACCACTTTCTGTTTTCGACCTGAGAGGTAGCTTAAAATCAATTGACAACCTTATTTGAAAAACCAGTGCCTGTGCGTGAAGCAGTTAATCGCTATCTCTGTGTCCAACTCTATAGAAAGCTTTACCCATATCACAAAAAACTGCCTTAAGCTCCTTGTCGCGATAAACAGCTTCACAGAACATGTGATAAGTATGAATGAATTTGAAAGTAGTTGAGTCACCTTGTCGAAATCCGGACTTAAAGTTTTAAATATGCTGTTACTGAGAGCAAAATTTACCAATGCTGATGAACACATTGTTCCATTGAATTCTCAACAGTATCTAACAGAGAAATAGGTCTATAGTTAGAAAGCAAAGACTTGTCTTCTTTCTTATGGACAGATGATACGTTAGCGTCTGTCCTATGTGACGCAAAATAAAACTTAACCAAAGTACGATTAAAAAGACAAACAACTGCTAACGGTTCAGCCAAACTATTGGAACCAAGGGCGTAGGTTTTGGTCATGTAAAATCGAGTAAGCCCCACCCCCAATGAAATACTTTCTACTGACCGTTCCAAAGTAGAATAAAAACAAAGATCAGGAATCGATACAATTAACTTACTCCATCCATCAAAGACACCAAAGGGAAAGAAACACAAACATTAAGCGACCAGACCATAATGGAAACCTAAACAAAGGAAGGCCATAAGGACAGTTACTTTCCCACAAAATGGCCATATGGCCATCCAAAAATAAAAAGACACAAGTGATACACACAGTAAGTAACAAACAACAACATATATAAATCGCCACAGAAGAGCCGCCTTGGAACGGTCAGTGGAAATATTTCCACTGGGGGGGGGGGGGGGGGGGGGGGGCTTAAAGGCTGTTCTTCTGTCGCGGTTTATTTTTATTGTTCGTCTGTGCATGTATGTATATATCTACGGTGCGAGTCTGACCGACAATGTTTATGAACCCTATTAGTGTTATTGGGCGACAGGGCTTGCGGTGTGATTTCATCTCAATGTCGGATAAAAGTCCCACAAAACTGGAAGCAACGTCTTCAAAATGCCATATACAGTACTGACGGGGACGTTAAACCTCAAATCAAACAAACGAATGAAGGAGGCTGGGTACGCGGTTCTCTTACTTTTAACAACAAAACGAAAGCTTTGAAAGTCATATAAATCTACACCATCGTGACTCATGACTTTGAAATGGACTATGTCCTCATGCTTGTTTGTGCAAACAGGTGTTTCAATAAAAATATAAAATACATACAAACGTAAGCGTGGGGTGCTGATGATACAAGTACGTGTACAGATGCAAATGATATACAGTGTGTTATAACATTGGTCGCCTATATATGCAAATGCTTAAATCAGGTGATATATTGAGTGTCAAATCACTAGGCGAAAAAGCGTGAAGCGAAGAGCCACCGTTTTATGACAGTTTTGCGACGTCATCGCACGTTTCTTTGATTTTAGACGGAGTAACGTATTTTTAACTTACTTTACGTCACAAAAACAGGTAACTGCATGTGTTACAGTCAAACATGTTAGCGGGATTGCTTTAAGCAATGTTGGAATGCTGAGAGAATATGAAGTAAACAACTACATTTAGTTGACTTTCAGTGTGTTAGAATAGAAATAGATCAGCTTTATTGCATGATATGTTGAGCAATATATCACAGTTTGTCGGTCAGTTGTAAGAAGATTAATCACTCGCGCTACGCGCTCAGGTTATTTTTTCTAAACCTCTAAATAGTGGTATATATTTCTCATCAAAACACTGCTACAGCTGCTCTATTTCTTAAATAGTAGGCAAGGGTTAGGCAATTTGTGTATTTTTCCCGGTTCGCTTCATTGTTTCCGAGAAACCTTTTCGAACTAACGTTAATTGCCTTGTCATTCGGACACTTCTCGATTAACATGCTATAGTTACATTTTTTCCCCTCAACTAAAGGAAGCTATTCTGAGTGTATATTTATACTTTGTAATGGCAATAAATTTAATTTGTTCTGAAAATAACATTTTACTGTATCTTTTTGTTGGAAATTTCTCTAATGGATAATTCTAGGTGTTTTGTCGAGCATTTGGATAATGATATCATTAATGAAAATCAGTTTCTTTCTGAACTGCTCTATGGCATATTTGCGTGTCTCATAACTGTAGGTGAGGTGCAAACGTCAATGATAAATAAAACTGTCTTCGGATCTTCCTTGAAACCGGAGATGATGTAGACTACACATATATAAACCTGCCTTCTGTGTTCAGACCAGTTGAGAAACGAACTGAACTGCAGGGTACTACTCTCGCTAGTGGTTTTTGGTTGATTCCGTGAACCTAGAGATGATGTAGACTACACATATATAAACCTGCCTTCTGTGTTCAGACCAGTTAAGAAACGAACTGAACTGCAGGGTACTACTCCCGCTAGTGGTTTTTGGTTGATTCCGTGAACCTGGAGATGATGTAGACTACACATCTATAAACCTGCCTTCTGTGTTCAGACCAGTTAAGAAACGAACTGAACTGCAGGGTACTACTCTCGCTAGTGGTTTTTGGTTGATTCCGTGAACCTAGAGATGATGTAGACTACACATATATAAACCTGCCTTCTGTGTTCAGACCAGTTAAGAAACGAACTGAACTGCAGGGTACTGCTCCCCCTAGTGGTTTTTGGTTGATTCCATGAACCTAGAGATGATGTAGACTACACATATATAAACCTGCCTTCTGTGTTCAGACCAGTTAAGAAACGAACTGAACTGCAGGGTTCTACTCTCGCTAGTGGTTTTTGGTTGATTTTGTGTTAGACTTCACATATATAAACCTGCCTTCTGTGTTCAGACCAGTTACGAAACTAACTAAACTGCAGGGTACTACTCTCGCTAGTGGTTTTTGGTTGATTTTGTGTTAAACTACACATATATAAACCTGCCTTCTGGTTTCAAGACCAGGTAAGAACTGAGCTGAACTGTCTCGCTAGTGGTTTTTGGTTGATTCCGTGAACCTGGAGATGATGTAGACTAAACCTATCTAAACCTGCCTTCTGGTTTCAAGACTAGGTAAGAAACGAATTGAACTGCAGGGTACTACTCTCGCTAGTGATTTTAGCTCACCAGAGCAGCAGGCTCCTTGAACGACTTTAACATTTTCTAGTATATGAGGTTAAATAGTATTTAATGCAGGACAATGAACCAGCAACGCCGTTAAGTAATGCATTGAATATGTGCCTAAAAGGACAAGATTCTGATCCAACCCCTAATTACAGACGTATGTCCCCTTGAACGACTTAAACCATTTTGGCCATATGAGTATCTTAGGACTGTTTGCGTCTCCTACAGTGTTTAGTGCAGGACATTGACAATTGCAACACAGTTCAGACACGCATTGCACAAGTGCATAAATGAAATATGATTCTGATCCAGTCGCTTTTTTCAAGAATCATGTCCCCTTGAACGACTTAAACATCTTTGAAAATGTTGCAGTATCTAGTTTAGTTAAAAAGTGTGCAGGTCTACTCCATAGGTTAAGCAAGAGGCGTTTGGCGGTGCATTCTTCACCTTAGTTGATTGACTTGTTTTTATGACCCCTTCCCCACCGAGAATCTTTGATTCGGGGGGGGGGGGCATATAGTATTTGCCCGGTCTGTCTGTATGTTTGTCTGACTGTCCGTGTCTGTTTGTTTGTTTGTCTGTCTGTCCATCACGTCTGTCCGTGTCTGTTTGTTTATTTTGTCTGTCCGTCACAAAAACTTTAACCTTGATCATAACTTCAAAAGTATTAGACCTCGCCCCATGAAACTTCATATACTTATTCACATGCACAAGGGCTACATTCTGACCAAAGACCATAACTGTTGTTATGTTTGGCTGAATTATCTCCCCTTGAAATTTTACGAAAACCCAGAAATTGGCTCCCACGGTGGGCATTGGTCATTTGTAGTTTTGATGTGCGAAATATTTTTGTAAGGCACGTAAAAAAAACATTTCGTACCGGAGACCCACGGAACGGGTTACTGGCAAACAGTATAGGTCCAGATCGGACATCGCAGAACGAGGCGTCTGAACAGTCTACACTATTTGCAAAACTGGTTTCGTAGTGACCTTGACTAAAGTATAACAAGAGCTGTCACTATATATTTTCTTATAAATACTGCAAACATAGGTTGCGGATGCTTGTTAGAACCGCCCCATTGAGGCGGTTCTAACGACTACCCACATTCTATGTTTTGAAGCAAAAATAAGAAAATGTATACCCCGTACAAACCTAGTTTTTGCTATATAAAGTGGGGTATATGAGTGTCTTCATTTCACGGACTTGTTCACGTGATGTATGTTGATTGCAAAATACAAAACATGATTTGTTTGATGTGGCTTTTATTGTTTGTTTAATATATTGTATTGATTGTCTACACAGACGCCTAACACTTCAACATAGGGCGGTGACAATCAATCAGCACTGCACTGGCTAACAGCTTATGCATACGCCTGTACCGGAAATGTGTGGTTAGGCAAACCGACCGGTGCAACATGGCCTAAATGAAATATGTTCTAGAAAGGGTTATCCTTTGGAAGCAAGGAATACACCACAGAACTGGAAAATATGGAGTGTACATGTTTTCTGTGCCAGACTAGCTAGTTTTGGCCAATTAGGCCTCATCAGTTACCCTATTTTTTTTTCAAAATTCCACAATGGAATCAATGATCCCAAAGGACAAGAAAATATAAACTACACTATGGTGTAGGAGAGGGAGACTTTTTACGGCCGCCACATATTCCCAGACACTATCTGTAGTGAAGTTAAATATGTTCTAGGAAGGGTTATCCTTTGGAAACAAGGAATACACAACAGAACTGGAAAATATGGAGTGTACATGTTTTCTGGGCCAGACTAGCTAGTTTCGGCCAATTAGGCCTCATCAGTGATCCTCAAAAGTTTTCAACATTCCACAATGATCCCAAAGGACAAGGAAATATAAACTACACTATGGTGTAGGACAGGGAGACTTTTTACGGCCGCCACACATTCCCAGACATCAGCTGTAGTGACGTTAAATATGTTCGAGAAAGGGTTATCCTTTGGAAGCAAGAAATACACCACAGAAATAGAAAATATGGAGTATACACGTTTATGGGCCAGACACGCTAGTTTCGGCCAATTAGGCCTCATCAGTGACCCTCAAAAGTTTTAAAAATTTCACAATGGAAGCATTGATCCCAAAGGACAAGAAAATTTAAACTACATTATGGTGTAAACTCTAAATGTAGAAAGTTACTGACATATACTCCTCTTTCGTTTAATATTGGCCCGTCAGATCTTGTATAAAAGGGGGATTAGGTTTAGTCAAGGTCATTAAGAGGGTGCTAAACACCGTAGTGCATGTAGCCCCTGCTGATATATACAATTAAAGAACATTTATTGCTCCCAGGTTCATGGGGTATTTTACCCGCCCAGAAGGTAATAGTTAACTAAACCATATTTCAGAATATTTCATATATATATATGGTGAGTATGGTAAGTCTAGGGTAACCTTCTCGCAAGCATAGGGCATTCTAACGAGGACAAATAGCGTTTCTTTTTTTTTCCAAAAATATGCGTTATCATATTTCAGAATATTTCACATATATATGGTGAGTATGGTAAACCTAGGGTAACCTTCTTGAAAGCATAGGGCATTCTAACGAGGACAAAATTCGTCTGCTTAGTGCAATAACGGTGTACACCGTTATTGCACTAAGCAGACGAAATAGCGTTTTTTTTTTTCACAAAATATGCGTTATCTCGCAGAGCATCTAAATAAACGGAGCCGCCGGCTTCGTACCATAACGCTTATGTAGAATTTCCGGATCACGTGCGGCTCCGAAGCTGTAGCTTGTAAACAACCGGTCTGTAAAAACGGCGACAGGTAGGTGCTTTGTATTTGCATTTCTTTCTTCCTTTGATGGCATTATCAAGAAAAAACGGAATGCTACTCGACCACTAGGATATACGCAACGAAAGGGGCAAAAGACAGTTAATTTTTCTCAGAAACAGATAACTTATTGAAATTGGTTTGCTTAGCGTTGGTCTTTTAAGTGCGCTTTGGTGATAAATAAACAACCACAATGTCCCCCGATATGTCTCTGAATGAAATAACAGAATTTTTGCTCAAAACATGTCTGGCTCCATTTATGTAGTGAGGCATCGTTTATGTAGTTTGGCTATGAGGTTGTAAAATACGTTTGTTCAGTTTATTTGTCATTTAACAGCGCGGCGGTTAATGACCGAAATGATCGAAATGACTATATTACAACTTGGCAACTGCGTGCATAGTTTTTTATTGTAAGGTTTGCGAAAAAAACATATTGAAACCACTTGTCCTTGGCGTGCTTATACTTGATAAACGGTTTATATTTTCCACCGTTTCGGAGGTGATCTGACCATCTCTGACAGAACTGAAATCGGTTTGGTGCCTCTACATAGTGTGGTTATCTCTCTCTCTCTCTCTCTCTCTCTCTCTCTCTCTCTCTCTCTCTCTCTCTCTCTGTATGTTTGTCTGTCTGTCCGATTATGTTACTACTGTTACCGTTTCTTAAATCTCGTTCAAAACCAAAACATGGCTTCAACTTAATTTTTGTGGCAGTGTCACCATGAGAGACGGTTAGTTAATACGAGGAGAGCATGAAAGCAATAAAAGGCTTACCCCACGCTTGTCACTCATTATAAGAGCTGTTGTATGTATTGCAATGCACAGTCTAATAACTTCTGTAGTAAGTAACTTTGGGTCGATTGATTAGCCAATGCCCCAGTACACAAGGTCGATCAAGATTTGGTGAAGGCTATTGCAGTTAATATCAACATATGACTTCACTTGTATATTGCGAGATACACAATAGTTCCTTACCTTCATGTTTTCAAGACTCCATTATTAATTTTTAGCACATTATGACTATGTTTGTCCTCTTCCGTGATTTACTATAAAATGAGAATGGAAACTGTCAATTGTTGTGTACAGTTCAAGTACGAGTGGTCAGCCTACAAGCAAAATAAAGTATATGCTGTCTAGAATTCGAGTGCCTTTTGACAGCAGAGCGGGAGGGAGAGAGTGCTTTACCCTTTTGTGAAGGGTGTGAACTTAAAACGATTCATGTCATGCCAGGGAAGATCAAATCGTAAGATCTCTTTTGAAACACAAACAAAATAGTATTATCTAATTCAGCCTGTAAAAGCACATGAGAAGGGACAACATTTTCGGATAAGCTGCGTCTAACGATTGTGGCACTGTCTTTTGTATTTCTTGTATAGCCCTTATGATAAAATCTTCGCACAAAGTTGCCAAGAACAAAATATGTCTACAACTTCATAGCTAAACTACATAAACGGAGCCACATTACATAAACGAAACCTGTATTGAGCAAATTGTCTGTGGTTGCATTTAGAGACTTGTCGGGGGACATTGTTTATTTATCACCAGACTTACTTGAAACAGTAACGCTTAGCACAACAGATTGGGTACAACATGGATATTATACGACAGACTGCATGCATGGTAGTTAACCCAATCACGGTTGGCAACTTTGCTTCCCTCTTTAATTGCACGCCGGTGGGTCAGGCCTCAGATTCTATGACGGCTCCAACGTAAAGGCTTATTGAAAATTAAGTAGATAATGTTGGTTGGTGCCCGATGCTCTGTCTCTGGTCGGGCTCATCGGAGTCTAACTGTTGGTTTTCTTTTGCTCCAGCATTTCAGTGGTTTCTTGCTGTCGAGTCCTCACCGTTGTCTCACCTCTGTGGTTCTTTGATTTCTGTGTTCACGGAGATGTTGCACTGATGAGTTAGGATGCCTTCATGCGGACTGAACAAATTTTTGTCTAAATCGCGACGGAAGTAAGGGCGAGGATTGTGGCCACGTAAAATCGATTTAAGCCCCCCAGTGGAAATCTTCCACTGACCGTTCCAAGGCGGCTCTTCTGTGGCGATTTATTTATGTTGTTGTTTGTTACTTACTGTGTGTATCACTTGTGTCTTTTAATTTTGGATGGCCATATGGCCATTTTGTGGGAAAGTAACTGTCCATATGGCCTTCCTTTGTTTAGGTTTCCATTATGGTCTGGTCGCTTAATGTTTGTATTTCTTTCCCTTTGGTGTCTTTTATGGATGGAGTAAGTTAATTGTATCAATTCCTGATCTTTGTTTTACTTCTACTTTTAATAAGTAGGCCGTTTCATAGAAAAATCAATTGTCTGTTGTCGCCTTTCGCAAAGTCCTCTTGGAAGAAATCGTTTCAAAGACAACCCTGAGGGCTTTGCTCAATAGCATTTGCGGTCGAATAGCATTCCGTTTTTCTTGATAATTTTATTGAAAGAGAAAGAAATGAAAATACGAGCAACTACCTTTCGCTGTTATATCAAATCGGTTATCATATCATATCGGTTGTTTACGAACTACAACTTCATATCCGGAATGTCACATAAGATTTAAGATGCGGAGCAAGCGGCTTCGTTTATTTAGATGACCCATCGTGTTATGACTTCTTGATAGAATCACCTGAATGAGGCGTTTCGAAAAACCACCCACAAGATAGCTTTCTGAAGAGTTTGTTTGAGTTGATGCTTTACGTCCCCGCAAACACTATTTATGTCATTTTGGTAACGTTGCTTCCAATTTTGTGGGACCTACCCGACACTAAGATGAAATAACATCTCAAGATCTGCCATCCAAAGAAACCCTAGGGTTGAAGGAGCTATCCAACTCGCACCATTTGTCCTCCACAGGCTGGGGCCTTAGCGCTTTACCAGTACTCAAGTTCGGTCGGTTTCAGCTTTGCGCGGAAGCACCGTGCAACCCAATCTATTTCTGAAAGCCCCGATAGGCGGGAGAGGGTGGGCGCAGCTTTCTGAAAAGATATTATCTCTGATTTATACATCGTTAATCTTCCTCCTAATTTGGAGCTATGCGCTACACACTTGCAAAAATAATACGTCATCATTCCGTTAATCTTCCCACTAATTTGGAGCTATGCGCTACTTACGTCTTAAATCATATTTAAAAAATCTAAACAGCCGCTGGGTATTATCTAGTTACCAGTCTTAATTGGGTGGTTCTAACGAGCAACCATAATCTGTGTTTGAATATGTTCTATAAAAGGGTTATCCTTTGGAAGCAAGGAATACACCACAAAACTGGAAAATATGGAGTGTACATGTTTTCTGGGCCAGACTAGCTAGTTTCGGCCAATTAGGTCTCATAAGTGGCCCTCAAATAGTTTCAAAAGTCCACAATGGAGTCAATGATCCCAAAGGACAAGAAAATATAAACTACACTCTGGTGTAGGGCAGGGAGACGTTTTACGGCAGCCACACATTCCCACACAACAACTGTAGTGACGTTATATATGTTCTATAAAAGGGTTATCCTTTGGAAGCAAGGAATACACAACAGAACTGGAAAATATGGATTACACATGCTTTCTGGGCCACACAGCCTAGTTTCGACCAATTAGGCCTCATCAGTGACCCTCAAATAGTAGCCGAATAAGGAAAATACAATAAATTTACACATAAACGTGTCGATGTTAGAGTCTTTTTTGTGGGGTTTGGTGTCGGGGTTACGGCCTTTGAAACCTTTTAAGGTTATATCACTCATTTCGAGTTTATCATTAATCAGAGAGGTGCGAAACCGGGCTATTCGGTGAAAAAATATCAGCGCTCTTAACCACGAGGCCACAAAGACTCGTTTAGGTTTTGAAATATGAAAGAAAGATCATTTTATCATATGATGTCGCGTCTGAGAATGTAATAACACCATGTAATAGATTCGATAATACACTTGTGGATTAAATATGCAAATCAGATAGATGCGCCCCGTAAAATTAATGTACTGCGTCCTAAACGACGTCGCATTTATTCATGGCGGAATATTGACATTTTTTTTCCTGAAACAATCGTGAATAAAATGCGTTTTAACTATCATATATGATTAATAGAATCTGGCATTCGTGCTCATGTATTATTGAATTTATTAAACTAGTCGAGGAAAAGGGATAAAATTTTCATCGAAGCCTCGCATGTTACCCCTTTACCTCAGCTCGTTTAATAAATTCAATAATACATGAACACCTATGTAAGATCCTCTGTATGACACTAGGGTGTCGTATCCTAATGTGGATCTCTTTATAACTTGCAAACTGCCGGACAGATTAGACATGCCCTAAAAACCCAAGAAAACAGAGATTATCACCTTACCAACAGATCCAACAGGCTTGAACATTTTTGAGGAGCGGGAGACTCTGGATGTTTCTACTCTTTGCTTTGATACTTGCCGGATTCAAGATCAAAATAGGAACCCAAGTCTCATCCTATGTCACACATCACTTGCAGACGTTGAGTGGCTCAAGCTGAAAACGATCTAAACGTGTTCTTGAAATGACCAGTCTTATCAACTTTTAGATCTGTGTCAGCATTCTTGGACCCAATAATGCGGACCGTTTGCAAATTCCCATTTCGACCAAAGCAGCAAGAAAAGTGCAATCACTGAGACCATAGTGAACTGTAACTGTATTTCGTTCACCACTATTCGACGGATTTCCTTCAGATCACGTCAACAACACGTAATAAACACTCCGGTAAACTTCGCTTTTTATGGAGAAAATTTGTTTACAGGTGCTTTCATTGTTTGTCTTATTAGTACCCGAAGATATATTAAGTTATTGGTACTAGATAGAGCCGCCTCCTTGATGTAAATAATCTATGCTTAAGACATTTATAAGACAAGTATCACCAACTTCCGTTAGAAAATAAAAGAGTTAGTTACTGTTTGAGTTTTACGTCTCACTAACAGCTAAGGTTATACGGAGACGGGACCTCGGTTTAAAGACTCATTCGAAAGTCTTGAGAAGCCCGGGATCGATCCTGCGATCCCTGGTTTACAAGGCGATTAGCATGACCACTACATCGCGGAGGTTTCTAGTAAATAAAAGAATGCGCTATGTCTCAGTGGTGTGTAATCGTAATGATCTTATGGTCTATGGTCACAGATCTTGAGCTACCCGGCCACGGAGCATCATCAGTGCCATTGAGCAGTACTGAAGATGCATGACTGCTTACATCTCTCACAGCAACATATATTGTGGGTATTTGGTGAAAACTGAAGGATAGCTTTAACTTATTTCTCCATATGGACCCCTTATGTTGGTATTCACTAAAACTGCCAAACTTATCTAATTTGAAAGAATTTCTTATTATTTGGAATAGTTGACATGTGAACGTCGTTGTTTGAAACGTATGCCTTCATCAACGTTTAGTCATTTCATTTTTTTTTTTCATATGTAATTTTTCTCGGCAGCTGACCTAGACATAAAATATGTGCAATATTATGTCCTGAATTCGACACTTCCTGAACTTCGCCGGTATTTGCTGTATGACAAGGCCGTCAGAATATTATCTTTCATCAGCTGTGACGCTGTTAGCCATTGGAGATGCATATCGCTGTCAAAGAAACGTAATAAATGGGTCAAATGACATTTTCATTTTATCTGGTGTAATAGTGGACTTTGAGACTTTTGTTTTAATAAGATGGTTAAGAAATGCATACTCTGTGAACGTTATTCATTAAAAATGAAGCTAACAAAGGAAGAAAGAGAGACAAAATGAACAGTAAAAACACAACCAAGGATCACATCCAACTAATGGCACACGTCATGTATATTACTGTAAAAGAGTCTATTATTAATGTTTTGTTTTGTTAGAATTGACAAACAGTAAAATTTCTGAATTACAACGTCTAGGAATACTTTTACCTTTAATTTAGTATTTTATTTTTCCTCTGGTTTTTATTTCTATCCAAGGTTGTGTGTAATAGAAACCGGACCATTACGTAAACAAGTCCATGAAATGAACACCCCCTAAACCCCAATTTATATTGGGAAAACTGGGGTATACGAGTGTATACATTATTTTGCTTATTTATGCTCCAAGATATAGGTTGTGGGTACTCGTTAGAACCGCCTCAATGAGACGGTTCTAACGAGCACCCACAACCTATGCTTGAAGTAAAAATAACAAAAATATCTCAGATTTTCTTTAGAAAAGTTGCCATTTTGGAAGTGTAAAAAAGGCACTATGTCGCATTATCGTAATGGGACATTAATACGTGTATTCCTTTTCTTAGTTGTTCTGAAATTCTACGTTTTGGCAACACAAGTGTATAGGCTGTTTGCTCGGGCGCTTTGCTGTAGATATGTGAAACAAAATATAAAGCCAATGCTACATTTGATACTGCAATTACCATTTATCTTATATACGAGGAAGAGTCGGAAAAAAAAAGAAAAAATCAAAAAAAAAAAAAAAAAAAAAAGAAAAAAAGCATAACTTATTTATGGGTCGGATCGAATTCTTGTTTTTCGAAGTAATTGCCCTCTAGAATGATACACTTGGACCAACGCTGTTACAGTGTCATCAGCCCAGAATTAAAAAAGCCAGGGTCTTTGACTCCGACCCATCCCTCAACTGCCGCCACGATATCTTCGTTGGACCGGAAATGACGTCCACATGTATCCTTTTTTCAAGTTTAGAAATAGGAAATAGTCACTAGGAGCTAAGTCCGGCGAATAGGCGGGATGCGGCTTTAGCTCGTAACCATTCTGCTCAACAGCATCCAGCCGGCCTTGGTAGCTCAGTCAGATGCGCGAATCTTTTCTACGGTCATTCCCTCCCTTCCGCTGTTTCAAGAAGAGTAGTTATCAAGTTCTGGCGAAAGAATGTACACTGTACTGGTTAACCGCTTACGTATAAGCCTGCCCAGGAGAAGTGTGTATAGGTAAACTGACCGGCTCCAAATGACCTTAATAGTATTGACTTGGCCGTTAAACTCCAATACATACAGAAAACAAACATATCAACAGCATCCATTGCAATGTTGCAAGTGTTGTCTTTTGCTTTGTCCTGTTGGAGCAGAATCCGTTTGAAGAGGATAAATCGGCGTCTTTCACGTTTCGCAGTTCTCATTTGGTCGACCAAAGTGGCATAATACGCACCTGTTATTGTACTTTTCTTTGGTAGAGTCCAACATGATAACGCAATGTGCGTCCGAAAATACAGTTGCCATCACCTTGCCATCAGAGGGTTGCGTTTTGAGCTTCCTTGGCCTCGGAGAACAAAGCCCTACCCGCTGGTCACTTTTGAACTTTATTCTCTGGCTCATAATAATTGATCCAGGTCTCATGACAGTCACCAAACATGAAAGAAAATAATCTTCCTTTGACCTGAACCGATTTAACAATGCGTAGCGAAGGGATTTTGGGGCCCAAAGGGCTGTTAGCTCTTGCGCAAACCAAAGCGATCATATAAAATTGTCGAAAACACTACCATGTGAAATCTGTAATGCATTCGCTATTTCTTCCACCTTAATCCGCCTATCAGAGTACACCAGATCCCTATTTTATTACACATTTCTTCATCGGTGGCACCTGATGGGCATCTAGACCTGGTTTCGTATTCTAAAGACGTTCTACTGCGTTTGAATTCCCCAACCCAGAATTAAACGAGTGCATATGACTGTGCATAAGACCCATAAACATTGGTCAACTTGCAATGTATTTCCTGAACCGTTTTCCCTTTCAAATACAAGTACAAATTAGAGCACGGAACACAACCTTTGACGAAAAGCTTGTTTTTGTATAGCTAACCATGTTTGAGGCTCTATAAAAGTTCCTCTGTTATTACTGAAAGTGAACAATCTTAGTCGTAACTGAGAAATGTTACTGTTTGTGTGTTCTAAGATGGCTGAAGAGACCTATTCTAGCTCTGAACTGTCTGTTGCAGATAGAGCAACAGAGGCTTGGGTAAGACAGCTCTGTTGGTGATGCCTTAGCTATGGCTTTGCGCTGTGCACGTTTCTACTCAGCTTAACTGATTCTCTTTTCCTCGTATTCACAGGTACCCCTTTTGATGCGACCACGTCACTTTGCTATGTCCTCATCAATTTATTCCCACGACTCTGTTGGAATTTTGAAGTCTCTGGGTGTCCTTGTAGCGCTTCTGCTGACCGCCTTGGAAGCGTTTGCCCATTTCTTGTTCTCGATAGAGAATTTTCTTTGACAAACGTTTCTCAGGCATTCTCGTGACATGGGCTGATTATCAGAACTGTTCTGCTGACCGCCTTGGAAGCGTTTGCCCATTTCTTGTTCTCGATAGAGAATTTTCTTTGACAAACGTTTCTCAGGCATTCTCGTGACATGGGCTGATTATCAGAACTGTGCTAATTTCAGAAGAGTAGGTACACTTTGCATCACTGCCCTGTTCAGGACTTCCGTGTTTGAAATCCTGTCTTGCTACTTAATCTTAAGAGTTTTCTAAGACAGCTTGTATGGAAGTGATTAAGTGTTTTTGGCGTGGCGTTGGCAAACTGTCCGTGTTTCACATGCATAAAATGGTGTTGGCAGCACCACAACTTTGTAGACTTTCAAATTTGTGCCAAGTCTGATTCCACTACGCTCCCAGACACTACCACGTAGTCAGCTATATGCTGCACTAGCGCTGGCAATCCTGGCATTGACTTCATCACTAGTGTGCACGGCCCTTGACAGTCTGTTCTTAAGATAAGCGAATTCGTCCACCACTTGCCATCCTGGTTCTTTCTCTGTGATGGTGGGCTCTTTGTAAGCTTGCCAGGTGCTGGCTGACAGTTGACATTCAATATCTTATGAATGAATGAAACGATAAGGTTGCAGGTTTTGCCCTCATGCCTTAAATGTGTATTGAAACAAGGCATGCAAAGTAGAAGTAAAACAAAGATCAGGAATTGATACAATTAACTTACTCCACCCATAAAAGACACCAAAGGGAAAGAAATACAAACATTAAGCGACAAGACCATAATGGAAACCTAAACAAAGGAAGGCCATAAGGTCTTGATTGTCTCGGTCAATTGGAAATGGGACAGGCTGGTGACTTATTGACTTGTCCTCTTATAAAACTACATGCTATGCATTTTTTTTGTTTTGCAAAATTAAACATTTTCAAATAGAAAACATGTTTGTTGAATTATAATTTTTGGTTGGTATTGTCCGTTTATTACAGGAGTAAGATATTACAGTCATTCACGGTCCATATGTGCTTTGAATATTACCGTAAACTGAAAAATGTCAGAATTAACGCTAGATGAAAATTATTTACCGAAATGGCAGCCAAAGTAACAGCCCACCAAGGATCTACTGTGTTTGTTACATAGCATTGTCGCTCTGACACCCCGTCAACAGATAAATAAGGGAAAATAGCAAGGTCGTGTTCCACTTTTAAGGACGTCTTGACAGCCGAAATGTAAACATTTTGTGACGCATTGCGTATTGATAAATATTTATTTAATTCAAGTGCAGCTGGAAGAACCGCTTCTCGAAAAATTCTAGGAAAGCCTCGGGTCCACATAAACCTCGCGCGGATAGCTTTGCGATAATGCGTCCATGTGCTAAAATGGCGTTTATGCCGATCAAAATATTTGATTGTTTTGTTGCTTATATATTTTTACTGAAAAACAATGTGAGTAGCTTGTACACGTTTTCTAGCAAAACATTAGAGAACATTGAATTCTTCTTCTAGAATGGTCAACAATTTGAATTCTAGCAAACTCGTAAAGCTAACGATGGTGTGAACAACAGGGCTAATTGTCACAGCGCGGCGTAGGGATTAACAAGTCAGTATACTGAGTACCCGTCTAAACCCTACGTTTTAACCAGGTTTTCCAACGGAATTTATCTTGTATTTGAAGGCTGCTACTGAGGGTGAAGTCTTCATATCATCTGACAATTCGTTCCAACTACGAGGAACCGATGGAAGAAAGGATGAATAATATAGTTCTGAGTTGGCTCGTACGGTCGGTAAATTAGAATTACTCAACAACATATAAGCTGTTATACTAACTACCGTAGGTGGTACCAATGACAAAAGGTATTCGGATGCAAGCCAATTTTGCATTTTATAATAGAGAACAAGATTATGTTTTTGCCTTCGGGCTTCGAGGAATTACCAGACAAGATCAGAGAGGAGAGAGTGTACAGATACTAGTTTTGCTGCTCCAGTCACGATTCTGGCGGCTTCATTTTGATTTTTGCCTAAAATATTTGCTCATTTCGGGTACAATCGTCCCAGACAACGTCAGCATATTCGAGACGTGGTCCAATAAAAGATGTGTATATTGTTTGCAAAGATTTTCTATCGAGTGTAAATTTCAGCTTGAGTATTATATGTACCCGAAACCATGCTTTCGTTATGACAGATTCTAGATGATCATGCCAAGTGCAGTCGGCCGAACATATACGGGCTAAATGTTTACGAGAACAGGCTTCGTTAAAATACTGCTGATTCATGAAGATGGTGGCGGGGTGGGGGTGATAAGGTTTGTTGGTTTTACGAGAGAGGATCACTGACTCAGATTTGGCGGGGTCGAAGGAAACAAGCCATTTGTTAGCCCATAAGTAGATATTCGCCAGATCGGAACAAAGCTGGGCTGCTGCTTGCATAGGGTCCTGTACAATTATGTACCGACTAGTGTCATCTGCAAAAAGTCTAATGGAAGAATGTATGCAAAAAACTATATCATTTATATATATAGAACAGGAGAGTATATAGGATAAAACATTGAGGAACACCTGCCTTGATAATAAACCAAGACGAGACAGCACAAGGTAGTGCTACTCTCTGTTCTAGAGAGAAGTTAAAAAAAGATAATAGAGGAATTACAAGTTCCATAAGTATATGATTATTAATTGAGTCGGAAGCTGCTGCTTTACCTACATGTAGTTGAAAAGACTTCAATATTAATCCAACCTCTGCTGGAGTAGTAGAGACTAAGTTCAAATAATTCTTGGCTTGAGTAACACCAGAAGAAGTCATTAGCGTCTTTTAGTATAGTTTGATGATAAAAGAAATCCATCACGAAAACATGCCTATACAATTTGACCTCCTTGAACCCCACTTTTATATAGTAAAACCGGGGTTTACAGGGGCATACCTTATTTTTTCTTATTTCTGAAAAATATCGCATTTATTATTTTAATTTTTTTTTCGGCGGTAAAATTTACACTGTATTTGTATAGGTGTGTTTTCGCAATGCATTCATTAAAATTGCTTTGTCTTCCTCTACAGTTGAACAATACCATCTTTATTCAGTGGAGAAAGTGTTGAGGACTGAACTGTTTTAATGAATTGCTTTAAGGCTAACCACCTTATATTTGCTCAGAAACTTATACCAGGTGGTTCTAACGACCAACCACAATCTATGTTTGAACTGGAATTAGGAAAAATTTCGCACCTGCAAAATTCTAGTTCTAGAGATAATAAAGACGCTATTTTAGCACTCGAGTGAGTTACCGTTATGGCGTAGGGGTTGAACGTGCTAAATGGTGTCTTTCTTATCTCATTAGATATGTTTGTTAACATTTTTAGCTCGTCTGTTTTTTGAAAAAAAACTTTCGAGCTATTGTCATCACTCCGGCGTCTGCGTAGTCGTCCTGCGTCGTCCTTCGTCGTCCTGCGTCGTCCTGCGTCGTTCCAAAAAAACTTAACCTTGGCTATAACTTAAAAAGTATTAGACCTAGCCTCATGAAACTTCATACACACACTCATCATCACAAGAGCTACATTTTGACCAAGGACCATAACAACATTGTTGATTTTGGTTGAATTATCTCCCCTTTTCCAATTTTTTTTCTGAAACACATTTTTTGCTCTCATTTTAATACTATTCACAACAGAGCCTTCAAACTTCACATGAATGTTCCTTGGGACAAGACCTTTTCAGTGATACCACACTTTTTGATCTGTGACCTTGACCTTTGAACTTTGACCTATTTTTCGACAATTTAACCGAAAACCTTAACCTTGACCATATTTCCAAAAGTATTTGGCCTACCTTCATGAAACTTCATACACATACTCACCATCACAAGAGCTACATTCCCTACAAGTTTTATAACTCCATCTTGCAATTTGATTGAATTATCTCCCCTTTTCTCTCCGTTTTTTTTTAAATTGTTTTTGTCTCTTATTTCAATACTATTCACAACAGAGCCTTCCAACTTCACATGAATGTTCCTTGGGACAAGACCTTTTCAGTCATACCACGCTTTTTGACCTGTGACCTTGACCTTTGAACTTTGACCTATTTTTCGAAAATTTAACCGAAAACCTTAACCTTGACCATATTTCCAAAAGTATTTGGCCTACCTTCATGAAACTTCATACACATACTCACCATCACAAGAGCTACATTCCCTACAAGTTTTATAACTCCATCTTGCAATTTGATTGAATTATCTCCCCTTTTCTCTCCGTTTTTTTAAATTGTTTTTGTCTCTTATTTCAATACTATTCACAACAGAGCCTTCCAACTTCACATGAATGTTCCTTGGGACAAGACCTTTTCAGTCATACCACGCTTTTTGACCTGTGACCTTGACCTTTGACCTATTTTTCGAAAAATTAACCAAAAAACTTAACCTTGACCATATTTCCAAAAGTATTTGGCCTACCTTCATGAAACTTCATACACATACTCACCATCACAAGAGCTACATTCCCTACAAGTTTTATAACTCCATCTTGCAATTTGATTTGACTTAGAACTTTTGTTTTCTAAAAGAAACTGCAGACGAGCGTTGGCACCCGCTTGCGGTGCTCTTGTTTTCATTTCTGGTCTAACCATCTTAGTCCTTATCCTACTGAGTAAATGAATTTAGCGACACACATTCCTGACTCCCAACCTAGCAAATTATTTGATAAATTCACAAACTATCTGACAAACAGTGTAGATCCTGATCAGGCCATCTGGTGCTACGCGGGTTATGAAGGTAGGGATTGTTGTGGTCAGCAGAATAAGAATATATAATCGCAATGACTTCAGCACCCAATTTCGTAAAATCATACTTCGATATAAAAGATTGGGTACAACATAAATGTTATACGACAGACTGCATGCATGGTAGTTAACCTAATCACGGTTGACAACTTTGCTTCTCTCTTCAATTGCACGCCGGTGGGTCAGGCCTCTGATTCTATGACGGTTCCAGCGTAAAGGCTTACTGAGAATTAGAGCGATCTAATCCAATAATTGTAAATGAGTATTTAGCCCTTAGCCTGTTGAATAATTAATTTGGGCACACCCACTTAAGACTGTTAACCAATCAAATTACTTAATATAATGTTCGTATTCGTTCAAATTCACAAAGTTAATGATAGTGTAGATCATGATTAGATGACTTCTTTCTAAGCCATCTGATCTGGATCTATACTTTTTCGCGACGGTAGTGGTTTTCGTGTATAGGGTCCCTAGGTGTCCGACAGTGTCTTTTGGGAAAATATTAAAAACGGTGGGGAATGATGTGCCCGCCATTCCTAAATGTCCGACAGCATGAAAATTAACTTAGAAAATATTTTTGTCGTTAATGATCAATGATTCTTGTTATGATGGGACACAATAACGTTAAACCTATGTTAAAAGTTCACCTTCGGAAATAAGCATCTCAATAATGGATCACAAAATGTCCGTCATCCCTACATGTCCGCCAGCATGAAAAGTAACTTAGGAAATTTTTCATAGGGATAATTGAAATAACGTTACATCTGTGTTTAAAAAGTCTACCTTCGGAAATAGGCATTTTTTATAATGGGTCCTAAAACGTCCGTCATGCCTTAATGTCCGCAAGAATGACATGTACCTTAGGAAATGTTTCTTATGGTTAATAATCAATTATTTTTTACTTAAAAAGATAAAACAACGTTAAACCTGTGACGAACATTTAGGCATGCTTACATGTGTTTCCGAGGGTTGATTTTTTAACATAGGTTCAACGTCGTTTTATCTTTTTATATAATAATAATAATAGTAATAATAACTGATTATTAGCCATAAAAATATTTCCAATTAAAGTTACTTGTCATGCTTGCGAGCATTTATGGATGGCATATGCTGCTTTTTTATATTTTATTAAGAAACTTTTTTTCCAAGTTGAACTGTTTAAGCAAAGGGTTAACGTTAGTTTGTCTTTAATTACAGAATGATAATTGATTATTAACGATAAAAAACATTTCCTCAGTTAATTTTCATGCTATTGGACGTTTAGGGATGGAGCACATTTAGGAATGCTTTGGTCCGGTGATCCAAAAGTGTCCGACAAAAATAAGTTAAATTAATTTTAGAATACTTAAAAAAGAAAAGAAAAGAAAAAAAGATTTCTCGAATTTGTCACTTCATATGTCATAATTGATCATTCCCCATCGTTTTTAACAGCTTCCCAAGAAACTTAGGCACTTAGGGATGCCGAACGATTAGGGATCCTACAGTCGTGTTCAGCGGGGTAATGATAAAACGAAGATTTAGTCTTAACTTTGGCTGGTATAAATAGCAGAATTTAACTAATAACTGTCCTTCTTGAATCAACCGAGTCGAAATATGCTGTCATATCTGGTATATGCTTGGGAACGGCAAAATCACTCAGCTGATCCAGGCAGACCTGTCTGCCAACCTATTTTAAGGCACAAACTACTATCATTAAATACTAAAAGTTTTGTAAAAGTATGTAAAACGTAAATGCTCAAAAGCTTAGCATAACAAGACACACAACAAAACGAGAAACGCCACTAGGAGACCTGTTTTTGCCATTCGCGATCAAACAGGTACAGGTCAGTCTGCGCGTCCGCGCAGTCTGAGCACATTACGCAAACACGCCTATACAAATACATTGCCACCTTTATCGCCGAAAAAATGAAAATTTTCAGATGAAACATTGTGATATTTTTCTTATTTCTGCTCAAAATATAGATTGTGGGCACTCGTTAGAACCGCCTCATCGAGGCGGTTCTAACGAGTACCCACAATCTATATCTTAGAGCAGAAATAAGAAAAATAAGGTATACCCCCGGAAACCCAAGTTTTACTATATAAAAGTGGGGTTCAAAGGGGTCAAAATGATATAGGCGTTATTTCGTGATGAGCATCTTTTTTCGCTGCCTGGAGAGTACCATACTTAAAAAGTATCTATATTTGAATCTTCAAGACACTTGCTAGTCCGTGCAGCTGAGCAGGCCAGGACTTGTTCCGAGGTTATAACACATTTCGTGCTCAGCTCACTTAAGTATGAAAGGGCTAGGGTCGATAAGGGCCGTTTTTGGCCTCAATTTTTCAGAAAAATCAAAATCGTGTGTTTTGTTATGTTGATATCCGTTAAAACACAATACCATATAAAGTTTCAAGAAATGCTGTTAGAACGTCGGATCGTGCGCGTGTATTGCTATGGTGACGTCACTAAGGAAGGACGAAACGCCATTTTCCTGAAATTTTATCTATTTTCGCACGTTTCCACGGAAAATTAAGTACCGCACCACCCCTCAACCAACCTAAAAAATGTCGCAAAAGGAAGATAACTTCAAGTTTATCTTAACACCAATGTTTGGTGTTGGTTGAGGGGTGGTGCGATAGTTAAAATTATAAGAAAAGATCCTTGACAACAGTAAAAAGGCTTTGCGAAGCAAACACATACAGTATTGAATTTTGAAACAAAACGAAGCATTTCTGACTGACTGACTGAACTGGTTTTTAAGGTAACCGGGCGCTATAAGCACATAGGGGATACCCCGAAGCATTTCTGTGCGTTTTCTTCCTTCTTGTTTGTTGGAATATTTTGCGACGGCATTGATTTATATTTCAAACTAGACCTGGGATGAATCAGCATTAAATTTGCTAGATCAAACTAGATTAACAACTTAACAAAATCTTGAGTTTAAAAAAAAAAAACTTCTATAAGCCTACTCGTAGGACAAAAAGACAATGAAATCAAGTTACAATAGAATAAATATTGATGTCTTTCTGATAATGTTTTTTTTTTTTTGTTTTGTTTCTATGAACTTGAATAGCCTCCCTTGCAATTCATGGTATCTAACCGGATGGTCAAGTTGCGGTCGGGTTTCAACTGTCATACGAAAGATTTGAGTTTTCAGGATCAAGCTTAGGGAATGATTCTTCTGTCACAAATGACCTCCATTAAACGCCCACGGATCCGAACGGCTGTGCACTTTGTGGAATCATCGTCTATTTTCTTTTTTTTCTTTCTTTCAACTGATACTTCGATCAGTCTATTTGTTTGATTTGAGGTTTAACGTCCCCGTCAACACTGTAAAGGTCATTTTGGAGACGTTGCTTCCAATTTTGTGGGACTTTTACCCGACATTGAGATGAAATGACATCTAAAGCCCTGACGCCCAATGAAACCAATAGGGTTTGTAAACATGGACTGGCCGACTCGCGCTGCTTTGTCTGGGCAGGCTTAGATCTAACCGGTTTACCAGTACTCGTGTGTACGGGCCTCCGTGGCCTAGTGGTTAAGCACTGACTCTTGATCATTAGGTCTCTCACCGCTGTGGTTCGAGCCTCGCTCGGATCACATGTGAGACGCCAAGTTCTGCAACGGAAGGTCAGGTGGTTTTCTCCGGGTACTCCGGTTTTCGCCCACCTCTGATTATCGATCGGCTCGATATGAGTGAAATAATCTTGAAAGGGCCGTAAAACCAAAACCCCAAAAAAAAGTACACGTGTGCGGTAAGGTTTCAGCTCTGCGTGGAAGCATCATGCAGCCCATATATTTCTTCAAGCTCCGATGGGCGGGGGCCACAGTCACATTTGACCATTTAGGCTAATACTCGCAGATGTACATTACACACACTCCAGGTTTGCTAGCAGTAATCATGTAATTACGGAAGGGATCTTTAACCTGCACAGGGGTGGTTCTGCTTGCACAGGGGACCTGTTAACGTCACTATTCGAAGGACGGTGCACTTGTGGCATTCATCCCTGCAAATAACGCTAGACTAGTTGAGCATGATGGGACATCGCAATTTTATTACCGCTGCCGGACATCGAACCTGGGGACCCTAGCATCAATGGCAAGTGAACTAACCACTGAGCTACCACGCTCAGAGAGAAAGCGCTGTTCTATATCTCCATTGTATCTTTGATTTGAAGTTTATCAGGCAAAACAGACAATGAGTAAAATGCCAAGCCACGGCAAGTCTGACTTTGAGCCATTCCGCGTTTTCTGATCCGACCAGGCAATAGAGAATACCAGGTGAGAGTCTTTTAATATCAAGTTTATCAGGCAAGGCTTCGAGAACGCTTGTAATATCCTTTTACTTCAACGAGTTTAATAGCTTTAATAATACATGCGTTCTCAAAGCCCAGCCTGATAAACTTGATATCAAATGACACGAATCCAGTATTCTATTTCTCAGTTTATCCCCTTGTACAATCTTACGATCAGTTATCGATCAGCAATTTACTATCAATTATCGATGGTTCTCAGTGCGTCCCAAACTTCCGGCGGTCGATATATTTTGTATCAGCTGACCATATTTTTTTTTCCTATATTTTTTTTCAAGTAGATTTCCATTTTTTCAGTAATAATAACATTTTTGCCAATTTTTCTACTAGTCCGGTTCATTCATAAAATGCAATTTCACGTTGACCTGACAAAGCTCAATTGTCCTGAGATAGCATATCTTTATCAGGGCAATGTGCTACCATGCAATTAATATAGGGGGTAACTGATAAAACTTCATATCAAGACACCAATAGGTTTCAACTGCTTTTTGGTTAAGAAATAGAACAACTATAGCAGTGATTTATTGAGCGTTTAATTACTGTTTGGAGGTCAGTCGTAACACAGATCAAGTCACGAGAGCGACGTGCGAGTGATTTGTCCACTTACAACTGAACTACAAACAGTGATTTACCATGAAATAAATCACGAAACTAGAGCTATCTATTTCGATTCTTACACAATAAAAGTCGACAAAAGTGCTAATTATTCCTTCAGATTCTCGCTATCTTCCGTCATTGTTTAAAGGAATCCCACCAATATAACGACTGTCACATGCGTTTACCT
This sequence comes from Lucinisca nassula, assembly GCA_963580285.1. Taxonomy (NCBI): domain Eukaryota; kingdom Metazoa; phylum Mollusca; class Bivalvia; order Lucinida; family Lucinidae; genus Lucinisca; species Lucinisca nassula. Next base: position 118,868,723 of record OY757017.1, read on the forward strand.
GTTTTCATAACATAATTATGTGATAGAAGAAAACGTTACACCATCTAACATGAAGGTAACAATGACTGACGTCATGAAACCTGAGAAGAAGGCGGCTTTTCCGTCCAGTGATTTATTACTCAATATATAATTTATCAATACATTTTACTATTAGCTATATAGGCGTGTTGTTTTAGACTATTTCAGATGTTAAAAAAACTAACACAAGCTACGCTAAGTTTTATTTGAACACTCCTGTACAGTGTTTCATGATAGTGGGCCTCAACAAGCAAAACTGTGACTTCAAGTTTGTGTTGTCAGGAAAGAAAAAAATCTTATGTTTTATACTCACTAAGACAGTGTTTATTGAATAGTGGTCAGTCTGAGCAGATCAGCAGTCTAATTTAAGTCTTCGCCAAACGCACATGCTCGATGATACGCTTTAGCTTGACACGACTCATTTAGTCAAGACGACGGACATTAGCGTTTAGCCAATCACAGTTTGTCATTGCCTAATAACATTCTTGCTTGTGCAGTTCAGTATATAAGACCATCTTATCCGCCCCCGCCCATAGGGGCTTTAAGAAATATATGGGCTGCATGATGCATTTGCTATTGGTTTCATTCGGCGACAGGGCTTGAGATGTCATTTCATCTCAATGTTGGGTAAAATCCCAGAAAATTGGAAGCAGCGTCTCCAAAATAACCTTTACAGTGTTGACGGGGACGTTAAACCTCAAATCATTGAAAAGACGATCTTACACGAGTAGTCAATTCGGGCAATTTTCAAGGGTTTAAAAATTACAGCGCTTGTAAAATTCTTATTATTTTATACTTATTAGTAAAATCAAGCCGGCCTTGGTAGCTCAGTAAGATGCGCGTCTAACTGGTGATCAGGAGGACGCAGATTCGATACCTGGACAGGCAACAGTATTTCGTCCAGATTGATCAGGAAATCTTTTCTACGATCATTCTCTCCGTTCTGCTGATTCAAGAATGGCAGTTGTCAGTTTCTGAATGTGCACTTTACTGCTTAACCACTTACGTATAAGCCTGTCCAGGTAAACTGACCGGCCAAAAACAATCTACAATCTGAATAGTGTTTACTGGGTCGTTAAAACTCCAAATCAAACAAACAAACAAATCAGTAAAATTAACGCATAGAATGATATTTTCTCATTGCGAAAAGATCATCACCGTGTTTTTTTCATAGTCGCAGTCTGGTTGCATTTGATGTTGAACTAGAAATGGGTCCATAGGACACGGATGCCCCAGCCAGAAAATATGTCTATGTTCGTATTCATCCATAGAAAGTTATTGACTGTGTTTAAATTTTGGACCCTTTTTATACCATTTGACCTCTAAGTATGACCTTGACATTGGAGGTACGGATCTGGGTTTGCACGTGACACACTGTCTCATGATGGTTTACATTTCTACAAAGTAATTTCAAAATCCATTCAGAAATAAGAAAGTTATTGGCTGCGTTTAAGTTTCGGACCCTTTTTTGACATTTGACCTCTAAGTATGACCTTGACCTTGGAGGTACGGACCTGGGTTTTGCACGTGACACATCGACTCATGATGGTTAACATTTCTACAAAGTAATTTCAAAATCCATCCAGAAATAAGAAAGTTATTGACTGCGTTTAAGTTTCGGACTATTTTTTTGACCTTTGACCTCTAAGTATGACCTTGACCTTGGAGGTAAGGACCTGGCATTTGCACGTGACACGTCGTCTCATGACGGTTAACATTTCTGCGGAGTAATTTTAAAATCCATCAAGAAATAAGGAAGTTGACTGCGTTTAAGTTTCGGACGCACGGACGGACGGACGAACGGACGGACGGACAGGGGCAACGCTATATGCCCTTTCCGCCATTCTTCACAATTCTAATGCATTTGCGAATGTAAGGTGGCGTGTGATTGGATAACCACAAAACTCTGAGACCGTACGATACACTGTCGAAAACCCAACATCATTACGTAATGTCACTTTCTATTAGCTGACATTTGATTTTATGCAGCTCACAGTGCTTGCCGTTTTGGGCAAAAAAATAGCACGGTTAAAGAAACAACCGACTAAGTGCAGTTGAATAGGGATAACTGTATTGCAAAATTCCCATTAAGGGAGGTAAGTTGGCAATATTATGGTCGCAAGTATCGTTTTACGGCTCTGCTAACGCATCGCCGTAAAACTAAAATTCCAGTCGTAAAAAAACGCCGATTTCCCTCCACAAATATCAATTTAGATACAGTTATCCGCTTGTTTACACTTCTTTTAAATACCAGACATGTTTAATCTAGTCAGTTGAAGTCATCAGAATATTTAATCGTGAGAATTTTAACATATGAAATCATGCCTTTACCATGTTTACGTCTTATTACCCTCTTGTAGTCGCTGGCCTCGGTAGCTCAGTCGGATGCGCGTCTGACTGGTGATCTGGACGACGCGGGTTCGATTCCTGCCGGGGGCGTCAACATTCTTTCGTGGAGATTGATTATGGAATCTTTTCTACGGTCACTCTCTCCCTTCCGCTGATTCAAGAAGGGCAGTTGTCAGTTTCTGGCAAAAGAATGTTCACTGTACTGGTTAACCCCTTTATATATAAGCCTGCCATGAAAAGCGTGGATAGGTAAACTGACCAGTTCAAAAATGACCTAAAATAGTGTTGACAGGGCCGCTAAACTCCAATACAAACAAACAAAACACACTTTTTGTTGAGATTTGTTGTATATTGTGTACTGCATGGGAAAGAAAATAATAAAGAATGCGGAAATGCAAGAAATTACAATATGTTAAAAACTGCGTTAATAACGTTAACCATTATGTCAAGGTCAGACGGCTGTTTACGGTCAGATTTATGACCCAGGTAGTCAAGGTTTCTGTAGAAATGAGCGGCATGTGGGCTTGGATATTAAGCAAAAGGTTTACAAAATCTAAACAAATCTTTCGTGTGCTGCTATAATTTATTAAACCAGTTCGACAAAAATTCATCAGCTCGTTTTTGGGACCTAATGGAGACGTTATCTTAAAAAAATAAAAATAAAAAAAAAATTACGGTCACCAAAATCCGAACAAATCTTTGGTAGGATACAATTACACATTGTATAAAGTTTGACCAAAATTCGTAAAATCGTTCATTTGATAGGGTCCAGTCATTTTTTTGTGTGCAAAATGCGACAGTTTTCGGGAGTCTGTGACCTTGAAATAAGGTATAGGTCGCGAAAATCTAATAAATTCTTTGGTCGGCCGCAATGATATTTTGTACCAAATTTTATTGAATTCCGTCGATTTGTTGAAGAGTTGGGTTGTAGACTAGCGTGTATGACTTTTCTAAAGTAAAAGCCTCGTTTAGCACAAATTTGAATGAAAAGCAGGATGATATATGCCACTTTAACAATCAAAAAGAAGGCAAAAACGTGTTTTGTTGGAAAAAAACGGGGTCTTTCTTTCAGCACTTGTTGCCATGGCAACGGACTTCAATGGTGGAAACTGTTTACATTTTTCAAAATCACAACTCATACTATGTCATTTGGCAAAATATTAAGGATTTTGAAGATGAGGCCAAAAACGGCCCTTATCGACCCTAGCCCTTTGTCCTGCTTATAAATTTCATCCTGTTTATAAATTTTAAAATGCCAGCAATAGTTGGCATTTTTAAATTTATGAGCAGGACTTATAGCATTCTGTGCTGATCATGCGGACAAAAGTGCCTCTTTCATTTTTATTTCATTATATATAAGCGTTATAAGTTTCATGCTTAGCTGAGCATGGACAAAAGTTTTATAACCTCGGGGGCCTGGTTTGTGTCTTGCTTGGTCGCAATCCACAATGTCGTGCTTACATATCTGTAATGTTGGAATACATTCTGAACCTTACCACCGTGATTTGTTCATTTAAAACTACATAACTAGTGATTTGACATAAGCAAATATAATTATGAGTGTGTCATACCAAATTGGAAGAACACCCGTTTATCGCAACCTTTTTTCTGGATACTTTATAAGCTCTACATATTCTAATTGTTAGTACACATTGGTACAATATTATGTTGCAATGACGACGTTTCCTTTCATTGCGTTGCATATATACGTAGCCACGTTTGTATTGAATTCAAGGCGTTTGAATTTTTGTTGATGTCAGCAAATTGTCAGTTACCTAAGTTCGCGGTAGGTGTAAAATTAAAACACTGTTTTGCAAATTTTAATTTGTGACTTCATTAAATTATACATTTGCAATCTAATTTGTTTGGCAATTTACATGCTCTTATTAATATATTCTAGATTTGTAATAATGAACTATGTTTCTCGTTTTAATAATTCGGGTTTTATGGATGGTATTTCGGAATTATCTCAAAATTAAAATTCAATGCTTGAAATAAATGACGGTACTTTTATGTATTTAAGGAATTGATGACTTTATTCTTTCATGGAATGGCAGTTATTCCTTTCGATTCGGATGCTTGTTTACTGCGTATTAATTAAACCAGAGGTGAAGGCAATGATCAGGAATCGATATAATTAACCAACATTTCCCATCAGAGACACCAAAGGGAAGGAAACACAAACATAAAATAACCAGACGCTAATGGAAACATCAATAGCGGAAAGCCAAAAGGACAGTTACTTTCCCATAAAATGGCCAATTCGCTATCCAAAACAAAAAGATACAAGCGATATAACAAAAAGAAACCGCAACAGAAGAACCTGTCTTCGAACTCAAGTTAACACTTTCTACCCTGTAGCCCTGAAGAGATACCTATACAAACAGTGTAGATTCTGATGAGATGTCTCATAATGAGCCATCTAATCAGAATCTATATTTCGTGCCATGCTGCTGACGACTATAAGCTAGACGCCCTATTTAGTGAAATAAACGTTCCGAAATTTACATAACGAAAACACGCCTATATAATATTGACTCTCTTGAACCCCAATTTGAGATAGTAAAACTGGCGTTTGCAGGGGTAAACCTGATTTTTTCTTATTTCTGCTCTAAAATATAGATTGTGGGTACTCGTTAGAACCGCCTCGATGAGGCGGTTCTAACGTGTACCCTCAATCAATATTTGGAGCAGTAGTCAGAAAAATACTACACCTTTTCATAGCAAAATTTCATTTTTCGGCGGTACAATTTACAATGTATAGGCGTGTTTTCGTAATGGAAATAGTGCACTTCCGAAACTCAGGGGAGAACGGTTTGAAGTGTAAATACATCAAAGCACTGATTGTACAAATGGGTCGATCGACTCTAAATTTAGGCTGGGAAAATGCGCCTAAACGGTGACTTGGCATCAGGATAACAAGTCCTTGAAATGAACATCTCTTTAAACCCCACTTTATAAAGAGAAAACTGGAGTTTACAGGGTATACATTATTTGCTTATTTCTGCTCCCAGACAAAGGTTGTGTGTACTCGTTAGAACCGCCTCAATGAGGCCAGACATAGGTTGTGTGTACTCGTTAGAATCGCCTCAATGCGCAACCTATGTTTAGTGTATAAATAAGAAAATATTTCAACAAATTTGACAGAAAATTTACCTTTTGGTGATATGAAAATTGCACTCTTTCACAAATCCTTTCACACGGATGTGCTATCATAATGGACTGTTTCGTTTAATCCTTAGATTCTCCTACTCTAAGCAAACAGTGTAGATTCTGATCAGACCCCGCGTTCTGTGGCGTCTGATCTTGGTCTTCACGGTTTGCCAAATCCAACACATGATTCCAGTCCTGATTCAATAGATAACCCTCTCATGCATCAATCTGACCTCACAACGATACGAATAATGCGGCTATTTTCTATAAATGACCTTAACATGGAATTCCCTTCGGCCCCCGCCTATCGGTGCTCGAAGAAAGCTTGAAGAAATAGATGGGCTGCACGATGCTTCCACGCAGAGCTGAAACCGACCAGCACTCGAATACTGGTAAACCGCTTAGAGGATCTAATCCTGCCCAGGCAAAGCGGTGCGAGTCGGCCCGTCCATGCTTATAAACCCATTTGGTTTCATTGGGTGGCAGGGCTTGAGATGTCATTTCATACAAATGTCAAGTAAAAGTCCCACAACATTGGAAGCAACGTCTCCAAAAATACCTTTAGTGTTGATGGGGACGTTAAACCTCAAATCAATCAAACAAACAAACAATAAAAGGAATTCCTACAAATCAGTGATATCCACGTGGACTTTGCTATGAAAAGTAGAAGTAAAACAAAGATCAGGAATTGATACAATTAACTTACTCCACCCATAAAAGACACCAAAGGGAAAGAAATACAAACATTAAGCGACCAGACCATAATGGAAACCTAAACAAAGGAAGGCCATAAGGACAGTTACTTTCCCACAAAATGGCCATATGGCCATCCAAAACCAAAAGACACAAGTGATACACACAGTAAGTAACAAACAACAACATAAATAAATCGCCACAAAAGAGCCGCCTTGGAACGGTCAGTGGAAGATTTCCACTGGGGGGGCTTAAATCGATTTTACGTGGCCACAATCCTCGCCCTTACTTCCGTCGCGATTTAGACAAATAATTTGTTCAGTCCGCATGAAGGCCTCCTAACTCATCAGTGCAACATCTCCGTGAACACAAAAATCAAAGAACCACAGAGGTGAGACAACGGTGAGGACTCGACAGCAAGAAACCACTGAAATGCTGGAGCAAAAGAAAACCAACAGTTAGACTCCGATGAGCCCGACCAGAGACAGAGCATCAGGCACCAACCAACATTATCTCTCTAATTTTCAATAAGTCTTTACGTTGGAGCCGTCATAGAATCTGAGGCCTGACCCACCGGCGTGCAATTAAAGAGGGAAGCAAAGTTGCCAACCGTGATTGGGTTAACTACCATGCATGCAGTCTGTCGTATAATATCCATGTTGTACCCAATCTTTTTATATCGAAGAATGATTTTACGAAATTGGGCGCTGAAGTCATTGCGGTTATATATTTTTCTGAATTTATACACTAAGTCACCATAAAATTCGGGTTCCGATAGACCTGGTTGCAGAAGAGATTTAAGTCCAATATTGAATTTTGAAATTAAGTCAGAATGGCGTCTATAAAATTTTGAAAAGGCTTTGCGTAGTTTATTGTACCGATAACCCTGGTTAAGGAGTTTAGCCGTTAATAATTTATTACGAGAGTTGAAGTCAGTTACATGACTACACACTCTAGCAAATCGAATTAATTGCAAAATATTAACGCCATAGGATGGCGCACGAGGAACATCACCATCCAAAAAAGGAAAATTTACAATCTCAAAATCAAAGTCATCGCGCTTATCATAAATTTTGCACGAAACAAATCCATCTACAATAGATAGATGTAAATCCAAAAACGGGGCCTCGGTATCAGAAGAATTTGCTTTATTTAACTGAAGTTCTAGGGGGTAAATCTGACTGATCAAACCATCAAAATATGTATTATCAATATTTAATAAATCATCTAAATATCTAGAAGTAGAGCTAAAAGCTTCAATAATTTCAGATTGGTTATCAATGGAAAGTGACAAAATGAAGTCTCTTTCATAACAATACAAGAACAGATCAGCCACAAGAGGTGCGCAATTAGTACCCATCGGAATACCCACAATTTGTCTAAATAACTTACTTTGCTTAGCGACTTTACATCGCTTGACACACAATCGACACAAGAATGTTTTCTTTTGTTTTGCTTTGAATTGATCTTACAGTGATTTCCGACAAATATGCTTGATTTTGCTATTCCCATTTATACTGTTCACAAAAAGTAGGGGATGTTTTACTTTCAGGCTGGATAGAAATAAAACGTTACCTGGCCAAGATGCATTTAACTCAAAGGACAATCAAATATCCATAATTTTAACAACACATTAAGTCCAGTGATCACGTCATTATGTAGCCACACTGTAACCAATCTTCTAAACGTCACGTCGTTTTTCACAAGCCCTCAATAACGTGTTGGACCGCTTCGATTGTCACAGCAGGTAATGCATCGTCGTCGCATACTTCGAATAAGTCTACGAATCGTGAAATGAGGCATCCGTTGCCAGTCTTCTTGAAGTGCTGTACCAAGCTCACCCAGGGTCCTTGGAGGCGGATCACGGCTTCGGACTCGTTTCCCGAGGATGTCCAATACGTGTTCGATGGAAGATTAGTCTAGACTCATCGCAGGCGCTGATATTGTTTTGCCGCTGACGTTACTCACTTGACGACGCGTAACCGATGAGCACTAGCGTGATAGTTTTGAAAGATGAATCCACGACCGTGGCGTCGAGCAAACGGTATCACGTGAGGAGCCAACACGTTATCACGATAGTACAGTCCTGTAACACTGCCTTGTCACACACGTAAGTCTGTTTATCCAGTCATGGTGACCCCGTCCCATACCATAACAGACCCTCTTCCATATCGGTAATTAGCAACGGTAGCCTGGTCTGTATAACGTTCACCAGTATGCCGCCAGACTCTTCTACGACAATCACGAAAGTCCAAACTTAAACACCCGGATTAGTCACTGAACGTAACGCGAGACCACTGATTAATGTTCCAAAGTCTGCGCTGTGTACACCACGCAAACGTGCTCTAGGGCGCCTAGCTTTCAATGGTATCACAACTTGCGGACGCCGTGCCATAAGGTCAATCGAGTGAAGACGATTTCGGATCGTCTATCAAGAGACATTAACCCCTCTTACTCGGCGCAGCTATTGCTGAAGATCTGTTGACGTTAGTGTGCGGCTGCGTAACGTTTGGTTGACAACAAAGCGGTTATCGCGTCCGTTAGTACTCTTCGGGAGTCCACGTCTCTGCTAATCCGCTACTGCTCCTGTCCTACGACAGCTTACCCATAGTCGACTGACAACTGACTGTGACGTATTCATAACATTTGCTGTCTGCATCCGCGTACTTCGGGTCTAAAGCATGCCAACGGCTCTCCAACGTTGAGCCTCCGTTTGCCGAATCATGGTTCTAATAAGGAATTTGTTTATGAAATCGTTTCATACAACACTTCAACAGTCGATACAGAAAGTTGTATCGAAATCTCGCATCAATAAACCGGTTTGTCACTAATGTTAAACTTCACATGCTACCCTGTGTACAGTTTATGCCCCCGTGCTACGCCACTCGAGCATAAAAATCATACTTCTCAACGATAGAATATACACACATGATAGTCAATTGACATGGTATACCCTATATTTGATTATTTCTAATATTTAGGCTGATGGGCTCGAAGGAACCCGAATATCCCTACTTTTTGTGAACAGTATATTGCAGAGTATGCGACATGCTCAATTTTACCATCTGCCTTATAAAGTTTCGCTGTATCCTGCCAAAATCATTTCAACAATATATCTTCTTCTTCTTCCCGGTAGAGGTCAGGAGTTTTCTTTATTTGTTTGTTTGATTTGAGGTTTATCGTCTCCGTCAACACGGTAAAGGTCATTTTGGAGACGTTGCTTTCAATATTGTGGGACCTTTACCCGACATTGAGATGAAATGACATCTCAAGCCCTGCCGCCCAATGAAATCAGTAGGGTTTATAAGCATGGACCGGCCGACTCGCACCGTTTTGCCTGGGCAAGCATTAATCCTCTAAGCAGTTTACCAGTACTCGTGTGCGGGTCGGTTTCAGCTCTGCGCGGAAGCATCATTTAGCCAATATATTTCTTCAAGTCCCGATGGGCGGGCTGACCTTACGGAAGTAGCGACCAAACACAACCGTCCTAGGTACAAATGTGGTATTTAGACGATTTAAAACTACAATGTATTTACATGGCCTGACCGTCACATTCAAATCCCATAAAAAGGACTCCAAGAATAAAGGCGCGAAGTAAATGTGTATCATTCAAATTTGCGTTTTTAAGACTTTCGCCCAATTCCATACAGCCCCTGCACTTGTCGGAAAGAAAACTGTTTACATTATGTTTGCCAGCAGTTTTGTTCTTGGAATTTATTGCAAACCAGTGCTTCAGCTGAAGTGCACGACCCGCCGGATGCTTTCAGCTTTATGATTGTTACCATATATGGGTATGGCGGCCATTTTGGTCATGTGACCTTGACCTAAAACGGTTCCCCCAATAAATGCGCCTTATCGTAAGGAGCAAAAATATATCTTATACTTTAGTACTGTATTCTGAATCGTTTGCAGGATAAAATGCATTCTCACATTTTCCAATACAAAAGCATAATTGACCTAGGCACAAAGATGGTCAAGGTCAACCCAGGGTCACCATTTTAGCAATCTATGATGGGCCTACGTCCCAGATGCCATTTATCAAGTTTCGTGGAAATCTGCCCAGTGGTTCTTGAGAAGACTATTTTTGAAGGGTTTTTACCATATATGGCTTGGCGGCCATTTTGGTCATGTGACCTGGACCCCATGAGCAAATTTTGGTTTCTCCAATCCCATAGAAGCTCCATATGAAATTTGGCTTCAATCGGCCCAACGGTTTCCGAGGAGAAGCAGTTCGAAAATTTTCACATTTTTCGCCTCTGCGAGGCTATACTAAACGGAATGTAATATTTCGCAAGTTCGTTGGTTGGATCTCATTAATATCTATCAGTATGCCAAAAATTGTTTAAATATTCCAAGCGGTTAAGTCAGTATCACCAATTTTCACAAACGGGTTACGGACGGACAGACAGACAGACAGACCATATATGGCTTGGCGGCCATTTTGGTCATGTGACCTGGACCTCATGAGCATATTTTGGTTAGACCCATCCCATAGAGGCTCCATATGAAATTTGACTTCAATCGGTCGAACGGTTTCCGAGGAGAAGCAGTTCGAAAATTTCCACATTTTTCGCCTCGGCGAGGCTATACTAAATGGAATGTAATATTTCACAAGTTCATTGGTTAGATCTCATTGATATCTATCAGTATGCCAAAAATTGTTTAAATATTCCAAGCGGTTAAGTCACTATGACCAATTTTCAAAAACGGGTTACGGATTTTTCGCCTCGGCGAGGCTATACCAAAAGGAATGTAATATTTCGCAAGTTCGTTGGTTTGATCTCATTGATATCTATCAGTTTGCCAAAAATTGTTTAAATATTCCAAGCGGTTAAGTCAGTATCACCAATTTTCACAAACGGGTTACGGACGGACGGACAGACAGACAGACCATATATGGCTAGGCGGCCATTTTGGTCATGTGACCTGGATCCCATGAGCAAATTCTGGTTTCTCCCATCTCAAAGAGGCTCCATATGAAATTTGACTTCAATCGGCCCAACGGTTTCCGAGGAGAAGGAGTTCGAAAATTTTCACATTTTTCGCCTCGGCGAGGTTATACTAAATGGAATGTAATATTGCACAAGTTCATTGGTTAGATCTCATTGATATCTATCAGTATGCCAAAAATTGTTTAAATATTCCAAGCGGTTAAGTCACTATCACCGGTTTTCACAAACGGGTTACGGACGGACAGACAGACTGACAGAATGACCGATTGACCGAATGACACGGTGATTTTAGGGCACTCTTAGAAATCAACCGACTTCAGGCGGTCGCTTTTTCTGCGGGTCGTGCAATATGGGTCTCGGCCGTCCGTGTACAGTAATTGCTTTCGGATATTTTCTTCTGTACATTTAACTTTTTTGTATACATTTGCCACCCCGTTATTGGGCAATTTAGGTACCACAGTTTTTGAAGGTGATTGCTTGTACCACATAATAATTGTTTCCGTTTACAATGGGAATTCTTCAGTTATGCTCGCACATGATGAGCATAACAGCATTTACTCTAATCTTAATATCTAAACATGAACTTAGGCTACTAGTAATACTTTTCTTTTTCTGCCAGGGATTCTACGCACGGAAAATGATACAGTTAATTCGCTTGAATATGCAATAGTAAACTGTCCAGCTACAATGTTTCCGTTTACAATGGGAATTCTTCAGTTATGCTCGCACATGATGAGCATAACGGCATTTACTCTAATCTTAATATCTAAACACGAACTTAGGCTACTAGTAATACTTTTCTTTTTCTGCCAGGGGTTCTACGCACGGAAAATGATACAGTTAATTCGCTTGAATATGCAATAGTAAACTGTCCAACTACTGATGAGGTGGCTGATATTTTGCCCATAAGAAATTATGCACAAAGTAGTTTAGGTCGTAGTACCAAAGCGTTAATCCAAAATCGTAAATCCGTAGACAAAATGGCAAATCTCAATCGATACAACTCGTACACATGATGAACCTGAATCAATTTTTGACCTTACGGATGGAGGAAAATAAGTTCTCCCTTTATTCATCCCAGAAAACAAAATTGTTTTGTCTGACACCTTTAACACACATTCGCGTGTTTCCGCTCTCGTCTTTTCTACAGAATAGGCTATCAGCTCTCCCTTGCATGCAGCAGTTGCTGATGATAAGATGCTTTTGAAGCAAGAAATTAGTATAAACATGTGTGTGATAGATGTTATTAACAATCAGGCAATGTGTCATTGACTGCTGGTGGTATTAGATGCTAGAGTGATGCCAAATTCCTGCATGTTCATGAAAATGATGGTGCCTTTTTCTGGCGAAATGTTTTTTATGACCTGCTCGCTATTTCCTCTTGATCAACCATCTTGACTTGTTACGCTGTCTGCTGATAATTTGCAGTGGCCTGAATTAGGAATGGTCTAACCTTTTATATAATAAATCAGTAAGAAAAATGTCTTTTTTTCTCAAGTATGAGGTCTGACCCTTTATTGACAAGCAAAATTATGAAATATTTTATTGATAGTAAAGGTTACACAAGTTGGTTTCTGCAGCGCTTCCTCCTTCGATTCAACATGGAGCAATGTTTTACTTGAACAACTTCAATGGCTATATTTCACTGCAGTGCAGCTGGTGTTAAGTGCCGCCTGGTTGCAATAGAACGTCTCCCCAGTACTTCTTTAATATGATAGTGTAATAAATATTTGTATTTCCTTCGAGATCATTGAGTTTATTCTATTACCTTCTACAATGCATGTTATATACACGTGCAGTAATCTTTCATGCGTATGGATTCATTAGAGCCATTTCCAACCCGAGCCATGGTCAGGTCGATGGGGACCGACGCTAGCCGAGGTTCCCCGGAACCTTGGCTTAGCCTCGGTTTCTATTTGCCAGGCCATTGCGATGATTGCAAATGGCAATACCAACCCGAGCGATGGCCAGGCCGACGGGAACCGAAGCGGAGCCGAAATTCCCGGAACCTCAGCTTGGCCTCGGTTTCGATTGTCCCGGCCATCGCGAGGGTTTAACTGTATGTTAATACTTTATGGCAATGTCAGAAAGTGTGTGAAGCTCTCAACTTTCTACTTGACAATATTTACATAAGATTTGGAATTCAGTTATTTAGATAAGTTGTGGGTATTCCGATGGGTACGAATTGCGCCACCCCTTGCTGCTGATCTGTCCTTGGTTTGTTATGAAAGAGACATTATAATGTCCCTTTCCGCTGAAACCAATCTGAAATCATTGAAGCCGTTAGCTCGACTTCTAGATATTTGGGTAATTTATTAAATATTGACAATTATCTATTTCGATGGTTTGATCAATTAAATTTACCCCTCAGAACTTGGGTTAAATAAAACAAGTTCTTCTGATGCCGAGGCCCCTACTAGGGATTTATATATTTTTATTATAGATGAATTTGTTTCCTGCAAAATTTATGATACACGCGATGATTTTGATTTTGAGATTGTATATTTTCCTTCATTGGATGGTGTTGTTCCTCGCGCTGCGTCCTCTGGCGACTGTGTGTCGCAATTAATTCGATGTGGCAGAGTGTCTAGTCAGGTAACCTACTCGGGCACTCGTGGTGGATTATTAACTGCTAAACTTCTTAATCAGGGTTATCGGTGTCTTGGACTGCGCGAAGCTTATTCAAAATTTAACAGACGTCATTCCGATATAATTTTAAAATTCAATGTTGGATTTAAATCTCTTCTTCAACAAGGTCTATCGGAACCCGAAGTTTATGGTGACTTAGTATATAATTTCAGAATAAAATATAATTGCAGGGACTTCAACAACAATTTCGTAAAATCATTTTTCGATATAAAAAGATTGGGTACAATGTAAATGTTATACGACAGACTGCATGCATGGTAGTCAATCCAATCACGGTTGACACCTTTGCTTCCCTCTTTAATTGCACGTCGGTGGGTCAGGTATCGGTTCTGGCGTTAAGGCATACTGAGAAATAATTTTATGTAATGTTGGTTTGTGTCTGATGCTCTGTCTCTTGTTGGGCCCATAGGAGACTAACAATTGTTTCCCTTTTGCTCCAGCATTTCAGTTATTTCTTGCTGTCAAGACCTCAGTTGTTTCATCTCTGTTGGTGTTTGTGTTCTCGGAGATGTTGCACTGATGAGTCAGCAGGATTTCCTGAACAAATTATTTGTCTAAACCGCGATGGAAGTAAGGGCGATTGTTGCGGCCGTGTAAACTCGATTTAAGCCCCCCCCCCCCCCACACACACACACATACACCTCCCGCCGCACACACACAGCGGAATTCGTTTCACTGACAGTTCCAATGCGGTACTTTTGTCGCGGTTTATTAGCTCGGCTGTTTTCGAAGAGGTATTGTCATAGCTCTGGTCGTCGTCTGCGTCGACGTCGTGCAAAATCTTGGACATTTTGTAAAATCTCTGTCATTACTGAACATATTTACTTGAAACTCGGACTAGTTGTTCATTATGAAAACGGAAACTCATACCAATAGGTGAGGTAACCCTCATAATATATTTGGCACAGTTATTCCCCTTTTTCAACTTAGAATTTTTGTTTGACTAAACGAAACTGCAGCCGAGCATTGGCACGCGCATGCGGTGCTCTTGTTTTTGTTATATTGTGAATGGCCGGTTGGCCGTTTTGTGGGAAAATGACTGTCCTTTTGGCTCTCCGCTTTTGTTGTTTCAATTACGGTCTAGTTATTTCATGTTAATGTTTCGTTCCATGTGGTGTCTCTGATGGGAGTTGTGGGTTTATTGCATCGATTCCTGATCATTACCTTCACTTCTATTTTTTGCCTATATCAAATCTATTTTCATGAAAGATTCTTATAATAGCACACGGGCGTATTATCAGAAGAGAACAGAACATATACTTTATTCTCTCAGATCACTGTACATGATATACATGCATTTTATAACAAAAACTGACGGCAACTAAGATGCTATACGTAAAAAAAGTTTACGTTACACTGTATTTACTCGACAGGAGAGAGAGAGAGAGAGAGAGAGAGAGAGAGAGAGAGAGAGAGAGAGAGAGAGAGAGAGAGAGAGAGAGAAAGCAGATGAACATGTATTGAATTAATTTGACTGGTACAAAGATTAGAATGATCTCTGAGTACCAAGGGAGCAGATTACAACGTTATATAGTATTATATTGTTTTATCTTAATCGATACGGATGTGTTCTTATGTAAGAAAATACACACAGCGAACCTCAATAACTCGAATACTTTTGAAGCCTTACTTTTTTCCGAGACAGAAGTAGCCCGAGCCTCGAAGTGTAAACCACAGTACCAAACCATTGGGCGTACATAATTAGTATATCTTTCGCTCTCCAGTATTAACGAATGTTTTCCATGTACTACTCATTGATGTTTTAGTGGTAGTGGAACAATCAAAACATTCACTTTATAACAAATATAGTCAACTGTCGATATCTCAAACCACGGGAGACCGGAATCTTTGGCTGTAGGCAACGGCAGTCCGAGATAAAGAGGTTTAAATATAGGTAACATATGGCAAAACTCAAGCTACAATAGCCAAGATTTACTTTGGCTCAAGCAATAGTTTGGAATATCAGTGCTTGAGAAAACGAGAGTCAGCTATAGCATACACATCTGTGTCATAAATAGTAAGTGTATTCTTGAGAAATTTTATGTGGTATTTATCTGGAAGTATATTTTAAACTGGGTTAAATATCCCCAGAAAAAATACAGAGAGAGAGAGAGAGAGACAGAGACAGAGAGTAAAGATAATACATCTTAGACAACTATTAACCAAACTATGTCGTTTTCAGATGATAAACATCAATACATTCCAACAATTTCATAAAAAATATTCTTTAGCTTTCGTGTATTATGTTACGTATTTCATTCATAACTCGGTCGCTTTTCACGGTCAACTGCACACAATAAATCACAATGACCAATCAGCAGTTACATGACGATGAAAATCGGTTAATATTAAAACCGCTGGCTAATGAGGCGGCAAACAATTTGTCACATGTTCAAGAAAGTTGTTTCATTCACGTTTTTCATTGAGACACGTGGATTGAAAAAAAGTGAATGGACTACTCAAACTTCTTCGGCGACCGGTAAGTGATATAGATACACGAAAGCTTACAGAAATTATGACACAGTAAGAGAAATTTAACCGTTGTGGCTTATTATCTTAAGTTCAGCAAACAACCACAAAAACCTTGGACATACATGCGATGTGCATAATCTCTGCGAAACGGTATTTAAATTTCAAATTCTATTGTCATCACGAAAACACGCCTCTACAAATACATTGGAAGCCCCATAATCCGACCCCCCCCCCCCCCGAAAAAAATAAAATAAAAATAAAACACGAAATTCTTAAGATGAAAAATTATGATACTTGTCTCACCTCCGTCTAACATGCAGACCGTGGGTACCCGTTAGAACCGCATCGATGAGGCGGCTCCAACGGGCACCAACAATCCATACTTCAGAGCAGAAATAAGAAAAATAAGGTTCAAAACCCAGATTTACTTTCTAAAAGCGGGGTTCAAGGGAGGTTAAGTTTATACAGGCGTGACTTCGTGATGGTTGAGACTTTTTAAGTATAATAGTATTTATTTTTTTTAGTTATTTATTTATTCATTCATTCGAAGTCTTTATTCATGTAAACGCAACAGGCCCCGTGCAGTTGGCATTAGTGCATATCAACATTCATACTGTAAAATATTATAAAAGTGCATACACGCTGCATAAACTATTATTATAAATGTATATTTCTTTCCGCTCAATAGGGTTACACTCCCCTTGAATGTATGCCGATGCTTGTGGAACAAGTCGTGTCGGCAAGAGGGGGTGACTGCCCGTTTACTTTGAGCTTCAGAGTGCAATTTTTTTCCTTGACCCTAGCCTTGTGCCGAAATCGAAATGCAGAAGGCAAACAGGTCAAGGACTGAATCTACAGCCTTATATTTATTTATTTATTTATTTGACAACACGTCAAGCAAATCTAATATTGAGCCGAACCTGAAGTTAATTCCCACCCTCCCAAATATCCGACTTCTCAAAGCCAACAGCTTAGGCCACACGGAGACGGGACCCCGGTCCAGAGACCCACCCGAAATTGCGAAGAAGTCCTAGATCGATTCAGCGATCTACATTCCTACGTTTACACGCTTACCACTGCATGTACCGGGACAAAACGGTTTAGCTCATCGAAAACACAAATCAGAGAGCGCATTTGCGCAACCCGATCATGACGTTACGATAACGTGTGGCATAGTGCATTCTTTCATATCTCCAAAATAGACATTTTCCATATCTTTCCGACCCATATATGGCTTGGCGGCCATTTTGGTCATGTGACCTGGACCCAATGATTAAATTTTGGTTTTACCCATCCCAAAGAGGCTCCATATGAAATTTGACTTCAATCGGCCCAACGGTTTCCGAGGAGAAGCAGTTCTAAAATTTTCACATTTTTCGCCTCGGCGAGGCTATACTAAATAGAATGTAACATTTGGCATGTTCATTGGTTAGATCCCATTGATATCTCTCAGTATGCCAAAAATTATTTAAATATTCCAATCGGTTAAGTCACTATCACCAATTTTCACAAACGGGTTACGGACGGACAGACAGACTGACAGAATGACACGGTGATTTTAGGGCACTCTTTGAAAATCAACCGACTTCAGTCGGTCGCTTTTTCTGCGGGTCGTGCAATATGTATTTGTATAGGCGTGTTTTCGTAATGCAGGGACTTATTGACACGATGCATCTTGGCTGAAAACATGGGATTATTAGTAAGCTATAAGACACACAGCGAAGACTCAAGTTAGACCGCACCAAATCGCAGTTTATGCCTGGTCTCGACTGGGCGTCGATATCGCCGCGATCATTCCAAACATAATACACAGAACTGTCTGCACATTCCTTTGAAAGCAGGGAGGCATAATTTAGACCTTTTGCTAGAAAGGGGTTTACATGTTTTTTATTTATAAAAGACGAGCCCTACACAGATGTATTGGTCATCAGATCTTGACCGTTATTGAAGCAGATTAGATCACGAGAGCGGAGCGCGAGTGATTCACCTGCAGCTGACCCTCCATCGATAGTAATGAAATATAATATACATGCACTTGCATACCAAAACAAATTTTCATTATTATTATTCGAAGTCATGCATAGTGGCCCAAAGATTCGAGCGGATGAATACACCAAAGACTGGAAACGCTACCATTTTGTTTAAATAATGTCATTTGCAGTTATAGATCTATAAAAATAACACAAAAATACAATACTAAGTTTCAGCTCACATTCGTTTCTGTTTACATGAGTGCGTGCATTTTTACAATGGCGGACATGATTTGGTGCTCGAGCAGATTTATCGTTGCTTTCTGTGTGGAAATGTCTCTGTATTGTCAACTGGAAACATGCAGGCGACCACAAGAAACAGTACAAGTACAAAGCAAGCCATTTTTACATTGAAATTGTAACTTAAAGATATGTTATCAATATTTCATACGCTAAAAGGTTTTGTTTGTTTCAAAGTAGAGAACAGAGAAATACATGTACCATCGCCATCCGGGGAATCGATATGTACTTAATGTTTGTATTCTTAACCAATATATGCCTAGCGGCCCTGTTTTGGAGTGAGTGAGTGTTTCAGTTTTACGTCCCACCAACAGCTAAGGTCATACGGAGACGGGACCTCGGTTTAAAGACTCATCCGAAAGTCTGGAGAAGCCCGGGATCGAACCTGCGACCCCTGGTTTACAAGGCGAGTAGCGTAACCACTCGCCCACGGAGGCTTCTAGGCCCTGTTTTGGAACATTGGCAAACAGTGTATACACAGATCAGACGCTGCGTCTGATCTTGAATCAGACGCCGCGTCTGATCCGGGTATACACTGTTTGCTCATGTTTAAAACATACCTCAAACAAAACGATCCCGACACCCCTATAATTAGAACTGGATCACTCCAAACTTATTAGGCGGAAGATGCCATTATCATATATTGGTTAAATGTGTAGGGTCACCAGTAAGACGGGCATCCCACTGAGCTACCAAGGGATAATAAAACAGATATCAATGTCAATGTAAACATACACTAGATAAAGGGGAATGGGTAAGCATGACACATTTTCCGTCATTTTATATTGGTGGTGGTGGTGGGGGGGGGGGGGGGGGGTGGTTGGGCTCAGTAGCTCGGTCGCATGCGTGTTTACGAGTCGCGGTTCAATGCTTGTCGCGTTGGCAACATTCGTTCGTGGAGAATAAGAAAAATATTTTCTTGGTCATTCTCTCCCTTCCATTGTTTATAAGGCAGTTGTGAGTTTCCGGCGAAATAATGTGCGCTGCATGCGGATCAATCTGTCCAGGACAAGTAAGGCCGGCTTGATATGAACTGTTAAACACATAGGTATGTAGGTAAATACTCGTACATTTAAGACAATCCTGTACGATGCCCTGTTCACTGCATCTCTCTGAATATCGAGTCTACTCTTAAAGGAAAAAGTTGAGTCCCAAAAAAACATTCTTTACTTGAACGTTTAAATGAAATAGAAGTGGAGGAAATGGTCAGGAATTGATACAGCTTCCATCAGAGACGCCAAAGGGAAAGAAACACAAACATGAAACAACATACCCTAATGGAAACATCAGTCGCGGAAAGCAAAACTTACAGTTACTTTCCCCCAAAAGAAGAACCGCCTCGGAACGGTTTTGAAAAACCAATTTTGAAAGGTGCCTCTCCTGGTTGTGTACCAATGCCCTTCAAAATTGGAAATACAATTTAAACAGTCTTTAAGTATTTCCAACATTTTTCTTATTATGGTATTGGTATGAAATTCTTTCAGAAATGGTGATTTTAGCAATTAAAAGTCGAAATTATAGAGATTTTACATTTAACATCGAGCGTTTGGTCACGTCTTCAGTGACACAGTGCCCTGTCGAATCCAGAAGAAAAATAGCGAGAGTTTTGATAAATGGTTGTTTGTGATTGTAACGTAATACCAAGAGATTATACATTTAAATTATTGTTTTGATTCTCTGTTAGACACTAACAAGCTCATTCATCAAAGACAAACCGAACGAGACAGTAATCTTCGTCTAATACAATCGAACCTCAACAACTCAAATACCTCACAAAATTTATTCGAGATAGGGGGTATTTCCATTACGAGAACACGCCTATGTAATTTTGACCCCCTCATATCCCACTTTTATATAGTAAAACTGGGGTTTAAGGGGGTATACATTATTTTTCTTATTTCTGCTCAGAAACATAGATTGTGGGTACTCGATAGAACCGCCTCGACGAGGCGGTTCTATTGAGTCCCCGCAATCTATGTTTTGAGCATAAGTAAGAAAAATATCACAATTTTTCATCTTAAAACTTCTAACTTTTTGCCCAAAAATTGGCAATATATTTGATAGGCGTGTTTTCGTAATGGTACTTGTGAGGTTTAATCATAGCGCCAGATCATGAGGTACAGTGAGGATCACTTTAGGCTTATTTTAAAGGGAATGGGAGCACTTCTAGGGTAGGCAACTCCTTCAAAAGTAATTTTGTATCCTATGTCAATAGGGGTCAACTCTTAAAGGTAAAGAAAAAGCTCCTAAGGAGCAAATTCTTTCCGTTAAGGGTAGACCCTTTTTTTCAGTGGAAGAGGGCTTATGGAAAAGCAAACAGGAAGTTCCGACAGTTGTCTCCCTTTGAAAACTGGCGGAGAAATCTGCAAGATGTTCCCAGTCCCCTTAAATCAAGTTGTGTTGTGTCTACCTCCATTAGGTGATTCTAATGAGTGCACACACCAAACCTGTTATGGACTAGTCAGGGAAAACTGCAATATCCAACGAGCTACTGGATGAATGTTCGAGGGGCTCAAGAATGTTCGAAAACCGGCTAGGTAAATGAGCCATCAAGTTTCTAATAATCTCATAGTTCCACCATGGTTACACGTCCATGCAATGCACGGCGCTGTAAACCACACACTATTAGAGAAAATTAGGGTTTACAGGGGTATGAACCTGCTGTTCTTCAGGACACCCACAAACTTTGTTTGGGCTGGTTTTAATTAAATACGAAACAGAAATATCAACACGTTTCATTTCACCGTGCAATGCTAGTTCTAGAGGACAGAAAGACGCCATGCATTTTGCACACGGACGTGTTATCGTAAAGCACAGAAATTAAAAAAGATAAAAAAAAAATGTAATATAATAATCTTATATGGGGTTCTGTTGTAGATGAGCGTTTCCAACCCGAGGGATGACCGTGCTGAGCGGAACCGAGGCTACGCCGAGATCCCGCTCAGCACGGTCATCCCGAGGGTTGAAAACGCCCATCTACAACAGAACCCCATATTGGATTCTTTTTCTTGCACAACACCTCCGGTTGGTTTTGACAGCTCGCACATGTATATTGTTTACAAAATAAAAGTAGTGCGGAAGTAGTTCCGGCAGTTGAATAGAATTGAATCGCATTTATGTTAGTTGCCTTGGTCGGAACACCAGGGTCAGAACATAAATTTCTATCCCAGGGTAAAATCACGGATTTCCTTGTCTGGTGTGCAAGAAAAAAGCGTCTGCACCCGGGCCATTTTGCAGCAACGCGCAAACAGTCGAGCCCAAAACAGATAACCATAACAAACTAAATCTTTAACGTTGGCACCCATTTGCGCACTGCTTGGCAAAACAACTACTGTTACAGGACATAGTTGCTCGCCTGTTTGCGCTACATGTATATATGTCCATTAGACATGTAATTTCTAAGTCTGGGACCGTTACATATTTCAACAAACCAATACATGTATCTATATTAAACTGTATCCAAAATATTTAATGGAAAGCTTAAACTGGTTTCCTCGACATTTTGGGCAAAAATTTCTGACTTAAATACATAGCGAAAACACGCATATACAAACATTTTTGTTCACTTTACCGCCGAAAAAACCGACCATTTTAAAATGGAAATTGTGATAGATTGTTTTAATTTTTATTTCTGCTCAAAATATACATTATGGGTGCTCGTTGGAACCGCCTCGATGAGGCGGTTCTAACGAATACAACAATTAGAATTTGGAGGTAAATACGAAAAAAGTAAGGTTTACCCCCCCCCCCCGTAAACCCCACTTTTACCATGCAAAGTGGGATTCAAGGGTGTTAAAATTATATAGGTGGGTTTTCGTGATGTAACACCAATAGCAATACATTTCGACCTACTTTGGATAATTGAAATATGAAATCTTGAAATCTATAAAGCAATCCTTGTAAATGGTATATATGCGAATGCTGACGGCGTCGACACCAGATCCGGGGAAAGTGGAGTCTCCATATCATTTCGTATATGCAGGGGCGGGCACACTCTTCAAATCCTCAGCTAGAAAACCGACACGGGATAATTTCGGAGGGATACATTTGCAAGCTGCTGCTAGCATGGTCCAGTCCAGTTTCAGGACGTTTTATAACCCAACGAGTCAAGTTGTATTAGAACTCAATGGTTAGCCCTGAAACATTTAAGCCGAATATGGCAACATAATTAACCTTTTTGTACCAGATGGAATCTTCTACCACGTATATAGCAGGCGTCCATTTCAAAATTTAGGTGTGTCAGGCTGTGTTTTCTTCAATATTTATTTGGGAAGTGGCTTAACTTTTTGCAAATGTATACGTTAGCGAGTAACAAGCACAGATCATATTTGACAAGTGTTGTAATTACATTCTGTGCTTTACAAATTACAGTGAATATTCTTCTTAGATTTAATTGTTATATTAATTAAATAATGGTAATTTATTATTAATCAAAGCATTGCATAATTATTCAACAGACATTGAATTAATAAGTTGATTCTTTTTGTTCCTTGTGTACGGCAAATTTAAAATTATTTCACTTGTTTCGAGCCGGTCGTTACATGCAATAAGAGTTGGGCGAAAACCTATGAACCCGAAGAAAAATAGACATTAACTTTCATCGCAGAACCTGGCGACTCAATGTGACCCGAGCGATGCTCGAACTCACAGTGATAAGAAACCTGATGATTAAGAACCAGCGCTCTTACCCTGTGACTCGGCCATTATTTTTCGAGACAGTATTAAGAAAAAAAAAAACATTGCTAAGGCGAAGCCACTAATACAGTCAACTCACGCCACTGAAAGAAATGAAGAGGAAGAGAAAAAGCACAGACAAGAACACAAATCAACAGGAACCGTTATTTTGGCATTAAGGAAACACGCTCATTACGAAAACACTTATATATAGTTAGTTTTTTTTTTTTTTTTTGGTTTGGGTTTTACGGCCTTTTCAAGATTATTTCACTCATATCGAGCCGATCTTTAATCATAGGTGGGCGAAAACTCGGAGAAAAACCACCTGACCTTCCGTTGCAGAACTTGGCGTCTCACACGTGACCCGAGCGAGGCTCGAACCCACGGCGGTGAGAGACCTAATGACTAAGAGTCAGCGCTCTTATCCATTAGGCCACGGAGGCCCGTTACATAGTTAGTTTAACCGCCTATAAAAACGAAACGTTTAAAGTACAATATTGTAATTTTTTCTTACTTCTGCTCAAAATATATATTGAAGGAACATGTTACAACATCATCGAGGCGGTTCTAAGGAGTACCCACAATCTATATTTCAGGGCAGAGATAAGAAAAATAAGGTCTATCCCTGTAAATCCAGGTTTTACCATATAAAAGAGAGGTTCAAGGGCGTTAGAATTATATACTTTATTAGGCATATTTTCGTGTATTCAAATATATTGAAAAATTTGACCGGTGAAAAATTAAACATGTCTTATTTTTTCATACTTCTTCTCAAAACATAGATAGTTGGTACTCATTTATATAGTACAATTAGGGTTTAAGGGTTAAATATATTCTAGAAAGGGTTATCCTTTGGAAGCAAGGAATGCACCACAGAACTGGAAAACAAGGAGTGTACATGTCTTCTAGGCCAGACTTGCTAGTTTCGGCCATTTAGGCCTCATCAGTGAGCCTCAAATATTTTCAAAACTCCACAATGGAATCAATGATCCCAAAGGACAAGAAAATATAAACTACACTATGATGTAGGACAGGGAGACTTTTTACGGCCGCCACACATTCCCAGGCAACAGCTGTAGTGACGTTAAATATGTTCAAGAAAGGGTTATCCTTTGGAAGCAAGGAATGCACCACAGAACTGGAAAATAATGAGTGTACATGCCTTCTAGGCCAGACTAGCTAGTTTCGGCCATTTAGGCCTCATCAGTGACCCTCAAATAGTTTCAAAAGTCCACAATGGAATCAATGATCCCAAAGGACAAGAAAACCTTAATTCTCTTATTTCTGCTCTGTGGGTACTCGTTAGAACCGCCTCGATGAAGCGGTTATAACGTGTTCCCACAATCTATAATTTGAGCAGAAAAAAGGATAAATCACATTTTTTTTTCATCTTAAAGCTTTCTTTTTTTCGGCATTAAAATTTACAATGTATTTGTACAGGCGTGTTTCCGTAATGACATTGATTGTGAGTGTTTATCCTCATTTGGACGATTACAGCTGCAACCCGCACTCTACATGTATGTCTTGATTAGGATACGAATGTAAAGCCCACTTTTCTCTGTATAAAGTTTTTCCTTAAGGTTCTTCAGTGCACGAAATGGATGATGTGAAACAAGCAATCAAATATCATTGTGCGCAGAGCTTTTACTTTTTATAATTAAGAAAATTAAAAAAATTATATCAGCTCCAACTTTGATTTGTTGAGTAATAAATCACAGTTTGGAGGTCATTTGTAAAGTAGACAAATCACGAGCGCGTAGCGCGCGTGATTTGTCTACTTACAACTGACCGACAAACTGTGACGCGCGCGTGATTTGTCTACTCACTGTGATTTATTACTTAATAAATCACAAACTAGAGCGGATCTTTTTCGATTCTAACACGCTGAAAATCGGCAATAATGTTGTTGTTTACTTCAAATTCCCACAACTTTTAGCCATTGTTAGAAGAAATCCCACTAAAATTATCGACGGCAACACATGCATTTATATACGTTTCTAGCGTTTTCGATGCAAGGAAATGACGCTACACGGTCTAACCTCAAACAAATCGACTAGTGACGTCATCAATTGGATGCACGTCACGCTCTTCCTTGTCGTGATTTGTTGTATAATAAACCAGTTATTTTCCATTGCCTACATAGGCGCGCTGTGTTAGAATATACAATTGCATGTGACAACTTGAAATTTGTTTGTTTTTGTTTGTATGATTTGAAGTTTAACGTCGCCGTCAACACTGTATAGGTCATTTTGGAGGTGTTGCTTCCAATTGTGTGGGACTTTTAGCCGACATTGATGTGAAATAACATCTCAAGCCCTGTCGCCCAATGAAACCAATAGGGTTTATAAGCATGGGCCGACTCGCACCGCTTTGCCTGGGCAGGCTTAGATCCGCTAAGCGGTTTACCAGTACTCGTTTGTTGTCAGTAGCTCTGCGTGGAAGCATCATGCAGCCCATAGAGGATCTTCAAGCCCCGGACAACTTGAATTAAAGCGATTAACTTAACAAAGCAAATCAAAGAAAAACAAAACAAAACAAAGATATATAGTACAGGCAGATAGCCTGGGTTTCATTGGGTCTCTTCATAACTACTTCGTACACCCTCTTGCATCAACAGAGCGGATCCATATTTTACAAACGAAATTCCAGTGATGTCGATGGAACGCAAAAGCTTCAAAAGCTACCCGTTGAAAGAAATAACATATAGCTCTTTTTGGTCACGCTACCAAGCTTCGCCTTTTAGGCCTCATTAGTGGTTCACTTTATCATAATTTACCGTACTATAATGGAATGCGGGGAGAGTTTCTACAACATGGCACTTCACACACTCTGCAAAAAATGAGAAAAAGCTAAGTATAATCCCTTTGGAAGCACAGAATAATTACAGACTGAAAACAAGAGCCTCAAGTTTGAGACATTCCAATAATTCAATAATGGTACAGTAGTTTGTCAGACGGATTACACCTTCAGCGTTATGAGATATAGCGTAGAGACAAGTCACTTTAGCAGGTTACTTCAAATTGGACAATGCCATAGAACAGCTAGGTGTACATTTTCGGTAAACTTGTCGTCGCGCTATTCATTTGTACATGTATGCCCATCGCATTCGACTAGCATTAACACATTTAACACAAACGAAGGGTAACGACTCCGGTTAGACGCCACAGAACGCGGCGTCTGCTCAGTGCCTTCACTATTCGCTGTAAGTGCAGGGATATTTGTAAAACTAATAATAAATGGAACAAATATGTCTACAATGCACCTGTTCAAAACTATCAGGTGGAATATTAAATCAAGTTCGTGAATTGAAGACCCCGTAAGTAGTATAGGGCGAGTATATGGCGCCTTTTTTATAGCGCCTTTTTTTATAGCGCCTTTTTTGGTGTGTTTGGCGCTATAAAATTGGCCGTATAAAAAGGCGCCATATACTCACCGCTTGATCTGAACTTGACTATGCTAGGTGCTGTATCGTGTGTTATGCGGACTTTCGTGAAGGGGGCATCATAAATTTTCAGTGTTTGTGGGGGATTATAGCGCCTTTGGTGGAGGACGCTATAAATTTTCAGTGTTTGTGGGGATTATAGCGCCTTTGGTGGAGGGCGCTATAAATTTTCAGTTTTGTGGGGATTATAGCGCCTTTGGTGAAGGGCGCTATAAATTTTCAGTTTTGTGGGGATTATAGCGCCTTTGGTGAAGGGCGCTATAAATTTTCATTTTTGTGGGATTATAGCGCCTTTTGTGATGGGCGCTATAAATTTTCAATTTTGTCTGGTAAAAGTTGACAATGACTTAGTTTTTTGTGATGTTGGAAATATACCACACGATGACATTATGTTGTTCTTTTGGAAATAACTTGAAATTGAAAAAATGTTTGGCACGAATAGGGCTCGAATCTATGACCTCCTGCTTATCAGACAGGTGCTCTACCAACTGAGCTAAAGTGCCTAGATATATTTTGTATGTAATATAATTGTTTTAAACTTAAGACATAATAGTTATTCTTTCTTAACTGTTTGATAGCCCTGAAAAGGGCTGTTTGGGATTTGAATATCTTATTCTTTTATCTGGTTTTCTTTTTCAGTATGGGTTTGGTGGCAGCTCCAAGGCCAATAGCTGATGATGACTGCATCAGTTGTTCATCTTCATTCGCCACGATATTGATATGGAGTGGAATCCTAATAGGACTCATTTCCAGTGATGATGGTTGTTGAGGACGATCTTCTAACTGCTTGACTCTATTTTTGAGCTCATTGATTTCCTTTACTAAGACTTCAATAACTTTGGGTTGGGGCTTAGATTGCTGTACTGGAGGCTGTGCATAGATCAGTTGATTAGATGGTATTGTTGTATATTGTTGTTGTTGTAAGGTAGCATCACTACCAAATGTTTCATTGATAGCGGTTGTTAAAAGATCTGGATTTTGCAAGAGATCATCGAACGATATTGACGGTTCCATTGTTTTTTCAAGAAATCTGAAGTAGGTCAAATCCTTTTTATACTCTGGAGAGGGATTGACCTACTTGCAAAAATACTTTCTTTCACGTCCGTGTTCACTCAATAAATACCGATGCATTGGTCTACTTCGTTGCACTTCTGTGTACAAGACAAAATGGCTCACAACAGTGAAATCTACTTCAAAGCTTTGGAGGAGCAGACGGAGTCACTGAAGAGTGGCGTGAGAGAATTGATGCTCTCGTTTGACATAGTCAAGCGAGAAGCTGAAGGATTATTTCCCTCGATTGACAATTTAGAAAAGATGATATCCATTACAAAAGAGGCAGCAGAGTTGGCCCATGGTCAACAAAGGAATGGTGAGCTACCTGGGTCCTCTGCGACCACACAGACAGAAGACTGGGGGAATGAGGCGACAGAGCCCCCGTTCTGCCTTTCCAGTGGGTCCAGGATAACGTATGAGTCCTGGGCCAGAAGATGTCCAGCATGCGGCGGGAGAACCTGTTTCCAATGTTAGTTTATGACTAACAAAAACCCAACGGCCCTTTTCAGGGCCACCATTTATTTTTGAGTTAATGTCCTTTAATAATGTTCAATCAAGATTCCTAAGTCTGGTATTTGCTATGATGTTTAGAAAGAACAAACATCATTGCTACATCAAAGACGATGAATTCTCTGATTATGATTGGCTAAGCCAGTTTTTTTCATTTTATGTAGGTCAATCCGATATCACTTGTATATATATATATCATTCATGATTATTACTAACTTCATAACCATGGATGAATACCCAAAGTCTGGTATTTGCAGTGAGTGTAATGCTCCAACTTATCTTGAATGTGGTAAGTGCTTCGTCATTCTAAGGTATGTTGGAGAGGAGCACAACTGCCCTGATGATGACGATGGGTTCTTTGAAGACGACAGTTTGTCCATATGTGATGAGTGTCTAGAAGAAAAAAAACTGAACCTTTGAAGGTTCTCTAGACCAAATGGCCCTTTTCAGGGCCACATCTTATTCTTGAAAGAGTACCTTTTGATGATCATACAAAAGATTCCTAAGTCTGATATTTGCTATAATGATTTATGTTTCGAACATAGACCATCATTGCTACACCAAAGACGAAGAATTCTCTTAGGATGATCACTATTGGTTATTTCGTTAGCCAGTTTGATTTTTTGTTCGATTAAAGTAGGTCAATCCTCCTACATTGTATAAAAGCCCTTCTGCTTTTGAGTTCTCACCATATTGTTCCAGTATGAGTTGGTTTAAGAAGTTACGTGCTGTCTTCCACCGAAGGAAATGTCCTGAGGTGAGAAGACAACAGCCATGTACTGAGGAAGAGTACTGGAAGAAAGTGGAGAGACTGCAAAGCGGGCTGGCTTTCCAACAGTTCCTGGCTCGGAGGGGAGTGGGATCGGTTACCATTAAACCGATCGCTATAGTAGAACCATTCCGTGGCTAGTAACTGTTTAAGTTACTAGCTACATAAGAACAGTCCTTTTTAGGGCTTACCCATGGATTTCGTTAAAGAATAACCTTTATAACAAAACAAAGACTGGTAAACTTTTACTGTTTTTAATGTATTTTAAAAATTCTTAATACAATACTATGTTTCTTAACTATAACTAGCTTATGTCTGTAACTAATGTCTATGACACTTTGTTTTATTCACAGTCAAATGTCTATTTTGTCTTTGGTTTCTTTACACCACGAGTGTTAGAAGTTGTTCGCTTTCTTTTTCTTGATTTCTTAACAGTAGATTGTTTCTCCTCAGTAGAAGTCTGTTTCTCCTCGGCACAAGGCTGTTTCTCATCGGCACAAGACTGTTTTTTTTCTGAGGAGTGTCAGATGATATTTCTTCAGTAGGTAATGTAGGTGGTATGTCCAACTCATCTTGTATCAACTGCTTCTGTGGACATTCGGGTGCCCAATGATCTGGAAGTCCACATATGTAACAGTGTCCGTAGGGTAGCTTGAAGCCCGATGTACAATCTCTTGACCAGTGTGTCGTAGCATTACATCTGAAGCAACGACCATAAGGTGTTCTCATCAGTTGTTGATCAAGAAGTGATTTTTCCAATGTTCGTAGAAGATGGATATCATATTGTTGTTTCAATAACTTCTTTAAACTTGAACAATGGTAGTAGATACTTTCAGGATCACTATATTTCTTTGTTCTTGGATCCCTATTGTATTCCATCTTGTTTAAGATTTTTGAAGTTTTCACTGTGGCAGTCAGAAGTAGAATGGAGTTCTATTCAAGATCACTTCCTTTTATATTATCCTTGCCTCGTGTCTTTGAATGTAAGAACTCAATCACCTTTGGATTGTCAGCTACAGATTTTTTCCAGTTCTCAAATGTGATAACTGAATCTTCTAACAGTTTGTACTTAGCGCAAGTCCACCACAATTTCTTGAAATCTTCAAAAGTTTCTTTTTCATTTAATTTCATCTGGATTTCTTCCATAGAAATATCTTCATGCGAAAATAGTATGTAGATACAAAGTAGTAATCTTCTGTAAGGTTTGAATTTGATCACTTGTGTCAGAGGTACTTCAAACCACTTCTTCTCCATGCTGTTGATGAAACAATGATGATCTGTATATCAGGTCAATTTATATGATCAAAGAATCCATCTGTTTGATCAAATCGTCAATATCAGTTTCCATCGGTTCCTCATGACGGGTTTCAGAGCAGTCCATCGGTTGTTCTGATGAAGCTCTTTCAATATCCATTATCATGTTGTAAATGTAGCTGATCACCTCATCGTTGTTAGCTACATGCAAACGCCATTGATCCAATTTCACGGATGACTCATCCAATATGTTACTCATGAGCCAAGCTGTTCTTTTCATCTCATGTCGAAAAGACATAAATGTATCATATATTCTCAACCAAACATGAATGTCATCTTTAGTTTTCAAGAAATCTACATTATCTGGCTCTAATGACAAAGTTTGTTCAAGTGCAAGTCTGTAGATCTCAAATTTCAGAATTTGATCTAAAGATACAGGTAGACTTTTTCTGATGGTCTTAATCATGGTCTGTTTTAGTCAAGTACCCAGTTAGAATATTGAGTTGGGAACTTCAATACGATCTTATGTTCTTGTCTCAATTGTTCGTTTCCTAATATCACTTTATATCCTTCTTTGCTATTTATATATTCTGGCCAATAGTCGTTGAAAGTCAAACATCCCGATGGTAATATCATAAGATCTGGATTGTCCCGACTACAGAATAACTGTTTGACTTGAGCTTTGGTATATTCCTCGTTCAGTATCAGATATCCCAAAAGCATATCTCTGTAGAGAAAGCTAGATGACACATTACCATGTAGAAAGTGTTGATGAAATTTCTCAGACATGTAAAACATGTCCCGTGTGGTAAAGTTAAAGAATGTGACTAGCCATCTTTTTGCTTTCTTAAGGGTTGGTTGATGTTGAAAATGAAAACAGCTAATCTGTCTATGAAGCTCTAATCGTTTCTTATCTGACAAATTAGGAAGTTCATCTATGAGCAATAGTAAACGAATCATTTCATCTTGGTAAGTTATTTGAGATCCAGTGTTCTTCAACATCTTCATTCTCATAGAAAACCAACTGTCTTGGATGAGTTCTGTAAATGCTTGGCCTTTTCCACAGTTGTACATGTTGTATGTAAAAATCATCTCCGTTATTTCCAAGGGTAGAATACAGCTGGTAGTCATGATTAATCTGAAACAAGAATGTTAAAAATCGCATAAGGCAGTCAAAAGTTATAAGCGTTATTGGTTTTTTTTTATTCTCACTGTTTATAATTATCGAAAAACCAATCGTTTTTCCGGGAATAGGGTACTTTCAAATTCAATGGACTAAAATCGCTATTGATCGATTTTCGGAAAATTGACCTAACATTTTTTAGGGAATGGGTGAACTTTCAGTTCGAATAGACAAAATCTTTATTGGCTGATTTTCGGAAAATCTCACTGACTTTCGAAGTTTGTTTTAACAATGGCAATAAGATTTGAAAATCAATGATTATAAAATCTTAAGTTCATGACTTTGTTTGTTTCGATTTGAGGTTTAACATCCCCGCAAACACTATGTGTCCCCGCAAACACTGTATATGTCATTTTTTGGAGGCGTTCTGACTTCTACCCAACTTTGAGATGAAATGACATCTCAAGCCCTACCGCCCAATGAAACCAATAGGGTGTAAGGGATGGTTTGACCCGTATCCCTTTGCCTGGTTAGACATGATATTAATGTACAGTTGGATTCCTGCATGAAAACATCCCAATCTTATTTCTTCAAAGTCTCGATAGATAGAAGCAATGCATAAGAAAAGTAACTGTCTTGTTGTCTTCTCTAAAGATTATCAATGTTATTACAACAAAAAGTTGTTAGTCGTGATGACTTTGGAATTTCCAAAGTCAGTGGGTCAATATAAAAACGGGGTTTTCAGGTTGAAGCTTCATAGTTCAGCATTGAACACCAAAGTATCAACATGCCAAAGAGACATTGGAAGCGAATAAGAACTCCATCCAGTTCGGATGATGAGTCGATACCTAAGAGGCCTAAGTTGGTGGATTATTCTGACACTGAAGACGAAGATGAAGAAAATGAACAATATTATACTTTGAAACCAGTAAGACAGAGGGAGTCCAGGCGATTTAGAACAAGGGCCAATGTATACAGCGTGGACATGAGAAAATTTCCTGAGAAGACATCACCACTTGAATTTGTTCCACGCTTGTTTCAACAATTGGTGGACGATATTAAGAGACATACCGAGGCACAGGGCAATGACAGAATTAGAGTTAGTATCTACCATCCTGGACTTAAACTTGGGGTCTTTATACCCTTCACAGATGTATCATCATTGACTGGAGATGCCCTGTCCCATGAAATTGAGAAAGTCTTACAGTCTAATGAAGACTTCAGAATCGATGATGGTCAGATGTCAATGGAAGTGACCCATACAAGACTCCCTGTAGGAAGTGGGCGTAGTAAGCCACTGCATTATGGCCTCTACTTCGATTCTAACAACATGAGAAAGATGAAAAGAAGTATTGTTAATATCAACAATACAGAAGATTCCATGTGTCTAGCAAGAGCTGTGGTTGTCGGCAAATGTCATGCTGACAAAGATGAATCCCCGACCTGGAAGAAGACATGGAAATATATCTCAGACTCTAGGAAACCTATGCAGACCAGTGAAGCTAAGAAGTTGTTGGATCGAGCTCAAGTTCTACATACCAAACCTTGTGGACTTGACGAATACAAGAAGATCCAAGCTGTGTTAGCTCCTGACTACCTGATCAAAGTACATTCGCAACACGCGAAAGATGACCTTCTCTTCAAACCTGAATTCAAAATGACCAAACAGACAAAAGTGATACATATATACTATGATGGAGACAATCATTATGATACAATCACCAGTATAACTGGTTTTCTAGGATGTGGTTACTTCTGTGAACTTTGTGACAAAGGATATAACCATCGTGGTGATCATATGTGTCCCCATGGATGTGACAAATGTTACAATGAGACATTATGTGAGGCAGGAGTAATTTGTTTCTGTAGGGATTGTAAAAGAAAATTTTACAGTCCTCAATGTTTTGCTAATCATAAAAGAATCAAACCTGGACAGAAAAAGTCCATGTGTCAGTTAGTGTATAATTGTGGAAATTGTTTCACTAGAATCATTGGGAGTAAGAAAAATCATGTTTGCCCAGGAAATCGAAAATGTAGATTCTGTAAAGAGATCGTGGGTGCAAACCATCAGTTTGGCACCGTTGGGTGCATCACCATCAGTCTTACAAACATAAGATTGTATGTAACACTGATGGTTTGCACCCAACGAATCTGATGGTGATGAATCTGATGATGAAGAAGAAACAAGTTCCTCCTCCAAGTACATTTTCTTTGATTTTGAATCTTCACAAAATACTGGAGAACATAAAGTGAATTTCTGTGTAGCACATAGAGCCTGTGACCAGTGTATTCATTTACCTATCCATGAAAAGTGTAAAAATTGTAGCAAGTTCCCAGACCAAGGAAGAGAAATGATCTTTGAAGGTCCTGGTACTTTGCATGAGTTTTGTACTTGGCTATTTCAACCTTTTAATGAAGGCTCAATTTGTATTGCACACAACTTTGGTGGTTATGATGGCCAGTTTATTTTAAGATATCTCTTAGAGAATGGAACTTACAAACCAGAGGTGATCATGAATGGGCATACCATCATTACCATGAAAGCTGGAAAACTTGAGTTCAAAGATTCGTTTCAGTTTTTGCACATACGTTTGGCTAGTTTCCCTGATACCTTTGGACTTAAAGAAATGAAGAAAGGTTATTTCCCACATTTGGCAAATACTGAAGCTAATCAGAATTATGTGGGCCCATACTTTCCTGCTGAAATGTATAACCCATGCCAGATGTCTAGCAAAGACAGAGACGACTTCTTGCAATGGCACAAGTCTAAAGTTGAATCTAATGCTATCTTTAACTTCAGGCAAGAAATGGAAGAGTATTGTCGGAGTGACGTCGATATCATAAGGAGAGGTTGTGCTTGCTTTAGGCAGCAGTTGATGGAAACAAGTGGAATTGACCCCTTTAAAGAAGCATGTACGGTGGCTCAAACTTGTTCACTCGTTTGGAGAAAGGATCATATGCCAGAAAACTCTGTAGCTATCATTCCTCCTGAAGGCTATCCAAACCAAAAGAAATATTCGATCAAAGCTGTACGATGGTTGCAGGTTATGGCTAAGAAAACAAACACACACATTCAACATGCATTGAATGGTGGGGAACAGAAAATTGGCGAGTTTTACGTTGATGGGTTTGACCAAGAAAATAAGAAAATCTATGAATTTCAAGGTTGTTATTGGCATGGTTGTCAAAGATGTTATCCTGACAGGCATAAGATCAATACCTACAACTGTTTGAAGATGGACACTCTTTTTTGTTCCACTTTGAGAAAAAATGAAACTCTGAAAGCTGCAGGGTATGAAGTCATAGAATGTTGGGAATGTGATTTTGACAAACAGTGTAGAGATGACAAAGAATTCCAAACTTTGGTAGAAGCTGAATTTACTAACTTGGATCCCTTGAAACCCAGAGATGCTTTATTTGGGGAAGGACTTATGCCACCAAATTGTACCATGCGATTGACGAACGTTCAGATCAAGAAATCAAGTACATTGATGTCTGTTCTCTGTACCCATACATTTGTAAATATGGTGTTTTCCCCCTAGGACATCCAGAGATTTATTCTCAAGAAGAAATTGACAAAGACAATATCCAACAATATTGTGGCCTGATCAAATGTAAAGTTCTTCCACCCAGAAACTTGTATCATCCAGTACTCCCTTACAAATGTAACAATAAACTTCTGTTTCCACTCTGTAGAACATGTGCAGAGAAGTCAGACAACTCACAACTTTGTCATCATACGAAAGCAGAAGATAGAGAATTGGTTGGAACTTGGGTCAGTATAGAATTGTTTGAAGCTTTGAAACTTGGTTATCAACTTACTGAAATTTATGAGGTTTGGCATTTCCCTGAGACAACTCAGTATGATAAAGAAACTGGCCAAGGTGGAATCTTTGCTGGGTACATTGATACATTCCTCAAAATAAAGCAAGGGGCCAGTGGATATCCTGATTGGTGTAAAACTGAGGCAGACAAAGAAAAGTTCAAACAGGACTACTTTGAGGCAGAGGGAATTAGATTGGAGCATATTGAAAAGAATAAGGGTCGTAGGGCTACTGCAAAGACTGAGTTGAATAACTTGTGGGGAAAATTGGCACAAAGAGATAATATGACTAAAACTGAATACATCTCAGAACCATCAACATACTTTGAGTTGGTAAGCAATCCCATGAAAAAAGTCAAGTATGTTGATGTCTATGGTGAACAGTTTTTACATGTCAACTGGGAAGAAACAGACTCTATCATTGAACCTCATAGTTGCAGTAATGTGGTGGTAGCATCTTTTGTGACAGCACAAGCCAGATTGAAATTGTACAGTGTGTTACACAAACTTGATACACGTGTACTCTACTTTGACACTGACTCTGCAATCTATGTCCACAATCCCAAACTTTGGAATCCAACTATTGTGAATAATCGACTTGGGGAATGGACTGATGAAATGCCCAATGCAAAAATCACAAAATTTGTTGGTATGGGACCAAAGAACTATGGTTACGAGTATGTTGAAAAGAATGGTGACAGAAAATCCACTTGTAAAGTGAAAGGACTGACATTGGATTTTAACACTTCTCAAATTATACATTTTGAGAAAATGTTAAACTGGGCAAAATCTAAAGATAGAGATTTCCGTGAAACTGTGCAGTATCAACATAAAATCAGAAAACATCCCAATAGAAAAGTGACCACTGAAAAACTTTCAAAGATTTATAGATTTACCTATGACAAACGGGTGATTGTGAAAAATGGGTACACTGTGCCATATGGTTATGAATAATACCATGATATCTTAGTACATAAGATTTGTTTACATCATTAAAAGGATATAAATATACATGTTGTTCGTTGTTCTTTCTCATTACTCATCATGTCAAGCATTCAGACACCAGTAGTACAAGATATTAACAGTTTGTTTTTCAAACATCCTGCTAATCTCTTTATATCAGGTCCAAGTGGATCTGGAAAAACAGAGTTTGTAAGAAAAGTCATTGAATACAAAGATGACTTGTTTGATACTCAACCACAACGTATCGTGTGGTGCTACAAAGAATGGCAACCAACTTATAATATCTTGCAAGAACGTGAAGGATCCAACATCACATTTCTTTCTGTAATTCCCAATGACGATGATGACATTGTCAGCGATACGAGTTTGTCTCACTTGATCGTCTTTGACGATATGTTAGGAGACAAAGATGAAGAAAAAATCAAATTGTGGTTTACAAGGAAAGGGCATCATCGAAATGCAAGTGTGATATACATCACACAAAATTTGTTTCACCAAAGTAAAGATAGTCGAACTATCAGTTTGAATGCACATTATCTCATTTTGTTTGAAAGTCCTCGAGATAAAATGCAAGTCAAAGTTTTGGCAAAAGAACTTCAATCTCCACATTTAATGTATGCTTTCAATGATGCCACATCCAAACCACATGGATACTTACTGATCGATTTGAAACCAGATACACCAGATCTGTTGAGATTTAGAACAAATATTTTTCAAAACTGGTTTACAAAACCAAATCATCAAGGACCAGTTGTTTATTTCCCAAACATATAAAAGTGTGTGTCTGATTTGAAAATTGATCACAAGTCATTATGGTTTCGAAACGAACATCAGCTAACTTGATAAGGGCACTCTACAATTTGAGTAGAGAACCAAATACTGTAAAACGCAAACAATTGCTCAATGAGGGATTACTTGAAATGATAAAATGGTTTTCTTTGGCTGCAAGAAAAATCATTGAGGGTAAAATGAAATTACCCAAACAGACAAAGAAATTTATGGAAAAACATAAAGATGATCTCAGAAAATTAACAAGTACCATGGTCAATAGTGATGTTAAACGTAACATCATTTTGAAACCTGGTGGTGGTGGTTTCTTGGGCGGCGTTATTATCAGAACATTAATTCGATGGGATGGTATTCAAATATTAAGGCGGTTTGCCAAAAAGAAGACTTCTGTAAAGAAGACTTCTGAAAAAAAGAAAAAACCTAGAAAAATTAATGAAAAGTTTATTACTGTGAGAAAACGTCCAATTACATCATGGCAAAGTCTTGGAATGCGATCACCTACTGAAAATGCTCGCTCTGTAACTCGTCGAAAAACCATTTCACCAAATATTGCTAGATTTCAACCACTCTATGCTGGGGAACCACACGTTTTTCAAACAGCAAGACAGTTTGGATTTGAAGCTGCAATGCATGAAAAAGCTATGCAGGGACAAAACATGTATAATCAACCTTTTAGAATCAATAACAGAGGTCCAAACTTGAAACTTACGAGACGCAAAATATAAAAGCCCATGTTCGACTGGGATTCTTCATAGTGCATCACGACAATCATGACGGCCGTACGTAAAAGAAAAACTCTGAGAAAAAAGAAAATTTCTTTGATTAATAAATATGGTCCTTTTTTAGAAGGACTTTGTCAGTTACCTCCAAAATTTCGTCAAAAAATAATCAATGATTCACCCAAAGAAGTGATCGATTGTGTTGGGGAATGTTGCTTAAACATTATAAAAGGCAATGTACATCTAACTAAAGCTCAGAAACAACACTTACAATCTAGAAAACAGCATGTTCGTTTGCTGAGAACAAAACATGTCCCTGTTGCAGCAAAAAAGAAAATCATGAATCAGAAAGGCGGGGCTTTACTAGGATTGTTACTCAAACCTTTGATTGCCCCACTCATAGGATCTGTCCTTGGTGGCCTTCTTAATCCAAATCATGGAAGGGCGTAAAATGGCTATTGTCCCATTCAAACTTTGGGAAGATATGAAACGTTGGAAAGAGGAACAAATTCAGAAACCTAGATTACCACCTGATCCTGAAGTTTCGGCTACTGCTAATCTTCAAAACGACTTGTCTTCTGTTATGAGTAATAATGAAATCTCGGAATCAGAAAAGTCTCAGTTGTTTGGTGAAACTTTGCATAAATTTAAGACGGCTCATAAAAAAGCATTGAAAGAACCTTCAGTTTCCCTTTCCCAGCCTGTTCTGCAACCTAAGAAGATTGATCAGCACATTATTGACAGTGTTCCTTCCACCATGAAAAGAAAAGCTCAGCTTTTGCTTTCTATGTTGCAAGAAAATAAAAACATAGCTTGGGATGATGATGGTACAGTCAAGATGTATGGAAAACCTATTCCTGGTTCTAACATTATCGACTTGGTCAATGATGTGATCAGACATAGGAAAGGTATTGAGCCCACGGGCTGGCAAGCTTTTGCACAAGGGTTGAGAGACTTGAATATTCCTCAAGATGTGGTAGGCAATAGAGATAGATGGTAATGGATGCACGAACATCAGCTTCCTCCTCCTGAACAATCACCAGAGGATGTCTTTGTGACTCCTCCTAAAACAAAACGTCATAAAATAAGGACTCCCTATACAAAACAGCGTAAATATGATCTGCCATCAGTCAAAAAACACGTAAGGCGATTAGCGAGAAAACATATAAAAGAAGAAGAAATGGAAGGTCCTTTCATACCTAAATGGTTAACCTATGATGAACAATGAAGTTTGAAAAAATATATTATGATCCTAAAAGTCCTGCTGCCTATGCTGGAGAACAAGCTTTATTCCAGTTAGCTAGAAAAACTTCTAAAAAAGTAAAACTTAAAGATGTCAGGGATTGGTTGAGGAAACAAAAGACGTACACTTTGCACAAACCTATTCGAAGGAAATTCAAGATCCGAAAAACTGTAGTTGCAGGAATCGATTATCAATGGCAAGCAGATTTAGCAGATGTATCAAGTATGTCTAAGTTCAATGACAAACACCGATACTTGCTTTGTGTCATCGATGTATTTTCCAAAGGGCTAGGGTCGATAAGGGCCATTTTTGGCCTCATCTTCAAAATCATTCAAATTTTGCTGAATGACAAAATATTAGTTGCGATTTTGAAAAATGTAAATATTTGGAAGATTTGAAGTCTGTTGCCATGGCAACACGCGTTGAAAGAAAGACACCGTTTTCCCTAGCAAAAGATGGTGCTGCCTTCTTTTTGATTGTTAAACTGGCATATATATCATAATGCTTTTTATTCAAAGATGTAATGGTATATGCTGAACGAGGCTTTTAGTTAAGAAAAGTCTTATTATCCAATAAGAATACCCGCTGGAATTATGTCCCCCCCCCACCAGAGGGGAGGGGAGATATTGTTTTTGGTGCGGATCCCGTTTGCGCTGGCGTCGGCGTCAGCGTCGGTGTAGCCTATTTGAAGCATTATATCTCCTGAACCCATGGATGGATTTTGACCAAACGTGCATAGACACATTACTAGCATAAGAAGAAAACAGATGAACATGATGACCTTGACCTCATTTTCAAGGTCACAGCGATCCAAAAACTGTCATTTTTGGCCAAAAAAATGGCTTGTCTGCACTTTGTTTTATTAACAAATTAATTATTTTTCGTCAAACTTGGTACAATATATAATTACAACATTCCGCAGATTTGGTTAGAAATTGGGAACCTTGACCTCATTTTCAAGGTCACAGCAACCCAAAAAACGGCCATTTTTGAGCCAAAAACCGACTTGTCTGCACTCTATCTCATTAACGAATTTATTAATTTTAGTCAAACCTAGTACAATATTTCAATACAGCATACCAAAGATATGATAAGATTTTGGTGACCTTGACCTCATTTTCAAGGTCACAGGGACCCCAAACAGTAATTTTTGGGCCAAAAATGGCTTGTCTGCACTCTATCTCATTAACGAATTGACAAAATTTCGTCAAACTTGGCACAATATATCATTACAACGAACCGCAGATTTGATTAGATTTTGGTGACCTTGACCCCATTTTCAACAGCGACACCAAAACAGTCAATTTTTGGTCAAAAATAGCTTGTCCGCACTCTATCTCATTAACGAATTGATTCAGATTGATTTTCGTCAAAATTGGTACATCATTACAAAAAAAAAAAAAAGAACAAAAAAAAAAAAAAAAAAAAAAAATGAAGATTTGGTGAGATTTTGGTGACCTTGACCTTTTCACAAAGAAGACTTACCGATAACCCTATATCAAAAGGTAAATCATTGTGACTCAGGCTCACGAAGGACGAATGCTTACGGGAGGACGAGTGTGCAATTACCGGGCAAAATAGTGGGTTATACATGTAACATCACACAAACCCACACTGGGTAAAAAATGAGCTACTTCCATTTCACCAAAATCGCAAAAGTACAGTTAAAAGACCCAGCACAGAGAGAGAGAACCTTCAATCAGACGTGCGACTAGAGGCGATGCAGTTCATACCTGTCTGTTTGGAATTTTGTCCGGCTCTGGTGCATTCAAGAAAAACTCTATCTTGCAACTGTTAACAACATTGGAGGTCTTCTTTTGCATTGGTAGTGGGTGTGCTTTTACGGTCCTTTCCAGATACTTTTACTGCTTTCGAGCCGATCGTCAACCAGAGGACGCTAAAACCGGATTATCTGGTAAAAATAAACACCTGACCTTCCTTTGCAGAACTTGGCGTCTGACATGACCCGAGTGGGACTCGTTCCTACAACACAGAGTGACCTTATCAATTAAGAGACAGCTAGCACTCTTACCCCATTTGCCAATGAGGTTTGTAATAATGTATGTGCCCTACGGTGCCCGAAAGCAGTTCTCTGTTTAAATAATCTCTGGTTTGACCGTCGTCTTGACTGGCCATGAAAAGCCCTAAGGCCTGTGTAATGAAAATGTATTTTTTTCCTGTTAATGCTGCTGTTTTCAGCATCTCTATTTTCAGTCTCTCTCTCTCTCTCTCTCTCTCTCTCTCTCTCTCTCTCTCTCTCTCTCTAAAATATATTTTTTTCTGTTAATGTTGCTGTTTTCAGCATCACTTCACTGTCCCTCACTCTCTCTAAAAGGTTTTTTTTTATGTTAACGATGCTGTTTTCAGCATCTCTAAAAACAGCATCTCTACATACAGTTCTCTCTCTCTCTCTCTCTCTCTCTCTCTCTCTCTCTCTCTCTCTCTCTCTCTCTCTCTCAAATGTTTTTTTTCTGTTAATGTCGCTGTTTTCAGCATCTCTACATACAGTCTCTCTCTCTCTCTCTCTCTCTCTCTCTCTCTCTCTCTCTCTCTCTCTCAAACACACACACATGCACACACACACACATTGAAGCTATGGCAATCAGACGCCACGTTCTGCTGCGTCTAGTCTGGATCTACACTGATTGCCAAACCAAGGGCATGGCCCTTTTACACAATACTATGATCTCACAACGGAAAGAAAAGCATGACTATAATTTCCTACAAATCAGGGACAGTCACGTGGACATGATCAACAACGTTCGGCTAGTGTATAATAACTTTAGGTCGACTGACCAACAAACGACCCAGTCACAGTGCAGGCTGAAATCGGTAAGAATTGTCTATCCAAGAGAAAAAAAGTGACCCGAGTATACATAACCAAAGCATACCCACATCCCGGCCATATCCTAATTAGCCTTGGTACACCCGCTTCTCTTGAAAAGCAAGACTTTGGCGTATCATAATAATTGTTTGATTTGAGGTTTCACATCTTAAGCCCTGTCGCCCAATGGAAACAAAAGGGTTTATAAGCATGGACGATCCGACTCACACCGCTCTGCCTGGGCAGGCTTAGATCCTCTAAGCGATTTTCCAGTACTCGCGTGCAGTCGGATTCAGCTCAGCGTGGAAGCATCATGCTGCCCATATATTGCTTCAAGCCCCGATGGGCGGGGGCGGAATAATTTTGAGGTATATATTTACTTATTTACTCTCCAATCAGCCGGAATACAAGGGAAGTAACAAATGACAACAAGCGAAAAGAAAAATTAAATTGCGAAAAATGATGTAAGCCTAACCATCAGTGCGGTATGAGACAGATATTATTTCAGTGCATTGTGTGTTAAACTTTTTATCGTCTTAGCCTTCTAAGTAGAAATTAAAACTGTCTTTCACAAGAGCTTGCATGTACGAATAGTTTTTGTTTGTTTGATTTGAGGTTTAACGTCCCCGTCAACACTATAAAGGTCATGTTGGAGACTTTGCTTCCAATTTTGTGGGACTTTTACCCGACATTAAGGTTAATTGACATCTCAAGCCCTGCCGCCCAATGACACCAATAGCGTTTATAAGCACGCACGGTCAGACTCGCACCGCATGGACGAATAGTAATAAAGAGAAAATAGCAGCCGATTAGATTCATATGCAAAATGAAACATGATTCAATGCAGAGGCGCGGGAAAAAATGAAAACCAGGCAGAGTCCTGAACCTCTACTAGATCAGTCAACATTTGGAAATTGATAGCCATGGGATTCTATATTTTAAAAAAAAAAACTTTCTTAACTCATCTGTTATGGAACAACACGTATATAACGAGCGCTGACAATTTCAAACGCGCAACCATGGTCTCTGGCACTAGTTGGTAGTTGTCGATATTATACCGTTCTGTTTGTTTGATTTGAGGTTACACGTCCCCGTCAACACTGTAAAGGTCATTTTTGAGACGCTACTTTCAATTTTGTGGGCCTTTAACCCGACATTGAGATGAAATGACATTTCAAGCCCTGTCGCCCAATGAAGCCAATAGGGTTTATTGTGCATGGACGGGCCGTCTCGCACCGCTTTGCCTGGGCATGCTTAGATCCTCTTAGCGGTTTACAAATAACCTACTAGTGTGGGGGTCGGTTTCAGCGCTTCGTGGAATCATCATGCAGCCGATATGTTTCTTCGAATGCCATTAAAATAGCTGCATCGAAGATGGAACGTGCACTTGCGTCTGATGTTTGAGGTTCCGGGTTCGATCTCCGACAGTGGAGATAATGACATAATTTGCAGCGATGAGTCCACAAAGTGCACACTTCGTTGGATCCGGATGTGTGTGTGGGGGTAGGGGTGGGGGGTGGGGGGCTTTTACTGGAGGTCATGCCGGGACACAACGTCGTATCGCTCTCGGTCCGACGCTGACCCGCTGTTTGATGCTGGCTTGGCCGACCCCTGGTGCAAGTTAAAGATTTCAACTATAGTTAACGACCCCCGCCCATAGGGGCTTGAAGAAATATATGGGTTGCATGATGCTTCCACGCAGAGCTGAATCTGGCCCGCACACTAGTACTGGTGAACCGCTTAGAGGATCAAAGCCTGTCCAGGAACCGCCGTGCGAGTCGGACCGTCCATGCTAATAAATCCTATTGGTTTCATTGGGCGACAGGGCTTGAGATGTCTTTTCATCTCAATGTCGGGTAAAAGTCCCACAAAATTGGAAGCAACGTCTCCAAAATGACCTTTACAGTGTTGACGGGGACGTTAAACCTCAAATCAAACAAAAAAATCTACTATAGTTAATAGGGCCTATGTGACGTAGCCTACGTCAAATGTGGTGGCAACTCCGGTTAAATACCGTGAATTGCAAGGGAGGCTATTCATGTACAGAAAACAGTAGCCGAAACAAAAAGATAAACCAGTAACATCAACAGCATATTAGAAAGACATCAGTTTAATTTATTGTTACTTAAATTCATTTTGTTTTTAGTTCAATGAGTAGGTTATAAAAGTAGATATAATCACATGTAGATCTAGAAAAATGCAAATAATAAGAGCTAGTCAGATTTATGCAGATTTATCCTTGATCTAGTTTGAAATATAATTCAATTGCGAGAAAAAATATTTTAACGAAAATAAGCGAAATAAATTCTTCATGCATGTCAAAAATGCCTCAAAGGTCGATAAAATATACGTATTACCAAGGCTTTTGGGCTGTTTTCAAAGGGTCTCTACTTGTAATTTTAACTATCACACCACCCCTCAACCAACACCAAACAATGGTGATAAGACGAACTGGACGTTATCTTTCTTTTGCGACATTTTTCATGTTGGTTGAGGGGTGGTGCGGTACTTAATTTTCCGTGGAAACATGTCAAAACAACTAAAAATTTCAGGAAAATGGCGTTTCGACCTTCCTTAGTGACGTCACCATAGCAATACGTGCG
Source organism: Lucinisca nassula (assembly GCA_963580285.1). Taxonomy (NCBI): domain Eukaryota; kingdom Metazoa; phylum Mollusca; class Bivalvia; order Lucinida; family Lucinidae; genus Lucinisca; species Lucinisca nassula. Next base: position 118,913,068 of record OY757017.1, read on the forward strand.
CACGATCCGACGTTCTAACAGCATTTCTTGAAACTTTATATGGTGTTCTGTTTTAACATGTATAAACCGAAGTTAACATGTAATTTTGATTTTTCTGGAAAATCGAGGCCAAAAATGCACCTTATCGACCCTAGCCCTTTGCCTGGGTTGTTCCCATCAAAGACAAGACGGGTAAAACTTTGATCAAAGCATTCAAATTGATCTTGAAAAAACGAAGTCCAAAAAGCCTCCAGTCTGATAAGGGAACAGAATTTAAAAATAAAAATTTGCAGAATTGTTTAAAGTCAAAACATATTCATTTTTTCACGACAGAAAATCCTGAAACTAAAGCCAGTATTGTTGAAAGATTTCAAAGAACTTTGAAAAGTCGCATGTGGAAATATTTTACACATCATCGTACACTGAGATATATTGATGTACTTCCAAAATTAGTTCATGGCTACAACCATGCATACCATCGAAGTATCAAATGTGCACCTGCATCTGTAACTAGCAAAAACGAAGTTGTAGTGTCAGAAAATTTATTTGGAAAGAAACAAAAACATCAAAGTCCAAAATTAAAAGTCAGTGATTATGTTCGCATTAACAAGACAAAACGTACTTTTGATAAAGGTTATTTACCAAACTGGACACAAGAGTTGTTTCAAATTTCGGCTGTGTACAAACATCAAAATCCTGTAACCTATAAAATAGTAGATCTAGATGGCGATGTAGTCAAAGTCACTTTTTACTCGCAAGAGTTACAACGTGTAGAAAAAGATCAAATATTCGAAATTGAATCTATCATAGATCGCAGAAAACGTAAAATTGGTAAAAAGTGGGTCAAAGAAATAAAAGTTCACTGGAAAGGGTATCCATCTAAATTTGATAGTTGGATTTTAGAATCAGATCTTCTATAAAAACCGTGAACATGAATTTCAGAAGCTCATTCGTGCGTGACACTGCTTCTTTACAATCTGCAGACGGTAGTCAAGGAATATTAGCAAAAAATCGCTTAACATTTTTGGCTCAAATCATTGTTGTTTATGCCATCATTATCAACTCATTGGTACAAATCAGTTTAAGAAGTCCAGACAAAGAATTGTGGTTGATATTACTCAGTAGCTCTGTTGGATACATTTTACCATCCCCAGGATTAAAATTCAAAAGACAAACTCCAATTTCATCTTCTCTCCCTGAGGAAAAACAAAAAACCATGAAAGAATTTTACTTGACATTATTAAGTGACAGTTCTTTAGACACATTTCCCAAAAATACTCAATCTACTTTCAAAGTCAAATTAGACTGTCCTATTCAAATTGACAAACAAAATTGGGAGGTAGCTTTAGCAGAAATAATAACACCAGGTGAAATCATGAATATCACAGATAAAAATAATTTTTTCTTTCTTCGATTAACAAATAATGCTTTCATTGACATAAAGTTTGATCACTTAAGGCATGAAATTTGCAGACAAACAAAAAAATGTTCAGATTATAAAGTAACCTTTCCAACAGGAAATTATACTAGCCCTGAACATTTGATTATGGAAATGAAAAATGCACTTGAGAGTCGTATTCAAAAGATTTTGACTCAACACAACATTAAAATTCATCTTGAATACAGAAGTCAATTAAAACGCATCATGGTTGCTGTAGAATATCCTTCTGGTTCAAATTACACAAATCAAATTCAGATAGTATTTCCAACACCATTAGCTATCATTTTAGGCATCGATAAACAATTTCACGGAGAACCATTAGACAACGATGCTGTCGAATTCAAATATGGTGTTAACTTGAATATTCATAACAGTCGCTTCTTTGTGTATTCCGATGTGGCCGGTTACACAAACATAGGACATATAACAGCTCCCATTTTAAGAGTTGTTCCATTTGCAAATACAACTGGTGAAATTCATTTCCATCAAGAATTTCTCAACTTGCATTACGTTCCAGTGGCAAAATCCTTCATTGATCAAGTTTACATTAGTATAAAAGGCGATACAGGTAATGATATTCCATTCATTACTGGCAAGACATTGATCAAACTACACTTCAGAAAAAAGAACAATAATGCGTACTATTCATTATCATCAGTCTGGAGCGGGATTTAAAGACTTTCCCGTCTATCGAGGTGTCTAAAGACAATATGGCCATGGTTTAGGTTCAATATTTAAAACAGCAATGCGAAGTGTTGTTCCCATTTTAAAACCTCTAGCACAAGCAGGAATAAAAAGTGCAAAACAAGTTGCAAAAAAGGAGGGACTAGGTGCTCTTCGCGATATGTTGGAAGGTCAAAATATCAAACAAGTTTTGAAACAAAGAGGCAAACAAAGTTTGAAATCTCTAGGAAAATCAGCTCTGGGTGAATTAAGTGGGGGTATAAAATCAAAAGGCAAATCTAAAAAGAATCAGTCTAAGACTAAACGTCAAGGTGTTAAGAAGGGTCAAAAAAAGAAAAACTCAACTGCTATTCCAAAAAAATCTTAAATTTCCGAAAGATATTTCGATCAATAATGATGCAATCAGGTTCTTGTGAGTGCAGCAAAACTGAGTTGGAAATGCAATTCGTTCCTCCGACAATGACAACTATGCAAGAAACTCAGTGGACTGATTATCATCCTATCGCTTCCCTGGATAGTTATCAGGCACCCATTGAATTTTTGGTTCCACCCCATACTGAATATTATACAGATTTATCTCAAACTTATCTTTATCTGAAATGTAGAATCCTGAAACCAGATGGAACTAATATTGAGGACAAAAAGGTTGCCCCTATCAACAACTTCTTTCACAGTATGTTCAGCAGCATCGATTTGTACCTGAATAATAAACTGGTTACAAGTAATATGGATACATATCCGTACAGAGCCTACATAGAAAACTTATTTTCCTTTGGAGCAGATGTCAAAGACAATCAGTTAAAAGCTGCAGAGCATTGGTATGAAGATGCACCTGGGAGATTTGAGGATTTTGAATGTGATAACATAAAAAAAGGCCGAGGTGAAGCTACAAAACAAAGTAAATCTTTGGAACTCATGGGCCGATTACATTTAGATCTGGCCATGCAAGACAAATATCTTCCGAATGGGATCGAAATCAAACTCAGACTTAACAGAGCATCTCCTCAATTTTGTATCATGGCTGAGGATGGTTACTCTGTAGTACTCAAAATTGATGTAGCCAAACTGTCAGTGAGAAATGTACAACTTCTACCAGCAATCACAAACGATTTGAATCAGAGCATTGCTCAACATAATGCCAAATTCCCCATCAGAAGAGTTGTGATGAAAACATTTACCATTGGTACTGGACTCAGATCTAAAATTGAAGACCATCTGTTCAACTTCCAAAACGATTGTTCATTGGCATGGTTCCTAATGAAACATTCAATGGCACATTTCCCACCAACGCCTTCAACTTCCAACCTTTCAATCTCAGTAAATTGGATGTCACACTCGATGGACATAATATCTATGGCAGACCCTTTGAACCTAACTTCACCAGAAATGAGTATCTTCGATCATACATGTCACTGTATCAGGCTCTGAGTATTCGAGACCAAGTTCAGAATTGTAACATCGATTACGAGGATTACAAAGACGGATACACATTCTGGGGATATGACTTCACACCTGATCAAGCTGCTGACCAGTCATCTCCACCCTATAAAAACTGGAAACCTGAGACTAGAACTTCAGTTTGCCAATTCGCTCGCAAAGACTATCAACGTCATTGTGTATGCTGAATTTGATAATCTGATAGAAATTAACGGACTCAGAGAAGTAATCACAGACTACTGAAAAAAAAGATGCATAGTGGATACTATATTGAAGAAGAACTGAGGGATTATCTACTATGGTCAGATTCTACTTCATCTGGAAATGGAATGCTTCAAAAAGAATTTGAGGGATTATCAGAAGACAATGAAACACTGGGACGGCAAAAATGGATTAAAGATACCCTTATACGAGCCATGAAGATCAACTTGATGACTGCTATATTTGACTATGCCCGTCACCAGTGCCAAGGATGTAGAATAAATCATCCCAGTCAGAAATACCATGACTTGTGCTTGTGGACAAAACCAAACGAATGGATAACAGACTATGGTATACATATCCATGCCCTGAATAATCTCAACATCTACGATGTCATCCAAAAATGGGACGAGTTGCTCCTGGATGAAGTACCATCTGAAGAAAGAAGAAAAGAATATAGTGCTATGACAGGATTGGACCATTTAACACCATCTGAAAAAGTCGAAGCCTATAAAAACTGGATGTTCCTGAAAAACAGTCATAACAGATACGGAAGAAAACCGGACTACAACGAGTGGAGAAACTTTTGGAAACATAAATTAGTAGAAACTACTCCATCGGAGACATCACCAGAAAAATGGACACACATGAACTGAGGAAAATTCTATACCACATGCATGTTAATGGAGATGTATGTGCCAAAGATCTCTTACCAGAGAAGAAACCTCTAGACATGAAAGCCTATATCATAAACACTGACAATTCAGATGAACCAGGAGAACATTGGGTTACCGTATACTTCAGAGGCCATCAAGCCATCTACTTTGACTCCTATGGCATGCCACCAGAAGAAGACTATATTCTACCTTTCATCAAAAGAAATTCCAGAAGTTGGATTCAAAATACAGAACCATTACAAAGTCCATGGAGTCACAACTGTGGAATGTGGTGTATTTACATTATTCATCAACTTGAAAAAGGACTAGACTTGAAGAAAGCTATTCATGGGGAACTGTATGGCACAGGAGAAGACTTATACCAAAATGACAGAGATATTGACAGATGGTTCAGTGCTAATTATGGCAAATTGATCTGGACACAAATCAGTTCTAATTATGGCAAAGTGATCTGGACACAAAATGACATGCCAACTCCAAAGTTTCTTTACAAATATAGAATTCAAGTTTGCAAATGCTTGAGAAATACACATTGCTTATCAAAGAAATACCCCATGTATTTAATGTTGTAAATATGTTAAGGTTTCAAATTGTAAACGAGGACAGAGGGACGGTCCTAATCCTCTGTTCATCGTAATCAAGTTAGTTAGCGGGACAAATAAAGTTAAAACTGTTCACCAATCTTTCTTGTCTTTTCGCCCCCTCTTCATGACGAAGAGGGTAGTAGTATCTAAACTTGAGATGGCTAGAATTAACATCCACTGACGCTTCATAGTCAAACTAATGAAACAAAAATAGATCTTGAGATACAAGATCTATATCCAGAAGTTTGCTACTATCATGCCTCAATATATTTGCCAAACCACTTGACGCTTGACAGTCAAGTTTCTACTGATGAAGAAATATAAAGTCTTGAGATACAAGGTTTTTTATTTCTCATAGAAACTTGCTACTAGATAGCCTCAATATATAAGCATGACACTATGAAGTCTTGAGATACAAGAACAACATAATGTGATCGTGTGGTATATTTCCAACATCACAAAAAACTAAGTCATTGTCAACTTTTACCAGACAAAATTGAAAATTTATAGCGCCCATCACAAAAGGCGCTATAATCCCACAAAAATGAAAATTTATAGCGCCCTTCACCAAAGGCGCTATAATCCCCACAAAACTGAAAATTTATAGCGCCCTTAACCAAAGGCGCTATAATCCCCACAAAACTGAAAATTTATAGCGCCCTTCACCAAAGGCGCTATAATCCCCACAAAACTGAAAATTTATAGCGCCCTCCACCAAAGGCGCTATAATCCCCACAAACACTGAAAATTTATAGCGTCCTCCACCAAAGTCCACATAACACACGATACAGCACCTAGCATAGTCAAGTTCAGATCAAGCGGTGAGTATATGGCGCCTTTTTATACGGCCAATTTTATAGCGCCAAACACACCAAAAAGGCGCTATAAAAAAGGCGCTATAAAAAGGCGCCATATACTCGCCCTATACTACTCCCGTAAACCTCACCTTATATAGGTGAAACAAGGTTTTACAGGGGTACACTTTTTATTTCTGCTCCAAACCATAGGTTGTGGGTACTCGTTAGAACCGCCTCGATGAGGCGGTTCTAACGAACACCCACAACCTACGTTTTGCGTGGAAATAAGAAAAGAATATCCGACAATTTTTCATTAAAAATGCTTGTCCGACGCAATTTTAGGACACGGGTGTGTTATCGTAATTTGGGTTAATGTTCCTGCGAGGATAAATCAGTCGCCTTACACAGAACCATCGCTTTTTCAATACTACGGGATTTGTAAGGAGAAAACACTTTTGATTCAATTGATCTAAATTTCTGTTGACTCTTTGTTATCTCAAACTACTGTTCAAGCCCAACTCAGTTTTTGGCAATGGTGTTTTGGATTTGTAATATGTTCTGTTAATTTGTAATTTGCCTCAACGAGGCGGCTCTATCGAGCTTCCACAATATATGTTTGCAGTAGAAATAAGAACAAAAAATCAAGGATTTTCGTCAGCAAAGTAGCCATTTTGGGAGATGTGCAATTTGGAAATTATGCACAATGTCGCAGGGGTGTGTTATCGTAATGGTTTTACTTATTAAAGTTACACAGAACTTAACAGCATAAGCACGTGGTAATCATCGCTGCAAGGTTTGGTGCTTCCACTCGCCCGGCCAAAGCCACTTTGTACCGGAAACCCCAAAATCAGAAATTCCAAAATGGGATACTGACAAGCAGTGCAGGCCCAGTTAAGAGTCTACACTGTTGGAAGAACAGTGCGGCCATTTTGTTTTATATAAATTTAAATTATATTACAACCTGTCATCCCAAAATTTTGAAATGGGCTCCTGCTTCTTTAAAGGCGAAATGTTGCATTTGGCACAAACAGCTGAGATGCTTTACCCGGTATAACAATGCACCATACGACAGCTATTCTCATGATGCGCTGTGTTATTAAATAATACGTACCCGCTGAAATACCAGCTGTCATCAAAAAAGGTCTTATATCAGTCAAATTGCCAATTCGATAAAAAGTAGTTTCCAAGGACATCATATCCTTGGTTACAATAATTAATTAACAACCGGCACGTACATGAAATGCTTGCAAAATTAGAAACACATTGCACACAATGTGCGCCAGTAAATCGTAGCATCCTTGATTAAACTGGTGTAAATTGAGATTGACATTTCCCCAGGAAAAGTAATGCTGACGTCAGTGACAAAGTCGTTGCTACATATCAGGGCTTTGCCTTTTTGTACGATTGTCTTTTTAGCTCACCTGTCACGTAGTGACAAGGTGAGCTTTTGTGATCACATTTTGTCCGTCGTCCGTCGTCCGTGCGTGCGTGCGTGCGTGCGTCCGTGCGTCCGTGCGTGCGTAAACAATTTCTTGTCCGCACGATAGCATCTTCATTTATGATTTGATTTTAAACAGACTTGCACACAACTTGTACCACCATGATGTCTAGGTTCCTTTCTTGAACCAGCCATATCCCATCATGTGTTACGGAGTTACGGCCCCTGAAAGGGCAAAAATTGCCTATTTGGGTCTTGTCCGCACGATAGCATCTTCATTTATGATTTGATTTTAACCAGACTTGCACACAACTTGTACCACCATGAGGTCTGGGTTCCTTTCTTGAACCGGCCATATCCCATCATGTGTTACGGAGTTACGGCCCCTGAAAGGGCAAAAATTGCCTATTTTGGTCTTGTCTGCACGATAGCATCTTCATTTATGATTTAATTTTAACCAGACTTGCACACAACTTGTACCACCATGTGATCTAGGTTCCTTTCTTGAACCAGCCATATCCCATCATGTGTTACGGAGTTACGGCCCCTGAAACGGCAAAAATTGCCTTTTTTGGTCTTGTCCGCACGATAGCATCTTCATTTATGATTTGATTTTAACCAGACTTGCACACAACTTGTACCACCAGGAGATCTGGGTTCCTTTCTTGAACCAGCCATATCCCATCATATGTTACGGAGTTACAGCCCCTGAAAGGGCAAAAATTGCCTATTTTGGTCTTGTCTGCACGATAGCATCTTCATTTATGATTTGATTTTAACCAGACTTGCACACAACTTGTACCACCATGAGATCTGGGTTCCTTTCTTGACCCAGCCATATCCCATCATGTGTTGCGGAGTTACGGCCCCTGAAAGGGCAAAAATTGCCTTTTTTGGTCTTGTCTGCATGATAGCTGTTTCATTTATCATTTGATTTTAACTAAACTTGCACACATTTTGTACCACCACAAAATATCTCGGTCAAGTTCGAATATGGGTCATGTTGGGTCAAAAAGTAGGTCAGTAGGTCAAATCAGAAAAAAAAACCTTGTGAAGACACTAGAGGCCACAGTTTTGGTCCGATCATCATCAAACTAGCCCAGAATAATCATCTTGACAATATCTCAGTCAAGTTTGAATATGGGTGTTGTCGGGTCAAAAAGTAGGTCAGTAGGTCAAATCATAGAAAAACCTTCTGAACACACTAGAGGCCACAATTTATGTCCAATCATCATTAAACTTGCTCAGAATGATCATCTTGATAATATCTTGGTCACATTTGAATATGGGTCATGTCGGTTCAAAAAGTAGGTCAGTAGGTCAAATCACAGAAAAACCTTGTGAACACACTAGAGGCCACAGTTTTGGTCCAATCATCATCAAACTTGCCCAGAATGATCATCTTGACATTATCTGAGTCAAGGTTGAATATGGGTCATGTCGGTTCAAAAAGTAGGTCAGTAGTTCAAATCAGAGAAAAACCTTGTGTACACACTAGAGGCCACATTTCTGGTCCGATCATCATCAAACTTGCTCAGAATGATCATCTTGATAATATCTTAGTCACGTTCGAATATGGGTCATGGCAGGTCAGAAAGTAGGTCAATAGGTCAAATCAGAGAAAAACCTTGTGAACACACTAGAGGCCACATTTTCGGTCCAATCATCATCAAACTTGCTCAGAATGATAGTCTTGACAATTTCTCGGTCAAGTTCAAATATGAGTAATTTCAGGTAAAAAAGTAGGTCAGTAGGTCAAATCATATAAAAACCTTGTGAACAAACTAGAAGCCACAGATTAGGTTGGATCATCATCAAACATGCCCAGAAAGATCATCTTGACAATATCTGAGTCAAGTTTGAATATGGGTCATGTCGGTCCAAAAAGTAGGTCAGTAGATAAAATTATAGAAAAACCCTCTGAACACACTAGAGGCCACAGTTTTGGTCTGATCATCATCAAACTTGCTAAAAATGATCATTTGACAATATCTCAATTAATTTCAAATATGGGTCATATCTGGCCAGTAAGTACATGTAGGTCAGATTGTTGAAAAACATTGTGCACACACTAGAGACCCCAGTTTTGGTCAGATCATCATCAAACTTGCTCAGAATGATCATCTTGACAATATCTGGGTCAAGTTTGAATATGGGTCTTGTTGGGTCAAAAAGTAGGTCAGCAGGTCAAATCATAGAAAAAAAGTTTTGAACACTCTAGAGGCCACAGTTTTAGTCAAATCATCATAAAACTTGCTCAGAATGATCATTTGGACAATATCTCAGTTAACTTCGAATAAGGGTCATGTCAAATCAAAAAGTAGATCAGTAGGTTATTTTGTCATAACGTTTGAACTGTTTGAGATAGAGCCTTCATATTTAGCATATATGTTCCTCAAATATGAGTAATTTCAGGTCAAAAAGTAGGTCAGTAGGTCAAATCATATAAAAACCTTGTGAACAAACTAGAAGCCACAGATTAGGTTGGATCATCATCAAACATGCCAAGAAAGATCATCTTGACAATATCTGAGTCAAGTTTGAATATGGGTCATGTCGGTCCAAAAAGTAGGTCAGTAGATAAAATCATAGAAAAACCCTCTGAACACACTAGAGGCCACAGTTTTGGTCTGATCATCATCAAACTTGCTAAAAATGATCATTTGACAATATCTCAATTAATTTCGAATATGGGTCATATCTGGCCAGTAAGTAGGTCAGATTGTTGAAAAACATTGTGCACACACTAGAGACCCCAGTTTTGGTCTGATCATCATCAAACTTGCTCAGAATGATCATCTTGACAATATCTGGGTCAAGTTTGAATATGGGTCTTGTTGGGTCACAAAGTAGGTCAGCAGGTCAAATCATAGAAAAAAAAGTTTTGAACACTCTAGAGGCCACAGTTTTAGTCAAATCATCATAAAACTTGCTCAGAATGATCATTTGGACAATATCTCAGTTAAGTTCGAATAAGGGTCATGTCAAATCAAAAAGTAGATCAGTAGGTTATTTTGTCATAACGTTTGAACTGTTTGAGATAGAGCCTTCATATTTAGCATATAGGTTCCTTGTGACAAGGGCTTTCCACTCATATAAAGATTTGACCTGTGACGTTGACCTGTGACCTACTTTATCATAACTTTTGAACCATATGAGATAGAGCCTTCATATTTGGCATGTATGTTCCTTGTGACAAGGTTTTCTCAACCATTCAAAACTTTTGGGCCATGAACTTGACCTTTGACCTACTTTGTCATAACTTTTGGAGCATTTAAGATACAGCCTTCATATTTGGCATATAGGTTCCTTCATAGGAGTGAGTGTTCGAGTTTGAAGATTCACCAACAGCTAAGGTCATACAGTTATGGGACCTCTGTTTAAAGACCAATCTGAAAGTCTGGAGAAGCCTGACATCGATCCTGCTACCCTGGTTAACAAGGCAAGTAGCATGACCACTTCACCATGAAGGCTTCTAAACTTCATTGGAATGTTGTGTAGATGACCCTCTAGGAAAATAGCATAACGATTAACAAATGGTCACAAGAGCTCAAAATAGAAAACATTGTAAATTTGCTTCAAATGTTAACTCCTTCTAAACCTTTGGGCCAAGTGGATTTAAAACTTCACAGGAATGTTGCCTAGGTGACTCCCTACCAAAATAGTTAATACTCATTCCACTCCAATGAACAAGATGGCTTCCAGAGCTAAAAATAAAAAAATTCTTCAAACGATAATTCCTTCTGTACCCTTGGGCCAATTTCATTCAAACTTTGAAGTAATGTTGCTTAGATGACCCTCTACCAAAAAGGCTAAAACAATCCCGCTCTGAAGAAAAAATGGCCACCGGAGCTAAAAATATTGTAAATCTGATTCAAACGTGAACCCCTCCTAAACCCTAAGGACAATTTGATTCAAACTTAACAGGAATGTTGCCTAGGTTACTCCCTACCAAATAAGCTAAAATCACTCTGCTGATGAACAAGATGGCAACCATAGCTAAAATAGAATGTACATGAGACAGTGTCACACAGGTGAGCGAACCAGGGCCCTGTGGGCCCTCTTGTTAAGTATGTATGCACTTTATCCCGTACTAACCACAGGCGATAGATCATTACGATAACTCAACCGTGCGACATAGTGCATTTTTACATCGCCAAAATGACTACTTTTCTGATGAAAAAAACTTCATATTTTCCCTATAAATGCTCAAAACATAGGCTGTGTGTGCTCGCACCAACGTACCCACAACCTATGTCTTGGAGCAAAAAAGAAAAAAGAAAAATGGTGAATACCTCCGTAAACCCCAGTTTTCTCTATATAAAGTGGGGTATAGGTGGGTCTTCATTTCACGGGCTTGTTCACGTGATGTATTTTCATTTTTTTGTGTTCATCATAACGTGAACAAATGCATGTCATGATCACAGCTGGAAACTCTGCTTTTTTGTTATGGTTTGTGTCGCTTATATTATTTTATGTTGGATCATGAACCTAACGGCAATTGTTTGGGAAAGAAACTGTCCTTTTGGCTTTCCACTATTGATGTTTCCATTAGGGCATGTTGTTTCATGCTTGTGTTTCTTTCCCGTTGGTGTCTCTGATGGGAGCTGTGGGTTGATTGTATCGATTCCTGATCATTGCATCCACTTCTTTTTTACAGGGCTATTACATTGTGTGCCTTATTTCTGCTTAAAATATAGATAAAACCGCCTCAATTCATTGACTCACCATCTACGTCTGATCTAAATATAGGAAAGAAAGCATAACATTTTGTTTGAAATATGCTTTATTTGGATATAATGCCAACGTCATTTTAGCATGCGACATATCGCGTTCATAGGTGGCACTCTAAAGTCGCTACAAAGTACATACATGAACGTCAAGGCTCTCTAGGGATGCAATTTTATTCTAGGAAAATCGGTTACATGCCATTCCAGGATTTATCCCATTATTCTTCTAGGCGGTCTGTCTGAGTTACTTGTTATAATCTGAAATGGTAACCGAATAGGATATTGCATCACGACAACACGCCTATATAATTTTGACCCTCTTGAACCATATTTTTATATAGTAAAACTGGGGTTTCCAGGGGGTATACATTATTTTTCTTATTTCTGCTCTAAAATATAGATTGTTGGGACTCGTTAGAACCGCCTCGACGAGGCGGTTCTAACGAGTGCCCACAATCTATATTTTGAGCAGAAATAAGAAAACTATCACAATTTTTCATCTTAAAATTTTCATTTTATTCGGCGATAAAGGTGGCAATGTATTTGTATAGGCGTGTTTGCGTAATGTTTGAAAGAAGAAATTGCTGGACATCTTTTTAAAAGCGTGAAATATGTTGTAGAGTGAAATAAAGCGCTACGTAACGAACGTTTTTTTTTTTTTTTTTTCATTTGCGTCACCAAATATCACATTATATGTGAAGATTGTCTGTCTAAGCTTCAGAGGTACTAAGCGGATGAGATAATATTTTGAGATAGAAAATGTCCGTACATCGTTTAAAAAAGAAGAAGTATGTGTCTTAGGGTGAAACAACGGGACAAATGATAACTATTTCTTTTCATTTGCATAACCAATGTTTCATGTTTTCCACTTTACAGTTAATGTCCCATGTCCCAATATATTTTCACAAAGACATTTCCCTATCGTGACGAAAGTAGGGAAAGTACCTAGGTAGGGAGTGTGGTGTTTTGCTTGTGCCCACCTGTGTAGTGCAGACGTACACTATATATTTATGCATCATATAATACCGACATGTATATATCCTGATTCACTCTTCAATTTAATGTATATAGTATATTTCAAGCTAGTGATATCCATACAGCATGTCTACCGGACACGTGAGCAAAAATTTACGGTTGCTTAAATTATTGACGTTTTTCTTGAAAAATAACAGTATGTCCCGAATAAAAAGAATTAATCATAAAACATAAATATTACAGTATTTAAGAATGTATTTTTGTTGCTGGAAGAAAACAATACACATTGCATTTGTGAGAAAATTACTTTTCAAAATGGTCACTTTTATTTGATGACTTCTCAGAATTATAAATCGTTACATCAATATATACCTGTATCACAGAACATGTACAATATGGGCCCCGTCAAGCGATTTGGGTACCTTTGGTACATCCGCGTAGTCTCGCCAGAACCTTCGCTGCTCGCTCATACAAGCAGTGAATCAAGAGGAACCTTCAGACAGAAAAAACACATCCCTGGCACCTCTGAGTGGCTGAGCATGCGGAGTTAAAATTTGTCATGACGGAATGCTCGAAGACACAAATTCGCTTGGCGGGGCTCATATGTAGGTGCGCTGGTAAATCGTTTGCCCCGAAACAGTCCGTAAAATACTTCAAAAGATGCATACTGCTGCCTCGGGTAAATGTAAATGAAAGGTATTTTCTGGGAATAAATATGTGAATCGTATGGGAACATTACGATAACACACCCGTGCGACAAAGTGCATTTTTTCACATCTCCAAAATGGCTGATTTTCTGACGAAAACCCGTGATATTTTGCTTATAAATACTGCAAACATAGGTTGTGGGTGCTCGTTAGAACCGCCTCATTGAGGTTGTGGGTGCTCGTTAGAACCGCCTCATTGAGGCGGTTCTAACGAGTACCCACAACCTAAATCTTGGAGCAAAAATAAGAAAAATAATATATACCCCCGTTAACCCCAGTTTTCTCTATATAAAGTGGGGTATAGGGGGGGGGGGGTCTTCATTTCACGGACTTGCTCACGTGATGAAAGCGAATACAATAATGAATGCTTTTCTGCACAAATCGTGGTCTTCTGGTTCATATTTTTATGTTCTCATTAGATTAATTTCAGAACAAAAATAGTTTGCTTTGTCGAAACACTGGCCAATGATTTGATCATGTTCGCCTATTTGTATAGCCTTTCAAAACGCAGTGAGACGTGACCGCACTTTTAATTTTGGACTCGTCCGTGTTTAAGGTAAGTCGCCTTTGCTGCTTTTTTACATTGGGCGATTGTTACCGTCTTATTCGTAATCTTATTCTTCCTGAAACCAGTATTGCGTTTATTCTAGATAGTCTAGTAACGCGTCTACCAGCTTCGTGAACTAGGGTTCGACTGTTGCGGAGTTTTTTTTCCATTTCCTTTTCTTTTTTTTTCGAACTTGTGTTGTTTCTTTACTCATGCTATATCAGCGTATAGTCTTCATTCATACACCTGTTAAATAGGATCACACGAGATGTTTGTTTGTTTGGTTGGTTGATTTGAGATGTTTCGTTACCGTCAGCATTGTTTAGGTTATTTTGGAGAAGTTGCTTCCAGTTGTGTGGGGTTTTACCCCACATTGAAATGACACACGGGTGTATATGCACCACTTTGCCTGGGCAGGCTTAGACATTCTAAACGGTTTACCATTGCTCATTTGCGGTGAGTTGCAGCTCCGCTTGGAAGCATCGTGTAGCCCGCCCGATCTATTTCTCCAGCCCCTATTGGGGGGTCACTACACTAGATGTATACCCATTTTATTGTAAAAATGAAACGAATACAAAGGGAATCATTATAGCTCGGATTCTAGAAGAATTATCAATTAATTAACTTTCATAGCCGTCAACGACGGTAAATGCGCTGTTGAAATGTATCTGACATAAAAATATAATTATTGAAACTAAGACAATGGAGGAAAAGATAAAGTATGTTAAGATAGAAATATAAACATTAAAAGATAAAATAATAAACGTTAACAATTAAATAGAACATAAAAATGTGCCGCTGGGACTCAACCCTCGTCTTAAAGATTTTAGTGTGAATCGCAGTACAGCACATTAATCACTTGCCAACGACTACTGGATAATGGCAATATCAAAACGTTTTGTAATATTTTTACAGTTCTGAGAAAAAAGGTATCCGAAACCTGCTTCCCCTTAAAAAAGGAATAGTCTTAAAACGCTTTAACTTTGGACTCTCAAAGGTCGTTGATAAAGTATAGCAGTGTCGAATTGTAAGGTGTGCACATGAATGTCAATGTATAGGATAGAGTACACATTGTGTTAGTGAGGGTGTGGTGGGGGCGGGGTGTTTTTTGTGTTTTTTGTTTTCTTTGTTTGTTTGATTTGAGGTTTAACGTCCCCGTCAACACTGTATAGGTTATTTTGGAGACGTTGCTTTCAATGTGTGGGACTTTTACCCGACATTAAGATGAAATGACGTCTCCAGCCCTGTCGCCCGATGAAAGCAATAGCGTTCATAAGCATGGACGGTCCGAATCGCAACGCTTTGCATGGGCAGGCTTAGATCCTCTAAACGGTTTACCAGTACTCGTGTGCGGTCGGTTTCAGCTCTGCTTTGAAGCATCATGCAGCCCATCTATTTCGTCAAGCCCCGGTGGGCGAGGCCATGTGGTCGGGGTGTAAAAGCACGGTTATATTGCTTTTGTGATGAATTTTGGAGAAAACTAAACTTCTTCCCGGGATACCTAGACAGCAGACTTTACTATATGATGTTGTAACAATGGTATTGGGCTGAGGATGGCCAATGTCTAAGACTGCCCATCTCCCTCCCATCGGAGCTGGGAGAAATACCCTGGGCTGCATGATACTTCCCCGCAGCGCTGAAACCCGCGCATGTGTACTGGTAATCCGCTTTGAAGGTCTAATTTTGCTTTTCGTAAAGGTTATCATTTAGAAGAAAAAAACTTAGATCTGATAAGTATTGAGTGTACAAGGTTTTCTGGGCCAGCATAGCTAGTGTCGGCCAATTTGGCCTCATCAGTGACACTTAGATATTGTCAAAATATAAGTGAAGGCAATAATCGATATATCCATCAGAGATACCAAAGGGACAGAAACACGAATACTGCTGCGCGCGTGAAACACGAATACTATCGCGCGCGTGAAACATCCGACATGAGTGTTCGAGAGCGATTCAATAAGCTTGAAGCTTTCATCAACATCAGAATCAGAAAAAAAATAAATTAGTATAAAATAAAGCTTGAAGTTTTCATCAGAATCAGAATCGCAAAAATAAATAAGTATAAATTAAACTAAAGAAACACGAACTTAAAACAAATATGCCCTATGAAACCATCACGAGCGGAAATCCAAAATTATAGTTACTTTCACATAAAATGGCCAAACGGCTACCCTTAACAATAATAATAATAATAATAAAAAAACAAAAAAAAAACATGTAAGCAAACCAAACATGCAAATACGAACGGACAGCCCGTGGACAGTTCAGGAAAACGTTTTTCGCTTTTGGGGGTGTCAGGGATATTAATCGATTTTACACATGTCCACAATGAACTCTATGACCCCAAAGAACAAGGAAATATAAACCATCACGAGAACACGCCTATATAATTTTGACCCCCTTGAACCCCACTTTTATATAGTAAAACTAGGGCGAGGATTGTGGCCACGTAAAATCGATTTAAGCCCCCCAGTGGAATTCGTTTCAGCTGTCCGTTCCAAGGCGGTTCTTCTGTCGCGGTTTATTTTTGTAATGGTTTGTCTTTAGGTGTTTGTGTCGCTCATATTATTTTATTTTGGATAGCTTTTTGGCCATTTTGTGGGAAAGTTACTGATAAGGCGGTTCTAACGAGTACCCACAATCTATATTTTGTGCAGAAAATAAGAACTTATTTCTGCTCTAAAATATAGATTGTGGGTACTCGTTAGCCTCGAAGAGGCGGTTCTAACGAGTACCAACAATCTATATTTTGAGCATAAATAAATACAATTTCATAACATTTCATCTTAAAATTTCCTTTTTTCGGTGGTAAAGTTTGGAATGTATTTGTATAGGCGTATTTTCGGAATATACACTATGATGAAAGGCATGGATACTTTTTACGTCCGTCACGCATTCCCTTAACAGCGGCAGTGACGTTAAATATATGTTCTATGAAAGGGTTATCCTTTGGAAGCAAGGAAACCGCTACACAATGAAAGCGTATGGAATGTACACGTTTTTCTGGGCCAGACTAGCTAGTTTCGGTCAAGTAGGTCTCATCAGGGATATTTTCAATTCCACAACCGAATCAATGATACCAAAGAACCAGAAAAGCCTGTCCAGGCAAATTGGTGCGGGTCGGACTGACCCTGCATATAAACCCTATATATTTTTGTTCGGACGGTAACGCTAGAGGTGTCATTTCATCGCAGTGTTGGTTAAAGTCCTAAACAATAATAAGCAACGTCTCCAAACTGATATAAATAGTGTTAACGGGGATGTTAATCCTAATTTCAATCAAGCCGACAAAAATGACGAAGTGGATCAAATAAAATGGACTATTATGAAAGAAACCTTTCTCATAATTATACTGTTTATTTTTTCATGAAACGACTGAAATACAATATTGATTATGATTGTTTTATGATTAGTTATATAATCAGAAACATCATAATAATCTTATTTTTCTAGAAACACACGAACATTCTAATCAATCGTAGATTTTAGTCCACGAGTCAGGGAAAAATGTTGGAAGTCCTAAAACAGTTTATCTCTTGTTTGATGTATGAAGCTGTTAGGCTTTAGAGCACGCCTTTCGCCATGATGGTGTTGCTGCGTCTGTCGACCCATGCTATTGCTGATGTTTGTCTTTGTGTTCCACTTTGTTCTGGACGTACAACACTCTAACCGCATTCTGTGACCAATAAAATATATTATTATTATCATTATTATTATTATTATTATTGTGTTTTTGTAACGTTTACAATGTCCATGTTTGTTGGTCTTGTGTCTTTGTAAGACCTGAGTGTAAATGAAGTGTCTGATATGCTATGTTATGAGTGATATAATCTATCCATTGACCATTTTGGTACGTTTTCGAGATGAAATACCAACACGTATATCAACTTAGGCAACGCCATTTTTGAGTCTCACCAATAAGCTATCCAAAATGAAATAATATAAGCGACACAAACACCCAAAGATAAACCGTAACAAAAATTACCGCGACGGAAGAACCGCCTTGGAACAGTCAGCCGAAACGAATACCACTGGGGGCTTAAATCGATTTTACGTGGGCACAATCCTCGCCCTGACTTCAGTAAAACGATGACTGTATACAACAATGCATAAATGTGCAGTAAAACATCCAACGAACAATATGTTAGAAGTTGAGGTAATGATCAGGAATCAATACAATTAACCAAAATGCTCTCATCAGAGAGACCAAAGGGGAAGAAACACAAACATGAAACAATAGACCCTAATGGAAAGCTGTCCCTTTACTCTTATGGTTTCTTTGGGCCATATGGCTTGAGATGTCTTTCGTCTAATTAATGGGTAAATACCAACAAATGGGAAGCAGTGTCTCTAACAATGACATAAATAGTCATTACTATTATGACGAGGACATTAAACCTCCACAAAAGGAAATGAACAAAAGAGGCTATTTTTAATCAAGAAACACAACAATTTTGATATATGAAGGCACTATGTCACACCCATTTATTATCGTTATCCAAAATATATATAAACTTATTAGCGATATATACATGTACATGCAAAGACGAACTCTGACAATAATAAACCGCAATAGATAAACCGCACTCGAACGATCAGTGTTTTAATGGGGGTGGGCCTTAAATCGATCTCACGTGGCCACTGTCTTCGCCCTTAGTTTTGTCGTGGTTAGACAAATAATTTGTTTAGTCCGCATTTAGGATTTCTAACTAATCGGTCGAACATCTACGATAATATAAATCATACGCATACAGAGATGAAACAATGATGAGGTCTTCGACTGCATAACTAAAGTGCTGGAACAAAAGAAATCCAAACGTTGGACTCCGGTGGACCCGAGCAGAGGCAGAGCATCAGTCACTTACCGACATTTCTTAAAAAGATTAAGTAAGTATTTAGGCTGGGCCTGTCATAAAGTCTAAGGCCCGACCCGCCGTCGTGCAATTAAAGAAGGAAGCAAAGTAATCAACTGTGATTGGATTAATTAGTATTCATGTTGTATCCAGTAATTCGTTTCTGCTCGCCGTGCCAAGGCGGTTCTTCTGTCGCGGTTTATTTTTGTTATGGTTTGTCTTTGGGTGTTTGTGTCGCTTGTATTATTTTATTTTGGATAGAATATTGACCATTTTGTGGGAGAGTAGCTGTCCTTTTGACTTTCCGCTATTGATGTTTCCTTTAGGTCTGTTGTTTCGTGTTTGTGTTTCTTTCCCTTTGGTGTCTCTGATCGGAGCTGTGGGTTGATTTATCGATTCCTGATCATTGGCTCCACTTCAATTTCTTATATCGTAAAATGAGTTTACGAAATTGTGAACTAAAATCATTACAAGCATACATTTTGTCTGAATTTATATACTAAATCACCGTAAAATTCACGTTCCTGATAGGCCTTGTTGACTCGGAGTTACGCTGAACATTGCACTTTGAGACAAGATTGAAAAGCCGTCTGTAAAATGAAGAAAAAGCTTTGCGAAATGTTGACACCGATAACCTTATTTAGAGGTCTTATTACGATTGATGAAGTCAATTTTGCATGGCTAGACACTCTGGCAAACCGAATAAACAGCAATATATAAACCCCGTAGGATGCCGCAAAATGACCTAAATGTGTTGAATGCAAAG
The DNA here is from genome assembly GCA_963580285.1 of Lucinisca nassula. Classification (NCBI taxonomy): domain Eukaryota; kingdom Metazoa; phylum Mollusca; class Bivalvia; order Lucinida; family Lucinidae; genus Lucinisca; species Lucinisca nassula. The sequence continues at coordinate 118,932,881 of OY757017.1, forward strand.
TTTAAGATATAGTTTTACCGTCGCTCCCAACTTGTGCGCCTTGTTAATCATGGCACACAAAAGGGGTGAGATCGGTAGTGTTAGAAACACAGGCATGGATAAGAATTTCTATGCCCTGTCCAAATTGTGTTCTATTCTGTTCTGCAATGATTGGTCTTTTATGCCGGAAATATAATAAGTTTTATTATACATTCGGAGAGGCAATTAAGCTAAAACGTTTTTTGTTTAATGGTGTTTGTTCGTTATTACTATATGTCTGATGCAAATAAATCATTATTTCTTATTTCCTGACACTCAAAGTAAGAAACAATAACGTTTTATATACACCAATTGTCACATGTTATTAAACTTCAATAATTGAAAAATACATTACCCAGACAAGTGGAGCTGCTGGAACATAGAGCCATGTTAGCATCTTCACTTTGTGCTGTGTCGATGCGTCAGCAACCACTACTTATACTTGCGACTTGTTAAGACTCTGACAAGACTGTCGATTTGTAGGCAGGTCAGCGTCTTTGCTGGACGCACATTAAAGTGCGTGTATATTCGTTACTGTCAATTTACCGACCACACAATGTGTTACGGTGCGGTTGTAAAATAGGTCAGTTTCCCGTCTCTCATGTCGGTTTTGGGTCTTTAAATAAATGTCTAATAGCGTAGATGTGACAAGTGTTTAGCTCATCTGACCTACCAATCATTGTGAGCTTTTGTGGCCGTGAGATGTCCGGCGTCGTCGTTTGTCGCCTATCGTTCATCATCTATCGTCCGTGCATAATTTGTCTTGTGAACACTTTATGGATGGATTTCAATATAACTTAACACAGTTTTGGTTCGATCATTATCAACGTTGCTCAGAATGACCATAACGGTAATATCGCAGTCAGCTCGAATATGGCTATTTCGGGCAGAAGAGTAGATCAGTAGGTCAAATCATAGAAAAACATTGTGAACAATCTAGAAGACGCCGTTTTGGTTCAATCATCATCAAACTTTCTCTTATGATCGACTTGACAATATCTGGATCATGTTAAAATGCGTCATGTAGGGTCAACAAGTAGATCAGTAGGGCAAATCATAGAAAAACCTTGTGAGCTTGGTCACATCATTATCAAACTTTCTCAGAATAATCGTGATGACAATATTTCATACGAGTTTGAATACGGTTTATGTCAGGTTAGAAAGTATGTCAGTAGGTCAAATCATGGATAATCCTTGTGAACCCTCTAGACGCCACAGTTTTGATCCAATCATCATCAAACGTTCTCAGAATGATTATCACGGCAATATCTAAGTTAAGTTCGAATATGGGTCATGTCCGGCCAAAATGTAGTTCAGTAGGTCAAATCATACAAAACCGTGTGTACACTAATGGTCACAGTTGTGGTCCAATTATCATCAATCTTACCCAGAATGACCGTCCTGAAGAGAAGCCTCCGTGGTTGTAGAGGTTACGCTACTCGCCTTGTACACCAGGGTTCGCAGGATCGATCGCGGGCTTCTCCAGACTTTCAGCTGAGTCTATAAACCGAGATCCCGTCTTCGTATGACCTTAGCTGTTAGTGGGGCGTAATACTCAAACACTCGCCCATAATCGTCTTGACAAAGTGTCGGTCTGTTTCGAATTAGGGTCATTCCGAGCCCCAAAGTAGGTAAATAGGTTATATCATACAAAAAAAATTGTGAACAGCCTAGACGCTACAGTTTTGGTCCAACGATCGTCAATTTTGCTCAGAATGATCATCTTGATAATATTTGAGTATGGGGCATGTCGGGTTAGAAAATAGGTCAGTATGTCAAATCATGGAAAAACGTGTTGAACACTCTAGGGGTCATATATATAGTCCATTCATCGCCACACTTGTTTAGAATGATCATCTTGACACTATCTCGGTCAAGTTCAAATATGGGTCAGGTCGGAATTAAAACGTAGGTCAGTAGGTCAGATCATAGAAACACCTTGTGAACACTCTAAAGACCACATGCTTGGAGTGCTGTTGTGCAGTGGTAAAGGATCGGATTTGAGATCGAGAGGTAGCCGGTTCGATCCTCGCAATAAGCAAGAAACTTTATCCACATTGTTTAGTACTGGTTCCTAACCAGGAAAAGAGGGCCACATGGAAGATTAGTACTAGTACAGAAATTGTAACTAAAGTCCATGATATAGTTATGACTGACAGACGAGTCAAAGGAAGATATATAGTCAGTGTAGTGGGTATTTCACATCATAAAAGAGAACATTCCATTCTGATAGGGGATCTTGCAATCAGAAAGCTTTCGGCCCGAGATTTCTGAAGTTGATCAGAAGCACACCAGGCGCACATTATCGAATGCTAATTTTAACCTTTTTGAGGAATAATCTGCCAACTTGTTTTCAGAGATTTGTCCTTGTCGATGAAACATTGGTCCAACATTTTACCCGATAGACCAAACAACAATCGAAAAAATGGAAGCAATCTCAACCTCGTCATAGAAGGCAAAGACTGTTCCAACAGCTGGGAAGATTACGGCCTCGGATTTCTGGGATGCAAATGGTATTCTGCTGATAGATTATCTCCAAAAGGGAAAACAATCATTGGCACATACTATGCTTCACTTCTTACGCAGTTTCGGAAAATATTAAACTAAAGTGCCGCGAAAAGCTCAATAAATTTGTGTTGATCCATTAGGACAGTGCTCCTGTTCACAAATCTGTCATTGCTATTGCTGCCATTCACGACTGTGGCTTTATATTACTTGAACATCGGCTTTATTCACCTGATCTCGCTCCATCAGACTTTCCTGTATTTCGAAAACGGACAACGGTTATTTCAGGCACTAATCTTCAGTCCCATGATGACGTCATATATGCAGTGGGAGACTTTCTAAACAGCCAAGAAAAGTTCTATAAAAATCGCATTGAGACCCTTAAACACCGCTGGCGAAAGTATATAGGTACTGTACAATTCAACACCTTCGCAATATAAATTAACCCTCGTAAGAATGAACATGTTTACAAAATTTTGGTCATACTGGTCAGGTCGGGTACAAATGTAGGCCAGGTAGGTCAAATCATATAAACCTATGCGCCACAGGTTTGGTCCAATCATTATCACACTCTCAGAGAATGACCGTGTTGACAATATCTTGATTCTAGGCTCAAGGTCAATGTCTCTGTCGCTAATTTTTGTCGATTTGTTTGTTTGATTTGAGGTTTAACGTCCCCGTCAACACTGTAAAGGTCATTTTGGAGACGTTGCTTCCAATTTTGTGGGACTTTTACCCGACATTGAGATGAAATGACATTTCAAGCCCTGTCGCCCAATGAAACCAATAGGGTTTATTAGCATGGACGGTCCGCCTCGCACACGGTTCCTGGACAGGCTTAGATCCTCTAAGCGATTTACCAGTACTAGTGTGCGGGCCGGATTCAGCCCTGCGTGGAAGCATCATGCATCCCATATATTTCATCAAGCCCCTATGGGCGGGGGCCATATTTTTGTCGAAAAAATATCGTTGTGACTCAGGTGCCTTCGTTTTTTGAATACTAACTTCACACAACTGTTCAGTATGCATCTCACAAAAATCAGTGTTCCAGGATGTTGGGATCAAGGTCAAGAAACTTTTGCCTACTTTTAGAAGAAAAAAAAAAAAACAAACACTTTTTTTTTTACTATAGCCCCTACATTTATTGTTGAATTTTAAAGTAACTTTACCAAATTTTGGATATGATAATGTCTCCAGCAAGTTAACCCAATCACGGTTGGCAACTTTGCTTCCCTCTTTAATTGCACGCCGGCGGGTCAGGCCTCAGATTCTATGACGGCTCCAACGTAAAGGCTTATTGAGAATTAGAGAGATCTAATCAAGGTAATGTTGGTTGGTGCCTGATGCTCTGTCTCTGGTCGGGTCCATCGGAGTCTAACTGTTGGTTTTCTTTTGCTCCAGCATTTCAGTGGTTTCTTGCTGTCGAGTCCTCGCCGTTGTCTCACCTCTGTGGTTCTTTGATTTTTTGTGTTCACGGAGATGTTGCACTGATGAGTTAGGAGGCCTTCATGCGGACTGAACAAATTATTTGTCTAAATCGCGACGGGGGTAAGGGCGAGGATTGTGGCCACGTAAAATCGATTTAAGCCCCCCAGTGGAAATCATTTCACCGACCGTTCCAAGGCGGTTCTTCTGTGGCGGTTTATTTATGGTGTTGTTTGTTACTTACTGTTTGTATCACTTGTGTCTTTTTATTTTGGATGGCCATATGGCCATTTTGTGGGAAAGTAACTGTTCTTATGGCCTTCCTTTGTTTAGGTTTCCATTATGGTCTGGTCGATTAATGTTTGTGTTTCTTTCCCTTTGGTGTCTTTGATGGGTTGAGTAAATTAATTGTATCGATTCCTGATCTTTGTTTTACTTCTACTTTTTAGGTACCTGGGTGCAAGGTCACTTGGCTATTTTTAAAAAGAATGTTATGATCACTCTAGCACATATGTTTATCAAAGGATTTTTATGTAACTTTACACAAATGATGGGTACGATTATATCTCAAGCAAGTTCGACTTTCAGAGAGCTGGAGTCAATTTAAAAATAAAAACAAAACTCACAGTAGCGGTTACATTTACTGATATATTTTGATGTAACTTCGCACACATGTTTGGTACGATAATATATTGAGCAAATGCAACTGTCATGGTCCTGAGCTTAAGTTTAGCGTCTGTTTTTCGAAACACATTTTCATGGCCCTGGCGCCTGTTTAATCAATGACATTTGCTGTAACTTCATACAAATATTAGGTATGATAATATCTCAAGCAAGATCAACATTCAGGGTTCTGGGCTCAAGGTCAAGGTCACTGTGACCAGTTTTAGAAAGCATTGTTAAGGCTCTTGTGCCTACATTTATGGATGAATTTGAATATGACGTAACGCAAATGTTTGGTATGATAATACATCGATCAATTCAACTTTCAGGCAGAGGTCATTATGGCTATTTTAGACAAACTTTTCATTGCTCTAGTGCTACATTTATCACTGTACTTTAATATTACTTCACAAACAAGTTGGGTATGATAATATCTCAAGCAAGCTCAACTTTCAAATAGAACGGAATACTTAACATTCGTCAGTATATGCGCAATGTATTTTATATAATGGTGTGATATGCTTTGATGGTATATAAATTTATGTGCATCTAAAAGATAATTTCGATCAGGTCCACACAGTTTGCTCTCCTCGTCCTCTTTTCTGTATATCAAAGAATTGGCAGAGAAAGGCGAAACGGTAACTTAAATCAGAACACATACTCTAGTCAGAATAGTACTGCGCCATCACATTTCGCTTCGGAAAGTGCATCCGTCCCACAATAAGACGTATGTGTCATTCTTTCTTAAAATAATGTACGATTTTGAAATTGAAAATACTTAATATGCAATGTTGTTTTTCTATCATATTCCATGGCATAATTAAATTTGATAGGGGCCGAATGAAAAGGCATCACTGATTACACATCAGACATACAAAAATCGTTTTAATGTGCATACCATGGCAATGATGGCGTAAAATTTTGATTTCTTATTTTAATTGTATAATTTTTATATAAATTATATGTAGCGGTAATGATGCAAACATTACAATCCAAAAATCAATAATCTCACTTTTTCAGAAAACCGTAAGTTTACATGTTCAAAATGACAAAGTACGTTTCCCAAATCTTTGATTTGTGCTTTTTGCTGTTTAAAATGTGTGTAAAGTAATCAATTACTGTGTCATGTTGTTCCTTATGCAAGCACGTATCGATAAATTTGGTTGCATGGCATTATTAGCCTCTAACAGAGGTTTTATCAAAAGAAAAGTTACGGAAATTACACATTTTTCTTGTAATGGAAATGGTGTCATGAAAATGACAGTTACGTTAATGATCAGTCATATCATATGACCAGGCCAATATATAGCTACAAAGATTGATTGTGTCTCTTCAGTATGCATCAAACAGTGAATGTATCACGAAAACTAATGAACAAATTCCATTATTACCTGGTATCATGTCATTACCGTAACGAACACTGTTTCGGAAACGACGGTTACGGAAAAGACAATTTCATCGTTCCACCAGTTTTTCACACCTTACTTTCATGACCGCCTAGTAGTTCTGTACACTTATTGTATGCGCACTTATGATATAGCTGTTAGTATGATCAGGGGGAACATCAAGTCAACAAGTCCGTGAAATGAAGACCCCCTAACCCCACTTTATATAGAGACAACTTGTGTATAGGCGATATGCATTATTTTTTCTAATTTCTACTCCAAGACGTAGGTTGTGGGTATTCGTTGGAACCGCCTTATTGAGGCGGTTCTAACGAGCACCCACAACCTATGTTCTGAGCATTAATAAGACAAATATTAAGGATTTTCATCAGAAAAGTAGCCATTTTGGAGATGGGAAAATGCACTTTATTGAATGAGGGAGTTATCGTAATGGTTAAGCATTAACATTGGTGTAAAGTAACGACTTACAGAAAAGGTTCTCATCTGAACTGGTGTCTTCACGTCCTTGTCCATTGCTTTAAATTTTACGAGGTTTGTGGCCATGTAAAATCAATTTAAGACCCCAGTGGAATTCGTTTCACTGACTCTTCCAAATGCGTTTCTTCTGTTGCGGTTTATTTTTGTTTTGGCGTGTCATTGAGTGTGCATACCGCTTATATTATTTTACTTTAGATAGCCAATTGGCCACTTTGTGGGAACGTAACTATCCTTTTGGCTTTCCGCTATTGATGTTACCATTAGGAACTAGTTGTTTCATGTTTCTGTTTCTTTCCCCTTGGTGTCTCTGATGGGAGCTGTGTGTTAATTGTATCGATTCCTGATCATTTACTTCAGTTCTATCCAAGTTAAATATTAACTAAATTATTCCCATCATTTAGAGTTTGCTGGGTGGTTAAATGGGGATTTCTCTTTCGGGAATTTCATTATCTTTCGAAAGTTAAATGTGTGTTAACGTTACGGAAATGATAAAAAATATGGGACAACATGTAAAGCCTCAAATGGACGATTGAAAATGTCTTATTGTACTCATTGTTTCTATATTTCATTACAGTTAGTAACGTTTGCTTAAACATTTCAAGTGAGGGACAGATATGGACATGCTTTTGAAGTTAATTCTTGATACGGCTCGTAAATATCCAAAAGTACCATACGGGGACATGTCTAAACGCAAGCCCCTAGCGAATCATCAATTTTGTAATTATATTCATATGAAATCTTAAAAAAGTAATACATGTTTAGTCTCAGTTTTGATTAATATTATACAGAAAATAAGTAGTTTGCATTAAAATGTAAGAAAGCGTGATAAATCTTCAAGGACTTACAGGGACATGAAATGCACATATATTTTGGAATTACCCATATATTTATTATGATGGATAACCAAATTTTCTAATTTTTGGACGGTTTTTAAAAAAAATCGGTCCTTTAAAATAGCGATTTCCGGGCGGGCGTCCTGCGGGCGGGCGGGTGGGCGGGCGGGCGTCGTCCCAGGTTTACCTTTTGGTTAACTTTTTTTTTCAAAAACCCGTCCATAATGCCTTTTGGCGTTTTTCTTGTTATATGTATGTCTCGATATCGTATTTGTCTAGATGATCGTAACTTGTATTTGTTATATTTGCTCTCGAACAAGGAAATTAATACGCATTACTCAAACACGCCTAAACAAATACATTGCCACCTTTATCGCCGAAAAATGAAAATAATATGATGAAAAATTGTGATTTTTTTCTTATTTCTGCTCTAACTATAGATTGTTTAGAACTGCCTCATCGAGGCGGTTCTAACGAGTACCCACATTCAATATTTTAGAGCAGAAATAAGAAACATAAGGTTTACCCCTGTAAACCCCAGTTTTACCATATAAAAGTAGGGTCCGAGGGAGTCAAATTTATATAGGCGTGTTTTCGTGATGAAACAGTGCCCGTTGACTTAGTATGCAATACCGGTATTCTGGAGAAAAAGAAGCATTTATTTTGAATTTTGTATGGGTAAAACAAAAAAGGCCTCTATGGTCCGGAGTTAAAGCCCGGCAAGGCAGTCGTTCTTTTGTAGTGTCTTATTTGCTTATTGGCTTTGTGTTTCGCCTCATTAGGATAACATCCGTGTGATATGGTGCATTTTTCAAACCTCAAAAAAGGTAATTTTTCTGATGAATATTTGTCCTATTTTTCTTATTTGTACTCAAAATATAGGTTGTGGGTGCTCGTGAGAACCGTTTCATTGAGGCGATTCTAACGAGTACCCATAACCTATGTCTTGGAGCAGAAATAAGGAATATAATGTTCCCCCCCCCCCCCCCCTCGAACCCCAGTTTTCTCTCTATAAAGTGGGGGTTAGGGGGTGTTCATTTCACGGACTTGTTCACGTGATGTGGACTTTTTGTGTGTGCCTCTGTGTCGCTTACCTTCTGTAGGTGACTTGAGATGCCTGCGTTTTTTTTATTATGACCTTTACTGGATGACCTTTTCTTACTTTTGAATTAGAATTTCTTTACCCTGTTCAAATGCTGTATGTTCGTTTTTGATGTCCGAGGATTTAATGAGGATTTATTTGTATCCAGAGAAATATTTTTAGATTTATTTTAATGTCCGAGAGGCAATAAAGGTAAAATTAAGTGCTACCATCTCTTTTTTTCACAATATGTGGGTATATTTATTGTTTTACTATACCATAAATGTTCGTAATAACTGTATGTCTGATGCAAATAAATCATTATTTCTTGACACTTATCTCAAAGTAAGAAACAATAAACGTTTTATATACGCCAATTGTCACGTTATTAAATTTCAATAAGTATGTAAACCTTTGCATGCAAATGACAAAATGAACATATTGCCCTGACATGTGGAGATTGGCATCAGGCTGCTGGAACATAGAGCCACGTTAACGTCATCAGTTTATGCTCCGTCGATGTTTTAGGAACCAAAGATAATACTTGCGACTTGTAGAGACTCTCAACTGACTGTGTGGATGTGAGACAGGTAAGAGTCTTTGATGGACGCTCCTCTAACCCATTGTATGCGAGAACCCCCAAAGGGGTACCCTGTGAAACAGTGCAGGCCCAGATCTCTTATCAGGACCTGCATTATTTGCTAACAAAAGTTTCCTTCAAAAATGGATTAAAAACGCAAAAATAGGCCTGGAACCCCTTATTTGACAAATGGACTTGCCCAACACATATAGCAGTGGAAGGATCCACTGGCATACAATGGGTTAAATGTGCGTATATTCATTGGATGTCAATCTACATTTTAGAACTACAGGTAATTACGCAGTGTATTACGGTGCGGTTGTAAAATACGTCAGTTGGCCTTCCTTCACGTCGGTTTTGGGTCTTTAAATTAATGTCTCATCCAGTGGATGGGTAAGTTTTACGTGGCTACGTGTTTGCTTACTGTACATTATGAGACATCTAAAAACTATGTCGCCATTCAAATCATTCCAATATCATATGAATAATTTGTTCTGTGTTCATCAACATGCTTAAAGAAACAGACAATTTAAGCCTCATTCATTCCCAAGATTACTTTTAGTCTGATACTCAAACTATTTAAGTCAAAGCAAATCCAAGGATACGTTAATGCTTTATGTAACGCATTTCAGCAATATAATACCACATGTAGTTTGTTTCCATGATTTTTTTTTTCGTTTTATCGTGATTAAGGCACATGCATGCTGTTAGACATGACGAGAACACGCCTATATAATTTTGACCCCCTTAAACCCCAATTTTATATAGTAAAACTGGGGTATAAAGGGTATACATTATTTTTTCTTATTTCTGCTCTAAAATATAGATTGTGGGTACTCGTTAGAACCGCCACGATGAGACGGTTCTAACGAGTACCCATTATCCATATTTTGACCAGAATCAAGAAAAATGTCACAATTTTTCATCTTAAAATTTTCGTTTTTTTCGGCGGTAAAGTTTACAGTGTATTTCAATAGGCGTGTATTCGTAATGAGGACGGATGCACGGAGGTGGAGGTAGATGATTGAACGTTACGATAACCAATCATATTCTTTCACATCTCCTAAACGATTCATCTGTTGATGAAAAAATGTGGTGTTATTCTAAACAATGTTCAACACATGGGTTGTTTGTGCTCGTTAGAACCGTTACAATGAGGTGGTTCTTACGGGTACCATTTAGGCGGATCTAACGCAGCACTCACCACCTATGTTTTGAACGCAAAAGAAATAAGGAAGATAATGTATACTTCTGTTATCCCCAGTTCTCTCAGTATAAATAGGGGGAATTATAAGAGTCTTCTTTACACGAGTTTGTTAACGAGATGACAAGTAATTATGCCCCGCCTCTTCTGTTACGTTGTTTTTAAACCCTACTCATAGTGTAGTCCCAAAGCGTCATTTTGTCACCTTCCACTCTTAAGAGGATTTGCGCATACTTGAACACACAAAGCAGAAGCAAAGGTTGTGAACAGGAAAATAATTACTTTACATCTCTCGCCCAAGACACCAAAAGCTTAAAATGTTAATTTTCCAACATGCGACAAAAGCACTTGCATATTTTAGATCGTGCTGGAAAAACATGCAAAGTTTGGAAACGATTGATCCTCTACTGTAAGGGAATTGAAGTTGCACAAACAAGGTACCCCCTATCTATACACGTAATACTATAATTCCATGAAAAATTGGTCGTATCATATCCTAGCATATTTCTGCAAAGATTCAACACTGTAAGAGGAGTTGCACAAACAATAAACGTATTATCAAATGCGGAATAAGATAATTACAGAATCACGCAACACTGAGAAATATGTCTCGCTTCTGAAGAATTATTATTTGAACCTGTCCGATATATATGCTCATCTTCGAAATTGTAACATACGTTTGTCATGACCGAACGCAGTAAAGAAACATATTTCGACCACAGCATAAAACACATTAAAGAAACTTATAAAAATATCGTAGCTTTCTGTAACAGCTTCGATAGATATACATGTTTCTATTTGCGCTGTCAATGATGTCGTGTTTCATCAGATTAATGAGGTCGTGTAGTAAACACCCCTCTAAACTCCACTGTATCAAAGAAGGGGATAATAGTGAACAAATTATTTGTCTTTATCGCAACAGAAGTGAGGGCGAGGATTGTGGCCACGTAAAATCGATTGAAGCACCCCAGTGGAATTCGTTGCCGTTGACCGTTCCAAGGGGTTCTTCTGTCGCCGTTTATTTTTGTTATGGGTCGTATTTGGGTGTTTGTGTCGCTTATATTATTTTATTTTTGATAGCATATTGGTCATTTTGTTGGAAAGTAACTGTCCTTTTGGTTTTCTGCTATTAGCGTTCACATTAGTGTCTGTTGTTTCATGTTTGTGCTTCTTTCCCTTTGGTGTCTTTGGTGGGAGCTGTGGGTTAATTGTATCGATTCCTGATCATTGCCCCCACTTCTATTTTATAGGGATATACATTGTTTTCTTTATGTTCAGTTTATACTAATTTATTTTTGATCGACTATGATGAAACCTCCAAACGTATTGGATCGGATAATTTCACTCGCGCGAGAGAGATGCAGCGAGTTTCACACCACTGCTACCCATTTACATCTGGGTCGAGTAAGGCATTGTCATAACGTGTCTTGACCAAGGCCATACCTCGTCTCCGGTAGCCGGATTCGAACCCACAGACTCTCGATCATAAGTCGAACGCGCTAACCACTGAGCTTAACCATAGATTTTGGGGTATTCGTTAGAACCGCCTCACTTGATAAAGGCGGGGATAACGATCATACACAATCTAGGTTTGAACTGCATTATGATAACACGCCCGTATGACATAGTGCATTTTTTCACATCTCCAAAATGGCTACTTTTATGATTAAATTATGCGATATTCTTCTTATAAATACTACGAACATAGGTTGTCGGTGCTTGTTAGAACCGCCTCATTGAGGCGGTTCTAACGAGTACCCACAACCTATGTCTGGGAGTAAAAATAAGAAAAATAATGTTTACCCCCTTAAACCCCAGTTTTCTCCATATAAAGTGGGGTTTAGGGGACTTGTTCACGTGATGGAAAATATGACCGTGTGTGCAGTTAGTGTGAGTGAGTTCCTATAGCTCTGTAGAAGACACTTTGTTTCTAAAGAAACCGCAATTTCTTCTATTATAAGTGCTCTTAATATGGAGTGCTGGTGCTCGTTAAAATTGCCACATCTGCACGGTTCTAACGTAAGCAAAATATGATTGATTGTAATGCTCATGAATCGATACAATTTACCCAAACATCCCATCAGAGTAAACACAAACATGAAAGCCAAAAGGACAGTTATTTTCCCACAAAATGACTTTTTGGCTATCCGAAACAAAAATATATAAGCGATACACACACCCAAAGACAAACCCTAACAAACATAAACCGCGATAGAAGACCCCCATTTGAACGGTCAGTGAAAAGAATTTCACGGTGGCTTGGGTGGGTGGGAAGGCGCTTAAATCGATATTGCGTGACCGCGTCCCCCCCTCCACCTTAATTCCGTGGCTATTTAGAAACTAGACATGTTTTCACAGGGAAACAATGTACCCCCTCCATAAACGTATCTTAAGCACCCATTTTAATTTACTTACTAGTCACCAAAATGTAAGCTGCAAACAAGCCATTTTTGGCAAAACAACTGACTGTTTTCGGGAGTCTGTGACCTTAAAAAACAGTCGTTGAAAATTCAGATCGCCAGACAAATTAGGTAGACTGTAATTAAAAATTGTACCGATTTTGACCAACATTCATCAATTCTTATATGATATAGGGTACGGATAAGTCATGTTTTCTGCCCCAAAAGAACAGGTTTCGGAAGCCCATGATCTTGGAGTGCAGAAAAGCCATTTTGGCCCAAAAGTGATTGTTTGGGGGACTGTGATCTTGTAAAAAGATCATGGTCACCAAAATATATTCAAACCTGCGGTGTGTTGTAATGGTATATTGTACCAAGTTAGAATAAAATTAATCAATTCGTTTAGGAGAAATAGTGCAGACAACCCATTTTTCCAAAATTGTCTGTGTTTGGGGGCATGTGACCTTGAAAAAAGATCAAGGTCAACCAAATCGAATCAATCTGCAACATGTAATGATATAATTTTCCAAGTTTGACGAAAATTAATTTGTTAATGAGATAGGGTGCAGGCAAGCCATTATTGGCCCACAATTGACTGTTTGTGGGGCATTGTGACCTTGAAAAAGGGCAAGGTCACCAAAATCTAATCAAATCTGCGGTATGTCGAAATGATATATTGTTCCAAGTTTCACTAAAATTGGTCAATTCGTAAATGCGATAGAGGGCTGACAAACCAAAAATTTGACTATTTTTTAGGGGGGGGGGGGGGGGGCTGTGACCTTAAAGAAAGCTCAAGGTCACCAAAGTCTAATCATATCTGTGATATGATGTGATGATATATTGTACATAGTTTGACTCAAACTAATTGATTACTAGGTAATAAGATAGAATTCAGACAAGCCATTTTTGGCCCAAAATTAATAGTTTTTTCGGGGGCCCATGACCTTGCAAAATGTCAAGGTCACTAAAATCTAACAAAGTCCCTGGTATGTTGTATTGATATATAGTACCAAGTTTGACTAAAATAATCATTCGTTGATGAGATAGAATGCAGACAAGACATTTTTGACCCCAAAATGACTTTTATTGGGGGGGGGTCTGTGACCTTGAAAATGAGATCAAGGTCATGCTAGCCTAACGAATGTTTTCTCCTATCCCAGTGATGTAACTATGCAAGTTTGGTCAAAACCCATCAATATGTTGAGAAGATATATTGCTTCAAACAGGCTACGTCGACGCCGACGATGACGCCGACGAAACGGGACACGCTCCGGTGGGGACATAAAAAAATTGTTCAGTACGCATGAAGTTCTTGTGTCTTGGTTTACTTTTGTTATGGCTCATCTTTGAATGTGTGCATCTCTTTTATTATTTTGTTTTGGACAGCCAACTGACCATTTTGTGGGAATGTAACTGTCCTTTTGGTTTTCCGCTATTGATGATTCCATTAGGGTCTAGTTGTTCAATATTGGTGTTTTTTTTTTTTTTTTTTTTTTTTTTCCTTTGGTGTCTCTAATGGGAGCTGTGGATTAATTGTATCCATTTCTGATTGTTGCATTCATTACGAAAACACACCTATACAAATACATTGCCAGTTTTTTTGGCCAAAAATTAGAAATTTTAAGATGAAAAATGGTGATATTTTTCTTATTTCTGCTCAAAACATAGATCATCTATGTGTTTGAGCAGAAATAAGAAAAATAATGTATACCCCCTTAAACCCCAGTTTTACTATATAAAAGTGGGGTATGAGAGGGTCAAAATTATATAGGCGTGTTCTCGTAATGCGCTTCTATTTCTTACCTCACAGGGCAACATCTCCGGGGACATAAGAATCAAACAAACATAGAGACGAAACAACTGTGAGGACTCGACATCAACAAACCACTGACATGCTGGAGCAAAAAAAAAAAACAAAACAAAAACAACAGTTAGACTCCTATGGCAAAGAAAAGTTCCTGCTACGCTGTTTAGAGTAAACGTGGCTAGCATTAAAACTATAGATATGGTTTTCAAGTAAATGTGTCATAACTGCCATAATTGTCTGAGCAAACAGACAAATGATTTTAAGTAGCAACATGATTTGTAAAGTATCGTCAGGATTAGTTTCCGTCAACGTAGCTAATAACGTTACCGGTGATCATAGCCGTCAAAATCAATCCTTTCAAAGTCATTTTATTTTCTGACAGTGTTACGATTTACTACATATTTATTAGAATACTGCCTATTCAAATAGTACACAGTATCGGTATTCAGGGGTGGGGGCAAAACGGGTATTTATTTTGATTTCTCACATCTCACATCTGAAAAAGCAGAGAGAGAGAGAGAGAGAGAGAGAGAGAGAGAGAGAGAGAGAGAGAGAGAGAGAGAGAGAGAGAGAGATAGGACATTCTACTACGATAACACGCTTATAAGAATATATTGTAATTTTTATGGCCGAAAAAAATGAAAAATTTAAAACAATAAATTAAGTTATTTTTCTTATTTCTACTCCGAAATATATATTGTGGGTACTCGCTAGAACCGCCTCGTCTAGGCGGTTCTAACCAGTAATCACAATCTATTTTTAAAGCAGAAATAAGAAGAATAAAGTCCATCCCTGTAAACCCCAGTTTTACTATATATAAGGGGGTCAAAATGAAATAGGTGTGTTTTCGTGATGAGCCATAATATGAATCCAAGTTCCATTTTGTGTGACGGCAAATATGTTCAAGAAAAGGGTTATCCTCCAGAAACAAAGAATTGACGAATTCACCACAGAACTAAAATGTACGGAGTGTGAACGTTTTCTCGACCAGACTCGCTCGTTTTCGCCATTATCGTTTTCAAAAATTATCTCAAAGGATAAGAAAAATATAAACTATACAATGATGAAGGTAAGGAAAACGTTTTATTTTTACGACCGACACACATTCTCGTAACGTCAGCTGTAGTGAGGTGGAATATCTTCAAGAAGGGATTATCCTCCGGAAGCAAGCAAAAACTGTTAATTGGGTTAACATATCTGTGTGGACACATCCGTTCCTTAATATAAAACTAGAAATGCGTCCATAGGACACGGATGCTCCCGCCTGAAAATATGTCTATGTTCGTATTCATCCATAGAAAGTTTTGGACCTTTTTTCACATTTGACCTCTAAGTATGACCTTGACCTTGGAGGTAAGGAACTTGGTTTTGTGTGAGGCAGATTGTCTCATGATGGCCAACATTTCTGCCAAGGAATTTCAAAATTCATCCAGAGATAAGAAAGTTTTTGACTGGGTTTAAGTTTCGGACCATTTTATTTACCTTTGACCTCTAAGTATGACCTTGACCTTGGAGGTACGGATCTGGGTTTGCACGTGACACATCGTCTCATGATGGTTAACATTTCTTCAAAGTAATTTCAAAATCCATCCAGAAATAAGTAAGTTATTGACTGCGTTTAAGTTTCGGACCCTTTTTTTCAACTTTGACCTCAAAGTATGACCTTGACCTTGGAGGTACGGACCTGGGTTTTGCACATGACACATCGTCTCATGATGGTTAACATTTCTACAAAGTAATTACAAAATCCATCCAGATATAAGAAAGTTATTGACCGCGTTTAAGTTTCGGACCCTTTTTTTACCTTTGACCTCTAAGTATGACCTTGACCTTGGAGGTAAAGACCTGGGTTTTGCACATGACACATCGACTCATGATGGTTAACATTTCTGCCGAGTAATTCAAAAATCCATCAAGAAATAATGAAGTTATTGACTGCGTTTAAGTTTCGGACGCACGGACGGACGGACGGACGCACGAACGAACGGACGGACAGGGGCAACGCTATATGCCCTTTCCACCATTCTTCGAATGGCGGGGGCATAAAAAGAAACATTTTGGAGGAGCATTTCTAATATTTCGGCTTCAAAGTGCGTTAGAACTGTCTCAATAAAGTGGTTTTGACGGGTACCCATAAACTATATTTTGAGCGAATATAAAGTATTTTCTCAAAAATTCCTAATTAAAAAGAACAAAACCACAAATATTCATCTGAAAAACAAATGCATTTTTTGAGATAGGACAGACGCTATTTACATCAGCTGATTTAGTCCTTGCAATGAACACCCCACTAAACCCCACATGTAGTGAAAACTAAAGTTGGATTTAGAGGGCGCTCATTTCTCGGACTTGCTAGCGTAATGCTGACGGCACCAGAGTATGAGAGGAAGAATGTTTGATGGAGTGTGTGGATTTAATAACAATCAGAAAATAATATATAGTTTATGAATAAAAAACTAATTGCACAAACCACTGTACCACTGAAATTATTCAGTACATTGTTGTATCTTGTGTCTAGTCCCTTTGTCCTCTGCAATAAAATATGTTTAATCTAACTGAATTTACGGGGGTATACATTATATTTACTTATTTTTGCTCCAAGACATATACTGACCGAAAATAGAAACTATACACTTTTAAATCTTCTCTCCTGATATAACAAGTGAATAATTCAATCAAATATTACCGATAAAGGATTAGACTATCTATTGACATGGATCCTGTAATAAATTAAGGAAAATCTGGTGTTCAAAATAAAAGTTTTCGGGGAAAATGTTAAAAAGTGCATTTTTCACAAAATCTTTATGTAATCGAATTTAGACTGCAACGTGTTTGCGTATAGGCACTGAGCCAAAAGAAAAGAATAAGAAAAGAACATAACATCTAAAAATTATTGAGCAAAAAAAAATCTATTGAAATCTCAAAAATTGTATTTTTCAGCGAAATTTTCAAAACGATGCTTTTGGCCAAAAATCGACGCATAAACGCTTTCAATCATTTTAACATCTTCATTTGTATCATAAATAATGAATAAAATAACAACTGCAATCAGAGATGCCATACTTTTGGCTCACTTCCGGTATTTTGATCAAATATTTCAAGGTCGATAACTTTTCTACCATTGCGAAATATTTCATTTTGTAAACAATTTGCCCTACGCTAGCTTGTGAGTAACAATTGGTAAAAGTGGAAATTATCAAGAAGCTAAAATTCTATGGAAATTTCAAAAACTGTATTTTTCAGCAAAATTTTCAAAATACTGCCTCAAGCCAAAAATCGACGCAAAAACACTTTAAATTGTTTTAACATCTTCATTTGCAATTTAAATATTGATTAAAACAAACAAAGTAATCAAAAATGCCTTATTTCTGGCTCTTTTTCGGTATTTTGGTCCAATATTTAAAGGTCGATAACTTTTCAACCATTGTCAAAATTTTCATTTTGTAAACAATTTTCCAAACGTGAGTTGATAAATAATGATCGCTTAGAATGGAAATCACATTCGTGACACAAAATGTTGACTCGATTGAAACTTTAACACCAAGATTTTGACCCTTGCCTTGAAACTGTGGCCCTGCCCGATAATCCGTAGCTAAAATTCACCATTTTATTCAATACATCAGTAGCAGACATTCCACTGATGATTATTTACATCACCGGAATTCAAATTTCATTGAAATGTTTTGCCAGTGACAATTCAAAAATGAGTGTATAGTTTCTATTTCCGGTGAGTATAGATTCTGTGTACTCGTTAGAACAAGCACCCACAACCTATGTTTGCTGTATATATAAAAAAATATCACGGCTTTTCATCAGAAAAGACGCCACATCACGAAAACCTGCCTATATAATTTTGACCCCCTTGAACCCCACTTTTATATAGTAAAACTGGGGTTTTCGGGGGTATACCTTATTTTTCTTATTTCTGTTCTAAAATATAGATTGTGGGTACTCGTTAGAACCGCCTCGATGAGGCGGTTCTAACGAGTGGCCACAATCTATATTTTGAGCATCGAGGCGGTTCTAACGAGTGCCCACAATCGATATTTTGAGCAGAAATAAGAAACGCCAAGTCGTTAGGACTTTGAAGATGCAAACATGACCTCTTCTCATTATTGCTAACAGTGACGGTTCTGATGTGACTGTGCATGTGCGCAGTCTGATCTGAACCATTATTATCCGCAAAAGCTTTTAACACTATTCCAAACTTACTACTAAATAGAAGTGAAGGCAATGATCAGGAATCGATACAATCAACCCACAGCTCCGTTCAGAGACACCAAAGGGAAAGAAGCACAGACATAAAGCAACAGACCTAATGGAAAAATCAATAGCTGAAAGCCAAACGGACAGTGACTGTCCCACAAAATGGCCAATAGGCTATCCAAAAGAAAATAATATAAGCATCACAAACACCCAAAGACAAACCATAACAAAAATAAACCGATAGAAGAACCGCCTTGGAACGGTCAGCGGAAACGAATTCCACTGGGGGGGGGGGGGGGGGGGCTTAAATCGAATTAACGTGGCCACAATCTTCGCCCCTTACTTCCGTCGCGATTTAGACAAATAATTTGTTCCGTCCGCATGAAGGCCTCCTAACTCATCAGTGCAACATCTCCACGAACACAAATAATCAAACAACCACAGATATTAAACAACGGTGAGGACTCGACAGCAAGAAACCACTGAAATGCTGGAGCAAAAGAAAACCAACAGTTAGACTCCGATGGGCCCGACCAGAGTAAGAGCATCAGGCCCAAGCCAACATTACCTTGAATTAGATCTCTCTAATTCTCAATAAGCCTTTACACTGGAACCGTCATAGAATCTGAGGCCTGACACACCGGCGTGCGATTAAAGAGGGAAGCGAAGTTGTCAACCGTGATTGGGTTAACTACCATGCATGCAGTCTGTCGTATAACATTCATGTTGTACCCAATCGTTTTATATCGAAGAATGACTTTACGAAATTAGGTGATGGAGTCATTCGTCCCACAAATTGCCACGAAATGATAAATCTTAGGAATCGCGAGGATTCGCTGTGGATGTTGTGTTTTTGTTTAGTTTTCCAGTCCAATTCGTGAAACTTTACGGTCTAGATATGATACGGGTACGATATTGTTACGGATGGTTGTTCGTGAGATTTCAACTGGATTTGCAGATATTATCAAGAATTCACTACGATGTATATGAAGCTATTCAGAACAATGCATATACGTTAGTAATCAGTAAAGAGTACGCCGAAGTCGTACGAATTCGATAGAAATAAAATGGATTCGTGACTGACCTTGAAAATTCGTAGGAGTTTTTCTCAAGGTAGTTCTTATTTGCTTCGTAATTGCTTCGGCATGCATTCGTGGCAGATTCGTATTCAATTCGTGGTTAAGCCACAAATTTATGGACCCCCACGGATAAGCTAAGAACTCCTACTAATGCCTGAGAAACAATTACCATTCAGGTGCGATGCCAAGTAATGCAAAACGAATTAACCCTTATCTTGCTGATTATTCATTCAAGCAACACCCATTTCTGTCTACCAACCAATCTTGATGTAATTTATTTCTATAAAGTCATAAACTGAATGCCAAACAGTGTTGCTCCTGAGCAGATGGCTGATCTACACTGTTTGCAAAGACAAGGGTTGTCGTGAACAGTAAGATAAGAATTAACAACAATTTCTGGAATCGGGAGTTCGTGTCCACAATTGTAAACAGTTAAAAAAATTGCCACGAATTCCCGATTGCTCACGAATGGCAAGAACTGACTGGGAATTATTTACGAATCAGTTAAGAACTTCACGAGCTGAATGCGATTTCACTATAATCCGACAATTTTACCATTTCAGTTGACTTCGTTGAGATTTGTGGAATTCTTAGTCTGTGTGGAATAAGCGACTTACATCTGTATTTCTCATGCTCTACTATTCATGGCTGAATTACGGGAATTCTGGATTTAATTTGCATTAGCGTAATGCTGTTGTCAGTCAACCTGGATGATGTATGGTCCCATAGATTCAATTTTGAAATATAACCCATTAATGGTTATTGTCGAACATGTCTTGTCTTCAATCATATTTTAATTAGTACGAAGCTGGGAACGAATTCATGAAATTGTTATCGATCGTTTACATCCCGACACACAGTCTTTATAGATTCTATATAATTCTGACTCCTTGAACCCCCTATAATATCGTAAAACTGGGGTTTACTTGTAAACATTATTTGTCTAATGTGTGTGAGTGTGTTTCAGTTTTACGTCCCACCAACAGCTCAAGTCGACCTGGACGGAATTGGAAAAAAAAATAGCTCGCTAAAAGAGAAGTTTTTTTCTTGGATATCTGTTTGGTTTCTTGTCTGATTCATAACAGATAAGCGTAAACCAGCAACATTTTATTGTTGGTTACCCTAGATTGTGATTTTTTTTGTCTTGTAGATTGAAAAAATTGCTGACATTCTTTCCCGCCATTACCTCACTAATGGGTGGGGTAACGTAAACTGAAATTCTTAGGATCAAAATTAGGTCGCTTGGCATATTCATTTTTTTCTGGACAGCCTGTGTGTTGTAAGATATTTGAGTGTACTGAGCTGTATATAAGTGGACCAGTATACTGATTAGCCCTTTGTAGTTGTCAGTGTGCTGGCTGTGACAAACTCGGAATCAGGTTTGTTGCTTGACACCCATAATAAATCATTAGAAATCATCAAATCACTACCCGGTATATTAAAATGAAGGTCTCCCTGTTTCCCATGGTCTTAATTCTTGGGTTCACTCGGAAAACAACTTACAGAATGCATCCAGATGATGGAAATCAGGAGTGCAAGATTACAAATAAGGAGAGCAGTAGTAGAATTTCCCAGTACTTGGCATTTACAAGGAAGAATTGGAACAGAAGGTGTTCGGAGGGCTTGCGAAACTTCAAGTCCTCACGCGGTACAAACTTGGCTATACTTCTAATCTTGGCCGGAGACATTGAAACTAACCCCGGCCAAAGGTTTCGCTGCGGACTCTGCAAAAAATACTGCAAAGGTTCCGAGAAATGGATAGAATGTGAGGACTGTAACAAGCGCTTTCACTCCTCATGTTCTGATTTGGATAACAGTCAATTGTTAGAAATTGAATCTAGAGCTGGAACTTGGTATTGCAAAGACTGCAAAGCTGACTGTGGTCTTTGCAGTGGTGCTGTCCTTAATGGCCACAAAGCCGTTCAGTGTGATCAATGTGAAATGTGGATACAAACTCAATGTTCCTTTATTTCAGAAGCAGAATATGGCACTTTGGTAAATTCAAGCTGCCACTGGATATGTCCAAAATGTGAGGTCTGTAACTTTTCAGACTCCTTCTTTGAAGAATATGTAGAACTGAGTAAGCCAAACAGGTTTGAACCTCTGTCAGAGGATAAGAGAGGCAAATCTTCGACTGCTGATGAAACGAAGTCAAATTTTGTGAAAGGTTTGAAACTTTGCAGTATAAACATAAATGGAATTAGAGGAAACATTCTTGAACTTTTAGCTTTCCTCAATACATCTCAACCTCATATTGTTGCTATTCAGGAAACAAAGATTGACAGTTCAATTACTACATCTGAGATTTTCCCTGAAACCTGTCAGTACTGTGTCTACAGAAAAGATAGGAACTCTCATGGCGGTGGGGTGATGTGGCTCATTCATAGAGACATTCCTCACATGCCTTTCATGGAACTGGAAAATGACACCGAATCGGTCTGGGTTAAGGTTTTTGCAAATAAAACTTCCCACTTCGTAGCAAGTTGGTATCGACCACCAACTGGTACGATCGAAAACTTCCAGTTGTTTAAAGACCAACTGGAATGCATCAAATCGCAGCATAAGGGTAAAAAAACTCCCGGCTGTACATGTTCTAGGTGACCTCAACTTCAGAGACATTGCTTGGCCCGACAGGCTCAGCAAACAAGGCACAATGCTGAGTCAGTCGGAAGGACAAATATTAATTGATATTATGAACGACCATGGCCTTGAACAAATTGTTATCTTCCCCACTCGTGATAAGAACACATTGGGTCTGATCCTTACGACTTTGCCAGGACAATTCGAAGACAGTCATTCCCCAGATAAACTAAGTGACCACGATATTGTCTCCGGATATTTAAAATTCACACCCACCAATAAAGAAACCTCGGAGGAAGGTGTACTCATATCAGAAAGGTGACTATGAAACTATGAGGAAGGATGCACTGAGATTTGCAAAGGAGAAATACTTTAATGGTCATTCAGATGCTCGGTCTGTACAGGAGAATTTTGTTTTGACAACTTTTTCATTCATACTTCGGCCGAAAATCATATCCCCTCAAAAACTAGTAGGTCTGTATCTTCTATTCAATGGATCACTCCAGAGATAAGGAGAAAAATTCGCAGAAGGAATAAGATTCATGCAAAGGCAAAAAAGACAGGAATCGGTAAACTCAGGACAAAATTTGAAAACTTGAGACGTGAAATCAAGACTGATATAAAAAAATCAGCATGATTTGTATGTGAATAACTTGGTAGGTGATGTTAAGGCAAATCCCAGAGATGGAGTAAGTTAATTGTATCAATTCCTGCTCTTTGTTTTACTTCTACTTTCTACAGATATATCAATAGCCAGAAGAAAGACAGGCAAGGTATCCCGCCCCTTAATAAAAGAGGAGGGAACGGGGTTGCTGAATCAGACTCTGAAAGGGCAGAGGAACTAGTTGGTCATTTTAATGATGCGTTTAATAAAACTGAGTTCACGGAGGTTCCATTGAATGGAAGATCGACCCCATTCATGAATAATATTGTTGTGACAGCTGCAGGCGTGATCAAGTTACTTCAAGGCTTAAACCCCAGTAAGGCATTAGGACCTGATGAGCTTCATCCTAGAGTCCTGAAGGAACTAGCAAATGAGTTGGGTCCAGTTTTTGCACACTTGTTTCAACAGTCTCTTGATACGGGTGAAATCCCCAAAGAATGGCTCTTAGCAAACATCTTTCCACTCTTCAAAAAAGGAGATAGGGCTCTTGCCCTTAATTATCGCCCTGTGTCTCTGACTTGTGTTCTGTGTAAATTGCTGGAACATATAGTCTGCTCAAACATCATGGCCCACTTGGACGAACATAAACTTTTGTCAGACAGACAACATGCATTTAGGAAAAGGCACAGTTGTGAAACTCAGCTAAGCACAGTTATTAATGACTGGGCAAAAATCTTGGACAAAGGGGGACAGGTGGACACATTTATTCTGGACTTCGAGAAGGCTTTTGACACCCCTCCTCATGAACTACTTAAATCTAAGTTATTTGGTTATGGAATTGAGGGAAAGACCCTCAAATGGATAGATTCCTTTCTTTGCTATAGAAAACAGCGGGTTGTTGCTAATGGTGAATCTTCCGAGTGGGCTCCAGTTTTGTCTGGAGTCCCGCAAGGGACCGTTCTTGGTCCACTTTTGTTCTCCCTGTACATCAATGATATTTCCACTGACATTGGCTCAGAAATAAGACTGTTCGCAGATGACTGTGTTTGTTACCGGGAACTAAGAGATACAGATGACTCAATGAAACTTCAGGCTGACATAGATAGATTAGGATGTTGGGCCCGAAAATGGGGCATGAGATTTCAGCCAGTTAAATGCAATATTATGCAGATAACTAGGAAGAGATCGAATAAAGTTGAGGCTTCTTACACCTTACAGGGAACGGTCCTCGAGAATGTGGACTCCATTAAATACCTTGGAATGACAATTTCACACAACTTGAGATGGAATACTCATATTAGCAAATGTGTACTAAGGCAAATAGAACGCTTGGTTTCCTGAAGCGAAATCTTCATCAGTGTCCCCAGGATGTGAAAGAGGCAGCATATAAAGGTCTTGTTCGCAAATCTTGGAATATGTGAGTTGTATCTGGGACCCAAGTGGAGTGGTCCTTAACGAGGAAATTGATAAAGTTCAGAATAGAGCTGCTAGATTTGTAACAGGAAATTACTGCTTTGAAACTTGGAGCATGACTGGAATACTTGGAAAATTAAAATGGGAGTCTCTATAGAAAAGGAGAAAAGACAGTAGGCTAATCCTATTATATAAAGGTCGAAAGGGTGCTGCCAGCATTCCAACAGATGACCTTGTTCCCCAAGCTAGACACTGTAGAAATCACCATTCGTTGGCGTTTCAGACCCTTACTGCAAGAACTGACATTTATAAAGAGTCGTTCTTCCCCCAGAACCATTAGAGATTGGAATGCCCTTCCCGATTCGATTATTTCGACAGCAGAAGCTGCTGATGATTGTGTAGCTAAATTTACCTCTTTGGTTAGAGCTAGGGACTAACTTACCCCATCACAGGTTCTGGTGTATGAATGTCTTTTGACGTGTCACCAGTATCAATTCTGATTCTGATTCTGATTGAAGTCATACGGAGATGGTACCTCGGTTTAAAGACACATCCGAAAGTCTGGAGAAGCCCGGGATCGATCCTGCAATCCCTGGTTTATCAGGCGAGTAGCATAACCACAACACCACAGAGGCTTCTGTTTGTCTGATGTCTGTTCTAAAATATAGATTGTGGCTACTCGTTAAAACCGCTTCATCGAGGACCATAATCTACATTTTGAGCAGAAATAAGAAAACTATCACAATATTTCATGTTTAAAGTTTCATTTTTTTCGGCGGTAAAATTTGCAATGTATTTGTATTGGCGTGTTTTCCTAATCATCTCAAGTAAAAGCCATTCCACAAGACCTACAATAATGCATGATGATCAGCAGTCCGGATACCAAAGCAGTAGGACAGGAGCAACCGTATGAGCCCCGCCAAGCGAATTTGGGTCTTCGAGCATTCCGTCATGACAAATTTTAACTGCGCATGCCCAGCCATTCAGAGGGACCAGGGATATGGCTTCTGTCTGAAGGTTCCTCTTGATTCACTACTTGTATGAGCGAGCAGCGAAGGTTCTGGCGAGACTGCACGGATGCGCATGCTCGCCTGAACCGTCGCTGCTCGCATAGCCGATAAGTACCAAAATCGCTTGACGGGGCCCGTATAATGATTCAATGAACGCCCTTCCATACGCCAGGCTGTAGGTTTACAGATGTATTTACATTATATTTTATCATAGGTTTCAGGCACGCGTTAGAAAAAAGAACACCCTCAACATATGTTTAGAGTATAAATAAGACAAATATAAAACATTTTCATCCGGAAGGTTACCCATTTGGGGATAAGAAAGAATGCACTATGCCGCACGGGGTTTTATCTTAATGATTTGGCTGATTTCTCTGTAAATAGAGTCCAGTTTGTAAAAGGATCGTGTAGGCGATCAGGGATGACCTTAATCGGAGAGCGCGCAAAACGAAAACATAGCTATCCGGCAAAGCAGTTCCAAAGAGAACCCAAACATTATGTTTCCAAGCCAGAGTAAGAAAAATAATGAACACCCCTGTAAACCCTTGTTTTAAAATAGTGGGGGTCTAAATTATACAGGCGTGTTTTTATAATGCATTGCGCCGGCTGATCTGAATTTCTCTAGACGAATAAAATAGAAGTGTAGGCAATGATCATGAATCGATACAATTAATCGACAGCTCCAATCAGATACACCAAAGGGAAAAACACACAGACATGAACAACAGACCCTAATGGAAACACCAATAGCGGAAAGCCAAAAGGACAGTCACTTCCCACAAAATGGCCAATTAATTAACCAAAACAAAATAATAAAAGCGACACAAACACCCAAAGACAAACCATAACAATAATAAACCGTGACAGAAGAACCGCCTTGGAACGGTCAGTGAAACGAATTCCACTGGAGGGCTTAAATTGATTTGATGCGGCCACAATAATTGCCCTTACTTCCGTCGCGATTTAGACAAATAATTTGTTCAGTCCGCATAAAGTCCTTCTAACTCATCAGTGCAACATCTCCGTGAACACAAAAATCAAACAACCACAGAGATGAAACAACCGTGAGGACTTGACAGCAAGAAACCACTGAAATGCTGGACCAAAAAAAAAACCAACAGTTAGACTCCGATAGGCCCGACCGGAGACAGAGCATCAGGCACCCACCAACATTACGTAGTATTAGATTCCCTCTAATTCTCAATACGCCTTTACGCTGGACCGACATAGAATCTGAGGTCTGACCCACCGGAGTGCAATGAAAGAGGGAAGCAAAGTTGTCAACCGTGATTGGGTTAACTACCATGCATGCAGTCTGCCGAATAACATTTATGCTGTACCCAATCTTTTCATATCGAAGAATGATGCTGAAGTCATTGCGGTTATATATTTTTCTAAATTTGTATACTAAGTCAGCATAAAATTTGGGTTCCGATAGACCTTGATGCAGAAGTGATATGGCCTTATACATAGTTGTGTTTTGCGCTAGGGCGTATTCAGCCATCGTATGCCGTGAGATTCGCAAACATGTGCAATATGTGCGTTGTGACCTGAAGCTCGGCGAGACCTGCATATTGCGGTTTGAGATCCGGAAATGAATGGAATAAGAGTTGCGTAGGCGCACTTTGATCTTATGTTTTATGGCTCGCCTCTACTTATCATGATTTCGATATGAACTGCTTATTTCGATCTGGAGACTTATAACATTAAGTTAGCCCAAAAGTGCTCATTGCATGCCCTCGAAGTACGCCCCGTGGCTTGAAATGCAAAGTTTCAGCCAATGTATCCACTTCTTGAAGGCGTCACTCACTGTACACAGATTAGGGCACAGTAATCAGGTATTGATGAATGGCAGATCCAGGTGCTTGTCGGGACTGGTATTTTCGCCCAGCAAGGAAGGATTTCAATTTCGGAAAAAAAAGAAATCACATGGGGCAAGGTCTGGTGAATACGGGGCGTGAGGCAAAACAGTTACTTTTTCTTTCTTCAAAAACGCCGTAACTATTGCGGAGGTATGAGCCGGAGCACTGACATATAGAAGACGGACATGTTTAAAACCAGTTGCAGGGCCTCGTTTCTGATAATACTTTTTCAGTTTTTTTCTGTTCTGCGTCTTTGTAGTACCGTCCGGTGATGCTATTGTCCTTTTTCTCCAACACTTTTATTGCGACTCCTTCAAAAGAGAAGACTAATGCATACAACACTTTTTGTACTCGAAGAACGTTTGGTGATTATTGCGGGTAAGCTGCGTTTAGTGGCCCAGCTCTTATTGCTATCCTTTCTGACGGGCTGATATTAATGGATCTAGATTTCATCACCTGTGACGACGTTGGCAAACTACTTTTTGTTATATTTTCGAAACATTTGAAGCAGCGTTTTGGCCACTTTAACCCGTTGCCTCTTTTGCTCATCAGTTAGTAAATATGGCACCCATCTAGCATTATTCTTTCTGACTTTCAAATGCTTCTTCAAAATTAGGTGAATTGTTGATAGTGATACGCCTACCTTTCGTGCAATATCGCGAATTGTAAATCTGGCATCTCCTTCAATGATTTCCTTTATTTTGGAAACGATTTCTTTACGTGATGCAGATTTTGGCATACCTGATTTCGGTGCACTTTTGATGGACCCTACACCAGACTCAAATCTCTTTTTCCATCGTCGAACTGTGTCATCAGTCCGTAAGCAATAGAAATATCAGTCATCATCTACTTCAAAGAACAACTGGGCTTTGAGCGAGCTTTGATGTAAGACCGTATTTCATCTCAATGATTCCGTGTATTCAAAAGGCAAGCCATCACGTGAACAAGTCCGTGAAATGAAGACCCCCTGAACTCCACTTCATATAGAGAAAACTGGGGTTTATGGGGGTATACATTATTTTTCTTATTTCTGCTTCAAGACATACGTTGTGGGTACTCGTTAGAGCACCCAAAACCTATGTTTTTTGAGCATTTATAAGATAAATACCACGGATTTTCATCAGAAAAGAAGCCGTTTCTGAGATGTTGAAATACACTATGTCGTACGGGTGAATTATCGTAAATGTTTATGTCTTACACTTAGTGTAACGTGTACATTTATAACCGTTGTGTAGGTATTGAATAGTCCTATACATGTATGTATTGGTTTTTATCGTGCGTACGTGGATATCGAGCTCGAGGCCAATAAACAATTCATTTCGAACATCCCTCGTATTTGCTGTGCACACATAAAGTGAGGGCAGCGACTAATTAACCTCGATGATTTAGTTCAGAAAAAGGCAATATTTTAAAGTTCATACACGGAAGTACACAGTTTAACCCATAAATATCATTAATATTTTCCACACAGTAAGTTTACAGTGGTCCATTTTTATATAGGTGTCAGATTTGGTTTTCTTTGTGGCACATTTTACAAAAATGATGTTCTTAAAGCAAATAGTGTAGACCCAGATCAGTTGCCGTATTCTGTGGCCTCTCGTCTTGGTTCTGCACTGTTTGTCAAAGTCACACGGCATATATGGGGTAAATTAGTTGAATAAACTCGTGAGAAAAAGGTACCTATATGTAATAAATTAGCAAGTCCGTGAACCCCAATATATATACTCAGTGAAAAAAAGTTACAATAACAACTTCCGGGTAAATTCCAGTATCTATCCGGAAAAACCATTCAGCTAAAGATGGCTGTAAACATGCAAATCGAAGGTTTAGCTACAGAATGCATGAACTTGCATTTGCCCATACTATTCTGCTCAAGAGTTGTCTTGTCTAGAAAGATTTTGCTAGGAATTTGGCATTGCGCTTGTGTAGATGATCATTTAGCGCCTGAGATGAAAGACCATGTCCATGAAACATCGAAACTCACTCAATAGGAAAAGTAGAAGTAAAACAAAGATCAGGAATTGATACAATTAACTTACTCCACCCATAAAAGACACGAAAGGGAAAGAAATACAAACATTAAGCGACCAGACCATAATGGAAACCTAAACAAAGGAAGGCCATAAGGACAGTTACTTTCCCACAAAATGGCCATATGGCCATCCAAAATTAAAAAACACAAGTGATACACACAGTAAGTAACAAACAACAACATAAATAAATCGCCACAGAAGAGCCGCCTTGGAACGGTCAGTGGAAGATTTCCACTGGGGGGCTTAAATCGATTTTACGTGGCCACAATCCTCGCCCTTACTTCCGTCGCGATTTTGACAAATAATTTGTTCAGTCCGCATGAAGGCCTCCTAACTCATCAGTGCAACATCTCCGTGAACACAAAAATCAAAGAACCTTGGAGGTGAGACAACGGTGAGGACAGCAAGAAACCACTGAAATGATGGAGCAAAAGAAAACCAACAGTTAGACTCCGATGAGCCCGACCAGAGACAGAGCATCAGGCACCAACCGACATTATCTCTCTAATTCTCAATAAGCCTTTACGTTGGAGCCGTCATAGAATCTGAGGCCTGACCCACCTGCGTGCAATTAAAGAGGGAAGCAAAATTGCCAACCGTGATTGGGTTAACTACCATGCATGCAGTCTGTCGTATAATATCCATGTTGTACCCAAGCTTTTTATATCGAAGAATGATTTTACGAAATTGGGTGCTGAAGTCATTGCGGTTATATATTTTTCTGAATTTATATACTAAGACACCATAAAATTCGGGTTCCGATAGACCTTGTTGCAGAATACTGCATGATCATATACTTTGAAGAATTGTCTCTCCTCTGTCATCAGGAATGAACAGAGAACGTGGCAAATATGCACGTTGATGGATATATACTTGTCATTAAATCATTGGAAAGAACACAAGCCAGTTTTTCAAAACACATGATTTTTACTTGTGTGTCTATGAAATAAATCACAGTGAAATACATTGAAGTGTCCATAGTGTAAGTCACTCACACAAGTACAGACTTCCAGATGGATGCATGGGTGTATAGAATAGTAGATTCCATTTTATTTTGAACAAATTTTCTGTCAAATGCTGAGGATATTAAACATTTAAATATGTATTTCAAATGCATGTATAATTTCTTATGTTTGTAATAAAGAACTTCATCTTATGTTTAATACACCATGCAAGTGAAAAATTGAGTATGGACCCACAGTCGTGTAAACCTTAAGAATCATATTTAAAATTCTTTTCTTTTAGTTTGTAGTGAAGTTTAACGGCCCAGCCAACAATATTTTAGGTGATTATTGAGCCGGTCAGTTTACCTATCCACAGGCTTATTCGTAAGCGGTTCACCAGAACAGTGCACTTTCTTTTGCCAAAAACTGACAAATGTCCTTCTTGAATCAGCGGAACAGAGAGTATTAGCATAGAAAAAAAAATCATCATCAATCGCCACGAAAAAGTGTTGCCAATCCAGGCAGCTATGATCCAGTGTACTCCTGATCACCAGTCACATGCACATACGGCTGAGCTACTGAGACTGCCAAGATTCTTGCTTCATATGAAAACCAGTACATATTTTAAATTTCTTTAGTTTACAGAGAATGTAAGGATTTACATTTCTGTAAGACTTGTTGACAAGAAGAATAGGTCTGATATATCAATACTAATTTTCTTTCAAAAAGATGTGAAGCATTGATGCCCCAGACAGTACATGTGAAATATGAAAGCACTATTACAAACAAATCCAAAGGTTCGGCTGATGTTAATTTTTAAAAAAATTAATAGGTCAAGGTTAACAGCTAAAACATTATGGTACCACTGGAAAGGTCTGTGGCAAGGAATGCTTATGCTAAATTAGAAAGTCCAATCATTCAGCAATAGAAAGTTGCGGCCAATGTTACGTTTTTTTTGTAGGTCAAACCATTAACATCAAGGTCAACATCATAAGTTTAAACATTATGGTACCACTGGAATGAATGCACATGTGAAATATGAAAGTCCTATCTATAAAGATTCGAAAGTTTGTGCCAATGTTAAGTTTTTTGCTGAAAAAGGTTACACAAACAGATTATTTGCAACTGATTATTATTCAATGAAGAAATTTATGTAACAATCCTAAAAAATGGGACACCTTGAGAAATTGGTCTGTAACTCCAAAATTGAAACAAATTTGTTTCATGATCAAACAAGGAGTCTAAAATGTGCAGATGAAATGGTAAATAGTGTAGACTCTGATCAGACTGGTTGTTCATGATAATTATGACCTAGGTTTGCTATGTTTGCTTAGGCTTATGTGTCCCAAAATTTCGGTTTATTATGGTACAATTACCTTCGGCATGAAATGGGAGAAGGACCTGCTATGGGTTCTGTAGTTGGAGTAACAGTGGCTGGTATAGTATCTGTTGACACAGGATTTGCAGCATAGGTTTTTGGCTTCTTTGGTGCTTTCTTACATTCATACTGAAAATAAAAAAAAAAACATAACCGAAATTTTTTCCTATTTTGGTTCTATGCCTGTAATAAAATTATTTCAATGGTGTTGAGTATATTACTAAGGGGTGTTTTTGGCCTCCTAACGACTTTGTTTATTTCTGGCTTATTTCTGGCTTATTGTTAGCATACATATGCCTAATTATTTGGAACATATGTGGTTTTGGTATTTAAGCAGTTTTTTCTGAGTTACAGGCTTTTCAAAGTGGGTGGGGTAACTCCACACAGTTTTGACATGTATTTTGTGTCTCATTTAAAGGTAGAAAAATAGTACCATACATGACACGTTATTATATAAAATTACAGGGGAAGGTCTAACTCTATGTTTTGTCACAAGTTTATTCACCAAAATTCATTATTTCGGGGAAAAATATGGTTTAAGAAACCTTGGGTCATTTTTGAGATTTTTTAACAGTAAAGTTCTTTTTTTTTCTTCTTATATCTTCGGTATACATTAACCTATAGTGGTGAAACTCCCACCATGCAAGCATACTAATTAGGTAATATAACTCAAATGATCATTTGAGATGTTGACCTATATTTCACAGTTGAATGAACATTCTTATTTCATTTTAATGGGTTAGATTTTTGTTTCCATCAGTTCAAGAGTTTAGATAATTCTAGCATTTGGATAAACAGGCGATGGGTTTAAACATTTTTAAATAAAACGAAAAAAAAAAAAAAAAACACAATAGAAATGTGTAAAAAGTACCCAGATGCCCCCGCCTTTTTAGCTTAGCTAATATGCCTGCATGACCCCTGGGGACACATTGTACATGTATGTGTCATTGAATATGTATTAGAATCAGATATATATGTTCGTGGGTGGGTATCTAAAAAATTTGGATGTTGATGATATGAACTTGGCAGGGAAGGGGGCTGGGGCATGATTGTGTGGGTCTCAAGATATATGTCATTGAATGTGTCTAACCATAAACAACAGCAAATAAAAAGGTTGGAATCTAAAAAATCAACATATTTAATTATTGAATCAAGTTAATCTATTGAAGAATCGCTTTCATCGTCACCTTAACTTGAGCTGTCCAAGTCTTTTTGTGCAGCATCTGTAAGACTGTTCATATACTGTGACTTGAATGACTGTTCTCGCTCTGACTTCGGCTGATGGCGGTAAAAACCTAGATACCTAAACACGGAAGTGATATGGGCACAGCAGCCAACTTCCCTTGCACCATTCTTGCACGTGCATTACCATCCTTTTATGGGTTCGAGACCAGGACCATACTCAATCCATAGATAGTATGATCCAGACGAAGTGTGCCTTGATTTTATTTGGGCTTTCAAAATTCCATCCTCCTCCTTGTGAATCATTATCTCATACTGACCGGCTTCAGTAGTGTGTTCGTCTGTATACGAATTGGCCTGTTTTAATTGGTATATGCCCATGGTCATGTCTCTCAGATCTGCTTCCGTTAATTGTGGGAAGTCTTCGAGGTTGGCATCATCAGTAGCTTTCCATGGAGCCTTTGCACGACTGTCCCAATCCTTTTTCTCTACTTTGTCTTTAAGTTTGTTTGGTAGTTTGGCAAGTTGTAGCATACGTTTTGCAAGAACCTCATCAGATTCAGAATTCTTAACAAGAACAGGCCTAAATGCATTTAACAAAGAACATACGATTCTTATAATAATCATAGATCAGTCAGTTTGTTAGTCAAGCTAACACTTCAATTGCCAAGAATGTTTTCCTATATTACAGCATCATTCATTGTATCATGTTAAGTACAACAGCAGCATTATCATTAGATGTCTCTTCAAAGTATCTTCAAAGTAAGGTTACATCTTTAATGAATAGTGGAAACATATAAGCAGATAAAGGGTCTCCTTGTCTAATACCTGAAATACAGAGATAGAGAGGGAGACAGGGAATACAATCTAAGGATTAAGGAAGGCCCTGGACTAGAGTCCATAATAGGGTGGCAGTGCAAATGAAAAAAAATGGTGACGAGGTATTTGATTGCTGTGTCAATATCGCTTCTGTGTTAAAGAACCTCGGTTTTAAGGCCATCAGCCAAAGTCAGAACAAAATCGTTGAAGTCACAGTATATGAACAGTGTAACAGATGCTGTTCAAAAACAGGCAACAGCTCAAGTTCAGGTGACAATGAAAGCTATTCTTCTGTAGATTAATTTGATTCAATATGCGCAAAGCATGTCAGAATACAGTTGTGAACAACCATTTTCGAATGTATATGTCTGTGTCTTCATGAAGGTGTACCACATTCTTTTAGATGTGCTCTTGAAGTGGGATTATTAAAGATATTCAAGCAGACCTTTCTTATATCTCTGCATGCCAATTAAAGGAAGGAGTTAGTGAGGCATACGTATTTTTGATGTGATGTTATGTTCGTATGTGCTTACTATGTCACACATTATTACGTTCATAACCAGCTTGACGTTTAGGTGGACATTTATGTCTGCATTTCTCCTACAGCTCAATTGTTTAGCATGTTTATGGTCACTGATTCTGTCTGGGGTGGGACTATTTGACTGGACCAAAGAAAATGTAAAAAAATATGTATCTCAGAAACTGTTCATATTCCAACCTTTTTAATTTGATGTTGTTTATGGTCAGATGCATTCAATGACACACACAATAATGCCCCAACCCCCTGTCCTGCCCATTTCATATCATCAAAATCCAAATATCTTAGAAAATATTGAGATACCCATCCTGAACATATATATCTGATGCTAGTGTGTCTCCCAGGTCTAATGCAGCTATATTGGCAAAGTCAAACAGGCGGGGGCATCTGTGTACTTTGGACACATTTCCATTGTTTTTTTCGTTTGATTTAAATATGTTTAAAATCATCGCCTGTTTATCCAAATGCCAGAAATATCTAAACTCTTGATCTGATGGAAACAATAATCTAACCTATAAACATGAAATAAGAATGTTCATTCAACCGTGAAATATAAGTCAACATCTCAAATGATCATTTGAGTTATATTGCCTCATCAGTATGCTTGCATGGTAGGAGTTTCACCACAATAGGTTAATGTATACCGAAGATATAAGAAGAAAAAAAAAGAACTTTACTAATAAAAAATCCCCAAAATGGCAAAAGATTCCTCAAACCATATTTTTCCCCCCCCCCCAAAAAAGAATTTTGGTTAATCAACTTGTGACAAAACATAGAGTTAGACCTTCCCCTGTAATTTTATATAATAACATGACATGTATGGTACTATTTTTCTACCTTTAAATGAGACACAAAATACATGTCAAAACTGTGTGGAGTTACCCCATCCACTTTAATGAGCCTGTAACTAAGTAAAAACTGCTTAAATACCAAAACCACATATGTTCCAAATAATTTGGCATATGTATGCTAACAATAAGCCAGAAATAAACAAAATCGTTAGGAGGCCAAAAACACCCCTTAGGGAGACCCGTCCTTTAGTCAAAAATCAGAGTACACAAGAAAATAATATTGAACTGGCTGCTATACTAGTATAGTTTTTGGCATTTCACAAACACAGTGTAGACCATGATCAGATACATCAAATGTTCTGCAGCATTTGATCAGGGTCTACAAACTATCCTGCAAATGATCAAGTGCAACAGTCCAGTCCATTTTTCCTTATTTTCACAAAGTGCTCTAATATCACATGGAAAAGAATAGCATGGCTGCAAATAACTAGAAAAAGCAACCAGTGGGTCATGTATGCCCCCGACCAGCGCCTCCCTCTGATATATCTTTCGATTTTGTATGCAATATGAAGGTATAAGTCAAGAAGCTATAAGTATTTATAAATGTGCTTGGAAAAGCTTAACCAAACATACCATTTCTGAATGGAGGAATTGAGTGAGGGCATCAAATTTACTGAAGAGGTGCGGGCATCCATGTTGCTAAAGCAGCAGGCTTGGTAATGCCCATCAATGAAACATTTGGACTAGTATGCAACATCGATGCAAGTATCAATTGAATTTGTCTTAGGTTTAGAACATACAGGCATCTACACACTTTGTGACAAAACTTTAACCAATTGTAAAATTTCTTAGTCTGTGACCTTAAGGTCAAGGTCACCATGGATGGGGGAAGGGACATACATTACAAAGTCTTTGGACTGGTATGCAACATTGATGCAAGTTTCAACTCTTTAAAACTTATTCATAAAAAAATAACAAAATGTAAAATTTCTGAGTCTGTGACCTTGATCTCAAGGTCAATGTGGAGTGTGGGACATGCATCAATGAAATCTTTAGACCAGTATGTAACCTCAGTGTAAGTATCAACTAAATCTATCCTACGGTTCAGAAGATACAATCTCTTAGAAACTTTGAGGCAAAAATTTATAAAAATGATGACGGATGGACGGACGAAAAAATGGAGGGACGTGTTTACGAGAGGACATTTGTTGGGTACCTCAATGTTAATTTTCCCATTCAAATTACCATACAACTGACCCACACACGAGTACTGCTAAACAGCATATAGGAGCTAAGCCTGCCCAGGCAAAGTGGTGTGGCTGTCGGATCATCCATGCTTATAAACCCTATTGTTGCCATTGGGCGATAGGGCTTGAGATGTCATTTGATCTCAATGTCGGGTAAAAGGCCAAAAAATGCAATATTGTTGATGGGGACGTTAAACCATAATTAAAAAACCCTAAATAAAAATGAAGTAAGTTTCAAGTTAGACTTCAAGTGGATACATAGGATTTTTGTTGTTTGAAAGCATGTTTCATTTCATGCACAAACAGAAATGTGTAGATCTATCAAACTCCACATGTGTGCAGTTTGCTGTGCACATTTGTTTTTGCCTTGTTTGACATTGCAATACCTCTTGGTCGGCCCCCGCCCATAGGGGTTGAAGAAATATATGGACTGCATGATGCTTCCACGCAAAGCTGAATCCGACCCGCACACTAGTACTGGTAAACCGCTTAGAGGATCTAAGCCTGTCTAGGAACCGCGGTGCGAGACAGACTGTCCATGCTAATAAACCCTATTGGTTTCATTGGGCGACAGGGCTTGAGGTGTCATTTCATCTCAATGTCGGGTAAAAGTACAACAAAAAATGGAAGCAACGTCTCCAAAATGACCTTTACAGTGTTGACGGGGACGTTAAACCCCAAATCAAACAAAATACGTCCTGGTTTCTGGATTTATATACCAATTTTGATACTCTAGGTATAAAATATGACGGCCACATCAATCGGGGCTTGAAGAAATAGATGGGCAGCATGATGCTTCCACGCAGAGGTGAAATCGACCAGCACGCAATAACTGGTAAACCCCTTAGAGGATCAAAGCCTGCTCAGGCAAACCAGTCAGAGTCTGACTGTCCATGCTTAGCAACCATATTGGTTTCATTGGGCAGCAGGGCTTGAGATGCCATTTCATCTCAAAGTTTGGTAAAAGTCCATAAATTTGGAAGCAACGTCTCCTAAATGACATATACATTGTTGACAGGGACGTTAAAGCTCAAATCAAACAAACTATAGTTTTTGAATTGAAAAGTTTTTACATGAAAAAAAAAAATCTGAAAAACAAAATTCTCATTCTTTATCATAATATGAATGTTCATAGCAACAGATAAGGTAAGCACTTTGTGATAAATGAAGGACAGTATTTGTCAATTCTCCATAAAAACCTATGTTGTGGGTACTCATTAGAACCGCCTTACAGAGGCAGATCAACTAACTGCAACGTAGGTTTTATTATTGAGAAATGAGCATAAAATCTTATGTTGTAGGTACTCATTACAACCCCCTTGGTAGTATAAAAACCTGTGTTGTGGATAACTGGTATGAACTGTCTCACCTAGACGGTTCCAATGAATACCCACAACATAGGTTTTTATAAAGAAATCAGTCCCATTTTTTCATATTTCATTTTTTCATTGTTTAATGTTTTTTTCTCAAGATATACAGTGACAGTAATAGGTTCATTCTGAATGCCTATTTTGGTAAATTTGGAACCTGTGAAAGTGCTGTACAAAATAGATCTAACGAGTGGAGAGACTTTCATATTGGGATTTCTTTTTACTATCAATCCAAAATTAGAAGAAGTCAATCTTTTCTTTCTCTCTGTATTCCATGATTTTGAATTAGACTGACCTTTTGCATTTTTCTCTAAGTTTTCATTTTCACTTTCGCTGATATTTATTTCTTTGCGCATGAAGTCGTTCATTTTTTTATTCAGTTCTTCAGCGCAAACATCTGGTGTTACATAAAGGGCTTGTGGTCCATATTCCAGTCTTGCTTTCTTACTTCTGGACTCTGTTACAAGTTTGGTTTTTCTTTTCCATCGCTTTAATTTTGAAATTTTATTACTTTTGGATTAAGTGTTGTTAACAATGCATGTGTCCCTCTTTTCATATAATACTTTAAAATAATCACCAGGAGATGTTTCTGTTGTTTTTTCCCAAACGTTTGCTGATCATTTTGGACCTTCATTGAATCTTAAACCACCAGCGAAACACCGTGTGTGCAATGAGCCCATGGAACAGTGGTTAAATACTTTTCCACCATCAAATTTGGTCCGGATGTGCATCCAACACTCCGCCAAATTGGTTGTATAATTGCCAATTAGTCTGTCGAACTTTGAAGCAACTTTGTTTAAAATGATGCTTATGTCATTTAAAAGTTTTTTGGTGGTGCATGACACATCTGTGCCATAACGTGACTGTTCTTGATCCTCAACAGATGACCCTTCTTTCCACAAATTAATTTGATTCATAATAACATCATAATAGTCATTTTCATTTTCAGTTTCTAAACTGGCCTTGTTGTTGTCTTCCTCTTTAGTGTCCTTATTATCAGATTGCTTCACTGGCTTTGCGGAAGTCTGAACTACATTTTTGGTGGTTGCCATAAATGTGATGAACTGAGTTCTTTATGTCTTTTTCTAACATTCTCGCAGCATTTTGATTATTTTGATTGGAACGCATAATTATGGCACATCTTACCGCACTTACAAGTCTTATTCTTGTGTTTTTTGTCAAATTTCCTCTCCCTTTATATGAAGGATTGTCATCCACAAGTTTTTCTAGGTTTGAACGCAAACACTTACAAACATGGCTTGCACATTCCCCCCTTCTTAACGTTTTCATCCTACACTGGAACTTCTTCCCTTATGCATGCATAAACGGATGAATCACCATCACCGATGATATTCATATACCGTACTCCTAGCTTGTCTGCTTTTAAAAATCCTTCAATTATTATATCAGATTCCATAGCTTGGCTTGAAAGACTCCAGTTTTTGAAGCATTTTTGTTCTTTTGGTTGGCAACCTACATTATCTGCTTGCTGACAAACGTAGCAGTATTTATTTCTGATACCAATGTGTAATAATTTTTTAGTTTCTGCACCTATAATTACAGCAACTCCTCCCATAGCATTATAAGAGTGCTTATGAGTCCGCTTGCTCCATCAACCATCACAAATCATTGTTATGCTTGGAAAACCTAGGAATTTATCATGCAATCATACCTCAACAAAATGACAAAGGCTGGATTTATAGGTTATTGACTTTATATTGTGAAATATTCGGCACGAGTTCATATGGCGAAGGACGCACGAGCTTGCGAGTCGGTTATATTTCTATCAAAATACTCCTGATTTCTTAGAAGAAAGTATTGAAAATCTAGACAGATTGCAGGTAGGTCATATTTGACAGCATAAAATGCGGTTTATAAACTTTGTCAGAACCTATATTTGTTTTGTTTTACGTTCTTTCAGTCGATTCGCACGACAAGATGGCTGCCGATTTTTAAGATTCAAAACTGAGAAATTAGAAAGTAGTCCTGTTATGCACGAGACTGCTTATCTCCGGGCAATATGAACTTGACTACGGGCAATATGGAAAAAATATTGACCGGTAACTTCTGTACAAAGTAAACGGGACATTTTCTGGGTATATAATAATATTTTATATTATTCATCTTAAACAGTGTAGTATAGTAAAATTTTTCAACCCTTAGCAGGCTGTTCATGACAAACCCATCGCCCCCGCCCATAGGGACCTGAAGAAATAAATAGGCTGCATGATGCTTCCACGCAGAGCTTAATCCGGCCCGCACACTAATATTGGTAAACCGCTTTGAGGATCTAAGCATGTCCAGGGACCTTTGTGCGAGGGGGGCCATTCATGCTAATAAACCCTATTGCTTTCATTGGGCAACAGGGCTTGAGATGTCATTTCATATAAATGTAGGGTAAAAGTCCTACAAAATTGAAAGCAATGTCTCCAAAATGACCTTCACAGTGCTGACGGGGACATTAAACCTCAAATCAAAC
Organism: Lucinisca nassula; assembly: GCA_963580285.1. NCBI lineage: Eukaryota > Metazoa > Mollusca > Bivalvia > Lucinida > Lucinidae > Lucinisca > Lucinisca nassula. The sequence continues at coordinate 118,972,814 of OY757017.1, forward strand.
AAACAGTCATGACAAACCCCTAGCTTGTCAAACAGTGTAGATCCAGATCAGATGGCTTATGCAGCAGTCATCTGGTATGGATCTATACTGTTTGTCATTCACTTTTTGAATTTGAAACCAAACAAAATGTAATGTAACCTGATTGGCTGATAGACAGAAATGGGATTTTGAAATTAATTTAATCAGCTGGATAAGGGTTACTCAAAACTTTTTAAAGTAATGATAGCCAAAACTACATGTCTGACATGACAGGGTGTAATGCACAGACTTTTCATAGTTAGGTGCGAAAAAATATGTTATTTTTACTCATTAGAGGCATCTAACCAAGGTGATGAGTATGAGTACCAACAACATAAGTTTTCATGCAGAAATAGGAAAAATAATGGTACCTAATTTGCTGAAAAATTTAACGGGCGCATTATCTGAAGATATGTTCAATCATGGTAAAATTGTTTTCACATACTTGTAATATAAATAAATACAAAATAATCATATTATCATGCTCTTATGCTGAGGCCTGTTACATGTATATTTAATCCATTTTTTTAAATTTACAATATCAAGCAAGAGTCCATTTAAAATTTAAGGCTGTCTTTAAAATTGATTTGGAAAATGCATAATTTTAGGCAAACAGTGTAGGCCCTGATCAGACGCCGCATTGTGCCATGTCTTACCTGGTCCTGCCTTGTTTGCCAATTATACGTTTTGGTGTTTCCCGTACCAAATGGATTAAATTCAGTATCTTTTGTTCTCATTTACAGCAGCATTTATAACATATACTCTCTTTTTAAAAACTTAATGATGTTTAAAAATGCAAAGTAAACATATAGTATCATTTGTTTGTGTTATTTCAGGTTTAACCCTTTTTGTACCAAATGGAATATGCCTTCTTATATTTAGCAGGGGCCCATTTTAAAGTTTAAGGATGTAAGGTTGTGTTTTCTTCAAAATTCATTTGGAAAATGGTTGAATTTTTTTGCAAACTTTGTAGGCACTGATCAGACACCGTGTTCTGCAGCGTCTGATCTGGGCATGCACTGTTTGCCCGGGTATCCGTTCAGTGGTTTCTGGTACTAAAAGGGTTAATGTCCCCCACACCAATAATTTAATGGTAATTTTTTAGATATTGTTTCCAATGCTTTGTAAATTTTTCGCGACATTGGGATGAAATGACATCTCAAGCCCTGCCGCCCAATGAAACCAAAAGGGTTTATAAGCATTGACGGGCCCACTGGCACCGTTTTATCTAGGCAGGCTTAGATCCTCTAAGCGGTTTACTAGTACTTGTGTGTGTATCGGTTTTAGCTATGACTGGTAGCATCATGCAGCCCATATATTTCTTCAAGCCCCAATGGGTGGGGGCCATTACAATCAACCATGTGCAAGCAGCTTCAGGTCTGTGTGAAAGCATCATGCACTCCAATCTATTTATCCATGACCCGATAGGCGAGGGCTGGATAATACAGTATGCCTGTACATATATAATATCAACAAGGGGACCAAATGGTCATAATTCGCTCACCTGAGCTAAGACACCTGAACTAAGACATATACATGTGGGTCCCAGAGTGGGGCAATTTGTGTGCCAGAGAGCTATATAATGTGAACAATCTTGGTAGATGAAGCTTCATACCAAATATCAAAGACCTACTTTTAATCACAGCAAAAATATCTTAAATATAATATGAAGGGCCATATCTACGTTTTGAAATGTTTTATGTCAAGCGGGTGGGTCATATGAGGAGCCGAGAAATGAAATCCCTGGATCCAGGATTTAAATAGGCTAAACGCTGTATTCCGGCCTCTTTTCAATTAAAAATGCATTGTTGAACGTTATATTCTGATTATGCAGGAGGGAATTAGGGCTGCAAATTTAACAAAAGAATAAAATTGATTTATTAAATATTTATATCTCATTCAAAATAACTCACGTCTACCAACAATAGAGAAAATCGCGACGAGGAATCATATATATATCGTCAGACATATGCGCACAGCTAATACTCAGATAAGCCTGCGCCATTGCTGATCTCATTCGCAGCTGAGTGCACACAATCGGTTTTTATTTAGGCAGTTTATCCTTCAGCGAGAGCTTGACTTTCTAAAGTATCATGCCGTGTGCCTTCAACAAAGTTTTGGGTCAGCTAGCTTGCGCATACATGTATATTCAGGCAGAATTGTCTGTGAATTGGCGATTGGATCCCCCTAATGTCTGACCGGATTGTACTAGTAAAGTCGCAAGCTGACCATCGACTGCCTGTCTAAGATGTTCTATGCGTTTGTCGGGCTTTTTTAATTACGTGGACCCATTTGTCTCAATTGCATGCTGCATAACTACAAACGAGGTAATCATTAATTATTTATGATTTTAATTACTCCCATGCTATAGGTGTCAATTTCTTGAGCGCCAACATAGGGAAGACTAATGTGAGCCACGTGATGAAGAAACTGCATTATGCGAATGGCGAACAATTCTAGATGCCAGGTCAGTCTGCGCATATGCGCAGCATGATCACACCTTGATGTTCGCTGTTTGGATAGAACTTCTATATCTAACATTTTGAAACTCTGTCAAAATAAACATTACGATAACACACCCGTGCGACATAGTGCATTTTTCACATCTCCAAAATGGCTACTTTTCTGATAAAAATCCTTGATACTTTTGTTATAAATGTTCAAAACATAGGTTGAGGATGCTCGTTAGAACCGCCTCAATGAGGCGGTTCTAACGAGTACCCACAACCTATGTCTTAGAGCAGAAATAAGAAAAATAATGTATACCCCCGTAAACCCCAGTTTTCTCTATATAAAGTGGGGTTTAGGGGGGTCTTCATCTCACGGATATGTTCACGTGATGAAAGTGAAGGCAAGTCTGTGTAATTGAATAGGTCGATTCGCGTCTTGATTGGTCGCAAACCCAAAAGGCGCCATTATGTCGTGATGGAGCTTATTTCGTGTTGGCATTATCTGATAATAAAAGTGTTACGTACACATTTTAGGCATTTAGGCAAGATGTTTAAATTAGTAACAGATGGGTTACAAACTTGTTCGTTACAGAAAAGAAGTGAAGACGGTGGTCAGGAATCGGCACAACTACCCAGCACCTCCCACCAGAGATGTCAAAGGGAACGACACACGAACATGAATTGATTAAACCCTAATGAAAATATTACAAGCGGCAAGTCAACAGGACAGATACTTTCCAACAAAATGGCCAAATGCCTATCCAAAATAATAACAAAAATACCAATACAAACATGCAAAGACAAACTGTAACAGACATAATCCGCGACCGAAGTACCGCCTTGGAGTTAGTTTTCCCGCGAAGGGTGTGGGGTGGTTTGCGTAAATCGATTTTACGTCGCCACAATCGTCGCCTTTGGTATTTGTCGTGGCCAAGATAAATACTTTTTGCAATTCGCATAAAGGCTTTCTTTCTCACCATATGCTACTTCTCCGAGAATGTAAACATCAAAACGACTACAGAGATGAAACAACTATGAGGACTCGACATCATGAAATAACTGACCTACTGGAGCAAAGGAAATCCAATTGTTAGACTCTGGTGGGCTCGGTCAAATACAGAGCAACAGGTACTAACCGACATTACTTAAAAATAAGAATCTGTCATAGAATCTGAGAATCCGCCGGCGTGCAATTAAAGCGGGGATCAAAGTTATTAGCCGTGATCGGGTTAATTACAATGCATTGGAACGCGCAATGAGATAACGCCTCTTCGTCCATGTGTGCTTTCGCGCAGTCTGATCAGAGTGTTCCTTGTGCGCTATATGGAACCGCATTGGCCCACCGTTTCGTCATACATACTGAGAAATCTATATCATCATGTGAACAAGTCCGTGAAATGAAGATACCCTAATTCCCACTTTATATAGAGAGAACTAGGGTTAACGGGGGTATAAATTATTTTTCTTATTTTTGATCCAAACATAGGTTCAATGAGGTGGTTCTAACGAGCAGCCAAAACCTATGTTTCAGTATTTATAAGAAAAAATCATGGATTTTCATCAGAAAGGCAGCCATTTTGGATATATGATATAATGCACTATGTCGCACAGGTGCGTTATCGTAATGCCATCAAGTTAACATGTGCGTGTTATGAACACCACTGTAAACAGGTATATAAAGAAAACTGGGTCTTCCGGTGGTCTAATCCTTGCTTATTTATTGAACATATTTACAGGGGTATACATTAATTGCATTGGCGCCCAACTGTTGGTTTTCCTTTGCTCCAGCATTTCAGTTATTTCATGCTGGCGAGTCCTCTTCAATGTTTCATCTACGTATTCATCTGATTCTTGTGTTCCTGGTGATGTAGCACTGTTGAGTTAGAAAGCCATCGTGCGGACTGTACAAATCATCTATCTAAAACACGATGGAACCAATGGCGAGGATCGTTGCCACGTTAGACTGACTTAAGCCCCCCCCCCATCACCCCATTCCCCCGCCCCCAGAGGAAGTCTTTTTACTGACCGTTTCCGGAGGGTTCTTCTATTTAAAAATTAATATATCTCGTCTTGGCATGTTTGTTTTGCCTATATATTTCTATTTTGGATGGTCGTTTGGCCATGTTGTGAGAAAATAATTGTCCTTTTGACTTTCCGCTAGTGGCGTTTTCATTAGGGTTTAGTTATTTCATGTTCGTGTTTCTTTCCCTTTGTTGTCTCTGATGGGGGTGTCGGGTAATTGTGTTGAGTTCTGATCATTGTGTTCACTACTGTCTTCACGATGTCCCTTTTTGTTGAAAAGCAATCTGAAATTATTGAAGCTTTAAGATCGACGTGATCTCATGGTTGTTTCATCTCTGTATCAGTTTGATTTTTATGTTCTCGGGGATGTTACACTGATGGGTTATAAATCAGTCATGCGAAATGAACAAATTATTTGTCTAAACCACGACAGAACCGAGGGCGGGGATTGTGGCAACGTAGATTCGATTAACCCCACCCCAACCCCCCCCCCACCAGTAAAAATACTGACCGTTCTGTTGTGGATTTTTATTGTTAGAATTCGTCTTTGCATGTATGTATCGTCGATATCATCTTTCATTTGGATAGCCGTTTGGCCCTTTCGTGTGAAAGAAACTGTCCTTTTCGCATTCCCGGTGAAATTTTAATTATGGTGTAGCCGTTTTATGTTGGTGTGTCTTTTCCCTTGATGACTCGGGTGGAAGGTGTGGGGTAACTGCATCGATCCTTGACATTGCCTTCACTTCTAGTTTCCTTATTTCTGACGAAGACATAGGTTGTATATACTCGTTGGAACCTCACCGAGGCGGTGAAACAAGCAGCAACTACATATATTGGAGCCCAGGAAAAGTAATAACGAATTTTCATTTTTAAAGATATGAAAACATGCAGAATATCACATCTATGTATTACACGTATCGTAATTTAATACCTCAGTCCATATGCAGATTGACCACGACTTGACGCACATGCTCGAAGGCGCCTTTTCTTTAGCCGCAGCTGATATTTTCTATTAAGGATATGCTGTGCACTGGTGTTTTGCAGTGAATTGCACTTTTTAAAATAAATATATTGTGCAGATGCCTTTACGGTTGGTTAAATCTTTTAACGCTACCTAATGGAATGCATTCGTTAGCTTGAAGAACTTAGTGTTGATCACTAAGGAATAACCTAATTTATGTTTGCATGGGTCATTTCCCTATTTCTGCTATATAGAAGTTAAATGGTTAGCTTAGAAATTCGATTGACCGAAACGCGTCAACATTTATATATCACCACAAAACTATCCATTAAGTCAGCATAAATGTGTTACGTTGTCAGTTACGTTTCCTCTTGGTGCCATTTGTAGGCTGTAACCTTTGTTTGTGACTTTTCTTGGGCATCTATGTCCATATAGTTATACTTTTTTGCACTAAACAAAAATGGGAACATCATCTAAAGCCCCGGTCCCACAGAGCTTGCGACCGCGATGCAACCTCTCCGCGACTGAAAAAAAATGGCAATCGCGGAGCGGTTGCAGAAGTCGCAGAGAGGTTTTATAAAGGTTGCAGCAAGGTCGCGGGTAAGTCGCCGATCAAGACTGGCTGCGACTGATTTTGATCACAGACTAGTTGCAATGGTTTTCTAGACGTCGCAGACCAATCTCCGATCGATCGCCGAACAGTCACCGATCGATCCCCGACCGAATTTATGTGTTAAAACCACCGAACGGTTATAGCGCCAACTACAATAAAACATGTTTAACATCCTAGCATCATTTCGACGACAGCTTTTAAAGAGGCAACATGATTCGGAGAGGCGGGCAAAACAAATCGGCGGCGCAGCCGAAAAAAAAACGGGAAGCAAGGCTCGGACACCCATTTCGGATGACGAGGACTTGCAGCAGCCCAGAGAAACAATCTCCGACAAGTCGCCGATCGGTTTTATCCTGTCTCTGAAGAGTCGCCGATTGATCGCCGACTAGTCCCCGATCATGTTTCACTTGTTGCAAGTCAGTCGCCGATCATGCGGCGATTCTTCGGCGACAAGTCGCTGATCAATCGCCGGCTTTGGTCAACAGTAATCGCCGATTGTTCGGCGACCGGTCGGCGACGGGTCGGCGATCACATTTTCGGAGCAAATTTATTTGCAACAGTTGCAAAGGTCGCGGGCCAGTTGCTACGAAATCAGTTGCAGAGAGGTCGCATCGCAGTCGCAAGGTCTGTGGGACCGGGACTTAAACAAAGAAAGCAACAAACGCTTAACGTTAAAAAGACCTAAATTCCGATTTTCATTCTGATGTTGACGTCAAGGAAACTTTATAATTAACGGCGGCGAAGCTATGCAGCAAAATGTCACATAAATAAATCAGGGGTCATCTGGGGGTCTCTTCAGTAAAAATAGTCAAACAGCCAGTTCACTTAGACAAGGAGTTTGGTTGTTTGTGCATGGATTCCGTTTAAAAGGACACTTCCATTAGCTGTAGAACATTACGTCAACATATCCCCGTGGCAAAGTGCATCTTTCATGTTTCCAAATTAGTTATTTTTTCTGATCAAACATTGTGATACTGTTCTCATTTTTACTCCAAACATAGATTGTGGGTGATTGTAAGAACCGCCTAAATGGTTCATGATCAAGCCATTGAAAGTTTAGATCGTGCAAAATACTTGGGGGTCGATCACAAGGCCTAATCCGGAATATGAAAAAAATATTAAAAGTTACAAATAATATTATTTGTTTATATTACGAGAAGTATCACAACTCAGACATGCTGAGATCAGGATTGCAGCTTATCAAGCCTTTATGCGGCCACAGATGGAATACATATCCCCAAAGACAAAAGTCCATTTGCACACAGCAGTTAAATAAAATTGAAATGGTCCAACCGTGTCATAAGATAAATGACGGAGACTACCTGCCGTATGTTAGTTTACAAAACAGGCAGACATAAGTAAGGGCGAGGATTGTGGCCACTCATAAAATGTGTTTCCTACACACACATATATGATCTTACCTGGGTGTTAATGCATGAATTATTTAATTATTAAACGAGTTGGGGAAAACTGACAAACAATATGTTCAGTCCGCATGAAGTCTTCCTAACTAATTGCGCAATAGGGACAACAAGAAGTAAGGGCGAGGATTGTGGCCACGTAAAATCGATTTAAGCCCCCCAGTGGAAATCTTCCACTGACCGTTCCAAGGCGGCTCTTCCGTGGCGATTTATTTATGTTGTTGTTTGTTACTTACTGTGTGTATCACTTGTGTCTTTTAATTTTGGATGGCCATATGGCCATTTTGTGGGAAAGTAACTGTCCATATGGCCTTCCTTTGTTTAGGTTTCCATTATGGTCTGGTCGCTTAATGTTTGTATTTCTTTCCCTTTGGTGTCTTTTATGGATGGAGTAAGTTAATTGTATCAATTCCTGATCTTTGTTTTACTTCTACTATACAAGGTCGGCGATGACTTGAGAACAGACTTGATTTTAAAGTAGTTTACAATTTCGTTGTTGCTCCCTTTCCAATGAAGGTATACATTTCAGCCATATAGACTGAATAGACATATTACATTTTATATAAATATCAACAACAACCTGCGTCAATAAATAATCATGTTTCCCTTTAACTGTTTGATAGTGAACCCACTACAAATTCACATTCCCGTCTCTTGAAGCATAGAAGTGAAGGCATGAACCAGATCAGGGCTCGATACGATTAATCCACACCTTACGTAAGAGACACCAAAGGGAAAGAAGCATGAACATAAAATAACTAGGCCCTTATGAAAACATCAATTGCGGAAAGCCAAAAGAACAGTTACTTTCTCACAAAAAGGCCAATCGGCTATCCAAAAGAAAAAGATACAAGGAATACGCACATTTAAGGACAAACCATAACCAAAATATACCGAGACAGAAGAACCGCATTGGAAGGGGCAGTGAAAGGAATTTCACTCTGTGTGTGTATGTGTGAGTGTGTGTGCTTAAATCGATTTTACGCGCCCGCAATCCTCGCCCTCACTTCCGTCGCGATTTAGACAAACAATCTGTTCAGTCCGCATGAAGTCTTCCTAACTAATTGCGCAATAGGGACAACAACCTCACATTGTATCAGTTTTCCCCAACTCGTTTAATAATTAAATAATTCATGCATTAACACCCAGGTAAGATCATATATGTGTGTGTAGGAAACACATTTTATGAGTGACGTCTTTGCCGAAAGTCGTCATGAAATACAGTGTCGTCTGACGGCTGCATTTAAAGACCCCCAAAGGAGCAATGGTAGCTGATCGTGCTGATACCATCACCATAGGTCCTCGGCTTTTATCGCGTATTTATCATATGATGATACAAATACATAGTATAACTACAGTAACTTATCTGCCGCATTCATTACGAAAACATGCCTATACCAATACATTGTAAACTTTATCGCCGAAAAAAATGAACATTTTAAGATGAAAAATTGTGATATTTTTCTTATTTCTGCTGGAAATATAAATTGTGGGTACAATCTATAATTTAGACCAGAAATAAGAAAAATAAGGTTTACCCCTGTAAACCCCAGTTTCACTATATAAAAGTTGGGTTCGAGGGGGTCAAAATTATATAGGCGTGTTTTCGTGATGCTATTACGTCGGGTGGATGTTTCCAGATCAACGTATCAGACAAGACGCGGGGCGTCGAGTGTGATTCGTAAGGTTTTTAAACTTCCACTCGTCGTGATAATGTGCTTCATCAGATAAGGTCGCTAACAATGTGGTCGTTGTTTGACGGCTTCATGGGGCTGGGGGGGGGGGGTATTCAGCCTTGCATACAACAGTGCTGTGTATGAAGAAACTCAATAAAACCGAGCTTCCGGTTTTCATTCTAATAATATATTCTTTGCTTCCAAAGTTAACCTTTTTTCATTTATTTCACCATGTTAACACTCTTCAGCAAGAACTTGGTGGTACTAAGGCCTATAAACTGAAGCCTTTCAATTTTTATAGACGTCATTCTGATTTAATTTCAAAATTCAATATTGGACTTAAATCTTTTCTGCAACAAGGTCTATCGGAACCCGAATTTTATGGTGACTTAGTATATAAATTCAGGAAAATATAAAACCGCAATGAGTTCAGCATCCAATTTCGAAAAATCTTTCTTCGATATAAAAAGATTGAGTACAACATAAATATTATACGACAGACTGCATGCATGGTAGTTAACCCAATCCCGGTCGACAACGTTGCTTCCCTCTTTATTTGCACAACGGTGGGTCAGGCCTCAGATTCTATGACGGTTCCAGCGTAAAGGCTCTATGTTGGTTGCTCTGTCTCTGGTCCGGCCCATCGGAGTCCAAATGTTGGTTTTCTGTTGCTCCAGCATTTTAGTGGTTTCTTGCTGTCGAGTCTTCACCGTTGTTTAATTTCTGTGGCTGTTTGATATTTTTGTTCACGGGGATATTGCACTGATGAGTTAGGAGGCCTTCATGCGGACTGAACAAATTATTTGTCTTAATCGCGACGGAAGTAAGGGCGAGGATTGTGGTCACGTAAAATCGAGTAAAGCCCCCCAGTGGAATTCGTTTCCGCTGCCCGTTCCAAGACGGTTCTTCTGTCGCCGTTTATTTTTGTTATGGTTTGTCTTTGGGTGTTTGTGTCGCTTATATTATTATATTTTGGATAGACTATTGACCATTTTGTTGGAAAGTAACTGTCCTTTTGGCTTTCCGCTATTGATGTTTCCATTAGGGTCTGTTGTTCCATGTTGTTGTTTCTTTCCCTTTGGTGTCTTTGATGGGAGCTGTGGGTCAATTGTATTGATTCCTGATCATTGCCTCCACTTCTATTTAGCTGTAGAGTGGGCTTTAGTTGATGACCACATTTGTCATTCAGCCACCAAGTTTGCTGTCTTCTTTGTTTGATTGGAGGTTTAACGTCCACGTCAACACTGTAAAGGTCATTTTGCAGGTGTTGCTTCCAATTCTATGGGACTTTTACCCGCCGTTGGGATGAAATAACATCTCAAGCCCTGCCGCCCAATGAAACAAATAGGGTTTATAAGCATGGACGGGCCGACTCGCACCGCTTTGCATGGGCAGGCTTAGATCCTCTAAGCGGTTTACCAGTACTCGTGTGCGGATCGGTTTCACTCGGAATCATAATGCAGCCCATCTATTTCTTCAAGCCCCGATAGGCGGGGTCCAAATTTGCCGTCTGTGTTACAGAACTTCTTACGTTATATTTGTTACCTAAACTTCATAAAAGACCATACAAACCACGGTTTATTGCAAATTCAAGCTCTTGTACCATCACTGCACACTCCAAATGATTAACCTCATCTTTAACTGCCATAAAAAACATGTGATAAAATATTGCGACAAAGTCTTCGAAAGGTCAGGTAGAAATCTGTTTTAGTCTATAAAGATTCTAATGAAATTTTAAATAAATTGAAATTCAAACGTTTTCTTGCTTCAAGCCAGTCTGCATATGATTTTCCACCCTTTACAATACACTTCCCCATAATCTTATAAAAAAAAATCTTAATGATTTAATTGAATGGACATTTCATAGGGAAGACTCCATCTATCTTGCATGCAAGGTAAGAAATGCTTTTTTCACTTCTGAAGAGCATGAAAAGTATACTTTATTCTCATCTCTGAAAGTGTGTGAAGCTCTCACCTTTCTTATTGACAATATTTACATAAGATTTGGTACTAAGTTATTTATACAAGCAATGGGTATTCCGATGGATACAGTACTAATTGCGCATCCCTTGTGGCTGATCTATTTTTGTTTTGTTATAAGAGAGACTTCTTCTTGATGTCCCTTTCTGCTGAAAACCAATCTGAAATCATTGAAGCTTTTAGCTCGACTTCTAGATATTTGGATGATTTATCAAATATTGACAATACATATTTCGATGGTTTGATCAGTCAAATTTACCCCCCCCCCCGCCCCCGCAAGATATTCAGTAAAAAATAAAACAAGTTCTACGGATACCGATGCCCCATTTTTTTGATTTACATCTATCTATTGTATATGGGTTTGTTTCTTGGAAAATTTATGATAAAAGCGATTATTTTTATTTTGAGATTGTGCATTTTCCTTTTGTGAATGGTGATGTTCCTCGTGCGCCATCCTATGGTGTATATATTTCCCAATTTATTCGATTTGCCAGATTGTGAAGTCATGTTACTGACTTATACACTCGTCATAAATTGTTAACTGCTAAAATTCTTAACCAGGTTAATCGGTACCATAATCTACGCAAAGCCTTTTCAAACTTTTATTCAGAAGTAAGGGCGAGGATTGTGGCCACGTAAAATCGATTTATGCCCCCCAGTGGAAATCTTCCACTGACCGTTCCAAGGCGGCTCTTCTGTGGCGATTTATTTATGTTGTTGTTTGTTACTTACTGTGTGTATCACTTGTGTCTTTTGGTTTTGGATGGCCATATGGCCATTTTGTTGGAAAGTAACTGTCCTTATGGCCTTCCTTTGTTTAGGTTTCCAATATGGTCTGGTCGCTTAATGTTTGTATTTCTTTCCCTTTGGTGTCTTTTATGGGTGGAGTAAGTTAATTGTATCAATTCCTGATCTTTGTTTTACTTCTACTGTTTATGGACGTGATTCTGACTTAATTTCAAAATACAATATTGGACTTAAATCTCTTGTGCAACAAGGTCTATCGGTACCCGAATTTTATGGCGACTTAGTATATCAATTCAGAAAAATATATTACCGCAATGACTTCAGCACCCAATTTCGTAAAATCATTCTTCGATAAAAAAGATTTGGTACAACATAAATGTTATACGACAGACTGCATGATGGTAGTTATCCCAATCACGGTCGACAAGTTTGCTTCCCTCTTTAATTGCAAGCCGATGGGTCTGGCCTCAGATTCTTTGACGGTTCCAGCGTAAAGGCTTACTGAGAATTAGAGGGAATCTATTCCTGCGTAATGCTGGTTGGTGCCTGATGTTCTGTCTCTGGTCGGAGTCTAACTGTTGGTTTTCTTTTGCTCCAGCATATCAGTGGTGTCTTGCTGTCGAGTCCCCGACGCTCATTCATCCTGTGGTGGATTTATTTTTGTGTTCACGGGGTGTTGCACTGATGAATTAGGAGGCCTTCATGCGGACTGAAAGATGCGATATGCCTTAAGTGTGTGTGCATGCAAATGCCATGCAGGCAGAAGGCGTTTGCAAGACTTTTCAAAATGGCTATGTTGCTCGCATATCTGAATACGACAGTGTTTCAAGTTTCGGAAAATCTCTAGGATATTAATCGCTTAGTATTCTACTTTCGGAACACGTTAGAAACACCCACGATCTTTGTTCTGCGGGATGAACATCCACAATTTATGTTTGGAGGATGCATATGAAAATTGGTTGCCAGTTTTATCGAAAATATCATCAATACAGTCATTTAACAAAGCAAGCACAACACTGCAGAGACAAAATACCTTTGCTTGGATACATTTGAATTTCACCATTTCTTGATATTGCTTTACGTGACGCCTGTGCTAATGAAATTACACAACTGTAATCCACCTCTCGTGTACACATTCCGGTGGCACGCATATTTTAGCGGTTAAACTGCAGGCAATGAAGCGAGATATTCCTATTCATAGCATTTCGAATAAATATGATATTGTACTGTTATTGTCCCTGGTACATCGCAAGCAACTGCAGTGTGACAATTTGTCAACTCGAAACAATATACATTTATTTATTAAATACCTACAAAATACTTCTGTCTTCTACCATTCTGACACCAAAATACAGAATTCCGTATCACCCTTGTCGCGTTTTCCAATTCTGTATCACCGACGGACAAATCAAACGAAATATTTCTGCAAAGTTTTGAAAAAAATAGCATAGCACCATGTTTCGTATATAATGAGCTCTAGGTAAGGCACACCAAATATAACAGGTTCACCAGAATGTGGCAAATTGGCGATAATTCATATCAGCATGTGCATGATTTATCCGATGAGTTTAAAACTTTCCTCTCGTTGACCGCTTTGGTTAGCCAATCCTTTACAAAAAATGTAAATATAGAAGATCCCTAATGATATGCAGAGTGATACAGGTCGCAGTTTGCACATATTCTTTAGTCATACACGTAATACTTACATGCAGCAACAAATATATGTGTGTGTGCATGTGTGTGCATGTGTGTGTGTGTGTGTGTGTGTGTTAGAGAGAATCGGCAAAGTAATATTTTTCAGCGAGGTGAACTGCACAATGTCGACTGTATCGAAAAAATCGACCGATGAACATTTTCAGCGAGATGTTTCAACTTCACGAAGCATTCAATGCACTGGTAGCACTCGCACTGTACTTGAACCCTGATCAGAGCGTATTATCTTGGTCTACACTTTTTGTCAAACCCAACGCATGATTCCGGTCCAAATTCATTAGATTTCAATCTTACGCCACATTCTGAACCCAAAGCGACAAGAATAGCACGGCTTTTTGTGAACTTTTCTCTAGATCTTGGTACGTCTCTTTTTAAGCATTACCATGCCATGATAGTTGTGATTACACAAAAGGTTTCGATACTTATAAATACAGATCCAAAAAGACACCCAATAATAGATAGATATACATTTGATCCTTTGCTTCAATGTAATGTATTTTGCATTCAGGGTTGTCGATGAGATATGTAATTATTTAAAAAAGGAATTAACTAGTAAGTAAATGCAGATTGCATTTTGATCAAGCCTTACAAGTGTTGTTGATACTATTCTGTTCTGACACGCCTGTGTGCGAAAATTTCCAAGCTGTTCTTAATTCCCCAAAGGTCTTACAAATCTGTTTACTTAATTTGCATGCAGCATGACAGTTACATCATAACTACAGTATTCAAACATTTTCTGGGGCTACTATGAAAAATATAATCTTTTTTCTGCCCTAGGTTTCTTAAATGCATATTCTAGTCCCAAAGGGAGTCTTTCCACAGCTCCAGATAATAAATATGGATACGAACACTGGCAGCTTTCGTTTCAGAAGAAGAGACACAGCACTTGTTGTCCAGATCCAATAGAAAACTGAAGCCCGATTGCTGATGGACAAAGTCATTTCTGTAATCGCGTCGATTTTGGTGTCTTAGTATAATTCGATGATGGATGGTTGACTATTTTTCTTACCCAATTCATAAAAATGCATTTGGTCATTTGTTGGCATCTTTATGAAAACACGCCTTTATAATTTTGATCCCATGGAACCCCACTTTTATAAGAAAAACTGGAGTTTACTGGCCTAAACATTATTATTCTTATTTCTGCTCTAAACTATAGATTGTGGGTACTCGTTAGAACCGCCTCGACGAGGCGATTCTACTATGAACATACAATCTATATTTTGAGCAGAAGGATGAAAAATATCACATTTTTTTCACCGTAAAGTTTTCGTGTTTTTCGGCGGTAAAGTTAACAATGCATTTGTATAGGCGTGTTTTCGTACCGTTGGATTTCCTTGTGTCTTCGCGCATACGAAAGGCCTCCACAGTTTTCCAGAAAAGAGGACGTAGTATTAACACGACTGCGCATCGGCCATACTAGAGTTACTCATTCTTATATTTTTAATGGTGATGATCAGCCTTCTTGTGTAGGTTGTGATCAGCCATTCAGTGTGAAACATATCTTAATTGACTGTGTTGACTTTTCACCCTCACGTATTTTATATTTCAAAGCTGACACTTTGCAACAACTATTTCGAGATGTACCTGTTGATAACATTATTTTATTCTTAAAAGAAATTGGTCTTTTTCATAAGATTTAACTGTTTCAGATTTTTATACATTATCATTCTGACTTGTTACTTTTAATATCGTCATAATTATTCATGCATGAAGAAACACTGCCTTATGACATCTGGTTAACAAGTCCTTGCAGTGAACCCCAAATTAAATAGAGAAAACGGGTTTACGGAGGCGTTCATTATTTTCTTTTTTTTTTTTGCTCTCACAAACATCGGCTGTGGGTACTCTTAAAAACGCCTCATTAATGCGGTTTTAACGAGCACCAACAAACTATTTCAGTACTCGAACATTTTCGCATGAAAATTGATATTGTAAATGACATTATAATAACCGGATGGTGTATCAAATCGTAAGAAAATAGTGCCCATCAAGAAATCAGAAATATACCAGTATATCACTGGTGACATTTTTCTTATGTATGCTTCCAACATAAATTGTGTGTGCTCGTTAGGACCACCTGATCGTAAAATTGTGTCTGTTTGTTTAGATTGAGGATTAACGTCCCCGACAGCACTGTGTTAAATAGAAGTGGAGGCAATGATCAGGAATTGATACAATCAACCCACAGCTCCCATCAGAGGCTCCAAAGGATGTGTGCTCGTTAGGACCACCTGATCGTAAAATTTTGTCTGTGATTTTGACTCCATTGAACCCCACTTTTATATTGGAAGCAAAGTCTCCAAAATGACTGACAATCACTTAAATTTTACCCCCATTGAACCCCACTTTCCATTTTGGAGACATCGCTTCCAATTTTGTGGGACTTTACCCGACATTGAGATGAAATGATATCCCAAGCCCTACCGCCCAATGAAACCAATAGGGTTTATAAGCATGGACGGTCCGGCTCGTACCGCTTTGCCTGTGCAGGCTAAGATCCTCTAAGTGATTTACCAAAACTCGTTTGTGGTCGGTTTCAGCTCTGCGTGGAAGCATCATGCAGATCATCTATTTCTTCAAGCCCCGATGGGCGAGGACCGCTATGGTGTAACAAAACAGCCGGTATATTTTGCTTTCTGAAATAGAATCACTGAATCTGACTGACTATATGTTATGCTGTTAATCAGTTTAAAATTCACAATGGAAAGATATAATTGAATGGCGTTTCACTGAACAAAATAGAAGTGAGGGTAATGATCAGGAATCGATACAATCAACCCACAGTTCCCATCAGAGACACCAAAGGGAAAGACACACAAACATACAACAACATACCCTAATGGAAACACCAACAGCGGAAAGCCAAAAGGACAGTAACTTTCCAACAAAATGACCAACAGGCTGTCCAAAATAAAATAACACAAGCGACACAAACACCCAAAGACTAACCATAACAAAAATAAACCGCGACAGAAGAACCGCATTGGAACGGTCAGCGGAAATGAATTCCACTTGTGTGTGTGTGTGGGTGTGGGGGGGGGGGGGGCTTGAATCGATTTTACGTGGCCACAATCCTCGCCCTAACTTCAGTCGCGATTTAGACAAATAATTTGTTCAGTCCGCATGAAGGCCTCCAAACTAAGACAAACCATAACAAACATGTACCGCGACAGAAGGACCGCCTTTGAACGGTCAGTGAAACGATTTTCACTGGGGGGGGGGCTTAAATCGATTTTACGTGGCCACAATCTTCGTCCTTACTCCGTCGCGATTTAGACAAATAATTTGTTCAGTCCGCATGAAGGCCTCCTAACTTATCTGTGCAACATCTCCGTGAACACAAATAATCAAACAACCACAGATATGAAACAACGGTGAGGACTCGACAGCAAGAAACCACTGGAATGCTGGAGCAAAAGAAAACCAACAGTTAGACTCCGATGGGCCCGAAACTGTCTTCACACGTTGGATAAAATCTGTTTTCGCCGGGGCAAACATATGTAATATCGGCCTTGTCCGCGGGAGTTCTAGGTAATTGTGTTTATATTTTGAGATATTCGGCAATTGTTCCTGGCGGAGTATCGCCTTTTTGGAGATTTTGCAGACATACAGTTGATATCATACGTTTTTAAAAGCTGTAAAAAGGCATATTTACCTGATAAATATCACATATCTATCTTCTGCTTCAATTATTTATTATAGGGGCTCATTAGAACTTACTGAGCGAGACAAAGTAAGGAATTAAATGTATTTTATTGTAAACTCAACTGCCTTCCATATGAAGTTGTTCATTAGGTGGATTTGTTAACGTAACGGTAATGATCTGGCCATCTGACGGATTTATGCGGTACCTTAAGAGGTCATCAAAGACGAAGGCTCAGGCGGAGCTTCTGTCGCAGTTTATTTTTGTTATGGTTTGTCTTTGGGTGTCTGTGATGCTTATATTATTTTATTTTGGATAGCCTATTGGCCATTTTGTTGGAAAGTAACAGTACTTTGGATTTCCGCTGTTGATGTTTCCATTAGGTCTGTTGTTTCATGTTTGTGCTTCTTTCCATTTGGTGTCTGTGATGGGAGCTGTGGGTTGTTCGCAGTCTGCGATGTCTGCACCTGCATCTGCGCCGTCGTCTGTCCACACGTTCAAACGACATCTTCACTAAAGCCATTAGTCCGATTAAGTCCAATATCATCTTTAGCATCCTTCTGCTGGGGGTTAAAAGATAGTGACTTTTTTTTATTAAAATTGACCCATTAGTTTTATTGATACAGAAACTTAGAGATTCTATAGACTTATAATGTAAAAAAAATGACATTTACTGCAAAGCCTTTACAGATATTTGACAATACTGTCATAGAAATGTTTCAATGTTTTGAAAGGAATCTTCTATCTGCCATATGATTTTAAGCATACTGCCCATTTTTGAATTGGCATCCTTTGGCCGGGGGATTGACAGAATGTGATTTTGTTTTATTAAAATTGGCTAATTAGTTTTGTTGATACGGAAACTTAGAGTTTCTATAGACTTATAATGGAGAAAATTTAAAATGGCTTTACTGCCAAGCCTTTGCAGATATCTTTACAATACTTTCATAGAAGTGTGTCAATGTTTCCGGTTGACCTGTCTTATGGGCCACGTCGGTCGAATGTGCTGTGTTTGCCGGGTCTTGTCCATCATCCGTTTCGATTTCATAACATTGGGTTGAGACACACTGATGAAAATTAAATATCAGAAAGGCCTCTGTGTCACTAAATTTGGTATAGTTACGCATTAATCACAAGCAATTTTCTATCTGCCATATGATTTTACCCCTACTACCCATTTTTGTGTTGGCTGCCATGGAAAGCAAAATGCAAAACAAATGTAAAATAAAAATTAAATAAAATAATATAAACAAATAAAAATCATCTCTTCAGAAACCATATGCTCTATGACGCTGAAACCTTTTGGAAGTAGTCACCACATCAGCCTTTATAGTTGTTTTTTTATGAAATGCGGTTCTTTAGTTTAGTTGCTGTGACAAATGCGAGTTTTCATGGACTTAAAAAGGGCAAAATTGAAAAAAGACATTGACTGCCAAGCATTTGCAGATATTGTGACACAACTGTCATAGAACTCTTTGTTTAGCAATCTTCCATCTGCTATAAGACTATAGACCTCCTTTTCATTTCTGTTTTTGTTTGGTGCCATGGAAACCAAAATTAAAAAAAAAAAAAAAACATCATCTCCGCAAAAAACATATGATCTAAGAGTTTGAAACTTTATGGAGATATTCACCCTATCAGCCTTTACAGGTTTTGTTTTCTTTATCAAAAGAGGCCCACCAGTTTGGTTGCTGTGTTGCAGCTTAGAATTTCAATAGACCTATTATAATTAAAAAATTGAAAAATGACATTTTACTTCAAAGCTTTTGTAGATATTTTGACAAAGCTGTAATAAAAATATTCCTTATAAGAAATCGTCTGTCCGCTGTATGCTTTTAGGCCTATAGCTCATTTTCAACTCACCTCTGACAGAGCTTGTAGGATAGGAAAGTAGAAGTAAAACAAAGGTCAGGAATCGATACAATTAACTTACTCCACCCATCAAAGACACCAAAGGGAAAGAAACACAAACATTAAGCGACCAGACCATAATGGAAACCTAAACAAAGGAAGGCCATAAGGACAGTTACTTTCCCACAAAATGGCCATATGGCCATTCAAAATAAAAAGACACAAGTGATAGACACAGTAAGTAACAGACAACACCATAAATAAACCGCCACAGAAGAATCGCCTTGGAACTTGGAAAGTCTCTTGCTCAAGGGAAAAACGCGTGGCGCTTGCGGGGATCGAACTTGCTACCTCCCGATCACAAATCCAATGCTTTACCACTGCACCACGGCACTCCTTTGGCAATTGTCTATCTGCAATATGATTTTAGACCATCTGCTTGGATTTATTGGTTTCCAAGGCCAAACTGCCAAACAATCGAAACAAATAATTACTTAAAAGTCATCTCCTCAGAAACTTGATGCTCTCTGAGGCTGAGATTTTACGGAGACAGTCACCATATTTGACTATTTTTGTGTTCCTTTCCCTTTGATGTCTCTGATGGGAGCTGTGGGTTAATTGCATCGATTCATGATCATTGCCGTCACTTCTATTTTACAGATTATGTGCTTTTTATATAAAATCCGGTTATTTAGTTTCCGTAAGCTTAAAATGGGGAAAAATGAAAAAATGACATTTACTGCCAAGCCTGTACAGATATTTCGATATACCTTTCATAGAAATGTCTCTAAGTAACTGTCTATCTTTTGTAATAACCGGCTCCTTGTCTTGGATGCTATGACAACTCAAAGTTCGCATAGACTTATAATTTGGTAAATTAAAAACAATGGCATTTACTTCCAAGTCATTGCGGATACTTAGACACAACTGTTATGGAAATGTTCTTTGAGAAATTTTCTGTCAGCCATATGCTTTTATTCGTACTGCGCGTTTTGCAAGAAGGTTTTAAAATACAAAATCGTGGACCTTAGCAGTCCCCTGGTTGGGGGGCTGTAATAATCAACCCCAATTTTGTCTCAATAACTGCTTCATGAATTTGTCTGTAATAAGGGGATATGATCGATATAAAAATGAAGTTTTGCAAGAGGGTTTCAAAGACACCCCCTGGAAGCGCCGAGGCCACGCCCCACCCTAGCCACTTTATAAAAGGCCTAATTTCTCAGAAACCTTTCGCATTCCCATCCCATAAACGATATATATTCTCCTTTCTTATGAAAAGATTTATTCAGTGACACCAACCAGGAGCCACCCCTTTCTGGATTCTCCGGGACCATATATAGTTTTGTTTCTTATGACAAGACACATTAAGTCACACCAACCTATGGGTCTCCTGGGGTACGTCGCATGCCCCATCCCTACACTTTATAAAAGGCCATATATCCGATAAACTGTTCAGAAACCCCACCCCTAAATAATATAAATTCATGCTCCTTTGGTGAGACGCATTCAGTGACCTCAACCTCGGGGTCCCCGGAGTACCCCTGGGCCATGCCCAACCCCTCCACTTCATAAAGGCCATGTTACTCAGAAACCGTTCAGATGCCCAACCATAGATATTCTCCCTGATGATAAAACACATTCAGTCACACCACCTTGGGGGTTCCCCGCGGGTCCGCAGGGTCCATTTTATATCATGCATTTCAAGATAAGGCCTCATATCCAGATCCCCTCTCCTAAACCATATGTACGAGGGTGGATAAAAAAATACGTGAACTTTCGTTACAGTAATTTTGTTTTTACAGATAATGAGATCAAATATACATAGTAATTATATATCGGCATTTTTCTATATATCTGTTAACCTTGGGTACGATAGGTCCAGTGGGTCTCCCATAGCAACCATTCTTAAATGGTTATTGTTGTGGTACCGGCGCACGGTAACGACGTCAAGATGACGTTACGACGTTGACTACTTACGTTGCAAGTCAGCGCTTTTCAAAGTACTCGCCTCTACACTCAACACACTTCCTGTGTCGCTCCACCCATTTGCTAAACACCTTCTGATACCACGCTGAGTCGAACTGACGAATGATGCCATGCGTAGAGTATGTAAGATCCTCACGCGACGTAAATCTTCGTTCCTTCGTTTCTTTCGTTTCCGGGAAAGTGGCAAAGTCCATGGGAGCCAGGTCCGGGGGAATAAGGGCTGTGGCGATAGTCTTTAATCCCATCAGGTCGAGTTCAAGCAGGGTGGTGTCCGCCCTGTGTGCCGGGGCATTATCCTGGTGAAGAATATATCTCTCGATCGAAATTCCGGGCCTCTTCTTCTGCCGTGCGTGTATCAGGTCACGTCTGAGATCCTGAAAAACATGAAATCGAATACCCAGATTTATTCATTTGAAAACAAACCTGCCGGCCCTGAAAAGAAGAACATTCATTAGAAATGTTAAATGTTTTAATTATAGTTCAGGTGTCAATAAAAAAAGTAAGGAAAATGTTTTTTACCTTAGAATAGTAGTCGGCATACACCGTCTGGTCCTTAGGCACGGAATGGCACAGCAGCATACCCCGTCTGTCCATAAACATCATAAACATGTACTTCCCTCCGGACCGACTGACCCTGGCCTTCTGTGGGGATGGGGATGAATTTCTCTTCCACAAAGAGGACTGCTGCTTCGTCTCTGGGTCGTAAAACCAGAGTCACGTCTCGTCTGTAGTTATAATTCTGTCGAGGAAAGCGTCTCCGTGCCTCTCATACTGCCGTAGGAAAGACAGAGAATCTTGAACCCGTCGTTCCTTTTCTGCATTTTTAGTAATCTCGGCACCCAGCGCGCATGAACATTTGACATCTTCAGCTGGTTTCTCAAAATCGAGTGGACGCTGCCATAACTAACGCCTACTTTTGTTGGAATGTCACTAACAGTCAATCTACGGTCCTCCTCGATAAGGCTCTTCACTGCCGCTACTGTCCCAGCATACACGATTCGTTTCCGTCCTCTCCCAGTGTCGTCTTTTAGAGACTCCCTACCCTTCGAAAATCTTTTATGCCACTTAAAACAAGAGATCTGCTTACATTTGAAGATCGATTAGCATCCTTCATCATTTTCATCGTCTCTGTTGGTGTTTTTCCTAGGTCCACACAAAACTTTATTATTGCACGGGTCTCTTCCTGCGCCGGTGCCTCCATTTTGACCTTACGATTTCCACGTACACCTTAAGTTGACTGGCTGTACATTCTAAAGTACCCCTAAAGTACCCAACGGATGACGCTCAAATTTGCAACGACGTTAAATATGACGTCAACACATAAGCAGACGACGTTTAGTATAGTTTGGCGCTAATTTAGGGAGTCAAGAGAGATATTAACACTACGCAGTGCAGTCAAGAAATGGTTTGCGCCGGGGGTACCTACCCAGGGCTATTAAAACTTGAATTTTGTTAAACACAAGTATAATACATCAATGTAAACCCTATGATCCTTTTAACATTTAATTGTTTAATACGTGTGCAAAATTTTATCGATTTACGTTGAGTAGTTTTAAAGTTACAATAAAAGTCCACGTATATTTTGATACACCCTCGTATTATTAGTCTTTATGATATGACACGTTCAGAGAAGACAACCTTAAGCATTGCTAGGGTTCACCCAGGCCATGCTCAAACACCTACGCGGCTTAAAACGCCTTATAGCTCAGGAACTGTACAGATCACGACCCCTACGATGCATTCAGTGATACCAGCTAGGGCTCCGTTTAGTCCATTAGGACCCAATCTACTTTGTAAAGGACCGAAGAATTCAAATACGGAGAGAACATGGGTGCATATATGAGTATGGGGATTCTTTAAAATATTAAATACATGGCTACCAGTGGGCAGTACCAACCTGAGCTCTGGTGAGCATAGTGGCCCATGGGCCTCTTGTCCAATTTTCCAATCATCTCAATATATAGCAAACCTGGCGGCTGACATTTTGTATAACTAGTCCTAAGGGATAATCTGAAAAGAACTATGATTTGAAAAAGCTTACAGCAATTTCTCGTGATTAATGAAATAATGCATTGTGAAATAAAGCAGAAATGTTTGTGTCTCCCATGGCGTCTCTAAACTTTTTATTCATCTGTAATTTGCAACGGTTGAACAGAATTGTGACAAAATGTGATACCGATGTATGACTCGAATGTCTAATCCTGTCTGCCGACATAAAATTCCATATGAATATACCTGCATATGAGCCGACCCCATGATGAAAGTGGCTTCTTATTCGCAATTTATGTTCTTGATATTTGCGTGCCCTGACAAAGGATACGGCTTAAAACATTCACTCATGCACGAACTACGTCAAGATCCCCTTTACATGACAGCGAGCAGCGTCTCTCAGCCTTTGCTGTTTTCTTAGATGATAAGAAGCCTTATCTCATGAGCTGGCCCATCTAAAATTGCCGCATACAAGTCCTGCCATCGTTTTTCACATTTATTCCGAAGCGTTGGACACAGAACCTTCATTGCTTTTGAATGTAAATCCAATGACCTCAAATTTCGCTGACGATTTTCAAATCCGCCCAGTCAGTTCATATTTATGTCTCCCCCGAAACAATTTTTTTCGGAGAGACATATTTTTTTCCCCCCGGGCGTCTGTCTGTCCGTCTTTCACACTTTCGTGTCCGCTCTGTAACTTGAAAACCGTTAGAGCTATCTTCACGAAACTTTGTATAAATGTTAATCAGAATTAGACGACGTGCAGTGCGCAAGAAACATAACTCTCGCATTTATACTTTTTGAATTATCTCCCTTGGAAGTTTGTTGGTGTGTATATATGTATGGGCAAATCGTGTCCGGTCAATAACTTTCTTATTTTTTGATGGATTTTAAAATTACTCGGCAGAAATATTAACAACCATAAGTCGATGTGTGGTGCGCATGAGGCAGGTCGGTACCTCAAAGGTCAAGGTCATACTTAGAGGTCAAAGGTAAAAAAAGGGGCCTTTTTTCGTATTTGGTCAATAACTTTCTTATTTTGAGATGGATTTTAAAATAACTTGGCATAATTATTAACAACCATAAGACGATGTGTGGTGTGCATGAGGCAGGTCGGTTCCTCAAAGGTCAAGGTCATACTTAGAGGTCAAAGGTCAGAAAAGGGGCCTTTTTTCGTATTTGGTCAATAACTTTCTAATTTTGAGATGGATTTTAAAATTGCTTGGCATAATTATTAACAATCATGAGACGATGTGTGGTGCACATGAGGCAGGTCGGTACCTCAAAGGTCAAGGTCATACTTAGAGGTCAAAGGTCAAAAAGTGGGCCTTTTTTTCGTATTTGGTCAATAACTTTCTTATTTTGAGATGGATTTTGAAATCACATGGCAGAAATGTGAACCAATATAAGGCGATGTGTTGCGCGCATGACCCAGGTTGGTACCTCAAAGGTCAAGGTCATACTTAGAGGTCAAAGGTAAAAAAGGGGCCTTTTTCGGGTTTTGTCAATAACTTGCCTATTTTTAAATAGAATTTGAAGTTACTTGGCAAACATGTTAACTATCATGGGACGATGTGTTGCATGCATGATTCAGTTTGGTACCTAAAATGTCAAGGTCATACATAGAGGTCAAAGGTAAAAAATGGGCCTTTTGTTCGTGTTTGGTCAATAACTTTCTTATTTTTAGATGGATTTTGAAATTGCTAGGCAGAAATGTTAACCACCATGAGATGATGTGTTGCACGCATGACCCAGTTTAATACCTGAAAGGTCAAGGTCATACATAGAGGTTAAAGGTAAAAAAGGGCCTTTTTTGTGTTCTTTCAATAACTTTCTTATTATGCCCCCAACTTTGAAAAAGTTTGAGGGGCATATTGGTTCTGGTTCATTCCTTCGTTCGTCCGTCCATTACGCTTTTGATGCATAGCATAACTAAAGAACCGTGTATGCTAGGGTTTTGAAATTTCATATATGGATTCCTCATGGAAAATTAGCTGACGCGTATTTTTGTTCTTGTCCGGATTATGCCCCCTTCAAGAGTTATTGCCCTTTGATTTTTTTTTTACTAAAATCTTGTCAGCAAGATATCTCAAAAACTGTTGGAGCTAGAGCCTTGAAAAGTGGTGATTATATTGATGGTGATGAGTAGATGAACTGATTAACTTTTGACAAAATTCCGAAAAATACTTTGTGAGTTATGCCCCTTTGTCATTTTGGTAATTTGTGCCCATTGTAATGTATGCTAAAAGTGATGCATAGCATAACTTTAGAACCGTGTGTGCTAGGGTTTTGAAATTTCATACATGGATTCCTCATGGAAAATTAGCTGACGCATATTTTTTTTCTCGTCCGGAATATGCCCCTTTCAAGAGTTATTGCCCTTTGAATTTTTTTTAAATAAAATCTTGTCAGCAATATATCTCAAAAACTATTGGAGCTAGAGCCTTGAAAGTTGGTGAATAGATTGTTGGTGATGAGAAGAAGAACTGATTAACTTATGACAAAATTCCGAAAAATACTTTGTGAGTTATGGCCCTTTGTCATTTTGGTAATTTGTGCCCATTGTAATGTATGCTAAAAGTGATGCATAGCATAACTTTAGAACGGTGTATGCTATAGTTTTGAAATTTCATATATGCATTTCTGATGGAAAATAAGCTGATGCGTATTTTTTTCTCGTCAGGATTATGCCCCTTTCAAGAGTTATTGCCCTTTGATTTTTTTTAAATAAAATCTTGTCAGCAAGATATCTCAAAAACTATTGGAGCTAGAGGCTTGAAAGTTGGTGAATATATTGGTGGTGATGAGTAGATGAACTGATTAACTTTTGACAAAATTCCATAAAATACTTTGTGAGTTATGGCCCTTTGTCATTTTGGTAATTTGTGCCCATTGTAATGTATGCTAAAAGTGATGCATAGCATATCTTTAGAACTGTGTATGCTATGGTTTTGAAATTTCATATATGCATTCCTAATGGAAAACAAGCTGACACGTATTTTTTTCTCATCCGGATTATGCCCCTTTCAAGAGTTATTGCCCTTTGAATTTTTTTAATAAAATCTTGTCAGCAAGATATCTCAAAAACTGTTGGAGCTAGAGGCTTGAAAGTTGGACCATGAGTCATGTGCAAGACCAAGGTCCATACCTCCAATGTCAAGGTCATACCTAGAGGTCAAAGGTAAAAAACAGGATAGTCAATAACTTCCTTATTCTTTGATGGATTATGAAATTACTTGGCAGAAATTTTAACCATCATGAGACGATGTGTTGTACCGCAAAGGTCAAGGCCATACTTAGAGGTCAAAGGTAAAAAGTGCTTTTTTTTGTTTACGGCCAATAACTTTTTTATTTTTCTATGAACATTTTTAAAGTTATTATGCAGAAATGTTCATGTTCATTAGATGATGTGTTGCACAAAAGACCCAGCTCAATACCTCCAATGTCAAGGTTATACTTAGCAGTCAAAAACGGGGGAGACATCTGTGTTTTTGTAGAAAAACAAATTCTAGTTATTATCTTGAATTCGCACTGTTATTTATACCTACATGTATGCATAATCCATTATATTTACGAAAGAAAATGTTTGCCGTTTCTTACTTCCAACTGATAACAGTTTGACAGAACGTAAATCACTACCGTTGGTGGCAAATACTGTGGCCACAGCGACAAGTTTCCGCAGGTGACCTTCTAGTTTTGATTGCATATTCTAGTCCTTTGTAATCATCGATTCAAATGTGGAATTTTGTAAATAATTTAGGGTCACTGGTGAGGCCTAGTCTGGATCCAACGAAACTGACTCCACAAATGATAACGTTTGAATGGAACATATTTGCTAGGGCTATTTTTCTATTTTACGTCAGACATACAGGTTGAGGGACTTGATTAAGATAAAAAACCTTAGAGTATTTTAGTATGACACACATGGACCGCAAAAAGAACACATGCATCCATGAAAAGCTCAGTTTATACTCAGACAAGCCTGAGTGTTGTCTAATCATGGTCTGATCATCTAAATCCACCTGCAAATTTTACAGACCATTCGAATTCCGCACTTTTGCTTTGGTTCATTCCTGTTTAATGTTTGTTCTGTTGGTGGTTCTGCTCCTTTCACCCATTATGAATGCTATTCTTTATAAGTCACGTTTGGATTATCTTTGAGGAACAACTGTTTGTCTACATGTGAATTCTTTACTCTGTATACAAGTCTACCGCATAATTTGATACAGATATAAAATGATTGATTTAAGTTAAAGGGCGTTTACTCGTGAGGGATCACTATTTTAGCTTGAAGTCAAAAACACGCCCCTTTTTATCCATGAAGTACATCAAAATATTACTTTATTGTCATGTCAATAAGTTTGTGATGCACTTACATACCTTTTGGGTAACATCTCTATCAGTTTTGAAAATACAATCTACAGACAAATTATTGGTATTCCGATGGGAACCAATTGTGCGCCCCTGTATTTATTGTGTTACGAGTGAGATTTCACGCTGTCTCTAGCTGGTGTAATTGATGCTTTTAATTCAAGGTATAGATTCCTGGAAGATTTACTTAACATTGACAACTATTATGTTGAACAAATGATTGATAAGATATATACCTCTAAACTAAAACAGAATAGTGCTAATTGTTGATAATTTTATTAATCGAAATTACATTCTAAGTGCTTAGCTTCTTAAACAGAGCTATCGATATCATAAACATAGGAAATCATTTTCAAAGTTTTATTTACGGCCTCTTAACTTGGTTGAAAATACAAAGTTAAATACACTTCTGCAGCAGGCATGTCAGAACCAGCGTTATATGGAGATTTTGCTTATAAATTTCAAACAATTATGAGGGAATCTGATTTCAAAAAACAATTCGAAAAGATCACTAAACGCTAAAAAAGAATGAGTTTCACTATAAGTACAATGCGGCAGAGAACGTGTCTAGTTATTACCTCAGTCAGGATTGATTATGCTTCCCTTTTTTAATTGCACGACGACTTCTGTGGGCCCAACCAGAGATAGAACGTTCTTTGAATGTACTGTGTCTTTGAACATTCTGACTGTCTAATCGAAGTTAAGTTTAACGGTTTATCAATTATGCTACAGTCTGTTCCAAGTATCAGGACTTTATGGAACGTGGGAAGGTGCTCACTGCCAGGTTTTATGCCAGGGATATCAAAGACCCCAACTGATATCAACACTAAAGAATTTTGATTTTGTGGATCCCTACAATGTGGCCATTTCCAGAATTATTTCTGATGCGTTTGCCAATGGAAAGCCATAGGAAGACTTCCAAAATCTCGGACATATCCCTTTTAGTCGTTCAGTTCGATAGTCATGGTCGACGAAGCTTGATTACCAAGTAATGCTTACTTTCTTAGGATGCCTGATTACACTCTTCTGGAGTCCATGTATGTTGGTCTGAACATTAATATTTGCCTTTTCTCTATGGATTAATGATTTTGGATTAACGTTTTGGTACTACGACCTAAACTACTTAAATAAATGATTCTGAATTATAACAAATATTGTTCTATACTTTGCACAAGCAGGTGAAAAGCATTAAAATATCGTTTGCATAAAAAGACCAGTATGCCCGTTTACATCGTGATTTGATTACCATCGGGAGCGGACGTGAACGGACAAAGGCGATTGAACAGGACTTGTGATTTGTACAGTGGACGATCAGTCACTTGCGGTATCAAATATTTGCCGACAGGTTAAGGTCTTTCGTGTTTTTTTTCCGCGAAAATAGGGATTATACGTAATTTAGTAATGCCTTGTTAGTAAGTTGGGTGTTCTTTTATATCATATTCCAACCAAAGAAATATGTTATTTTTGGACGGCACGAGAAGAGCTAGGCTTTTGATCACTTTGAATATACATATGTCATAACCAGCTGACGCAATTTTAATTATGCATTAAACGTGTATTAAGAAGCAAGTCCATTGTTATTCAGAATTTTATTGTTCTAGGAGAATCGCTCAAAGACATCTTCAAAAATAAAATCATATCTGAGGGATTTTAAAAGTGTGACACAGGAGCAAACATAAACTGTTCATGTCACGTGCTTTTGAAAGTATTCAGATTGTAAATATCAATTGCGATTCGGCAAAGCGGTCAATTGATCAGTGATATGCTGAATATGCTAACATCTTTTGCTTATTGGCACCTGCAATCCCTCTCTCCACCCTAGTGCACTCATTCTGTACTGATTATCAGAAGCCTCCGTGGTGCAGTGGGTACGCTACTCGCCTTGTAAACCAGGGATCGCAGGATCGATCCCGGGCTTCTCCAGACTTTCGGATGAGTCTTTAACCGAGGTTCCGTCTCCGTATGACCTTAGCTGTTGGTGGGACGTAAAACTAAAACTCACTCACTCTGTACTGATTATCACAGTATTTCCACTTTCAGGTTACGACCAGATAAGTTCTTTTAATAAATACGACGTTATAACTCATATCTTTCAAACTAGTGTGACAATAGATTAGGAATCAACTCATGTCTATAGAACAACTTTATTTTTGGTGATATGCAGCTTGATGAGAATGCTCTTTATCATATTCGATAAGAAAACGATGCAGATCACACATGCTACGCAATTTGATCCCGGTGCTATACTTTTAGTTTAATCTGCTTTAAGGATACTTGCCCCATAATAATTGACAAGAACGCCTGATGACAAGCAGTTGAGTTCATTTGAATACGTAACGGCAGTTTGTTTGATTTGAGGTTTAATGTACCCGTCAACAATGTATTGGTCATTTTGGAGACGTGGCTTTAAATTTTGTGGGAATTTTACCCGACACTGAAGTAACATTACATCTCAAGCCCTGTCGTCCAATGAAACCGATAGGGCTTTAAAGCATGGGCGCTCCGAATCGCACCGCTTTACCTGGGCAGGCTTAGATTCTCTAAGTGGTTTACCAGTACTCGTCTGCGGTCGGTTTCATCTCTACGTTGAAGCATCATGCAGCCCATTATGTTTTCAAGCCCCGATGGGTGGGGGGGCGCAGCAGAACTGAAAGGGTTTAAGGGTTTGTAAATTCAGGCGAACTATCTACTTCTTGCTCTAGATCAATTTCACCACACAGGATTTGTGCCGTTGGCAAGTACTTCATACTAGGCGCTCATGTCAGTGCACTACATACTGAGCGTATGCGCCACCTGTATTAAACCTAAAACTTGTATATTTGTGACTTGACTGGTGGATTAATTATGTGTATTATAGTCATGTCCACGGCATTCCTAACATAAAGGCCACTCTCAGCTTGCACGCAACAGTGAGTCAACGTATCACTGTCGGTCCGACATTGACCCGCCATTCTGTGCTGGCAGGGCAACAAATCTTTGCAATCTGTCAGGAAATTAATTAGATTTAGAAGTTCCGTATGTATCTGGTCCATGTATGAATGTATGTAAGGAACATCAGGAATAGTATTATACATGATAAGTAAAGGACTTATATGAATGATTTCTATTTCCATGTACGTCTCCCAGCATTGAGCTGTTTTACTAGATGCCCCATTAGAAGACAAACAATTTTGCACAATACAGCTTAACTCTTCAGTGGACGCAATATATTGTTTTATCCACGCATACAAGAGGGGGTTCTAGGGAGTACCCACAATCTATGTTTCTGAGCAAGAATAAAGAAACCGATGTTTTCCCCTGTAAACCCAACTTCTCTCTATATAACGTGGGGTTTAAAATGGTTCTTTTTACACGGACGTGTTAACCTGATACCGGCAAGTCTGGACATTCAACATACAGCGTTTAAAGTATACTAGAGGAAAAAAGAAACGCAACAGTTGTATTCTTGAATGTCTGCGTAAATTGCTGACGTTTTATAATTTCTATATCTCGTATGATGAACTGACTATTTTTGCGGTTAGTTTATTACTGAAAACGTCATTTGAAATAATGCGTTACATGTCGTATATGAAAATCACTTTAAACCAATCAATGTGACGTTGACGTCAGCATGTCGGACTAATGGATGCTTTTTTGCGGCTCTAGAGCCCTTCACGTCGACTTTACAAAGTGCGAGTATGGACCAGCATTAAAAGGTAAAGAACATTTGGATAAACTTGTTTCAAACTCATTAAAGCATAACCATACGCGCAACGACATAGAAGTGCATTCAACGTCTTTCTA
This sequence comes from Lucinisca nassula, assembly GCA_963580285.1. Taxonomy (NCBI): domain Eukaryota; kingdom Metazoa; phylum Mollusca; class Bivalvia; order Lucinida; family Lucinidae; genus Lucinisca; species Lucinisca nassula. Next base: position 119,004,041 of record OY757017.1, read on the forward strand.
AGGGTGTTGACTGTGGCTAAACGATCTGTATACGGAAATGTTAACTGGCGTTGACAACATTGAAGCTTTTTTAGCATCCAAACCCGTACTCAAACGGAAAATTGCGTCTTTCATGCGCTTTTTGCACACTGCCGTTTATGACGTCAACGTCGAAACAAGTAACGGAATTTTGGCTTTATTCATTCCTTTCCGGTGAATTGAGCCTCAACGCGTATAGTGTGTTACAAACACGACACCATTCTTCTTTATGTGATTTTAATGCAATTTTGTGCAGTTCTTTTTCTATGGGGTTGGTTAAATACGGAAGCGTCAACTCCGGGACGTTTACAATTCTCAGACGTTTTTTGCTATGGTTCATTCACGGTTAGATAGTACAATTTAAAACTATTGTTAACCAGAAAAAAAAAGATGGTTATTTTCTCGCCAAAAATCATAATGTTGCGTTTCTTGTTTCCCTTAGTATACTTTCTTGCACACCAGACAATGAAATCCGTGATTCTACCCTAGGATAGAAATTTATGTTTGACCCTGATTTTCCGACCCAAAATCGAATATAATCGCGTGTTTGACAAATGCACTTGTTGAATATGATCTCGTATGTGCCGTCGTTAAGGTTGACGTCACAACACGTTACGTGACGTCACTAAACATTCCTGAACTGTCATCACAATATGGCGGACGTCGGTAATCGAAGTGAATGCAGCATCAAAAATCCGCGCTAAGAAATGGAAGGTATGCAAGAAAAAGAGGATGAATAGAAAAATCCGTCCCTCGGGATCACTGTCCGGCATCACTCGGCAAGCCTCGTGATGCCGGAGAGTAACCCTTGGGACGGATTGTTTTCATCCACCCCTCACATCCATATAAGATTCTAATAATCCATCACACCGAATGAAAAGGTGCTGGTCTGCATCTAAGATACTCGAAAATGACCAAAAACATGTATTTTCATAAGGCCCTGCATATTACAAAACGTTTCAAATCGTAGATGGCCTAGGTATCGTTTTTGGGTCGATTGGTTTACAATCGACCCAATGTTATAAAGGACAGAAACTGAATTCGTGCTGTTGTCCACGTGACTATTGAAATCAATATAACTTATTTATAGAAAATAGCAGAGTTAGTTCAGCGTGTTGCGTGTAAGGGTTATCTGTAAAATCTGGGCTGGAATCATGGTTTGGGCTTGGCAAACAGTGTAGACCAAGATCAGACGCCGCAGAATGCGGCGTCTGATCAGGGTCTGCACTGTTTGCTTACAATATAGGAATTTAAGTGTTAAACGAAACAGTCTAAGTCCCCGTTCAGGTCCATTTTCCCTATCTACACCCAGAGACAATCGACCCATCAGTTCACCCAGTGCTTTGATTTTAAAAGATGGCAAGTTTTATCTTCTCCTTTGCTATACTTTCTCCTTGTGCTCATATTACATTGTTGAAGATTTAAGTCAAAGAAGATTTATAATAAATGAACCTGTTTCACAGGTCTGCATATTCATTTGAAAGTTAACTTTCATGGTTTCCATTTCCAGACTATTGTTGAAATATACTGCGAATGAGCCGCGATAAAGGAAATGTATATTGAGACATATTTACGCTGTCCAAAAAACAAAACAAAACAAAAAAACTGTCGGTTTAACTGCCCATTCAAAACAATTTGAGTGACCACACTTTATACAACGAAAAGTTGGGTTTACTGGCTATACATTATTTTCTTATTTCGGATCAAAATTATAGATTAGGGTACTCGTTAGAACCGTTTATAAAGAGCACACACAATCTTTGCTTGGACCAGAAATAAGTAACCTCTAATAAATGTCATATGACAAAAAAGCTAATTCTGGCGATATGTAAAACGAGTGAGTTCTCATAATGCATTACTTAAACGAGTCTGTGAAAATGAAGACCCCCGTAGACCCCACTTCATATAGAGAAAACTGGAGTTTACAGGGGTTTAAAGGGCTACTCATTATTTTTCTTATTTTTACTCAAAAACATATGTTGTGTGTACTCTTTAAAACCGCCTCGATGTATTTCGATGAGGCGGTTCTAACGAGCACCCGTTACCTATGTATGCAGTATTTAATAGAAAAATATCACGGATTTTCATCAGAAAAAGTAGCCATTTTGGAGATGTTAAAAATGCACTATGTCGCTAGGGTGTGATATCGTAATGACATTATTTTCTTTTTTTTTCTGATCAAAACTATAGATTAGGGTACGCGTTAGAACAGCCGCGGCGGTTAAAAAGGGCACTCACACCATATGCTTGGACTAGAACTAAGAAACCTCTTACAAATATCATATGACAAAAAAGCTAATTCTGGAGATATGAAAAACGCGTGAGTTCTCAAAATGCATTACGTAAATAAGCCCGTCAAATGATGACCTCCGTAAATCCCACTTTATATAGAGAAAACTAGGGTTAACGGGGTATACATTTTTTCTTATTTCTGCTCCAAGACATAGGTTATGGGTTCTCTTTAGAACCGCCTCACGGTTCTAACGAGCACCCATTACCTGTGTTTTGAGCATTTATTAGAAAAATATCACTGTTTTTGATCAGAAAGGTAGCCATTTTGGAGATGTAAAAAATGCACTATGTCGCACGGGAGTGTTATTGTAATGATTCTGTGCGATAACTCCCGAAACAGCAATTCCCAGATGAAATATCCTTTTTTTTTTTCTAGTCCATTTTTTTTTTTAGTGCTCAATTCAATCACTGCTTTGAGGCGGCTCTAACGAGCAATGACAATGTATGATTATGAGCGCAAATAAGGGGAAAATGTAAACCATGACAAATTCTCATTTTCACTTTATATATAGGTCGTATGTCGTTACTGACAATGACCAATTTCAATCATATTAGAGAAATGTTACTATTTGTGCGTTCTAAGATGGCTGATGAGACCGATTCTAGCTCTGAACTGTCTGTTGCAAATAGAGCATTAGAGGCTAGAGGAAGACAGTTCTGTTGTTGATGCCTTAGCTCTAGGTTTGCTCTTTGCACATTTCTGCTCACCTTCATTGATTTTTTTTTTTGCCTCATATTCAATGACACTCCCTCAATGATGAGACCTCGCCACTTTGCTCTGTCCCTTGCAATTTATTCCAACGACTCTGTTGGAATGCTGAAGTCCCTGGGGGAGGCTTTGAAGGTGTCCTTGTAGCGCTTCTTCTGACCGTCTCGGGAGCTTTTGCCCATTTTCTAGTTCTCCAAAGAGAATTTTCTTTGGCAAACGTTCCTCAGGCATTCTTGTAACATGGCCTGTCCATCTTAACTGTGCTAATTTTAGAAGAGAATGTACACTTTGCATCCCTGCCCTTCAGGGCTTCCGTGTCTGGAATCATGTCTTGCCACTTAATTTTTATACTTACACTTAATACTAAGACAGTTAGTATTGAAGTGATTCAGTCTTTTTGGCGTGCCGTTGGTAAACTGTCAATGTTTCACATGTATGCAATAGTGATGGCAGCACCACAGCTCTGTAGACGTTCAGTTTTGTGTCAAGTCTGATTCCACTCCGATCCCAGACACTACCACGTTGTCGGCCGAATGCTGCATTAGCTTTTGCAATCCTTCATCATCAATGTGCACGGCTCTTAAATGTGTGCTCCCATGGTAGGTGAACTTGTCCATCACTTGCAGTGTTGACCTTTCACTGTGATGGTGGGCTCTTTGTATGGCTTTCCACGAGGTGCTGCCTGACAGACAACTTCGGTCTTTTTGATGCTAATTGTGAGATCATAGTTATCACAGGAGGCGGATACTTGATCTATGCCTTTTTGCATCTTCTCTTCTGTAGGAGCACCTTTTGCTTTTTTCCACGTCATCAGAAAAGAGGAACTCATCTAGCATCTCGGTCTGCACCTTGGTTTAGGCCTGCAACCTTCTAAGAAGCTTCCAATCAAAGCGGTGCAATATAGGTATCCCATTGTTACCATTCTGGAAAGCATCTGTGAGCATGGCAGAAAACATCATGCTGAACAGTGTTGGGGCCAACACACAGCCTTGATTGACTTCGTTGGTCACAGGGAATGGAGCTGAAAACTCACTGTCATTTTGGACCCGTGCAAGCATTCAATCGTGGAACTGTCTAATTATTGCTTTGAACTTGGTTGCACTTCCAAACTTCACCATGAACTTCCAAAGGCCCTCACGACTGACTTTGTCAAATGCTTTTGCGAGGTCAACAAAGGTCATGTATAGATCCATGTTGTATTCCTAGCATTTCTCTTGCAGCTGCCTTGCTAGGAAGATCATGTCAGTTGTTCCTCTGTCCTTCCTCAACCCACACAGGATTTCTGGTAGAAGCCCTGAATGCTCAAGATGTTCATTTAGTCGGTTAAGTAGGACTCTTGCAAGGACTTTCCCAGCAATTGACAATAAAGAGAGGCAACGGTGATTGTCACAGATCTGAGGGTTCCCTTTCCGTTTGAATAGGTGGATAATTGACGCATATTTGAATTATTGAGGAAGGTTTCTTTTCCTCGAAAAATGTTAATAATAGTAGTGGGGGCAATGCTCAGGAATCGATACAACCAACCCACAGCTCCCATCAGAGACACAAAAGGAAAAGAGACACAAACATGAATTAACAGACAAAATGGAAACATCAATAACGGATAGCCAAAAGGACAGTTACTTTCCAACAAAATGGCCAATAGGCTATCCAAACTAAAATAATGTAAGCCACACAAACACCCAAAGACAAACCACAATAAAAATAAACCGCGACAGAAGAACCGCCTTGGAACGGTCAGCGGAAACAAATTCCACTTGGGGGGCTTAAATCGATTTTACGTGGCCACAATCCTCGTCATTACTTCCGTTGCGATTTAGACAAATAATTTCAGTCCGCATGAAGGCCTCCTAACTCATCAGTGCAACATCTACGTGAACACAAATAATCAAACAACCACAGTGATGAAACAACGGTGAGGTCACGACAGCAAAAAAAAGAAAACACTGAAGAAAAAAACAAAAAACAAAAACCAAAAAAAAAAAACAGTTAGGCTCCGATGGGCCCGACCAGAGATAGAGCATCAGGCACCAACCAACATTACCTTGAATTAGATCTCTCTAATTCTCAATAAGCTTTTATGCTGGAACCGTCATAGAATCTGAAGCTTGACCCACCGGCGTGCAATTAAAAAGGGAAGCAAAGTTGTCAACCGTGACTTGTTTAACTAACATGCACGCAGTCCGTCGTATAACATTTATGTTGCACCCAATTGTTTTATATCGAAGACTGATTTTACGAAATTGGGCGCTAAAGTCATTGCGGTTATATATTTTTCTGAATTTATATACTAAGTCACCATAAAATTCGGGTTCCGATAGACCTTGGTGCAGAAAAGATTTAAGTCCAATATTGAATTTTGAAATTAAATCAGAATGACGTCTATAAAAAGTTTGAAAACCCTCTCAACTTCTTTGCAACTGGCGTACCTCCTGCTTTGTAAATCTCAGAAGGTATTACATCGATTCGGGTCTTGGAGCCTTGCCAGAAGCCAGAAATGGATTCCTTTCACTGTTTCTGTAACGGTTTGGAAGTTGTCAAGCAGCAGATTGCATTCAACCTGTGGTAGTCTGTTGATAGCATCATCATTGATAGAGGTTGGCCGATCAAGAACCATCTTTTCAAGATAGCATCTTCGTCAGTCAGAAGACGTCCCCGCCCATAGGGGCTTGAAGAAATATATGGGCTGCATGATGCTTCCACGCAGAAGGAACCACGGTGCGATGCGGACCGTCCATGCTAATAAACCCTATTGGTTTCATTGGGCGACAGGGCTTGAGAAGTCATTTCATCTCAATGTCGGTAAAAGTCCCACAAAATTGGAAGCAACATCTCCAAAGTGACCTTTACAGTGTTGACGGGGACGTTAAACCTCAAATCAAACAAACAAATTAGTAGACTAGTTCCATCTGCACTTAGGAGAGGAGTAGAAAAATATCATGGCAAGGCTCCAAGACCCGATGTAATACCTTCTGAGATTTACAAAGCAGGAGGTACGCTAGTTGCAAAGAAGTTGAGAGGGTTTTCAAACTTTTATAGACGTCATTATAGCCCCGCTTTGAAAAAGTGGGGCTATATTGGATTTGCCATGTCCTTCTGTCATTCCGTGATTCCGTTAATTTGTGTTGGCTCCATAACTTTGTATCTGCTTAACATATTTTCATGAAACTTCACACAAATGTTAAACACCATAAGACAATGTGCAGAGCGAAGGAATTATAACTGTGGATTGCCTACTTTTGGAGTTATTGCCCTTTGAACATTTTCCGTAATTCCGTAATTCCGTAATTCCGTGATTCCGTTAATTTGTGTTGGCTCCATAACTTTGTATCTGCTTAACATATTTTCATGAAACTTCACATAAATGTTAAACACCATAAGACAATGTGCAGAGCGAAGGAATTATAACTGTGGATTGCCTACTTTTGGAGTTATTGCCCTTTGAACATTGAAAAATGGCAATTTTAATTGTGTCCGCTTCATAACTCGAAAACCGTTTGAGATATTTTTAGGAAACTTCACACAAATGTTAAGCACTATGAGACGATGTGCAGAGCGCAGGAACCATAACTCTGCATTGCTTATTTTTGGAGTTATTGCCCTTTGAACATTGAAAAATGGCAATTTTAACAGTGTCCGCTTCATAACTCGAAAACCGTTTGAGATAATTTCATGAAACTTCACACAAATGTTAAGCACTATGAGACAATGTGCAGAGCGCAAGAACCATAACTCTGGTTTTCGTATTTTCTGTGTGTCTGTCTGTGTGTCTGTCTGTGTCTGTTAACAATTTTCGTGTCCGCTCCATAACTTTAAAACCCATTCACATATTTTCATGAAACTTCACACAAACATTAAACACCATGAGATGGTGTGCAGAGTGCAGGAACCATAACTCTGGATTGCCTAATTTTTGAGTTATTTCCCTTTGAATATTGAAAAATATCAATTTTAGCCGTCTTTGCTCGATAACTCAAAAACCGTTTGAGATAATTTTATGAAACTTCACACAAATGTAAAGCACCATATTACGTGTGCAGAGCGCAGGAACCCAAACTCTGGATTGTCTACTTTTTCAGTTATAGGCTTTTGAATATTAAAAAATGGCAATTTTAACTATGTCCGCTCCATAACCGTTTCTGATATTTTCATGAAACTTCAAATAAATGAAAAGCACCTTGAGATGATGTGCAGAGTGCAGGAACCATAACTCTGGTTTGCCTACTTTAGGAGTTATTGCCCTTTGAACATTTAAAAAGGCAATTTTGACTGTGTCGTCTCCATAACTCACAAACCATTTGAGATATTTTCATGACACTTCACACAAGTGTAAAGCACCATGAGACAATGTGCACAGCGCAGGAACCCTGACTCTGATTTGCCTACTTTAGGAGTTATTACCCTTTGAACATTGCAAAAATGGAAGATGAAATTTAGTATAAACATGGACATTCTGGTAATGTATCATGCTCATTGAAATGAGGGACAAGGGCTCATAACTCTTAGAGTTTTTCCAGATAATGTAAAATTTTCAACAGTTATTTCTTGTTCATAACTGTTTTCTCTGCAGCTTAAATAACTTTCTTCTCTGACAGCGCTGAAGCGGGGCTATAGTCAGATCCTCTGACAGCTCTAGTTCTGATTTAATTTCCTGAGCTCTGGAGACCATAAGCCGTTTTTTGTGCATCAAAGAACATCTTCATATCCTTTCTGCCTGCACATGGCTTTTTGAGTTGCATGCATATGTGTGACTGCAGTGACTGTGTGTACATGATTAGGATGACATCCACAGTGAATTGGATTATAGTGAGGGAGAGGCGCGCAGATTCAACCTCACTCTCTCGTCCTAACCTAGCTGAAAACAGCGACAAGACAGTGTCAAGACATTTGGAGCTAAGTGGTGTTTCAAAGCGGTATTCATTACAGAGATTTGTTAGCGTAATGTTCATCCGTCTGATGAAGCCGTTGGTTAAAGACCCAGGCATCCACAGAGCACTGACAACGCTGCCATCACGAAAACACGCCTATATAATTTTGACCACCTTGAATCCCACTTGTATATAGTAATACGGGGGTTTACAGGGGTATACTTTATTTTTCATATTTCTGCTAGAAAACAAAAACATCAGGCGGTAATAACCAATGCCCACAATTTATATTTGAGCAGAAATAAGAAAAATATCAACATTTTTCGCCTTAAATGTTTCGTTTTTCTGGCGGTAAAGGTACCAATGTTTTTGTATAGGCGGGTTTTCGAAATGAGGATGCACTGCCTCGTCAGAGCACATCAGGTTACGAAGTCCCCACTTAATCCCATTTTAAATCACGTGACCAAGTCCGTAAAATGAACACCTCACTAAACCCAACTTTATACACAGAAAACTGTGGTTTGAGGGAGTATAAATTATTTTCCTTATTTCTGCTTCCAAACATAGGTTGTGGGTATTCGTTATGCCTCCACAACCTATGATAAGAAAATACATCACGTGAATAAGTCCGTGAAATGAAGACCCCCTTAAACCCAACTTTATATAGGGAAAACTGGGGTTTACTAGGGTATTCATTATTTTTCTTATTTCTGCTCCAAGACATAGGTTGTGGGTACTCGTTAGAACCGCCTCAGTGAGGCGGTTCTAACGAGCACACACAACATACGTTTTGAGCATTTATATAAAAAATATAAAGGAATTTAGCCAGAAAAGCAGCCATTTTGGAGATGTGAAAAATGCACTATGCCGTACGGGTGTGTTTGCGTAATGAAAGAAAAAAAATATTGCGGAATTTCATCAGAAAAAGAGCCATTTTGGGGATGTGAAAGAGTGCATTATGTCACACGTGTGTGTGATCATAATGTATAGATACAATTAAGGTGTTAATCATAGAGTAGATTACATTTTCTCATTGCGATATTACATCCGTGTGATAAAGTGCATTTTTCAAACCTCAAAAAAGATTTTTTTCTGATGAAAATGTTTGATATTTTCCTTATTTCTGCTTCAAACATAGGTTTTGGGTGCTCGTTAGAACCGCCTCATTGAGGCGGTTCTAACGAGTACCCACAATCTATGTCTTGGAGCAGAAATAAGGAAAACAATGTTTACCCCCTTAAACCCAAGTTTTCTCTATATAAACTGGGGTTTAGGGGGTCTTAATTTCACGGACTTGTTCACGTGATGATTGTCATTTGGGGTCATTGATTCCATTGTAGAATTTTGAAAATACCTGAGGGTCAATGATGAGACCTAGTCTGGCCCAGAAAAACTGCATACTGTTATAGGCGATTCTATCAAGCACTCATCACAAAAAACACGCCTATATGATCCTGACCCCCTTGAACCCCAGTTTTATACAGTAAAAATGGGGTTTACAGGGGTAAACCGTATTTTTTCTTATTTCTGCTCTAAAATATAGATTGTGGGTACTCGTTAGAACTGCCTCGATGAGGCGATTCTAACGTGCACCAACAATCTATATCTTGAGCAGAAGTATGAAAAATATCTTTCCAGGCGGTTCTAACTTGTACCAACAATCTATATTTTGAGCAGAAATAAGAAACAATATTACAAATTTTCATCTTAAAATTTTCGTTTATACGGCGGTAATTTTTTTTAATATATTTGGATAGGCGTGTTTTCGTAATGCTGGAAATCTATATTGGGACTAGAAATAAGAAAAATACCGTATACAGTAGAACTTCGATGGCTCGAACACCGATGGCTCGTTTACCATGAATGTGTCGAACCCATTCTTGAGCCCCTAGCGAAAGCCTCTACATAAGAAATAGTGGGGGTAATTAAGGAGATTTTAGTCTTTTATGTTGCAAATGTATGCTGTGTGTACTCATAAGAATCGCCTCGATGATGAGGCGATTCTAATGAGTACACACAGCATACATTTTCATTATAGAACACCGAAAAGATGTTTAAAAGTATCTCGTTATGCCTCCTGACAGTAACATCAGTGGCTCGAACACCTGTCTCGAACAGATTTTCGAGGTCCCAAAGGTGTTCGAGCCATTGAAGTTCGACTGTATTTTCATCAGAAGCGCCATTTAAGCGCAATGATGTCTATCGTTATGATTCAGTAGGGTCGGCAGCCCCCGCCCATTGGGGCTTGAAGAAATATATAGGCTGTATGATGCTTCCCCGCAGAGCTGAATCTGACCGCACACGAGTACTGGTAAACAGCTTAGAGGATCTAAGCCTGCCCAGGCAAAGAGGTGCGAGTCAGACCTTCCATGCTTATAAACCCTTTTGGTTTCATTGGGCAACAGGGCTTGAGATGTCATTTCATCTCGATGGCGGGTAAAAGTCCCACAAAATTGGAAGCAACGTCTCCAAAATGGCGTTTATAGTGTTGACAGGGACGTCAAACATCAAATCAAACAAAATCACTAGGGTCGTATAAAAGAAGATACGTTTTCCCTTTATGTTGCTCTTTTGATATGATTTACATTATAATAATGTGTCGTAATTTATACTGCTTGTGTTTGATCTATGTCACAAATGTAACCATAATAATTTGTGCATACAATTAAAGTTGTCGCTGCTAATAGCTGCCGTTACAGATTGATGTTTGATAATTTTATATTAATGCAAAAACTGGTCTAGAATAGGAATTTAATATTAATAGTGGCATTTTTTTTATTTTCTTTAGTTTAAAGCACTTTATTTAGAAAACAGTTGTTCGTGACAATAACCATGAAATTTAGCAATTCGATTGAATTTCATTTATGCTATCTTCGGGTCCGTCTGTGTTAATGGAAATAAAACACAAGCTCAGTGACAACCCTCTGTTTTTAGCTTCTTCGGCGATAACACCCAACTATATTATATTATAAACAGAATTTTACACCAATGGCCATTTCATATGAAATACTTGGAACTCGCCGCAGGCTTGTTTCATAAATTTCATATAAAATGGCCACTCGTGTAATATCCTCCTTTAAGTTCCGTATATGTTGAGCCTTGTCAAGGGAATGTGTCTTCTTGCACACCAGACAAGGAAATCCGTGATTTTACTCTGGAATAGAAATTTATGTTCTGACACTGGTGTTCCGACCCAAAATCGAATATAATCGCGTGTTTGATAAATGCACTGGTTGATTACGACCTCGTATGCGCCGTCGTTAAGGTTGACGTCATAGCACGTTACAGGACGTCACTAGTCAACACAATATGGCAGACGTTGGTAACCGAATTGACTGCAGCATTAAAAATCCGCGCTAAGAAATGGAAGGTATGCAAGAAAAAGAATCCTATATGGGTGTGAGGGATGGATGGAAAAATCCGTCCCGAGGGATTACTGTCCGGCATCACTCGGCAAGCCTCGCGATGCCGGACAGTGACCCTCGGGACGGATTTTTCCATCCACCCCTCACACCCATATAAGATTTTTATATTCATAACTGATGTATTTTTATGGAATACACCATTACATTACGATAACATATCCGTGTGTCATAGTGCATTATTTCATATCTCCAAAAAAGTTAATTTTCTGATGAATATATGTAATATTTTTTTTCTTATCATATGACGTCGTTGATAAGCACTGGTTAACGTCGTGTAATAAACATCGTGTGACCACACGTTTTGAAACACTTTGGCGGGATTAAGTAACGTCATGACGACGTCCATGTCAACCGTGCATTTTTTGTGGAAAAATCATATTTAAAGGCGATAAATCCAATTTAAAGTGGTCATATGATAAACAGAATCTTATACTCGTGGTCATTTCATATGAAATTTATGAAACACACCAAAGGTTCGTTTCATAAATTTCATATGAAATGACCACTCGTGTAAGATCCTCTATTTATTTTTACTCAAAACATAGCTTGTGTGTGCTCGTTAGAACCGTCTCATTATGCAGAAATAAGCAAAATAATGCATGCCACCGTAAACTCCAGATTTCTCTACAGTGGAGGCTACAGGGGTAATATTTAACGGAGTTATTAACGTGATGTTATCGAGTCCATGCAGGGAACACCCATACAAATCCGACTTAAATATACAAAGTGTGGTTTACAAGTAGTATTTTTTATTTTTATTATTCACCTTTAAATCAAATAGAAGCCTACGTGGTATTGTGGTTACGCTACTCGCCTTGTAAACCATGGGTCGCAGGATCGATCCCGGGCTTCTCCAGACTTTCGGATGAATCTTTAAATATGACCTTCACTGTTGGTGGGACGTAAAACTCAAACACTCACTCACTCCTGTCTAAATCATAGATTGTGGGTGTACCCGTCAGAACCGCCTCAGTATTGCAATGTACAGTCGAACTTCAATGGTTCGAACACCTTCAGGACAATGAAAATCTGTTAGAGACAGGGGTAGTTCGAGCCACTGAGGGTTACTTCCAGGAGGCATAACGGGGTTAATTTTGGGACATCTTTTCGGTTTTCTATAATAAAAATGTATGCTGAGTGTACTCATTAGAATCGCCTCGACGAGGCGATTCTAATGAGCACACACAGCATACATTTGCAAGATAAAAGTCGAAAATGTCTTTAATTATAACCCACTACTTCTAATGTTGAGGAATTCTCTGGGGACTCAAAAATGGGTTCGACTCAGCCATGGTAAACGAGCCATCGGTGTTCAAGCCATCGAAGTTTTACTGTACATAGGCATGCGTTTATAGGTTCGACTTACTGAAACAAGCTCAGACACAGAAGTCATCACGAAATCATGCGTATACAATTTTGATCCCCTTCAACCCCACTTTTACATAGAAAACCTGGGTTTACAGGGGTAAACTTTATTTTTCTTATTTCTGCTCAAACTCAAGATTGCGGGTATTTGTTGGAACCGCTAACGAGTACCCGCAATCTATATTAAGCGAGGCGGTTCTAGCGAGTACCCACAACCTATATTTCGAGCAGAAATAAGAGTTTGAGTTTTACGTCCACCCAAAACCTATGGTCAAACCGAGACGGGACCTCGGTTTAAAGACACATCCGAAAGTCTGGAGAAGCCCGGGATTAATCCTGCGACCCCTGGTTTACAAGGCGAGTAGCGTAACCACTACACCACGGAGGCTTCTGGCAGAAATAAGAAAAATATCACAAGTTTTCATCTTATAATTTTCGATTTTTTTGGTGGTAAAGTTTACAATGTATTTGTATAGGCGTGTTTTCGAGTTGCGTCTTCTTCCTTTAGCAACTAACTTTACGCCACTTTTCTTTACATATTGTTTTTCTCTCATTCGTTTATAAATATGCTGCACTTTCCTCGTCTCTAGCTCTATTCTCCCCATTATGAAAACTATCCTATACAAATGCATGGTAAATTTTACCACCGAAAAATGAAAATTTTCAGGTGAAAAATTGTGATATTTTTCTTATTTCTGATAAAAACATAGGTTCTGGGTACTAGATAGAACCGCCTCATTAAGGCGGTTCTAACGAGTACCCATAACCTATGTCTTGAAACAGAAATAAGAAAAATAATGTATACCCCCGTAAATCCCAGTTTTCTCTTTATGAAGTGGGGTTTAGTGGGGAGGTCTTCATTCCACGGACGTGTTCACGGACGTGTTGTGCGACACGGCACGAAATGGCCTATACGTGTTGACCCGTCGATAAATAATGGGGCTTGTCTTATATTTTTGCACGAAGCCTCGAAAATACGCCTATAAAATTTTTACCCTCTCAAACCCTACTTTTATGGAGTAAAAATTGAGTTTACAGGGGTATACATTATCTTTCTTGTTTCTGCTCAACATTATAAATTGTATACTCGTTAGAAGCGTTCTAACAAGTTTCAACAATATAAGTTTTGAGCAGAAATATGAAAAATATCAGAATTTTTTATCAGAACATTTTCAATTGTGTTGGTACATGTTCAATATATATTTGATTAGGTGCGTTTTCGTAATGCTACCGGACATAACGTTATCGAGTCCATGCAAGGAGAACCCTTGCAAGACCCAATTTATATATATAGAAAAGTGTGGTATTATTTTCCTTATTCGTGTTAAACATAGACTGTGGGTATACCCGTCACAACCACCTCAGTATGGCAAAATGCGTAGCCGGCCTCGGTAGCTCAGTCGGATGCGCGTCTGACTGGTGGTCAGGAGGACGCGGGTTCGATACCTGTGGGTCGGAGTCGGCAACATTCGTTCGCGGAGATTGTCTACGGTCATTCTTTCCATTCCGCTGATTTAAGAAGGACAGTTATCAACTGGTTAACCGCTTACGTATAAGATTGCCAAGGAAAGGTGTGGACAGGTAAACTGACCGGCTCAAAAGGACCTAAATAGTGTTGACTGGGCCGTTAAACGCCAATATAAACAAGCAATGGCAAAGTGCGTAAAGTACTTGTCATGTCCGATATGTTGAAGAGACACAGAAGCCAGATATATAGCATTTACTCGCATTAGCAACTATGTATTCGCCAGTATTTCTATACAAAATTCTGTTTTTCTCTCATTAACATGTTGCTCTTTCCTGGTCTCTAGTGTTTTTCTTCCACCCTACGGCACACGGAGCGATATGGCCTAAGTGGGTTGACGAGCCAATAAAACCACAATTCCAATCTTTAAAAGTGGTGCATATACCATTATTTGGTGTGAAGCATTTCTCTCATCATAAGAGAGCCGCTTCTAGCGAAAAGTTGTCTTTGGACAGATGCTCATATGGGCGACGGACATAGCCAGGATTATGATGCAGCCTATTCTGTCAGTATGGTGACACTTTGGGCCAAGAGGGTTCGTCCAGCGCACAGCAAAGGTGCGCAGACTGATCGGAGTCTTCGCTGAGCGCTCATGCTTGAAGACGTTATTTTTCTTGGCGCACCCCATATACATGTAGGCAACCTTTTTTTCCTTTGTAAATTTGGGCTATGTTTGGGGCCGAGAGAAAAACAATGTTACAGATATACTTCAATGAGTATTTTAATGCTCTTTAAAACAAGAAAAAAATAATTTAATAAATATGGCTATTTTACAGAGTGTCTATTTTGTAATGACAAAATGTTTCTTAATGAGAAGCAAACATGGCGTATGAAAACATGATAAATCCATTACATGTGATCTTTGAAATCTTCCACAAAATAACGTTGGACAGGTCCAATTCTAGTTTTAGTGTTATCTGATTCCATTACGAAAACACGCCTATACAAATACATTGTAAAAACTAAAATTTTAAGATGAAAAATACTGCTCAAAATAGGGATTGTGGGTACTCGTTAGAACCGCCTCATCGAGGCGGTTCTAACAAGTACCCTTAATCTATATTTTAGAGTAAAAATAACGAAAATAAGATTTACCCCTGCTAACGCCAGTTTTACTATATAAAAGTGGTGTTCAAGGGGGTCAAAATTATATAGGTCTGTTTTCGTAATGGTCATTGGCTGCATGGTGCTTCAAAGAACCGAATATAAGGACGGGTAAACCGCTTAGAAGGTCAAAGCCTGTCGAGACAAAGTGGTGTGCGTAAGACAGTGGTGTGCGTCAGACCGTCCCTGCATAAAGACTATATTGTTTTGTTTTTGATGATAGGGCTTGGGTGTCATTTCGTCTCAACGGCTGGAAAATCCCACAAAACTGGAAGCAACGTCTATAACATGACATAACTAGTGTTGACAGGGACATAAATCCTAAAGATCAACAAAATTAATGTGCTCGTAACAAAAGCAGACGCCGCATTTTGCGACTTCTGATCTAGGTTTCACTGTTTACCAGTATCCATGTTGAGACGCTAGGCATATATGGGCTTCGTATTGAAATGAAAAAAATATCGAATACAGATTTTCATCGATAGTTGAACACATTTTGACGTTGCATCATAGCAACATACTTCTCATTAGGCACCTTAACGTACTGTCAAATAGTATGAGATCCCATCTCATTGGAAAAAGTATTTTACCGCATGCGCAGAAAGCTATGGCGCAGGCGAGATGTACTTTAGACTTTGCCTTTTTGCCCACAAATAAAGTGATCAAATTCAATGGCATTTCATGTCGAATAAAGCACATTACGATGCATTATCCGTGTTACTTTTTTCTGTGGAAATTGTAGAATATTTCGCTAATTCAGACTTATAATATAGGTTTTGGATGCTCGTTAGAATCGCCTCATTAAGGCGGTTCTAACGAGTACCCACAACCTATGTCTTGGAGCAGAAATAAGAAATGTTTACCCCCGTAAACCCCAGCATTCTCCATATAAAGTGTGGTTTAAAGAGGTATTGTTTACGAGGACTTGTAAATAAGATGATCTATTTGCTCACTAATTTGTCGGTTCATATCTTGTGGAATTAATACACCACGAAAGGCAAAACACAATTATGGGTTTTACTACTGAATGAAAACATGCAATAGAGGCTCATATTATTTCAGTTAAAAACAGGCTCAGTTAAAATGTGTCAGAAATACAGATTTGTTCTATGATAACAAATGAAATCATATGATGATTATGGCAGTTTCTAGTTTGATGAAAACACATATTGCACTTGTACAGTGGTTTATGGAACTTGTAGAAAGAAACGTTGGTCTTTCCAGTATGAAATCCGGATTAAATGCCAGTATGCTTTAATTTCCTGCCGTTTTTCCTGCTTTTAGATGCGTTAATAAAGACTATTTTTACCATTGTCACTATGCGACATTTTATTTTTTGTCTCGCTTATCTACAAGGAATAAAGTTTTTTGTTCTTAATAAAAGTGAACTTTTTATGCGATACTCAGTTTACGGACAGGCATACATCACGTGAACAAGTCCGTGAAATGAACACCCCCCTAAACCCCACTTTATATAGAGAAAACTGGGGTTTAAGGGGGTAAACATTATTTTTCTTATTTTTACTCCAAGACATAGGTTGTGGGTACTCGTTAGAACCGCCTCAATGAGGCGGTTCTAACGAGCACCCACAACCTATGTTTGTAGTATTTATAAGAAAAATATCACGGATTTTCATCAGAAAAGTAGACATTTTGGAGATGCGAAAAATGTACGGCTGTGTTATCGTAATGGAGTTGTCTCCTTCATTACGAAAACGTACCTTTACAAATGCTTTGTTAAAAAGCAACGAAAATTTAAAGAGGACAAATTGTGATATTTCTCTTATTTCTGCTCAAAATATAGAGTGTTGGTATCATTTAGAGCCGCCTGATCGAGGTGGTTCTAACGGGTACCCAACAATCCATATTTTGAGCAGAAATAATAAAAATAATCTTTACCCCTTTTAACCCAAGTTCTACAAGATAAAAGTTGGGTTCAACTCGGTCAGAATTATATAGGAGTGTCTACGTGATGTCTCCTTTCGCAGTACAGTGTTAGTTGTTACCAATGGGAAAATGTTTCATTTTTTTAACCATTGACGTGATGAATAAAATGTCCGTGTAAATCGTATATAGTGGATCGATTTATTTTAACTGGATTATGGCTTCATGAATGAATCTAATCAAAATTCTGAATGCCGTTCTGTAAGATTTGCTGTTCCGTGCAAGCTCGTTCAGCAAAACGTGTTCCAATACCTTGTCTGGACAAGGCTGGTCAAAACTGATATGAATGCAGAAGTTAGAAATCTGTCTCCATATGATAAAAGCCTTGTCGAAATCATGTGGACGAGCAAAGTTTAACCCATTTAGTACCGGAAACCCCAAAAGAGGTACCTTGGAAAAAAGTGCAGCCCAGATGAAACGCCATAGAACGCGGCGTCTCATCAGGAAGTTCAGTCATTTTCCAAATCAACTTTGAAGAAAACAGAACCCGAAACTCCTAAAGTTTGAAATGGACTCATGCCATATATAAGTGGAACGATTCCATTTGGTACAAAAAGGGTTAAGTGTATCTGAATGGAACACATTTCACTCGACGCAGCTGTTGCTACTGCTGAAATACAAACAATCTTGCCCTTTGAAAATACTGAGGATGATGCAATATTGCAAAACTATTTTCTGTGTACCAACATGACCTAGTGCAAAATACAAACGTCTGTCTGTTCATTAATGTTGACCAGGCGTACAACCAATTTACAAAAGATTAACCGAACAATTACTGAGTATTGCACACCTTTGTAACATACTATTGTTTTTCTCTAGTTTCCCTGGAGACACATGTCGTAATTGTGACGCCACATTTACGTCGATACAACGTCATGAGGTTTATGCAACGTCACATCCGTTATATGGGTACCAGGTTTGTCTTGTAAGCGGTAAGTTTTGCGAAACATGTATGTACTTTCACTAAACAGTGTAGATCCTGATCAGACGCCGCATAAAGCGGCATCTGATCTGGGTCTATGCTGTTTGCTAATGTTCTAAAATGGGCCGCGAGTCATGCATGTTTGTTTGTTTGATTTGAGGTTAAGCGTCCCCGTCAACACTTTATAGGTCATTTTGGAGACGTTGTTTCCAATTTTGTGGGACATTCACCCGACATTGAGATGAAATGACATTTCATGCCCAGTTGTCCAATGAAACCAATAGGGTCTATAAGCATGGACGGTCCGACTCGCACCGCTTTGCCTGGGCAGGCTTAGATCCTGTAAGTGGTTTACCAGTACTGGAGTGCAATCGGTTTCAGCTCTGCGTGGAAGCATCGTGCAGCCCATCTATTTGTTCAAGCCTCGATGGTCGGGGGCCGATGGGTTAAGCATCACTATTTTGTAGGAGCTCAGATTAAAATGGTCATTTTTTGTCTTGAAATATAGAATGAGAACGATGTTGAAAGATATTCGCATCACTTTATAAAACGTGATGTCACTTAAACCTAAAGAAGCCAAGAGGAACGGAATGTATCAGATTTGCCAGTATAATTTCACATACACATGATGTAATGCATTTATTATGCCTCTAAAATCATACTCCTCTTGGTGAAATTTTATGGCCATTTCTTACTTCTGTTTGAAATAAAGATTGTGACGGTTCGATAGAATCACCTTTTGGAGGCGGTTCTACCGATTACCCCCTTTATAAAGCAAAAATAAAGCAAATGGAATATAATGTTAACCAACGTACCACTATTTAAAATGTGGCTTACAAAAATATGAGTTCTATAGACTTACTAACGCGATCGAATTACAGTAAAATTCCTATATAAAGACCCCTTTGGGACTGTTCAAAACAGTCCCAAAGATGGTCTCTGACCAGAGGACACTGTATTTGGAAACCAAGAAGACGAACATAACAGAAACCTTCTAAATAAGCTTTTTAAAGCATAATCAGTCTCAATTTTGGTGGTCTTAATAGCGGAATTTTACTGTATACCGATCCAAATCTCCGGCCGTGAAACTATATGTGTAACAAAATGAAACAAAATATGAAAACTTTCGAAAAACGAATTGAGCCAACACATTTGAAAATGGTACTTGTCGCATAGACGAACAGCACTGACTCAGGCAAGACTGTACATGCGCATGCACAGTCTTGCCTGAGTCTTTGCTTATGCACAGGCTTCCCCGAGTTTTTGCTGATCGTAGGCTTAGAGGGAGCTTCACACAAAACCTTATGTGTCTAGCTATATTCCCTGACTGCGTATGCGCAACTGAAGGTAAATCGAAGGATGCGAAGGGCCATTTTTAAATGTATCGACTCAATTAAACAAAACGATAACATAATGATAATGATGATAATAAATAAATAAATTAAATTAACAATAAATATATGTCATATTGAAAGCACCCTGGTGTACAACAATAACAGCTCGGCTAAAGTTCGAACAAATCCGGTTTAATCTGGACCCGTAGCGCAGTCTGACAATGCATGACTTCTACCTCTAAAATATCTTACTCTGTAGACGCCAGAGACTTCAAGACGAATTGCACAATCTCGTGGACTCACATCAACCAGCGCAACCTTGCAGTCGAGATAGGGACAATGCTGCTTTTGCAAACTGCAGAAAGTTTAGCTCATCACGTTTGCATACCGATGTGCTGAATCAGAGAGCATACCTTGCTTCCCCCACTACCCACCCATAAACCCGACTTTAAATTGTTCACATTTTTGTTTCTTTATGCAGTTTGTATAGATACTTATTAGAATCGCCTTAATCAGACAGTTCTTTAAAGTATCACATACTTTAGAAGCAAATGAATGGAAAACATGACACATTTCCATTTGAAAAGTATATAGGTGACAAAAGTATCATGTTGCATAGGTATGCTTTCTAGCTTGTTAAACCAGCTCACGGGACAGTACAGGTCAGGCCGCATGGATGCGCAGGTTGGTCAGCCGCTTCAAATGTCATGATCTAAACTCATATATACTTGTCGATTTTTTTCATGAACAGCTTGTCAAACAATTTCAAAACAAAATTAAAAGAAATCTAATGGTAGCATGCTGTCGCAGTTTTGTGGTTTACATTGACGTCTTCTAGTCTGATTGGCAGGGGCTGGATACATACGCCAGCTTCTTTCTACAATTGACTGTTTTTCAAATCTTATCTGTAAAGTTTAATCAGCCAGGTTCTGGACAAGTCTTAACCCTCCATCTGTCTTATTAAGTATGTTAAAGCTGAATGACATTAGCTCTTCGATAACTACTAGCAATGTCCTTTGCGACCTTTCAATTTGTATTCATGCGTTGGTTCAACAACACTGACAACATAATCCTCCCAAGTCTCCTAGTTTCAGCCTTTAATCCCTCAGTGTCTCTCTCAGACAGTTTCTCTCCATTTCCAGCCAGTGGTCTGTTGATTACATGCACGCTTTTATGGAAACCGGAAGGGAACGTCACCTGCCTTTTTGGTCGGGAAATCCACAGGATTCTGAAAGTAAAAAAAAAAAGAAAACATGAGTAATTCTGTGGTGATTTTTAGGTACGAGTTTTATTAAATACAGTAAAATTCCTATATTAAGACCACTTTGGAACTGTTCAAAAGTTGTCTTTAAGACCACTTTTGAACAGTCCCAAAGGTGGTCTCTGACCAGAGAACAGTGTATGCAGAAAAGAAAAAAGAAAGAACAACTGCAACTTACTAAATCGGCTTCCAAAAGCAGATTTAGTCTTACTTTTAGGTGGTCTTAATAGCGGAATTCTACTGTACATTCTAGTGACTAGTGTACATGTCTCACAGTTCTGATAAGCCCTTTTTGCAAAACTTTATATGATGCCAGATATAAAAAAAAATATATTTCCAGATACAGTCAAACTTCAATTGACTTGGTGATCATTGGTGGTGGTGCGGTTAGTGAGACGAAGGGGTCGCGTATCTTGCGTCACTGGAAAATGGCTTACAGTTGGTGACAAAAGGTACTTGACAATTTTGCCTCACCAAATTACCCCACCCTGCAATCAGATATACGTGGCATTCCGGCGTTTTAGATTTCCGTAAAATGCCTAGTTTTTAATTTACTCAAAATATTTAAATTGCAATTTGCAATCATTTTCTTGATAAAATGTAGAGCTAATCTCTTGGGCATTTGAAACGATTGTTCTGCTTTGATTGATTGTCTTTAAGCAATTTTACTTGTCGCACATTATAGTGTCACTTTAAGCAAACAAATAGGTTTGTCGTTCCATCGAGGATAATCGCAGGAAAAATCGCAGCTCCCAGGTGGCGAAAACCGACTTATTAACAGTAGGGAAACGAAGGATCGAACTGTTCGCAGGTTTTGTTTCGTCTTAGGGTGAATAAATACTTTGAAATACCATTAATTCGAACCCGGATGACTCGTTTGCTTTGTACCAAATGGCATCTTTATCCTTATATAGCAGAAGTCCATTTCAAAATCTAGGTGAGTAAGGTTGTGTTTTCATCAAACTTATTTGGAAAATGAACTTTTAGCAAACATTGGAGTCTGATCAGACGCCGAATTCTGGGCCTGCTCTGTTTGCCAGGGTACCCTTTTTGGGGTTTCTAGTACAAGGTACAAATGTTTGTTGTCCCAAAGATATTCGAGTTTTTGAGGTTCGATGTTCACTACTTCTTCAGATGAACAAAATTACCGCGGCCTTGGGGAACAATATGAAAGCGATTCCGCACTTTTTTTCAGTTATCGTCGAAGGACAGTTTTATCGATTACCCTTTTCACTCCTGAGTGTTTGAAGTGGGACGGTCCATTTTCGATTTAGGACATAATCAGATAGATCCGTTAAAATCATAATCAGACTGCCTAATAGCGCATGCACTGGTGAGATGGCCATCTCGCTTGCAAAAGAGAAGCTGTACCATGTTGTTGCGGCAAAAATGACTGCACCTTTGTTTTGCACCTTTTTCTCTATTTCATTAAATGTAATTACAATGCATTAGCTTAAATGTAACATACAGTTTATTGTGTAATTCGCAAGCATGACATGTCACCTACTGGTACAAAATAGGTAGTAAATAAAAATTTTTGATATGAGTTCCCATGAAAAGGTAACACTTTTCACAGAAAGAAATCAATTTCATAATAACATCAATCATCGACCGAATTGTATCAGCATTTTATATTAATTTGATAATATCTCAAACTTACAAAGTGAAATGTTTGAGTCATATCTTTACAAGTAAAGTGCACAAGAAGTTGTACATTTTCCGCTTAGTCAGCTTGCGTAATTAACAAAGCATATATGAGCCAGAGCATGACAAAACCTATAATACATCACGTGAACAAGTCCGTGAAATGAACACCCCCCTAAACCCCACTTCATATAGAAAAAAAACTGGGGTTTTAGGGGGTAAACATTATTTTTCTTATTTTTACTCCAAGACATAGGTTGTGGGTACTCGTTAGAACCGCCTCAATGAGGCGGACACTGCATGCAAACAACACAAAGAAAGAATAACTGCAACCTGCTAAATAAGCTTTTTACAGCAGAATTAGTCTTAATTTTAGATGGTCTTAATAGTGGAATTCACTGTACTTAGTTGGACGTTTGATATATATGAGCCAGCGCATGGCAGAACCTACAATAAGACATGTGCGCCCATCGAAGACTCAGATCAGCCTGCGCATCCGCGCAGTCTGATCAGAGTCTTCATTGTGCGCCCTTAGGATAGCTAAAGGGCCCAATGCTCCTTCTTGCAGCATGAGAAGTCTCTTGTTAGACTATATTAATGCGCAGGCTGATCTAAGTCTTCGTTGGGCGTACATGTCTTATTGTAGGTTTTGTCGTGCGCCGGCTCATATATGTTTGAAAGATAGCTGCAAAAACAACGACAGAAATAGAAACACAACTGCGCGCCATGCTCTTTACCATTTTGAATCAAATTAATTTATAGGCCTATATTGCAAAGTATTACATGTGACGTCTACAAGTAATTAATTTGCATTTCAAATGTTATTATTTTGGAACAAAACAAGACATTTCTCGCTTAATAGATTCATTTATCATACTCATTGAAATGTTGTTTTTAAAAATTACTAAACTTGGCGTTTGAAACCTCATAACCTCACAATATTAAGATTCATATTGGTGGCAATTCATTATCCGCCTTCAAATTAAATACATCAAAAAAGCTTGTTTTAGTTCGGATAAACATGCGATCATGCAAATAAGTAGGTAACGCCCAGGGATCGATCGCAATGGATTACATGGTTTCTTAACCCGTGAGAATGCCTCACTCTAAATACCACTTTATTAAGAGAAAACTGGAGTTTACAATGTATTGCTTATTTGGCATGGCTTGTGGGTACTCGTTAGAACGGTTCTAACAAGAACAACAACCAATTCTAGGAGTAAAAGTGGGTAAAAATCACAGATTTACATCAGACAAGTAGTCACTTTGGAGACGTGAAAGCATGCGTGTGTTATTGTAAGGATTTCCGGAGCATAAAGTATAACTGCTTGTTTATAGGGCAACATTTCCGGAGCAAAAAGTATAACTGTGCTTGTTTATAGGGCCCCGCAAAGGAATACGTATTCTTTTCGCATGTGCCAAGCGAAGGCTCGGATCAGCCTACCGTACACATACGCACAGTTTGATCAGTATCTTCGCTGTGCAACCTGTGGATGCCTAGTGACCCAATGCTAAGAAGGCTTTATAATAACTCCTCAGATTAACAAGTCCATGAAATGAAGGCCCATCTAAACCCCAATTTATACACAGAAAATTGTAGTTTACGGGGTATATTTTTGCCCAAAAAACATAGATTGTGGTTACTCGTTTATACCGTATCAATGAGGCGGGTTGAGGCTGTTCTAACGAGCACTCACAATCAATATTTGGACCAGATATAAGAAAAATATCAAACATTTTCATCTGAGAAGTGTTAGTTCTAGAGAAAAGAGAGACGCCAATTCAGCGCATGTATGCGTTATTGTCATGTGAGTGAATGAGTCTTCACTAAGCACCACTTCTCCTTCCACGCAATGCAGTGAGTAAGCTTTAACACACCCGCGCGACGTAGTGCATTTTTCGCATCTTCAAAATGAATACTATTCTGATGAAAATCTGTGATATTTTTCTTATTTTTACTTTAAACATATGTTGAGGGAGCTCGTTAGAACCGCCTCATTGAGGCGGTTCTAACGAGTACCCACAACCTATGTCTTGGAGCAGAAATAAGAAAAAATGTATACCCCCGTAAACCCCAGTTTTCTCTATATAAAGTGGGGTTAAGGGGATGTTCATTTCATTATGAAAAACATAAAAATATGCTTCCGTTTTGTAGAATGTTTCTGTTTCTATCCATAGTCTATGATACTTTTTTGTCTGTTTTGATCTGTAAACAGATAACTAAGCAGACCAATCGTCGAGCTGGAAACACACTAAATATTTCCATGGAGAGTCTCGTTTAATCTTGGTTCGATCTGAAAGATTATTAAAGTCAATTTCAATTTCCGCAGCGGATGGACAGATTGATATCGATGTATTCAATAATAAATACACGCACGACAGGAAAGCGATGAAATGCTCTCCGGTGTTGTAGGATAATTATATTTTCTGGCAAATTTTTAAGATAAAATATTCGCTAGAATATATATTGTTTTCTTTAGCCCTGCTAGCGCAGCAGAAGGCGAAAGGTTGCCCGCTTCGAATGTACCAACCATTCAATAAGGGACTGCTTTTAAGGAGCGGATTCTTTCTGTATGAACAATGCCTCTTTACGCCGGACTCATTTACTTTTTTGTTCTTTTTTATTTTTTTAGAAGGTTGAAAATCGCGATGGCATTGCTTAGTTATAAAAGTCAAATCGAATAGGGATGATAACAGATTCCTTTTGAAATGGGCTGAAAAAGGCCACGGCGTTGCGTTTACCGCAGATGGTACTCAAATGCATTTGTGTTCCAAAGCGTTTCTTGGTGATACCTTAGTTGCATTTTTGCGTTTATTGTAATTAAAGCATTGCGTTTACAATTCCGTGCAATGAGCAACCTAACGAACCCCACTTCAAACATTTAAAAATTAAAGGTTAATAAGGGCATATGCAATTCTCCTTATTTTTCCTGGAAACATGGGTTGTTGGTACCCCTTAGAACCGCCTTAATGAGGTGGTTTTAATAAGCATCGACAACACATTCAATTACAGATTGTTGGTTCTCCCCAGAACCGCCTCAACGAGGCTCTAATGAGCACACACAACCTATGTTAGTAGGAGATATATGTACATACACAAGGAAACCATCGAAAAAAGTCATAAGAATAAATGCCATTTTTGGATCCATTAAAGAGTCTTAACCCATTTTGTACGGGAAACCCGGAAAAGGGTACCTTGCAAACAGTGCAGGCCCAGATCAGACGCCGCAAAGTGCGGCGTCTGATCAGGGCCTACACTATTTGCAGAAAGATCGGCTATTTTCTGAATAAATTTTAAAGATAACACAATCTGTCACCCCTATGTTTTTTTTAAATGGACTCTTGCTATATATGATGAGGAATAATCCATTTGTGGTACAAAAAGTATTAAACTCATGATGTATCACGGGGATATTAGTCCGATTATTGTTTTATTATTACCTTCTTATTAATAAATAATTAATTAACTACCGGTTTTATTATATGTAAGTAACGTGGTTCACGCTTTCCTGTATAGCGATTGTCAGAAATGGCGACAATATGCGATTACAAATGATCTACAATTAGTAGATATATTAATAGATATATCACACCGATGATGAATATTAATTAGAGAAATAACAAGACATCTTGTTAAACTAGTCGTCACAGCCTGTAAGTTACAGTGACATCGGCCTAACATAGTGACCCAGTACTGTCTTACACGCCTGTCAGATCTTCTTTCTGCTCTTCAGAATAAAGCGAAAAGAGATGACAAACGCGTTATTAATTCTACTTTTCAATTCAAAGTGATCTCTGTATGCAAGTTGCAAGGCGACAACACACCCATGTGACGATAACAAGCCCGTGCAACATAGTGCATTTTTTCACATCTCCAAAATGGCTCCTTTATGGATGAAAATCCCTGATATTTTCCTTATTTTTACTGCAAACATAGGTTGTGGGTGCTCGTTAGAACCGCCCCAGTGAGGCAGAAACATGCCCCTTATTAAGAATTTAATAAAGATTGCTTCATTTTCTTTTGAAACTTAATGATAGTTTGTGTTGTTGTTTTTTTTTCTGTTACGAAAATCGTCAGTGTCGGGGCGGCTCGTTAAATCGCTTCGTAGAGCCTGTTCTAACGGATACCCACTTTTATAAAACGCTTAAGATACCAACACGCATATCCTGGTAGACACCACTTTTCTTCGTAAACACCAATTTTTCTATACAAAGTGGGTTTTAGAAGGCTGCTCATTACAAGGCAGTGATGTTGTATTTCAGGCAATACTTTACATCGTAAAAATCCATGCAGACTAGCAGTATTTGAATTCGAAAATAGAACACCTTCGGGATGGAGACTTGACTTTGTGTCGCTATTTCGCCGGCTACTTTCAATCCCTTGACGGAAAGTATCGGATACATGTGCTGCTAAAGCCGATAAACTCGCAGGTATAATTATTCCTAAGAGCGCAAATAAAAGATACATTTTAAGTTTAGTCTCTTTGGGATACACAGCGATGATTACTTTATTTATCTGAATCTTAACATGTTCTTTTAAAACGAGAAAATGTAAATGTCGCAAGCTCCCAGGGGTGTGTTTGTTGCCTACATTACCATGGTTACACGTCCATAACATCACTAACATGTACTGCATTTGTTATGATTCCAAGAGTCCCTTCCCAGCAGACACTCAACGTTGAACTAACGTTGAAACAACGTTGTTTCAACGTTAATTCAACTTTGAGTCAACGTTTTGTGCCTGCAGGTTTCAAATAATGTTAAGTATGGTCGGTAACCAACAAGGCCACCCAGAAAACCGTAAACTGCGAACCTAGCCTATTACCAAAGTTCTGCACATAA
This sequence comes from Lucinisca nassula, assembly GCA_963580285.1. Taxonomy (NCBI): domain Eukaryota; kingdom Metazoa; phylum Mollusca; class Bivalvia; order Lucinida; family Lucinidae; genus Lucinisca; species Lucinisca nassula. The sequence goes on from OY757017.1 coordinate 119,031,294, forward strand.
GTTGCAAAACTAATTATGATCAGTCATGACACATTTATTTATAGCGAAAAGAAGATTTAATCTGGTAAAACAACTTTCTATGATATCAATGTCTTCCACATATCATACACAAGACCCTATTATGCTGTCAAAGATAGTGTTTTATTAATATTTGCCCATTTATGTCTATAATTTGCTATAAAATTGATATTTGCGAGCCGTGGAGAACACATCAGACGCAACGTTTGATCAGGAACTACGCAGTTTTTCTTGAAGTATGGACATTTTCCTAACGTTGTACATTACGCCATTATCCAGGTTACCCTTAAACTCAAAATAGACCTTTTCAATTTTATTAGGTGGACGATTCCATCCGGCATTAAAAAATAAACAGGATAGTAAGATCTGTAGAGTATAATATTACTTGAGACTGTATCTGATTTCATAAACCTTGATCATACGAAATGCAATGTCAGCATACGTTTACATATTAACCCTTTTCGTACCAAATGGAATCTTTCTCCTTATATATAGCAAAAGTCCATTTCAAAAATTAAGGTTTCTCAGGTTGTGTTTTCTTCAAAATTGATTTGAAAATGGCGGAACATTAAGCAAACAGTGGAGGCCCTGATCAGACGCCGCGTTCTGCGGCGTCTGATCTGGGCCTGCACTGTTTGCCCGTGTACCCGTTTTGGGGTTCCTGGTACTAAATGGTTAAATTAATATGTATTTTATTTGCATTGTATTACGTACAGTTTCACGAAAAGAAGTTAAACCACCCTGTTTCAGAACCATTTATGCAATAGGCTGCTAACTTGACAATTTGTCCGACACTGGCTTTTTAAATGATCGTTCTTGCGATGTTTGAAGTTCTACTGACGATAACATTCAACTTCTTTCGTACGTCGTCTTGTTTGGTTTTATATAGAACTGGTGGCTTCTTTTCTTAAACCAATGGGACCAAATCTGTTTCTTTAAGCAATCAGCAGCGTTCTTCACTTAGATGGGTAAGTCATCCAGTGAAAGATAACTTTCTTTTAAATACATGTCTACTTACCTTATACTATACCATTGTAAAGGTATTTATTTCAAATATTAAAGCATATTATGGTTACTCAAGAGCCATCAAATATTTATAGCAGTCATAATATACAAAACATAAGCCGGTCTATGCAAAGCGTGTATTTTTCGTTTAGTCGAACATCAAAAAGCGCACTTATATAGTCTCACCAGACGTTTTGCTATTTGCACACGTGCACTGTGGCTTTAAAACAGGCTTCTTACGAAGCAACAGAAAGTGGGTGTCAAGGAATTGGGCTGCTCATGCGCGTTTAATATGCTACGTTCGCTCATGCGCTAAGAATGTTTTTCTTATGAACCGGTATAAATTGTTCACATGACAAAGCTATTCTGCATCACGTGAACAAGTCCGTGAAATGAACACCCCCCTAAACCCCACTTTATATAGAGAAAACTGGGGTTTAAGGGGGTAAACATTATTTTTCTTAACGGGCCTCCGTGGCCTAGTGGTTAAGAGCGCTGACTCTTGATCATTAGGTCTCTCACCGCTATGGTTCGAGCCTAGCTCGGGTCACATGTGAGACGCCAAGTTCTGCAACGGAAGGTCAGGTGGTTTTTCTCCGGGTACTCCGGTTTTCGCCCACCTCTGATTAACGATCGGCTCGATATGAGTGAAATAATCTTGAAAGGGCCGTAAAACCCAAACCAAAAAAAAAAAAAAAAAAAAAATTATTTTTCTTATTTTTACTCCAAGACATAGGTTGTGGGTACTCGTTAGAACCGCCTCAATGAGGCGGTTCTAACGAGCACCCACAACCTATGTTTGTAGTATTTATAAGAAAAAGATCGCAGAAAAGTAGCCATTTTGGAGATGTGAAAAAATGCACTATGTCATACGGGCGTGTTATCGTAATGGGATAGGAATCCGCACAGATGCAGGGCAAAGTTCCTGTTTAACAGACAAAAGGTCACGTTCCTTGGCATAATGTAACACATTTCGTCATGACCATCTGTTCGCATGTCTATACCTTAGACTTTAGATTAATTAAATGTTTTATTTTGACAGGCTATTTGCATAGACAAACACAAAATGCGTCTTCTGCATTTAGAATAAACTTGCGTTTAAATCACACTGAACTCAAGGCGAGCAACGAAACTATAAACGGAATACAAAACAGCGGAACTAGACATTTGTTCATGTACTAGACGGTACAACTTCTTTTTCATGCTCAACCCACAAGTTGGCAATTTGACCCATTGTATACTTGTGGACTCTTCCATTCCTATATGCTGGTCAAGTCTATTTGTCATATAAGGCGTTTCAGGCCTATTTTTTTTTTGCATTTGTATTCCAATTTTGAGGAAAAATTATGTTAGCAAGTTCTGACCAGACGTCGCGTTCTGTGGTGTCAGATCTGGGCCTGCACTGTTTTCCAAGGTACAGCCTCGGTAGCGTAGTCGGTTGCGTGTCCGAGAGGTGGTTAGCAGGCCATGGATTCGATACCTGTCGGCAACAAACGTTCTGGAGAGGTATCATTAAATCTTTTCTACGGTCATTCTCTCCATTGAACTTATTAAAAAAAGGCAGTTATAATTTCTTGCGAAAGAATAAGCACTGTTCTGCTTAAGCCTGACCAGGAAAAGTGTCTTTAGGTTAACTGACCGACTCAATATGACCAAAGAAGTGTTGAATGGGCCGTAAATCTCCACACAAACAAACACAACAATGTTACATGCGATTATCTGCGTGCTAGCTGAGTTTTCACCAGTTTTGGTGGTTGCTGCACGTAGCAAATCGTGAGCATGCATGCAGAAGTAGGCCCAAATCTTGTATAGTTAGGTTTTTCACATATACGCAAAAAAGTAAATTTTGAACTCCACAAAGATTGCCACCTATGATCAAATCTGTGTATTCATTAACCGAATTGTCCTTATTGCATGTAGCATTTAGCACGATGAAAAGTACTACAGTCGAACTTCAATGGCTCGAACACCTTTGGGACCTTGAAAATTCGAAAATCTGTTCGAGACAGGGATAGTTCGAGCCACTGAGGTTACTATCAGGAGGCATAACGAGATACTTTTAGACATCTTTTCGGTGTTCTATGATGACAGTGTATGCTGTATGTACTCATTAGAATCGCATCGAGGCGATTCTAATTAGTACATACAGCATTCATTTGCAAGATAAAAGACTGAAATCTCCTTAATTATCCCCCACTATTTCTTATGTAGAGGATTTCGCTAGGGGCTCAAGAATGGGTTCGACAGAGCCATGGTAAACGAGCCATCGGTATTCGAGCCATCGAAGTTCTACTGTATTGTTTTCTTAAGGTATGTTTGTTACTTTTGAGTCAATGGCTTGTGGCTAGCTTAATGTAAGTGTTTATACATAGTGACAGAAAAGAAAAACTTCCAGACACACAACTTTTATTTTCGGTCCCTTTACCAATTCCAGTGCGCGATGCAGAGCGAGTTTCACTGGAATATTTTTGTTGTTTTGGGGTATAACCAGATGTCAGTCTCTTGTGGGCATTTTGTGAAAAAGAGATAAGAGATGAAATGGAACGAAAGTGACAAACAGGAAAATATAAACTAAAACGTAAACAGAAGGTTCTACCGTTATCTGCCACCAATGATACATGCACATGTAGCAGATCTTGTCTAAACTGCAATATTATTTGGACGCCCAGTGATTTGAGATACACGACACCCTCGCCTTACCCAACCACCACATTCATTGAAATGAAGGTGAACTAGAGCTTTTACAATGTTGATATTCTCAGATATGCAGAATCCGCCGATGCGTGCACGGAAGGCAAAGATCAAGTAGAACAAAGCAGCCGACCAACGTCAGGCCGACAGCGAAACGACGTGGTTTCACTGTCGGTCCGACGTTGGTCCGTTGTTTTGTGCTGTAGCTTGGAATTAGGATCCCAGCTAGCACGCAACAGCGGGCCAACTTCGGGCCGACAGCGATACGACGTTGTCACGTCGTATCGCTGTCTGCCCGACGTTGGCCCGTCATTCGTTGCTGACTGGGATTCAACCTTTACTGTGTGCATGCGGAAGCCATCGAATTAATGTACAGTCGAACTTCAATGGCTCGAACACCTTCGGGACCTCGAAAATCTTTTCGAGACAGGGATAGTTCGAGCCACGGAGGTAACTGTCAGGAGGCATAACAAGATACTTTTAGACATCTTTTCGGTGTTCTTTAATGAAAATGTATGCTGTGTGTACTCATTAGAATCGCCTCATCGAGGCGATTCTAATGAGTACACACAGCATAAATTTACAAGATAAAAGACTAAAATCTCCTGAATTATCCCCCACTATTTCTTATGTAGAGGATTTCGCTAGGGGCTCAAGAATGGGTTCTACACATCCATGGGAAACGAGCCATCGGTGTTCGAGCCATCGAAGTTCTACTGTAGTTCACAGCACATAGTCTTTTCATAGGCATTACTGGCGGAAGGAAAGGCATGCTCTAGATCAAACGGTTTTATGATACACGTGATGTTAAGGTTCTTAATGCAACACAGTTTTTGAACTGCATGAGCAAAGTTTATTGTTTTGTAAAGAAACAGAAGTACACTGTGTTATGAAGCTTGCCTTGGTCTTACATTTTAAAATGCGAGCAACTGTTGGCTTTTTTTTAAAACAAAATATGAGCAGGGCAAGTCGACATTATTTGCTGATCTGAGCAGGAAAGCTACCTTATTTCTATGTTAACAAGTCGGTGCAATCAACAGCCCTGTAAACCTTACGTTATATAGGTACGTATATGTAAAAGCGAGGGGTCACGGTATTTTCATTATTTCAGCTCAAAATCATAGATTGTGAGCACTCGTTAGAACCGCGTCAACGAGCGCCACCAATCTACTTTTGGATAATACGACAAATACATCTATCTGAAACCATGGTAGAGTTTGTGTTGGTTTTGCGGCCCATTCAAGATTATTTCACTCATATCGAGCCCATCGTTGATCAGAGGTGGACGAAAACCGGAGTACCCGGAGAAAAACACCTGACTTCCCGTTGCAAAACATGGCGTCTAAGATGTGACCCGAGCTAGGCCCGAACCCACAGCGGTGAGACCTCACGAAAACATACCTATATAATTTTGACCCCATAAACCCCACTTTCATATAGTAAAACTGGGGTTTACAGGGGTATACATTAGTCTTCTTATTTCTGCTCAAAACACAGGGTTTGGATACTCGTTAGAGCCGCCTCGCCGAGGCGGTTCTAAAGAGTATCGCTTATCTATGTTCGAGCAGAATTATGAAATTATCAGGATTTTTATCTGAAAAAAAAAATCTTTTTTTGGTGGTACAATTTTACCAATATATTTGTTCAGGCGTGTTTTCGGAATGAAGGTCTAATGATTAAGGGTCAGTATACCAATGATAAAGTTCCTTACCAAAGGAAAAAGTAAAGCTGCCTCGACTCATCATCTGTTACTGTTGCGCCATTTCAAAAGGTTTTCAAAGTTATTCCTTAATTTAACTAATCTTTTTAATCTGTTTAATCGTCGTATCCGTCGGTTTCTTCTTTTGGGGTTAAACTGGCATCTAAGTCCCGCATATCCGTTTATACAGTTACAGAAACAGAAACCAAAAGATGTGTCAGGAATTTGGAGTGAACCCCCATTGAGGCATCGAATCCGTCTATCACATATCATAGTCCGTGGCATCGCCTCGGCGAAGTCTGATAAGAATATAGTCAAAACTATAAGACATATAACTAAGTTAGTTAGAGTACACTTATGTCCTGATCTTTTATTTCCAGTACACTGTTTTACGCTGTGCGTCTGTGATCCAGACATGTGTCTGTCTGTATGTGAACAGGAGTGAAAATTATCAGCAAGTTGCACCATTTCTGAGTCTGTTTCTCCTAAATTATGATTTCTAAGCTTCATTGTTTCTTCTAAAATCCTTTCATCATAAGCACTGTACGTGTGATGTATTTTATCGTAACGTTTTATGTTTAGTTGTGGAAGAATATAATTCGTATACTGCTAAAACACACTGTGAACACTTGAGTTGTCAATTGTATTATGAATGTTGTATTCTCGTCGCTTTCCAATATATAGGTATTCTGCCTCCTACTAAAACTTTTTTTACAAAAGCTGTGCGTAAGATTTGTATAGCAAGGAGTGGAAAACTCATTCAGTATATTTGCAATTAGCTTTTTACCCTGGTCTTTTGAAGCGTAAATATATCCAGTAGGTCTAAATAAGTTTTAGCTCCGCCCAAGTTTCTGTCACGTAGTGAGGAAGCAAGCGCGTATTTTGTAACAGCGACGCTGATTGGCTATTAGCTTCATTCGGGCTGGTTCGTGTTTCGTGTGTGAAAATTATGTAAGCTGGTGCAAAAAATAAGGGTCCGTTACCAACCTCCATATTAGGTTCTACAAATGTGTATACGTAGTCACTTGTAGGGTCAGACGAAGGACTCTTAATATGAAGCTACATTTGAGTCCTCCCTACACACATGCGAGCGGTAAATGCTCTGGCGAGACTTCGCTTATGCGAAGGCTCGCCTGAGAATTTACCGGACGCTCGCGCGATTATAACCATTTTGTCCTGCGCTGACACGTGTATTTTTTTTTCTTACGAGTTGTACGTTCGGAGTGCGCCAGATGGTTTAAACAGTAGTGTAATGCGATAGTGAAGTATTTAAAAAAGCTATCGATCAAAGAGCGATAGACATCGTTTATTAAAAAGATATAACAAAATAGCGTGTTTAAACTATACAACGACATTGAGGACTTGAATACGAAGTATTTTAGAGGCATGTTATCTTCCGATTTATTCTTTACCGGCGATACGCATAAGAATTTGCCACAGATTAAGTTAAATCGATGAAATTTAATCTAGACATTAAAGAGCTGAAATTTCTATCAGTTTAATAATTTTTAGGGCAATAGAAATCATCGATTACTGCAGATTTCTTCAATTCCTCATATTTTAATAATGAGATATTTCTGAGACGCGGAATGAACAAATTGTCTTCGGCCATTTTCGCTCAGCAAAGACGCTGATCAGACTTTGCGCTTCATGGATGGCTGTTATCACAAATCAGAGCAGATACTGAGACTGGTTTGCATATTCCCTCAGCGCGCATTACGAGAACACGCCTATCTAAATATATTGAAAATTTTACTTCAAAAAATGAAAATTTTCTGATAAAAAATTGCGATCTTGTTCTTATTTCTGCTCAAAACATACGTTGTTGGTACTCGTTAGAACCGCCTCGCGGAGGCGGTTCTAACGAGTACCAACAACCTATGTCTTAGACCAGGAATAAGGAAATTTATGTATACCCCTGCAAACCCCAGTTTTACTATATAAAAGTGGGGTTATAGGGGTTCAAAATTATATAGGCGTGTTTTCAGGTTGGCAAGTAAGACTATAATGTAGAACGTATTTAAGGTATAAGGGAATATGTGGCGGCCGTAATAAGTCTCCATGCCCTTCATCATGCTGTAGTGACTTTGAATATGTTCTATAAAAAGGTTATCATTTAGACGCAAAGAATACATCACAAAAATTAAAAATATGGGTTGTACAGTTTTCTGGGCCAGATTAGCTGGTTTCGGCCAATTAGTCCTAATCAGCAATCCTCAGATATTTTCAAGGTTCCACAATGTAAAGAATGATCCCAAAGGACAATGAAAGGTAAACTAAAAAATAATAGTCACTACAGCTGGTGTTAAGGGAATGTGTGGCGGCCGCTAACAGTCTTCCTGCCATTTTTCATAGTCTAGTTTATACTTCCTTGTCCTTTGCGACCATTCGTTCTATTGTGGATCTTTAAAATATTTTCAGGTCACTGATGAGGCCTAATTGGCCGAAACTAGCTAGTTTGGCCCAGAAAACTGTACACTCCGTATAATATGTTGTGATGTATTATTTGCGTCTAAAGGATAACCCTTTTATAGAACATAATTAAGTGTAGTTTATATTTTCTTGTCATTTTGTATTATTGATTCCTTTGTTTAAACTCGAAACTATTTTCAGGTCACTGATGAGGCCTAATTGGCTGAAACTAGCTAGTCTCGCCCAGAAAACTGTACACTTCATATTTTTAAGTTTTTAAAGGATAAACCTTTTATAGAACATATTTACATGTAAGCTTGACGCGGCTCGTTCTCTTTACCCCCTTCGTTTCTAAAATAGACATCAAAATAATTAAATTTTATAAAATTGTCAATTCCCATGAAAATTAACACATGCACCTCCAACCAAACATCTTCGAGTAGAAGTAAAACAAAGATCAGAAATTGATACAAATAACTTACTCCACCCATAAAAGACACCAAGGGAAAGAAATACAAACATTAAGTGACCAGACCATAATGGAAACCTAAACAAAGGAAGGCCATAAGGACAGTTACTTTCCCACAAAATGGCCATATGACCAACCAAAATTAAAAGACACAAGTGATACACACAGTAAGTAACAAACAACAACATAAATAAATCGCCACAGAAGAGCCGCCTTGGAACGGTCAGTGGAAGATTTCCACTGGGGGGCTTAAATCGATTTTACGTGGCCACAATCCTCGCCCTTACTTCCGTCGCGATTTAGACAAATAATTTGTTCAGTCCGCATGAAGGCCTCCTAACTCACCAGTGCAACATCTCCGTGAACACAAAAATCAAAGAACCACAGTGGTGAGACAACGGTGAGGACTCGACAGCAAGAAACCACTGAAATGCTGGAGCAAAAGAAAACCAACAGTTAGACTCCGATGAGCCCGACCAGAGACAGAGCATCAGGCACCAACCAACATTATCTCTCTAATTCTCAATAAGCCTTTACGTTGGAGCCGTCACAGAATCTGAGGCCTGACCCACCGGCGTGCAATTAAAGAGGGAAGCAAAGTTGCCAACCGTGATTGGGTTAACTTACATGCATGCAGTCTGTCGTATAATATCCATGTTTTACCCAATCTTTTTATATCGAAGAATGATTTTACGAAATTGGGTGCTGAAGTCATTGCGGATATATATTTTTCTGAATTTATATACTAAGTCACCATAAAATTCGGGCTCCGATAGACCTTGTTGCAGAAGAGATTTAAGTCCAATATTGAATTTTGAAATTAAATCAGAATGGCGTCTATAAAATTTTGAAAAGGCTTTGCGTAGTTTATGGTACCGATAACCCTGATTAAGGAGTTTAGCCGTTAATAATTTATTACGAGTGTTGAAGTCAGTTACATGACTACACACTCTAGCAAATCGAATTAATTGCGAAATATAAACGCCATAGGATGGCGCACGAGGAACATCACCATCCAAAAAAGGAAAATTTACAATCTCAAAATCAAAGTCATCGCGTGGCCCATTACGATAACACATCCGTGTGATATAGTACGTTTTTTAAACATAAAAAAGGGTATTTTTTCTGATGAGAAGTTTTGATATACCCACAACCTATGTCTTGGACAAGAAATAAGGAAAATAATGTTTACCCCTGTAAACCTCAGTTTTCTCTATATAAAATGGGGTTTAGGGGGTATTTATTTCACGGACTTGTTCACGTGATGCTTTGGATTGGCATTGTGGACTGGAGCAGCAATGTGGTTCAAACGGAGCAGACCACATGCCAATAGTGCGCAGACTATTCAAAATAGACTTCAATTGATCAAAAGGCGTCCTATTGCTCAATACCGGGCGCCGGATAAGCTCTGCTGCTGGACCCACATGTAGCACGCAGAATCTTGGACTCTTATCTGAACAGTGAACTTCGATTGCTCGTTTACCGAACCTTCTTTTTAGGGTGTGTGTGTGTGGGGGGGGGGGGGGGGTATTCCAAGGAAAGTTTCCTATAACTGCAGATAGTAATATACGATGGCAATTCAATATAAAAAGGCCTAACTTATTAACTTATTCCTTGGTGAGATCGATCTTTTTTCTTTTTCTATGTAATTGTCCTCTGGAATGATACACTTGGACCAACGCTGTTTCAGTCTCATCAACCTAGAATTTAAGAAGCCAGTGCCCTTATCTTCGACCCACTCCTCAACTGCCGTCACGACTTTTACGTAGGACCGGAAATGACGTCCACGGGTATCCGTTTCCAAGTTTGGGAATGAGAAATATGAGTAGTGACTAGGAGCTAAGTCCGGCGAATAGGCGGGGTTCGGTATTAGATCGTACCCATTCCGCACAACAGCAACCATTGCAATTTTGCAAGTGTGGACTCTTGCATTGTCCTGTTGGAAAAGAATCTCTTTGGGCAGTTTACCTGTTGTTTTTTTTTCACGGATCACAGTTCTCGGTTGATCGAGCAAATTTGCAAAATATGAACCTGTTATTGTACTTGTGTTTGCTAGAAGTCCGACATAATAACGCCTTGTGTGTCCCATAATACAGATGCCATCCCTTTGCCAGCAGATGGTTGCATTTTGAACTTCTTTGGCCTCGGAGACCCTGGCCCTACCCACTGGTAAATTTAATATCGGAGTCTAAATGCTGGTTTTCTTTTGAGTTTTTTTGTGTTGTCGGAGATGTTGCACTGGTGAGTTAGGATGCCTTCATGAGGACTGAATACATTCGTTGTCTTAATCGCGACGGAAGCTAGGGCGAGAATTGCGGCCGCGTAAAATCGCCACACCCCACCCCCTCCCACAGTGGAATAAGTTTCACTGACCGTTCCAAGGTGGTTCTTCTGTCGCGTGTCGCGGTTTATTTTTGTTACGGTTTGTCTCTGAGTGTGTGTGTCGCTTGTTTTTTGTTTATTTTGTTGTTGTTGTTGTTTTGTTGTTGTTTTTTATTTTTTGTTGTTGTTGTTTTTGATAGTCAGTAGGCCATTTTATGGGAAAGTAACTGTCCTTTTGGCTTTTGGCATTTGATATTTCCCATTAGGGTCTAGTCGTTTCATGCTCGTGTTTCTTTCCCTTAGTTGTCTTTGGTGTGAGATGTTGGTTAATTGTATCGATTCCTGATCATTGCATTCACCTCTGTTTAACAGTTTTCACCAATATTCTAGCTCCTCAGGTCTCATGCTTACATTTACGTAAGTCTCGCGATGCCGGACAGTGACCATCGGGAAAGATTTTTCCATCCACCCCTCACACCCATGTAAGATTCTTATAATATATGAACTACGGCTTAAAAAACCTTGTTTTGTCATTTGAAAACAATAACAGTGCCGATCAGCTTGCACATCCTTGCAGTCCGAAAGTAATTTTTGTATTGGTCCAGTTACAGGTCCTCGGTCAGCTGTATTGGCCTTCGGCTTCGGACAAACCTCGGACCTGCAACTACGCCAATATGAAATTACTTGATTTGACACAACTGATTTTTTTAATCTCAGCCTATCACCACTTTTCCTCCAGTTAATTTTAACCCTTTTAGTACCAAATGGAATCTCCCTCCTTATATATAGCAGGAGTTTATTTCAAAATTTAGGAGTGACAGGTTGTGTTTTCATCAAAATTTATTTGGAAAATGACTGAACTTTTAGCAAACAGTGGAGGTCCCGATCAGACGCCGCGTTCTGCGGCGTCTGATCTGGGCCTGCACTGTTTGCCAGGGTACCTATTTGGGGGTTTCTGGTACTAAATGGGTTAATACGGATGATCTCCGATCATTAAAAGATAGTGAATTAATAAAGTGTCGTATTGGCCCTTTTTCCGTATTCGCAATAGTTTTCTTGTAGTGGACCTCTTTTTCTGTATTGGCCCGGTTTATCATCTGTATATGGCTGGCAGTATTGGCTCCCATTGTGGTAGATTCATTATGAAAACAAGCCTATTCAAATATATTGGTAAACTTTTACCACCAAAATTGAAATTATTAACATAAAAATCCTGATATTTTTCAAATTTCAGTTTAAAGCATAGATTGTGGGTACTCGTTAGCACCGCCTCGGCGAGGTGGTGCTAACAATTACCCACAAACTGTATTTTAGCGCAGAAAGAAGAAAAAAAAAACGTTTACCCCTGTAAACCCCAGTTTTACTATATAAAATGGGGTTCAAGGGGGTCAAAACTATATAGGCACGTTTGCGTTATGAATAGGAACACATATTGACCGTCTACTTCTGTACAAAGTAAACGGGGCATTTTCTGGGTATACAATAATTTACGATGTGTGAAATCGTGTAAAATTGTCTGTATTCGTGGTTTACTACTCGCTACGATAGTCATGATTTGTCCTCGAGTTATTATAACCTTTGCTGAATCAAGAATTATGATACAGCGGAAAACAAAGTAACATTACGATAGCGCATCCGTGTGATATAGTGCATTTTTCAAACCTCAAAAAGGGTAAATTTTCCGATGAAAATTTGTGATTTTTTTCTTATTTGTACTCCAAACATATAGGTTTTGTGTGCTGCTCGTTAGAACCGCCTCGTTGAGGCGGTTCTAACGAGTACCCACAACCTATGTCTTGGAGCAGAAATAAAGAAAATAATTATTACCCATGTAAACCAGTTTTCTCTATATAAAGCGGGGTGTAAGGGAGGTTGATTCAAGGACTTGTTTGCGTGATGGAATCAAGAATTATGATACAGCGGAAAACAAAGTAAAAGGATAAAAATAATATTAGTTAATGTTTGCGTAGATACATGTAAATAGACGAAACGAATGAATGAATGAATGAAAAAAAAAAAAAAAAACGAGTAAAAATCTGGAAACACATACACTTCTGAAACTTTATAAATCTGCTGATTCTTTAATCTTTTACCTCGTTTGCCGTTTACATATAGGGAAATCTGAAAAAGTATAGACGACCCGAAACTGATAAAGGGCTATCGAAAGCAGATAAAAATTAAATTATCAATCTCTAATCAGTTTCTTTAAAGCGACCACAGGTTATTCACGTCAAACAAATGAGCTGCGTCCTGCAAACATGATTCTCCGGTCAGGTACACGATCCGAATACGTATACGTTATTAACCCTTTTTGTACCAAAACATATTCTTCCGCCTTATGTATATTTCGTTGTTTCGTTTTGGTTTTACGGCCCTTTCAAGATTTTTTCACTCATATCGAGCCGATCGTTAATCAGAGGTGGGCGAAAACCGGAGTACCCGGAGAAAAAACACCTGACCTTCCGTTGCAGAACTTGGCGTCTCACATGTGACCCGAGCGAGTCCTTATGTATAGCTGGAGTCCATAACAAAATTTAGAGGTACCAGGTTGTGTTTTCTTAATTTTTTTTTTAGAAAATTGGTAACGTTTTGCAAATAGTGTAGGCCCTGATCAGACGCCGCAGAACGCGGCGTCTGGTCCTGATCAGAAGCCGCAGAACGCGGCGTCTGATCTGGGCCTGCACTGTTTGCCAGGGTACACGTTTTGGGGTTTCTGGTACTCAAGGGGTTAAATTCACTGAAAGCGCTATGTCCAAAGACATATTTTTACTTTATGCTGCCCAAGAACTTATTGAAGGTTATAGTACTTTTTAATAGATAGTAATTGAGGCAGCGCAAGACAAAATCCGTAATCATACTTGTGCGAACGAAGAACTCAGATAAGCCTGCGCATCCGCTGCTTGCATCTATAGCCTCTGGGCTACCCAAAGACCTGAAAACGAAGAATATGATAGAACTGGCTTTATACACAGGCTGATCGTCGCAAGGGTCTTACTGTAGCGTAGCTCTTCTCGTGCACTGGGCCTATGAAATTCGGTACTCGTAGTAGTCAAGATGGCTTGTGAAGCCTGCGACGACTCAGATTGGTCTGTACATTCGTCTTCGCTGTTTTCATGGATAGAGGCCTGGCTATCCAGAGAGCAAGACTGGACTATATACATAGTAAGCAACAGACGAACATGGGCCTAACTTTCTCGGATTGTAAGGGGGTACAAGTCACTCGAGCCAAAAAGGTTCAAGGAAGGAAAGAGTAACACTGTTTATTCTGCTTAATATGCAAAATCTTCAGAACGTAGAAACAAAACATGAATGTGCACAGAAGTAGCTATCAGTAAATATACAAGGATGTCACAGTGTGGAAAAGTAATACAAGAAATGCCTCAAAAGGTACAAACGACCAAACCAAACACAAAACATTTAGAACACTGTTATAAGACATACAAGCCATCATTTCGCACGTATGCCTATATTAATTTGACACCATTGAACCCCACTTTTATATAGAAAAACTGGGCTATATAGGGGTAAACCTTATTTTTCTTATTTCTGCTCTAAAATATAGATTGAGGCGGTTCCTACCTTTACCAAAAATCTATATTTTCACCAGAAATAATAAAAATATAATAACGTTTCATCTTACGTTTTTAGCTCGACTGTTTTCGAAGAAAACGACCAGGTAATATCATAGCTCTGGCGTCGTCGTCGTCTGCGTCGTCGTGAAAAAACTTGGAAATTTTGTAATATCTCTGTCATTACTGAAAATATTTACTTGAAACTCGGACTAGTTGTTCATAACGAAAAGGAGAACTCATTCCAATAGGTTAGGTAACCCTCAAAATATTTTTGGCATAGTTATGCCCTTTTTCGAGTTAGAATTTTTGCAGCCGAGCATTGGCACCCGCATGCGGTGCTCTTATTTATTTTTACGGCGGTGAAATTTACAATGTATTTGTATAGGCGTGTTTTCGAAATGTGCAGGCAAAAGTCGAACAAAAAGACGAAAATGTAAAACTGTTGAGGAAAGAAAAGACACAATCTAAATACGAGACTCCTCTTAGACCAGCCCAAAACGTCAGTAAAGCAGTTATGTAGCATACATGGAATTTCAACTTTAGTTGCATGTAGGACATACATATTCATTCAAATGAATGGAATGAAACTCGACGTGTGGTGGCGTTGAAAAGAATCTTCTTTTACTTTATTATAGAGCAATTGATATTTCAATTCACTCTGGAATAATTGCACCCATTCGTATGCCTGCAAATGGAATTCTGTTCATTTAAACGCCATATTGAGTTAGAAGTGTTGCAAACCGCATTGACGCATACATGTCTAGTGGCTCTTTTTAGGACATTGCAAACAGTGCAGACCCAGATCAGACGCTGCGTCCTGCGGCGTCTGATCTGGGTCAACACTGTTTGCTATACAGCACATAAATATTTGCAACACTTACCGCAAACAAAACAAAACTGCCAATCCTAAAATTTGAAATGGACCAATTCAAATTATTAGATGGGAGAAATCATTGCCATATATGGGTTAAATGTACTGCATAATATAAATAAGGATGTCATTTTGTGTTTCTGTAATGTATGTGTTAATTGCTTACAAAGGCCACCATTAGCGCTTTGTTGCAACACTGCGACTTGGTGTTAAGCGTCATGCGTGGCAGTAGGACGTCGTTTAAGCACAGTGCCATTTGAATATTTGTCGTCAAGCTAGTACATGTATACTAATTACATAAGGTTGGATACAGAAGTAAATACGTACCGAACTTATGTGTAGAAGCCAATTTACTGTCTCTTTTCTGACAAGTTTGTGAGAGTTATGCGTATGACAAAAAATGATTTGCGTTCTAGTTCCAATCTTGAGCACAGATCCGTTGAACTTTATTTTGATACATCGCAGCAGCCTGTTTGCAGTTGGGCTTGCCTTTCTAGTGATAATATTCGGTCAAAATATTATAGAACATCATGTAATACATACAGTCCCACTTTACTTCCAGAGATCAGGTTTTACAAGGTATGTTTCAGTTTTTTGCCCAGAACATAGGCTGTGACTGCTCAGTAGACCCGCCTTAATGAGGCGGTTCGTATGAGTAAACACAATCTATATTACAAGCAGAAATAAGAATGATATCGCAGATATTCATCATAAAACTACGATTTTATAATATAAATCAGATACCAACGATAATCCCTTTGCTAACCTACATAAGACGTCAACATCACGTGAACAAGTCCATTGAATGAACAACCTAAGTCACACTTTATATAGAGAAAACTAGGGTTTATGGGAGTATACATTATTTCTGGTGTCTTTTTGCTCCAAGCCATAGGTTTGGGTACTCGTTAGAACCGCCTCCACTGGCGGCGGTTCTAACGAGCACCTACAAACTATGTTGACAGTATAAATTAGAAATCAAGAATCACTAAGAAAAAAAAAGCCATTTGGGAAATGTGAAAAAAAAATGCACGGGTGTGTTTTTGTCATGATGTATCGGGAATTGGGGTATGGTTCATGTTTGACACCCTCGGCATACATGTACATGTATACATGTATATATATGGGTTATTATGTTTCTTATAGCTTTTTTATATTTTCATTACGAAAACACGGCTGTTCAAATGTACTGAAAATAGGGAAATTTTAGATAAAAACTTCCGATATTCGTCATATTTTTACCAAAAAATAGATTGTAGGAACTGGTTAGAACCGCCTGGGCGGGGTGGTTTTAACGGGTGCTGCCAATCTATGATTTGGGGCAGAAATATGAAAAATAACGTATATCCTCGTAAACCCCAGTTTTATGATATAAGAGTGGGGTTTTAGGGTGTCAAAATCATATAGGCGTGTTTTTGTGATGGTAGTGATCGACCCGTTGCATTTTAACATTACGAAAACACGCCTATACAAATACATTGTAAACGTTACCACCGTAAAAACGAAAATTTTAAGATGAAAAATTGTGATATTTGTCTTATTTCTGCTCAAAATATAGATTATGGGTACTCATTAGAACCGCCTCATTGAGGCGTTTCTAAGGAGTACCCATAATCTATATTTCTAGAGCTTCTTATTTCTGCTCAAAATATAGATTATGGGTACTCCTTAGAACCGCCTCATTGAGGCGGTTCTAAGGAGTACCCATAATCTATATTTTAGAGCGGAAATAAGAAAATACCCTTAGAGGTGGTTCTAAGGAGTACCCATAATCTATATTTTAGTGGGTACTAAATAGAACTGCCTGATTGAGGCGGTTCTAAGGAGTACCCATAATCTATATTTTAGAGCGGAAATAAGAAAATTTGGTTTACCCCCGTAAACGGCCTCCACCCATAGGGGCTTGAAGAAATATATGGGCTGCATGATGCTTCCACGCAGAGCTGAATCCGGCCCGCACACTAGTACTGGTAAGCCGCTTAGAGGATCTAAGCTTGTCCTGGAATCGCGGTGCGAGGCGGACCGTCCATGCTTATAAATCCTATTGGTTTCATTGGGCGACAGGGCTTGAGATGTCATTTCATCTCAATGTCGGATAAAAGTCCCACAAAATTGGAAGCAACGTCTCTAAAATGACCTTTACAGTGTTGATGGGGACGTTCAACCTCAAATCAAACAAACAAACCCCCGTAAACCCCAGTTTTACTATATAAAAGTGGGGTTCTAGGGGGGACAAAATTATAAGGGCATGATTTCGTGATGTGATTCAGGGACAGAACAAGCATGCACCTCAAGACACTTATTGGTCGGTCCCATAAAAGGTTGCAACATCACAGCAAAACGTGAGAAAATACAAACAACTAGGATGACAAAAAAGGTTTAGGGCTCCATAAATATACGGCAAGAATAAAAGAAAACCACCGAATTCTTTACGGCTGGCACCAGTCTAACCGTAACAGAAAGAAAACGATTACTGGCCTGAATCATCCGATAAGAAAAACAAAGCATTTTATTGTGAAAACACCCACAAATATGGTCAGTATTTACTAAAGGGGGACTATACCCAGTCTTAGGGAAGTTTTATTATAAATCAAATTGCATCATAGACGTATATCGTTTACATATTACTAAACTATTGTGTAGTTAAATGGTTATACATGCGATGTTGGTAATAACTCAGCCATGCGTTGGTCATGTAACCCAACACCCAACGTACCCGGGGGGAAACCTTATAGAAAAGGTTTGTCTGCATCATAACCTTCCCATGTACAGAATAATGACTTGTATTCTGATCATTTCGCGAAATCTCGAGTCTCAGACAAGTTTGTGCGCATAACCATTTAACTAGTATTAGCAAACAGTGGAGGCCGCTGAAGTCGGCGTCTGATTAGAGTATTCCCTCCCTGCAACCACAAAAGGTTTACTCAACGTTGAACTAACGCTGCAACAACAGGGTCCTTATTGCTTGCTTGAAATACGGAACTCGCTATAAAACATACAACAAATAAATAAAACCTACACCCTTATATTGGGGCCAGATCTGTTCAAAGCTATTATGTTGGGTATTCTATTTACGCTTCATGTACTGAAGGGCTATGTTGTCGACCGAAAGGTGACTTTGTCCATGGGAACAACCTGTGTCTCGTAAGAAAACGTTTTTGCTCGTACCTCCTTGCTGTCAAACATCAAATATTCGACATGTTTGATTTCGAAATCACTTTTGTTCAGTCTCCTAGACTCATGTAAGGTGGCGCGTAAAGCAGTTGAAATCAAGGCACTGACAGCACAACACTTGTGGGTCGAATTTCTCTGGCTGGAGGAATGGACTTGAACTGAGACTTAAACGGATTCTTTTTACCCCGAAATTCTTGTACTTTAAGCAAACACCCTGGTCAGACGCCTCGCCCTGCGGCGTCTGATCTGGGTCTGCACTGTTTGCCAATGACCCATGTCACATGTGACCCGAGCGAGCCTCAAACACACAGCGGTGACAGACCTAATGATTAAGAGTCATTGCTCTTATCCATCCTAAAAATGTGTGTTGTTTGTATTCTTTAGCATCGCCTCGTTCAGGCTATTCTATTAAGTTCAGAGGACACTTACTTTAAAGAAAAGATACATAGAGTAGAACTTCGATAGCTCGAACTTCGATAGCTCGAAAACTGATGGCTCGTTTACCATGGCTGAGTCAAACCCGTTCTTGAGTCCCATAAGAAATAGGGAGGGTAATGTGTGTGTGAATTCGGGTTTAGCGTCGCTTTCAACAATTTTTCAGTCATATCACGACGGTGTCTGGTTGCGACAGGGAGCTCAGTGCTCACTTTTATAGTGCTGCCTCACTGAAGTATCATGTCCTAGACACATTACATGATACCACACCCAGTCAAATTATCCTGACACTGGGTCGACCAGTCCTAGCTCTACCCCGTAAATCTGAGTGCCAAGCGAGGAGCAGCTAGTACCATTCTTAACGACTTTGGTATGTCGCGGCCCGGGATCGAACCCGTGACCTCCCGTTCCCTCGTTTTTTATCTTGCAAATGTATGCTGTGTGTACTCATTAGAATCGCCTCTAATGAGTACACACAACTTACATTTTTCTGTATAAAACACCGAAAGGTGTCCTAAAGTATGCCGTTATGCCTCCTGGCAGTAGCCCTCGGTGACTCGAACTACATGTACCCTATCTCAAATCAGGTTTCATGGTCAAAAGTCAATACACTGCTATAGCGACCTGCCAGTGTTATACCTGCCTTTCTCTACATTGCAGTGATGGCGGAAGGATAAGATCGGAAAAGAGTTTTTACGTAAGCCTGCATGGTGGGACAGTTCTTATTTCTTACTTCTAATTAAATTTACAAGCTGACTCTGGGCTCTTCGGAATCTCTATTGCGCTTTTATGTTCGTGTAATGTGTGCCCTTGTACATGTATGTCCCACTTTTAGTAGAGCAAAAGTAAGGTACATGTATATAGTTTGTAGTCTTTAAAATATCAAAATATATGGATATTATGAACTATTGTCTAGGGACGCAAGAGCGCGTTTGAATAAGCCAAGATACGGCCTCCGTGGCCTAGTGGATAAGAGCGCTGACTCTTAATCATTAGGTCTCTCGCCGCTGTGGTTCAAGCCTTGCTCGGGTCCCATGTGAGCTGCCAAGTTCTGCGACGGAAGGTCATGTGGTTTTTCTCCGTGTAGTCCGGTTTCCGCCCATCTCTGATTAACGATCGGCCCGATATGAATGAAATAATCTTTAAAGTGTCGTACAACCATCCCCCCCCCCCCACAAAAAAAATAAATAAAAAAAAATAAATAAAAGTAAAATAAAGTAAAAATAAGAAAATAAGCCATGCGTTTAAGTTATTGAAATGTTACTGTTTTAGTGAACGTGTCATTACGAAAACATGTCTATACAAATATTTATTTTGAAAATTATACCGCCAAAAAGAAAACTTTTTAGACCAAAGTTCTGATATTTTTCATATATCTGCTGAAATCATAGAATGTGGGCAATCGTTAGAACCCCTTCGATGAGGCAGGTCTAACGAGTAGCCCAGTCTATGCTTTTGAGTAGAAATAAGAAAAAAAATAATGCATACCCCTGTAAACCTCAGTTTTAATATACAGAATGTGGTTAATGGATGTCAAAATTTCATAGGAGTGTTTTTGTGATGTATATGATCCAGTCGTAGTGAACTTGTCTTCAAGATCATTTAATTGTCATTGTGGTAAGGACTATAAGAATCTTATATGGGTGTCAGGGGTGGATAAATTATCCGCCCCAAGGGTCACTGTCCGGCATCACGAGGCTTGCCGAGTGATGCCGGCCAGTGATCCCGAGGTACGGATTTTTCTGTCCACCACTCACACCCATATAGGATTCTTTTTCTTGCATACCTGTCATTTCTTAGCGCGGATTTTTAATGCTGCATTCACTTCTGTTACCAACGTCTGCCATATTGTGATGAAACTATGTACGGTAATGTTTAGTGACGTCACGTAACGTGCTGTGACGCCAACCTTAACGACGGCCTATGTGAGGTCGCATTCAACCAGTGCATTTATCACACAGGCGATAATATTCGATTTTGGATAAGAACACCAGGGTTAGAACAGAATTTCTGTTCCAAGGTAAAACTATGGATTTCCTTATCTGGTGTGCAAGAAAAATGTTCTTAGTGATACCATGTACTGAATAGTAAACTTCTCTTTAATTGCACGCCGGTGGGTCAGGTCTCAGATTCTATGACGGTTCCAGTGTAAAGGCTCATTGAGAATTAGAGAGATCTAAATCAAGGTAATATTGGCTAGTGCCTGAAGCTATATCTCTGGTCGGACCCATCGGAGTCAAACTGTTGGTTTTCTTTTGCTCCAGCATTTCAGTGGTTTCTTGCTGTTGAGTCCTCACCGTTGTTTCATCTCTGTGGTTGTTTGAATACTTGTGTTCACGGAGATGTTGCACTGATGAGTTAGGAGGCCTTCATGCGGACTGAACAAAGTATTTGTCTAAATCGTGACGGAAGTAAGGGCGAGGATTGTGGCCACGTAAAATCGATTTAAGCCCCCCAGTGGAATTCGTTTCCAATGACCGTTCAAAGGCGGTTCTTCTGTCGCTGTTTATTTTTGTTATGGTTTGTCTTTGGGTGTTTGTGATGCTTATATTGTTTTATTTTGGATAGCCTATTGGCCATTTTGTGGGAAAGTAACTGTCCTTTTGGCTTTCCGCTATTGATGTTTCCATTTGGTCTGTTGTTTCATGTTTGTGCTTCTTTCCCTTTGGTGTCTCTGATGGGAGCTGTGTGTTGATTGTATCGATTCCTGCTCATTGCTTTCACTTCTATTTAACTCAAAAGTACTTTTATTGAATTTCCAGGAAAAAGTTTTATAGAAGCGTTGTCATTTTGTCCTTGATATGGCATTAGAAATTTATTGCTTAAGCTAGCAAAAATGTCACGCAACTTTATTTCTTTAATTCATCATATTTATGCCAAAGGAAGTTTTCTTGGAAATGGATATGAATATTTTCTAAGCGTTGCATAGTCGAGCGAGCGAGCGATAAACGGAATCAATTCAACAGAAATTTTCATTATCTGAAAATGCCGTATTTGGTGCAATACGTCATCTCTTAGATATCTATTAGGGATAAAACGTCGAATTAATTTACTGTTTAAGGTTTAGATATATTAACCTGCATATATACTACAGAATATGCATTTTTATTTCTTTGAAGATAATCTTCTGAACTTAGGTACAATGCCTTTAATCTTAAGCATGGCTATAAGTAAAATACCTATATAATGACCACCTTTGGGACTGTTCAAAAGTGGTCTCTAAGACCACTTTTGAATAGTCCCAAAGGTGGTCTTTTATAAGGAGACACTGGGTGCTGAAAACACAAAGAAAGCATCACAAAAACACGCCTATATAATTTTGACCCCCTTGAACCCCACTTTTATACAGTTAAACTGGGGTTTCCGGGGTATACCTTATTTTTCTCATTTCTGCGCTAAAATATAAATTGTGGGTACTCGTTAGAACCGCCTCGATGAGGCGGTTCTAACGAATGCCCACAATCTATATTTTGAGCAGAAATAAAAAAATATCACAATTTTTCATCATAAAATTTTCATTTTTTCGGGGATAAAGGTGGCATTGTCTTTGTATAGGCGTGTTTGTGTAATGGAATGACTGAAGCCTTCTCATTAAGTTTTAAAAGCAGATTTAGTCTTAATTTAGGTGGTCTTAATAGCGGAATTTTGCTGTATATACGACTGCACATTAGTTTATAATTTGCACCGTAACCATCTCTTAAAGTCGCAAGTTTTTCTTCTTTTTTCTGTTTTACATCAGTGATAGTCTCAATTTATCAGGTGCAAACATATTATAGGATTCTTTAGTTCTGTCGTGTAATACATGTAGTATGAGTGGTGCGAGTCGGACCGTCCATGCTTATAAACCCTATTGGTTTCATTGGGCGGCAGGGCTTGAGGTGTCATTTCATCTCAATGTCGGGTAAAAGTCCCACAAAATTGGAAGCAGTGTCTCCAAAATGACCTTTACAGTGTTGACGGGGACGTTATACATCAAATCAAACAAAAAAAAGCATGTAGTATGAACACATCATGTTAATAAGTTCGTGTAATGAACATCACTGTAAAGCACCGTATATGCTTTTCTCAACTGTGGTTTTCAGACCCAAGACATTACAAAAACAATCCATGCGACATAGTGCATTTTCAACACTCCAAAATGGTTGCTTTTCTGATGAAAATCCGTGATATTTTTCTTATTTACACTGCATGTTCACATCTCCAAAATAGTTCCTTTTCTGGAGAAAATCCGCGATTGTTTTCTTATTTATACTGAAAAATAGGTTGTGGGTGCGCGTTAGAATGTTCTAACGAGCACCCATACCTTATGTCTTGGAGCAAAAATAAGAACAAAAAATGTGTACCGGCCCGTAAACCCCAGTTTTCTCTATATAAAGTGGGGTATAGGGGTTTTCATTTCACGGACTTCACGGACTTGTTCACGTGATGAGCACATTATATATGCGTTTCTCAACTGTGGTTTTCAGGCTCCAATACAATGGGTTGTGGGTATTCTTAAGAACCGTCTCGATAAACATCCAAAACCAACATTACGCAAACACGCCTATACAAATTCATTGCCACTTTTATCGCCGAAAACTTGAATGAAAATTTTAAGATGAAAAATTGTGATATTTTTCTTATTTCTGAGCAGAACCGCCTCATCGAGGCGGTTCTAACGAGTGCCTACAATCTATATTTTGAGCAGAAATAAGAAAATAAGGTATACCCCCGGAAACCCAAGTTTTACTATATAAAAGTGGGGTTTAAGGGTGTCAAAATTATATAGGCGTGTTTTCGTGATGGTTTTGGGCATTAATAAGGAAAAATATCACAAATTGTCATTATAAAAATAACAGCTTCTTAAACATGAAAGAATACACTATGTCATACAGAAGCTATGATTCCATTTGGGCAAGACACGCCATTACGAAAACACACCTATACAAATGCATTGAAAACTTTAGCGCCGAAAAAACGAACATTTTAAGATGAAAAAATGCGATATTTTTTTTTATTTCTCCTCAAAATATAGATTGTGGGTACTCGTTAGAACCGCCTCATCGAGACGGTTCTAACGAGAACTCACAGTCTATACTTTAGAGCAGAAATAAAAAAAATAAGGTTTACCCCTATAAACCCCAGTTTTACTATATACAAGTGAGGTTTAAGGGGTCAAAATTATATAAGTGTGTTTTCGTGATGGATGTAAAACAATGTTGTCCTTCGTGGCTGTGAAAATGTTTTGTTCTTTTTGTTGTTGCTTTGCTTAAAAATAGATTTGTGATATGCTTTAGTATCATAGGTTGTCGGTACCCTCAACCTATGTCTTGGAGCAGAAATAAGAAAAAATGGGCCCCGTCAAGCGATTTTGGTACTTATCGCCTATGCGAGCAGCGAAGGTCCAGGCGAGCCTGCGCATCCACGCAGTCTCGCCAGAACCTTCGCTGCTCGCTCATACAAGCAGTGAATCAAGAGGAACCTTCAGACAGAAAGCTATATCCATGCCCCTCTGAATGGTTGGGCATGCGCAGTTAAAGTGTGTCATGACGGAATGCTCGAAGACACAAAGTCGCTTGGCGGGGCTCAAATAATGTATACCTCCGTTAACCTCGATTTTCCTTATATAAAGTGGGGTTTAGATGGGTTTTCACTTCACGGACTTGTTTACGTGATGAAACCCTGATTTTTCCTAGTTTATAAAATTGTGCATAACGAACGTACTGTCAATGAAGGAGATGTTATCACAGACATAGCGCCAACGAGATGACTCGCTTTTTGCCAAACTCCCATGAGTTTAATATATTTATGTTTAATTTAGTCGTCGCTTCAGAATCGCCTTATTAACGCAATTCAAATGTGTGCACACAACATTTGAGGAATTATAGGAATGATTTTCATTTTGTTGTGGATTTTATCGATGTGTAATCTGGATGAAGCCCGATGCAACAGGCTACTATGCAATCAGTTAAACCCACTGTCTTGCCTTTTTTCCATTCGAATGTCTTAGTGACCAAACTTGACCTTGCAGTAAAACAGGTCAAGGTCAATAAAAGTTCATCATTTGAACAAATTCTGTAGGGCCTGAGTACCGGATGCTTAATGCCGAATTCCAAGGTCTTCGGGCATTTGGTTCCTGTGCAGAATATCTTTAAAGACTTTTTACCAAATATGAGCATGGCAGCCATATTGGCCATGTGACCTAGTCCTTACAAACAAATTTCATACTCGCTTCTGTTTCATTCAACCCAGCAGTTTAAGTGAGAGAAGATAAAAATACTGAATCTGAGGCATCCTGGACAAAGGTCGGTAATGACCTTGACCTCTTGAATTGATCAACTTCCATTCAGCTGACTGCAAATATCATTTCTGATGCCACAGGCTACCAGGCTTTCAGAAATATTAGGCCCGAATCGCCGATGCTGTATACCAAGTTTCAAAGTCATTGACCGTTCTGCTCCTGAGAAGGTTGTAAAGGGTTTTACCATCTATGGGCATGGCGGCCATATTGGTCATTTGACCCAGTCCTCACGAACAAACTTTCGTTCACCCTTCCCATAGAGGCTCCATATGTAATTTAGTTTCAATCAACCCAGGCGTTAAAATGAAAAACAATGTGAAATACTGAATCAGAACCATCCAGGACAAAGGTGAGTAAATGACCTGGACCTTTGAAATTGATAAACTTCCATTCAGCAGATTGCAAATATAATGTATGATGCCACAAATTACAATGCAATTAGAAAAATCCACTGTTTCACCTTTTTTCCATACAATTGTCAATGTGACCAAATTTGACCTTGACGTTTGTTTGTTTTATTTGAGGTTTAACGTCCCCGTCAACACTGTAAAGGTCATTTTGGAGACGTTGCTTCCAATTTTAAGGGTCTTTTACCCGACATTGAGATGAAATGTCATCTCAAGCCCTGTCGCCCAATTTAACCTATAGGGTTTATAAGCATGGACGGACCGACTCGCACCGTTTTGCCTGGGCAGGCTTAGATCCTCTAAGTTGTGACCAGTTCTCGTGTGGGGATCGGTTTCAGGTATGTTGACCTTGACGTAAATCTGGTCAAGGTCAACCAAAGGTCATCGTTTGAACAAACTTACTAGGTTCCAAGTCCCAGATGCTGCATACCAAGTTTCAAGGTCATCGGCCGTTCAGTTCCTGAGAAGAAGATTTTCAAAGGTTTTTACCATATATGGGAACGGCGGCCGTATTGGTCATGTGACCCAGTCCTCAAGAACAAATTTTGTTCCCCCTTCTCATAGAGGCTCGACGTCTAATTTTGCTTCAATGAAGCAAGCAGTTTAAGTGAAGAAGAAGATAGAAATACTGAATCTGACCATCCAAGACTAAGGTCAGTAAATAATCTTGGCCTATGGAATTGATAAACTTCCATTCAGCTGATTGCAAATATCATTTCTAAGGCCACAAGCTGTAATGCAATCATAAAATCTAGCATTTAGCCGTTTTTCCATACATTGTCTAAGTGACCAAATTTAACCTTGACATGAAACAGGTCAAGGTCAATCGAAGTTCATCATTTGAACAAATTTGGTAGGGCCCAAGTCCCCGATGCTGCATACTAAGTTTTAAGGTCATTAGCCATTCGATTCCTGAGACAAAGATTTTCAAACGTTTCTACCGTATATGGGCCTGGCGGCCATACTGGTCATGTTACACAATCTTCACGAACAAATGTGCGTCCCCCCTTCCCATAAAGGCTCCATATATAATTTGGTTTCAATTGGCCAAGTAGTTTCAGAGGCGATGACGTTTGAAAACGTTGACCCAGACGTAGACAACGACGACGACGACGGACAGCGCACCACTCTCCCCCGCAGCCTTCGGCTCTGGTAAACTAAAAATAAACTTGGTCATAGATCAGCATGCGCGAGGATGATCCGCGAGGCCTGTAACCGGGTTTATATAACTTTTTTCATTGTCGGGTCTGCTGAGCATGAAATTTATTATGCACATCAATATTGAAATACATATGAATGAGGCGGTTTTCATGCTCAGGTCAGCGTTGATTGTTATTTGTCTTGCTAATAAATTTTAAAATGCCAACAATTTTGAAGTTTACGAGCGGGACAAATTTCGTGCTCGGATGTGTTGAGCATGTGTGGGGGTGTTACAACGGACCTGATCTTGGTCTTCGCATGTCGCATGTATGCGTGTTGTGTGAAATACTGTGCTACGGATTGCTTATTGTACATTGCCGCTATTTTTCGTGCAATATAATTGGCGTGGCGCACCGCATCACGTTACGTATTCGTGTGCGACGTCATCTATGTCTATTTTTATAACATCCTGAAGAAGCTATGACGGCGAAACGTTGATGATAAAACATGATAAAGATTATTTCGTGTTGGGGCTGATTTACTAATCAAAATCAAAATGGTAAGGAATTGTTTCGAAAGCTTAGAAAGGAACTTAGCAACGGACATGGTGTAAATCGCGACGGAAATAAGGTCGAGGATTGCGGCCAAGTAAAATCGATTTAAGCCCCCACAGTGGATTTCGTTTCACTGATCGTTCCAAGGCGGTTCTTCTGTCGTGGTTTATTTTTTATGGTTTGTCTTTCAGTGTGTGTATCGCTTCTACTATTTTGTTTTGGATCGTCAATTGGCCATTTCGTTGGAAAGTAACTGCCCTTTGACTTCCCGCTAGTGATGTTTCCATTAGGGTATAGTTGTTTCTTATTTGTGTTTCTTTCCCTTGGTGTCTTTGATGGGAGCTGTTGGGTAATTGTATCGATTCCTGATCATTGTTTTCACTTCTATTTTTCAGCTAGAAGCTGCCATCTTGAAAAAAAAAAAAAAAACGACAAGTTTTGAAGTTCAGTTTATCTGTATTCTAACATTCACGTTTTCAATAGTTTCGTTCCGCCCCCGCCCATCGGGGCTTGAAGAAATAGACTGGGCTACATGAAGGTTTCAAGCAGAGCTGAAACCGTCCGCACACTAGTAGTGGTAAACCGCTTAGAGGATCTAAGCCTGTTCAGGAACCGCGGTGCGAGGCGGACCGTCCATGCTTAAAAACCCTATTGGTTTCATTGGGCGACAGGGCTTGAGAAGTCATTTCATCTCAATGTCGGGTGAAAGTCCCACACAATTGTAAACAACGTCTCGAAAATGACCTATACTGTGTTGACGGGGTCGTTAACCCTCAAATCAAACAAATCAATAGTTTCGAAACTTTTAATCTAACGCGGTTCCCGTTATTTCATATTATCTGACGCAACGCGCGGTTTTAAACGTGCTCTAAGACGTAACGTTATATTACTACCAGTCGCTTTGTGAAATAGTTCTTATATTCCTTCTCAATATTTAACCAATACAATCACTCGAAATGTACATATGGGCCCCGTCAAGCGATTTTGGTACTTATCGCCTATGCGAGCAGCGAAGGTTCAGGCGAGCCTGCGCATCCGCGCAGTCTCGCCAGAACCTTCGCTGCTCGCTCATACAAGCAGTGTATCAAGAGGAACCTTCAGACAGAAAGCCATATCCCTGGCCCCTCTGAATGGCTGGGCATGCGCAGTTAAAATTTGTCATGACGGAATGCTCTCAGACACAAATTCGCTTGGCGGGGCCGATATAATGACGTACATACGTACATAATGATGCAGAATTGGAATTAGCCCTAACAAATATCCATGTATTCGCTAACCCGACCGACCATGCTTCAGACCCCCCGATTTCACTATATTTATCAATAAAAGAACACAATAAAAAGTAAAACACCGACCCTACCATTTTCAATTTCCGACGCTACCCAATGTCGTCTTTGCATTTTCGCGTAGTAATTTTTGTCATAGGTTTTCAGTCGCGGTTTATTTTTGTTATGGTTTGTCTTTGGGTGTTTGTGTCGCTTATATTATTTTATTTTGGATAGCGTATTGGCCATTTTTTGTGGGTAAGTAACTGTCCCTTTGGCTTTCCGCTATTGATGTTTCCATTAAGGTCTGTTGTTTCATGTTTGTGTTTCTTTCCCTTTGGTGTCTCTAATGGGAGCTATGGGTTAATTGTATCGATTCCTGATCATTGCCTCCACTTCTTTTTAAGTACATTTTTTGAGTTTTTGGCTCTACACTTCTATTTAAGTACATTTTTGGAGTTTTTGGCTTTTAATACCTTCCAAAATACAGAGTTGACATTTTTGAGCATCCAGATGAATTATGATCTGCAGTGCAAGTCTCAACATGACAATAAAACACATGCACAAAAACGAAAACACAGAAAAAATAAAATAATAAAAAAAAGTTTCTTCTACCCACCGAAAAAAATCTTTTTCAGCATGTTAGCGGAAACACAGCTATTTTTTACGCCGTATCACTAAATCATCCTCATTATGCCTCTTGATCTTGCATTCATTTGTTTGTTTTGTTTGATTTTAGGTTAACGTACCCGTCAACACTGTAAAGGTCATTTTGGAGACGTCGCTTCCAATTTTGTGGGACTTTTACTCGACATTGAGATGAAATGACATCTCAAGCCCTGTCGCCCCATGAAACCACTAGGGTTTACAAGCATGGACGGTCCGACACTCACACCGCTTTGCCTGGACAGGCTTACATCCTCTAAGCTGTTGCATTCATTGAGAATAAAACATGTGTCAAGTAGTGCTAATCATAGATATATGACAACATAAAAGCCTTCATACAAAAATTAAAACGTACGCAAGCCAGCCTCACTTTACCGTAAAAATAATTACCAAACATATACATACTATTCTAAATACACAATGTAAATATAGATGCAGATTATATACTTTATATAGTATAACTGGGTACAATTGCATGTGAGCGTTAAGTCTTTCATACCTCTTGAGAAAACTTCAAAACTTCATTACCTTACACAAACGACACTTCATGGTTAATTGACATCAGTCCTGTTATAACTGTTTACTCAGCCGATTAGACGAATATGCTTTAAGTCAGCAAAAGAAACAAGCTTTAAAGTATATTTACAGTTTACTTTAAATAGCCGAAACTAAGATAAACTTAAAGGTATTAAAACTGGGTAATGGTTTAAACCATTTAGTACCAGAAAACCACTAAAGGGGTACCTTTGCAAACAGTGCAGGCACGGATCCTGATCAGTGCCTACGCTGTTTGCAAAAAGTTACTAATAGGCCATTTTCAAAATTTGAAGAAAACGCAACCCGACACGACACCCCTGAATTTTGAAATGGACTCCTGCTGTATATAAGGAGGAAGATTCCAACTGGTACACAAAGGGTTAAAATAATACTTATGAAGAAAATAGTTTTGTTTTGTTTGTTTGATTTGAGGTTTAACGTCCCCGTCAACACTGTAAAGGTATGACGAAAAAAGTGAAAGAGGAAACAGACCAACCCACCCAACAACACTAGGGCTGGCTAATCGGAACAGAAAAGATAATCGATTATCAGTCATGTCATTGCGATCGATAATCGATTAATAATCGCTAAGGTGTTTGTCATAATTTTACCTGTCGGGTTTGCTTCTTAGCATGACTCTTACCATATGTTGCATTTTACCATATGTATATCTGAACAGACAGGCCTGAGCAAACAGTGTAGACCCAGATGAGACGCCGCATTCTGCGGAGTCTCATCAGGGTCTACACTGTTTGCAACTCATCCAGCTATTTTAGGCATAACTTTGGGTAGTAAATTGTACCTATCAAGTTATCGATTAAAAAGCAAATCAGCAATGATAATCATTTATGTGGAATTAATCGATCGATTAATCGATTACACGATTAATCGTGTCAGCCTTAAGCAACACTATGTCTAAATCAACACCAAATTGTGGTGGTTATGATGGTGAAGAGATCAAAGGATGAGGAGAATCTGTTTGCACTTTTCAGATCATTTGCTCTGGCGTTAAAATTTACATTGGCTGGTATTTGAAACATGCGTATCAAGACAAAAAGCAAAGTCGGACCATGCTTAAATCATTGCAAAATAGAAGCGAAGGCAATGATCAGGAATCGATACAATTAACCCACAGCTCTCATCAGAGACACCTAAGGGAAAAAATAAATACACTCACGAAAAACAGATCCCAATGGATACATCATGTATATATTTTTCTGAATTTATATACTAAGTCTAAATAAGATTCGAGTTCCGATTGACCTTGTTGCATAGAAGTTAAGGCAATGATCAGAAATCGATACAATTAACCCACACCTCGCATCAGAGACATAAAATTGCAAGAATCATAAACATGAAAAAAACAAGACCCTAATGGAAACATCAATATCGGAAAGCCAAAAGGACAGCTACTTTCTCACAAAATGTCCAATTGACAATCCAAAACAAAACAATATAAGAGATACACACATTCAAAGGAAACCAAAACAAAAATAAACCGCAGTTTGGAGTGGTCCATTTCCAATTAAAGGGGTGTCAGGTTTGTTTTCGTTTGTGGCAATTATTACATAAATGACTGTTCTTTAAGCAAACAGTGTAGACCCAGATAAGACGCCGCGATCTGCGACGTCAGATCTGGGTTTGCACTGTTTGCCAATCTACCAAAACTGAGCACTATATGGGTTAACATAATGCTAGACTTAACGAATACAACATGATGCTACCTGAAAGTTACATCTACACGTATGCGACCAGCAATGGCTCTGACGAATCTGCGCATGTGTGCAATAAATAGTACATTTTCGTGTGCTCTCACAAATACTTTGTCGTCCTTCAAAATATTCTATAAGGAAGTCTGCCATGCGGATAGTAAATGAGGTCTGTGGTATTTGTTTATATACAGTGCGTTCTATTAAGACAGTAAATATCTAAAAACAATTACTCCGCATTCAACGTATTTGACCTGACTGTGTTTCTATTTAGACTCGATCAGGGCTTTCAGGACAGCTGCAAGCTTTTAAGAATTTACTTATCGCAAGGGCACCTTTCCATTTTTTGTTTTTGATAACCTGCGTCCGAAGCTTTATAAAGGCTTGAAGGGGAGGCGCAGTCCATAAATGCAATCGTCAAATAATTGAATGAAGACTGCAAACGGGACGGAGAGTCTCATAGAATGAAGTGAAGGTAAACATAGAAATGCCGGCTATGATCAGGAATCGATACAATTAACCTACATTTCCCATCAGAGACATCAAACGGAAAGAAACATGAACATGAAAACACCAATAACAGAAAGCTAAAAGGACAAAAAGGCCATTTGGCTATCAAAAAAAAAATATAAGCCATAAAAGCTGACTTTAAAACTAAGAACGCACTACATATAGGAAATGGCGGTGTCGATTATAAGTACACCCTTCATTAGTAGTAAATCGAGTCAGACACTGTTTTTTTTTCCAGTTTAATCAGTTAATTCGATTGTTGTGTTGGTGCAATGTTTGTGAGTGTGTGGTAGGTGCGCTTTATTTAACTAACCTTCTCCAAAGGTATCCTAAGATTATTGTTTTCAATGTTCATGTCTCGTGTACCCGAGAAGCCTTGCATTTATATTTGGCAATACTGTCATGCCGCCTAGCTTATGCATAAGCCGAACTAAATTCCTTCTCAAAATACTAAAATACTTTCGATGATCCCAATGGAAATGAAGTTATATGAGTGGTTCTATGATGAAGTACGGGGAGACGTTCAAGCGCCATGCGGCGCTCACCAACAGCAGTAGGGAAGTGCAAGAAACCTTTAAAGGGTTGGCTTTGGAATCAAATAACTCATTGTCTTCAGTAATTCAGTGCCTCGGCGTCTGAGACTTTTCTCAAGCTGCACAGGAGCAGTATTACAAAATAGCAGTCTGAAGAAGAGTATTCCAGTTTGAGCTCATGACAAAGGCAGATGCATGCAGATTGATATAGTAACAACCAAATGCATCTGAAAGCAAGCAAGGGAACCCGCTTACAAACGGCGTATTTTAAGTTCTATTGATCAATCTATAGTTCCATGTGATGCTGTTTTTATGTTATAGATTAAAAAGAATGACCATGCTTTAGACTTCCATTTCGTACTCACCTGATCTAGTATTTTGACAAAAAGTGTTTCATTTAATTAAAAATTAGATTATGCGCGAGAATAGATCTCTATGTGCTTTATAATGAGAATCAAAATAGTTTACTTCGCTTTCCGAATCTTGTTTCGGTTTCCAATTTTTAAGGGTAGCCACGCTGATGACGATTAATTATCAGAAAGGCATCCGTGGTATTAAATGTCAGAAAGGCATCTGTGATATTAAATATCAGAAAGGCATCTGTGGTGAGCGCGTCCGACTTATGATCGAGAGGTTGTGGGTTCGAATCCGGTCATCGGAGACGAGATACATGTTTGGACAAGACACGTAAAATAAATGCTAAAACACGTAATACCACTGCCCCACTCCACACAGATGTAAATGGATAGTAGTGGTGTAAAATTCACATTTGAGAAGCGGGAGGCATCTTTTATCTGATGTCTGCGGTTAATGTGTGCTCAGAGGAGGATGTGCTTCGCTTTCCGAGTCCTGCCCATCACCTGTTTTGGTATCAAATTAAGGAGCGTTGCCACACTGATGATGTTAAGATCT
The DNA here is from genome assembly GCA_963580285.1 of Lucinisca nassula. Classification (NCBI taxonomy): domain Eukaryota; kingdom Metazoa; phylum Mollusca; class Bivalvia; order Lucinida; family Lucinidae; genus Lucinisca; species Lucinisca nassula. The sequence goes on from OY757017.1 coordinate 119,064,475, forward strand.
CAGAAAGGACTCTTGTGCCCCCTAATTAGACATACATGTAGTAACGCAATATTCGAACCCAATATTCGTGGTCCATTGGCCATGTAGGCTGAGGTGTCGCGGTCTGCGACGCCTGTGGGAAGCGGTGGCGTCTCTTACCTGATGTTTCCGGTTGGCCGGTCTCATTAGTTACGTTTGCCGATGTGTTCTTTGCCCATCATCTGTTCCGGTTGATGGCGATTTGTTTGTTTGTTTGATTTGAGGTTTAACGTCCCCGTCAACACTGTACAGGTCATTTTGGAGACGTTGCTTCCAATTTTGTTGGACTGTTACCCGTTATTGAGATGAAATGACATCAAAAGCCCTGTCGCCCAAGAAACCAAAAGAGTTTATACATGTAAGCATGAACGGTCCGACATTCTCACCGCTTTGCCTGGGCAGGCTTAGATCCTCTAAGTGGTTTGCCAGTACTCGTGCGTGGGTCGGATTCAGCTCTGCGTGGAAACATCATGCATCCCATATATTTCTTCAAGCCCCGATGGGCGGGGGCCCGGTTGATGGCGATTAAATATCAGATAGGCCGCTCTGGCACTAAATTAGGTATAGTTACCCAATATTACATCTTACATTGTATGATCATACTGAAAGGTGTGTGCGACCCTTGTTTATCATCCTTATGTTTAGAAAGCACATGTATCTGACATCCACTTATCACATGCTTATATAATACGGACCCAGAAAAGCCTTCATATGCAGTCACAGAAATGCATCTCGGTATGCCAAGATGCTTTTTCTTTTGACTGGCCATACCAACTTCACATTCTAAATTATTCAAAAATAACTATGTTTTGAGTGCCGTGTCCAAAGTAGCTCTTCCGATTGCTTTATTATTATTACTATTATTATTATTGTTAGAAAATTCATAAACAGTTTAAACAATATATCATAAGGAGCATTGATATATAAGGTTAGGTATGGGGTTCTGACGGTTCCTAAGATATTAATTAGGTTTTTTATTCAGTAGATTGGGCTGGGCAAGGTTCCGACGCACCCCGGAGAATGCTTAGAAACGCACGAGCTTGTGGACCTTTTTTGAAGTGGAGGGGCCCGGCGGTTCCAGAGACCCCCATGTTGATGCCACGGAATGCGTCTTATCATAAGTTTAGGGGTGAGACCCTGAACGGTTTCGGAGATATTCAGCCTTTTAGGAAGTGAAGGGTTGGGCATGGCCCCAGAACACCCCGGTGGATCCCCGAGTTGGTGCCACTGAATGCATTTTTTGTTGTGGTTTATTATTGTTGTGCTTTGGCTTTGAGTGTGTGTGTCGCTTATAGTTTTTGTTTTGGATAGCCGATTGGCCATTTTGTGGGAAAGTAACTGTCCTTTTGGCATTCCGTTATTGATGTTTCCATTAGGGTCTAGTTAGATCTTATTTTTGTTTCTTTCCCTTTGGTGTCTCTGATGGGAGCTATGGGTTACATGCGTTTGTATCGATTTCTGATCAATGCTACTTGTATTTACCATAAGGAACAAAAATATATCAGGGGTTCGGATCTGAACGGTTTCTGAGATATAAGGCCTTTTATGAAGTGGAGGGGTGGGCAAGGCCCGGGCGCACCCTTGGGGACTCTTGCAAAACTTCCTGTTGATATCTGTCATATCGCCGAAATTTCAGAAAACATCTGTTGTACGGTTACTTAGAACTCATCCGGACAAAATTTGGACGGACATTTTTGCCTACCCATTGGGACGTTTTGGGTCCACGGATTTGAGTTCTGAAACCCTCTTGCACTGCTTCATATCTACATTCTATCATATCCCAAAATCTGGGAAGAACCCGTCCTTAAGTTAATGTGCACTCGTCCGGATAAAATTTGGGCCGAAAGAAGAAGAAGAAACGCGGCGAAACCGATAAGTCTCCCCACTTCGTTTGTGATATAATAATCCAAATGATAACCAACCCGTGCGACAAAGTGCAATCTTTCATAACTCCAAAACGGTTATTTTCTGATGGACATGTGTGATATTTTTCTTATTTTCACTCCAAACGTTGGTAGTGGGTGTTCGTTGGAACCACCTCATTGAGGCAGTTTTGACGAGTGACCTCAACCTATGTCTTGGAACAGACTTAAGAATATTAATGTATACCTCTGTAAATATGTTCTATAAAAGGGTTGTCCTTTGTTTCTCTCTTTATATGGGGTGTAGAGGAGTGTTCAATACATTGATTGGTGTTATTATTATTATTATTATTATTATTATTATTATTATTATTATCGACACAAAGTACTTGGAATAATCTCAAGGAATAGGAATGCTGAAAAAGCATTCAGTTGGATTGATAAAGTTAAGGGAACGTGGAGGAACGCTGGATGGACTAACAATGACGTTGGAGCAGAACGGAAATGCCACGGGAATGACGTGTAAATAAAATGAAAGCAGAAGAGTGGACAGCAACGCCGCAGTCTCATCTGTATATTACTGTAATTTTATGTTTTTCTTGTATGTTCGGGTGATGATTTGGATAGACGTTTCATAGTCATATTTGTGAAAGCAACTGACCTCTTTTGGCTTTATAGCTGCATAATGTTTTAATTACTATGTCGTTGATTTTGGCGTGTTCGTCTTTTCTGTTGGTGTCTTGACGGCATGTGAAATGAAATGGAATCGATTCCTGCTTCTTGCCTTCCCCTTAATTCGAATACATTTATGCGTCTCATGTTCTTCAGTTGTCCCAACGTGTTTTAACAAAAGTGTCTTCTGTCTTGCTGTATATAGCCTTTTCGTTTATACTGATTCCCGTGATGACACATTAATGAGCTAGAAGATGCGGAATAGAAGTGGAGTCAAGGATCAGGGGCCAGTTGTTCAAAGCATCGTTAGCTTAACGAGCATGTTAGTGGTCACACTGTTAACTCTTCTAGTAAGTACAATATCTATTTTTTTTTTTATTTTTGTTGAAAAAAAAAAACCTTCTCACATTTTTTCAGCAAAAATATTAGCATAAATATAGCAAAAATATTAGCAAAAATATTAGCATATTTGCCATATTAAATGATAAAAAAATTAACGATCGTTAGCTAACAACTGGTCCCTGGAGTCGATAATAATACAAAACAAGTCAATTGTGTTAACCGCGGCGGAAGACGAGGGTGAAGGTATGGGTCCTGTATAACTGATTTTTTAAACCAACGGTGATTTTTACTGGGCGTCCTAAGGCGGTAATTTCGATGCGTTTTCGTTTGTTTTGTGTTCGGTGATGTTCAATTTTTAAACTTTAATCTTAACACTTTTGTGTATCCATTTTATTTAGTACAGTTAAGGTAACTGATTTTCTATCTATTTGGGAAAGAGCTGCTAACTCGGAATGTCGCTTGTGATTTCGTTGTTTGTTAAGATGTGTATACCATATTAATTTTTGATGTTTGGGATAAATTTTTGTTGCTTATTCGATACAGATCCTGATGGAATTTATTTAACGTACATCGAATTATGAACAACCTCGGGTCACGAGAATCAAGTTACATTATTTCTCACTCATCGTATGACGGAAAAAGGTCATGTTTAAGGGCTAAAAGGGTAACTTATCTGTTGCCCCCACTATTTTATATGTAGAAAAGTTGGGTTAAGAGGATATTTATTATTATTTTGGTAAAAAAGACTTAGATATTGGATACCCTTAGAACTCTCAACGACGCGGTTCTAACGGGTACCCACAATCTATGTTTAAACTAGAAAAAAGCAAAACCTCTTCTGTACATGTAACATGCCACTTCTAGAATATGAAATCGGCCAAGTATTATTGTAATGTTGTATATCCTTGCGTAATACAATATTTATAATTCTCATTGCACTGGTCGGATATAATTTAAGAAAAGAAAGAGATTTAGAAGAAAAAAGTCCTCAAGATATTTCCCCATTTCATAGAACTTAAGGGCTTGTCTGAGGAGTTTCCATTTACGTCCAATTTCCAATTTTAGTTTTATACTATGATAATTTAATTTTACATCATATTTAGAATGCCCAAGAGTATACATTTGAAGTGTGAAATTACTAAATTTGTCAGATGCTCATGCCCATAAATATCTGTTCTGCATGCAATGTTCAACGAAAGAAGAACAATAACGTTAACCGAAAATATCTAACTGGCGTCTTTCCTCTGCTATCACATGAAGCCCTCAACCCTGATCCACGATTTACGAACAAACAAAAAGGAAAATAATCAATGACATAAAGTTTACCAAATTTCATAAGCAACTGAGGTAACATCACACTACCTCGTCGGGCCACACACACCGCCAACTACTGTAGTTTTAACGCTGTCTGTCTCAAGAAGGCAATTCGTTTGCAGTTACCTACCAGCCTGCAGCACAAAACATCAGGACAACGTCAGCCGACAGCGATACGAGGTATGCTCGAATGCCACGGCTCATTTTTAATCCATTTAATGTTTTTTGTTTTTTTTTTATTACACCGTTACCTGCATTATAGTCATGTTTGAAACTACAGAGTGGGTCTGGGATATTAATCCGGTTTTGGAGTATTTTGAACATAATCAAGCAGTCAACGTCATATCGCTGTCGGAACGACTTTGGCTCGACATTGTTTCGCAGCTGGAACAGGGCGTGTAACGTTGCAACTGTTGTTTTGTGCGTAACGTTAAGTCGTAAAGACCTTTCAACTTTCGACAGTTCTAGTATCTTCTATCCGAATGTGTTACATGTTTGCAGAGACAACAGATATGTGTGTGTTTGCCATCATCGATACTGGTGTTAAATGCCGTGTATTGTCGTCAAAATGCTTCCGCATACTTTCTATTAGTGCATGCAGTTCATATTCCTTTTGGGATCATTGACCGCGTGATAGAGTTTCGAAAAAGCGTGACATTACGAAAACACGCCTATACAAATACATTGTAACTTTTTTCGCCGAAAAAATGAAAATTTTAAGATGAAAAATTGCGATCTTTTTCATATTTTTGCTCACAATATAGATTGTGGGTTCTCGTAAGAACCGCCTCGATGAGGCGGTTCCTTACGAGAACCACAATCTATATTTCAGAGCATAAATAAGAAAAATAAGGGTTACCCCTGCAACCCCCATTTTTACTATATAAAAGTGGGGTTCAAGAGGGTCAAAATTATTTGTGCGTGTTTTCGAGATGAGCAGTCTAAAAACATTATGTATATGTGCCTATTTATGCTTCCAACGAATTTTAAAGGGAATGAATACACTTTCAGGGTAGGCACTCCTGCAGAAATATCTTTGTATCCCATCTCAATAGGGGTCAGCTCTTAAAGAAAAGAATTTGCTTCTGAAGAGCATAATTATTTATTTTCCTTTTTTGAAATAGACCCATTTTCCGTGGGTCAGAATTTATAGAAAAGCGAACAAGAAGTCCCGAAAGTTTCCCCCCTTTGATAATTGCGGAAAACATCCGTCGGGTGTCGCCCTTCCGCTTAAGTTTAATTCAGTGGCTAAAGATATTTGAGGTCTGTGTGTATAGCTTAATTTCAAGAAATTAGATTCCTTACAACTTCACCATTAGGAAAAACAAGAGCACCGCATGCGGGTGCCAATGCTTGGCTGCAGTTTCTTTTGGAAAACAAACATTCTAAGTCGAAAAAGGGGCATAACTGTGCCAAAATATTTTAGGGTTACCTCACCTATTGGTATGAGTTCCCCTTTTCATAATGAACAACTCCGCCCCCGCCCATAGGGGCTTGAAGAAATATATGGGCTGCACGATGCTTCCACGCAGAGCTGAATCCGACCCGCACACTAGTACTGGTAAACCGCTTAGAGGATCTAAGCCTGTCCAGGAACCGCGGTGCGAGGCGGACCGTCCATGCTAATAAACCCTATTGGTTTCATTGGGCGACAGGGCTTGAGATGTCATTTCATCTCAATGTCGGGTAAAAGTCCCACAAAATTGGAAGCAACGTCTCCAAAATGACCTTTACAATGTTGACGGGGACGTTAAACCTCAAATCAAACAAACAAAAATAATGAACAACTAGTCCGAGTTTCAAGTATATATGTTCATTAATGACAGAGATATTGCAAAATGTCCAAGTTTTTGCACGACGACGACGACGCAGACGACACCAGAGCTATGACAATACCTCGTCGTTTTCTTCGAAAACAGCCGAGCTAATAACGGTTTATTCCATGTTTCTTAACGATGTGCATGCTGGGCATCAGACGTCTAAGTGATGCGGTTTTAACACGCACAAGCAATATACATGTATAATGTTTAAGCCATACATGATTACAGCGAGAAATGACACTGTCAATACCATGCCAATGGACATTATATCACAAAATGAACCCACGCAGAGCTGAATCCGGCCCGCACACTAGTACTGGTAAACCGTTTAGAGGATCTGAGCCTGTCCAGGAACCACGGTGCGAGGCGGACCGTTCATGCTAATAAACCCTATTGGTTTCATTGGGCGACAGGGCTTGAGATGTCATTTCATCTCAATGTCGGGTAAAAGTCCCACAAAATTGGAAGCAGTGTCTCCAAAATGACCTTTACAGTGTTGACGGGGACATTTAACCTCAAATCAAACATAAACAAAACAAACAAATCACAAAATGAACACGATATTTTCAGCTGGACAAGTATAATATAAGCTTTGGAAAAAGTATAACAAAAATGTTATTTAACCATTTTTGGCCGAATGGAATCTTCCTCCTTACATACAGCGGTAGTCCATATCAAAATATAGGAGTCTCAGGTTGTGGTATCTTCAAAATTGATGTGGAAAATTCCTGAACGTTTTGCAAACAGTGTAGTCCGTGATCAGACGCCACCTTTAGATGATCTGGGCCTGCACTGTTTGCCAAGGTACCCCTTTAGGGGCTTCTGGTACTGAATGGGTTAAAATACACGATATACACAGAAATGATTCAATACAATCACTTTACAAATCGGTTCAGAAAACAGCCAATAATGTTCTATGAAACGTGTCACAAGTGCTTGCAATTGCGCTATATGTGTATATGTATGAGCTTCAAAAACAAGATCGTGCAAAAATGTTCCTTGAAAGACTTATTCGAAGACATGTCCCAAGTGCTCACAATTGCGCTGTATATGTATATGTATTAGCTTCAAAAACAAGATCTTGTTAACAAGAGTCTTATTATGTTGAATACAAGAAGAAACGAACCAATACAATTATCCTTGATATTTTTCAAAGTTTCTTGAAGCCGTATACATAAATTTTCATAAGTTGGTAGGTTTGGAAATACTGCACAGGGAATAAAGACAAAACTATGAACAGATGCGCAGAAAAAGACAATCAAAGATGGCACCAACAGCATTGCAACCAGCCCCCTCTTCTCCACAGGAGGTGATCATCTGCAACAGATGCAGATAATGAAAAATAAAAAAATAAATAATACTAATTCACAACCATGAGTACATACATGTATAGCATGAAAAGCCGCGTCGGAAAATCCGACAAAGCTACATAAACAATAAATAAAACCAGAACTATCAGAATAGTAATAACGACGTATGTTAAAGAAGTCATCACAATAGCACAGTACTAATCCGTTTTCGCATTTGGGAATCCTAAAATGATTGGCGTGCGTGACAGGCAAACTCTTCTTAGAATATAGAAGTGAAGGCAATGATCAGGAATCGATACAATTAAGCCACAGCTCAAATCAGAGGTACACAAGAGAAAGAAACACAAACATGAAAAAACTAGAGACTAATGGAAACACCAATAGCTGAAAGCCAAAAGGACAGTTACTTTCCCACAAAATGTCCAATTAGCTATCCAAAACAAAAAGGTATAAGCGATACACACACTAAAAGACAAACCACCACACAAATAAACCGCGACAGCCTACTTTAATTGCACGCGACACACATTAATTACGGACTGCAGTGAAGAACCGTATGATGCAGAGAGAGAGAGAGAGAGAGAGAGAGAGAGAGAGAGAGAGAGAGAGAGAGAGAGAGAGATCCATTATCAGATAGATTTTGAATGTCGAAAGGTGGATTCATTACAAACTGCCGTGCGAGAGAACAATGTATTCCTTTCTACATGCTATTCGGGTGACATTAAAATGTTAATTTTCAGTACTGAAAAGCTAATACTAACCTATCCCAGAACCAAACCCTAAAATAACAGTTGTCATGTATAAATGAGCCAAGAACCATAAAAATCTTATCTTACATTAGCGGCGAGCGAACAACTGCGCATTTGCGCATTCTTAATAATGTACGTGGATACTGATCTCGCTCTCGGGTGCACAGAATGATCAGAATCGTTTCTGATTACAAATTCCCAATTGTACATGGTATACATTCATTTGAACTGGCTCGTTTAATTATACACTGCCGATATCAATTTGTAAGTTTAACCTATAATGACCTTAAGACATCAACAGTATTATTACCCAGTTTTCAAAACCAGTTGTGAAAAAATAGAAATAGTCTGTTTGCCTTTATCTTAATTTTCAGGTCTGTATTGGTCAAGAGCAAATATAATGTCGCATTTAAACCAGCACATGGAACAAAATGTTTATGTGTCTTTGTTTGTTTGATCGGATGTTTAACGTCCCCGTCAACACTGTATATGTCATTTTTGAGACGTTGCTTCCAATTTAGTGGGACTTTTACCAGACACTGAGATGAAATGACATCTCAAGCCCTGTCGCCCAATGAAACCAATAAGGTTTATAAGCATGAACGGTCCGACTCACACCGCTTGCCCCTGGGCAGGCTTAGATCTTCTAAGCGGTTTACCAGTACTTTAAGCTCTGCATGAAAGCATCATGCAGCCCATCTATTTCTTCAAGCCCCGATGGGCGTGGGACGGTTTATGTGTCTGATGCTCCATCGTATGCACAAGTTAAATTCTGGGTTGGGGAATATAAGCACAGTAGAACGTCTTTAGAAGACGAAATCAGGTCTGGACGTCCATCAGATGCTATGATGAAGAAATGTGAAACACAGTACGGGATCCGGTGTACTTACTCTGATAGGCGAATCAAGGTGGAAAAAATAGCGAATGCATTACTTATTTCACATGGTAGCGTTTTAACTATTTTACAAGATCGCTTAGGTGTGCGCAAGCTAACAGCCCGTCGGGTCCCAAAATCCCTTAGCGATGAGCTAATGGCAACAAGAGCATCCGTATGCAGCGCATTGTTGAAACGGTTTAGGTCAAAGGAAAATGATTTTCGTTCACGTCTGGTGACTGAAGATGAGACCTGGGTCCAGTATTATGAGCATGAGAGATATAACCCAGAGTCGCCAGTGGGTAGGCCGGGTCTCCGAGGCTAAAAAAGTTCTAAACGCAACCCTCTGCTGGCAAGTTGATGGCAGCTCTATTTTGGGACGCTTAAGGCTGTATATGTTGGACTTTCTAGCAAAGAAAAGTACAATAAAAGGTGCGTATTATGATAATTTGCTCGACCAACTGAGAACTGCGATCCGTGAAAAATTCCGAGGTAAACCATCCGAATGGATTCTGCTCCAACAGGACAATGCAAGAGTCCACCTTGCAAAAATGTAATGGATGCTGTTGAGCGGAATGGGTACGAGCTAAAACCGCACCCCGCCTATTCTCCGGACTTAGCTTCTACTGACTATTTCCTATTCCGAAACTTAAAAAAATAAAAAAAGGATATCCATGAACGTCATTTCCGGTCCAACGAAAACGTCGTGGCGGCACTTGATGGGGTGATTTGAGATATGGACCCTGGCTTTCTTCAGTCCTGGGCTGATGGCACTGGAACAGCGTTGATCCAAGTATATCATTCTAGAAGGTAATTAAATTGAAAAAGGAGATATCGATCTCACCCTGAAAAAAGTAAGGTTGTTTTTATTGGCTCGCCCTCATATCATTTTGAGACGGGCTAGGCCCAATAATACACACATCTTTCAGTTTTATTTTTAATTTCATCTATGCGAAAAGCTTTGTCCGTTGCTACCAAATCTAGCTCGACTAGTCAATGGCTCCAGAGGAATTCCCCGATGCTGTGTCGTCACCGACACTTGACATTATCCATTAACCCTTAAGATGCCAAGAGAAACTGTATCGGGAAATGTCTGTTAATTTTGTCTGCTACATTTTCTCACGCAAACTTCACTCATACGTTGTTTTGTTCAGGAGCAGTCTGATCTTGGCTCAAACTATTTGCAACAATCAAGCAGACAACAAGGCAGACGACAATTGTCTTGATTTGCATCTTAAGGCTTAACTTCCTGACGAAAAGCATTGGTCGTACTTTACTAAATTTCATTTGAATCTTTCGTCACGTTCTTTGCTTGGGGAAACCAGAGCTTACACAAACACAAGAAATTGTTTTCAGCACTTAAACCAAGACGGTTACCATGCACAAAAAACAACAATCTTTATTGGATTTGTTTTGTTTGATTTGAGGTGTAACGTCCCCGTTAACACTGAAAATATCATTTTGGAGACGTTGCTTCCAATTTTATGGGACTTTTACACGACATTGAGAGGAAATGAAATCTCAAGCCCTGTCGCCCAATGAAACCAATAGAGTTTTTAAGCATGGACGGACCGACTCGCACCGCTTTGCCTGGGCAGGCTTAGATCCTCTAAGTTGTTTACCAGTACTCGTGTGCGGTTCGGTTTCATCTCTACGTGGAAGCATCATGCAGCCCATCTATTTATTCAAGCCCCAATGGGCGGGGGCCTCAATCTCTATTGGAAATTTACAAGAGACACTGTCAGGGTCTGATAAACTCAGATCCCAAATCACTAGGGAAAGAAATCGAAACATGGAGTGATGACAGTAAACAAAACTCACCATTGGTAAACCGAGCCAGCAGCTCTTTCTCAAACAATGGATGACTCAGAGAATCCAAACGTAACTAAAAAAGAAGAACATACATAATCGGGGGAAGAATCTGAATGACCAACATAGTACCCATTAAATAGGAAGGAGAAACGTACCTAAGATGAACAACTGAAAAGGGGGCAGAATCAGAATCACCAACATAACAACATACAATTAAGGAAAGAATCAGAACGACCAATATAAAACAAGAAAAAACCATTGCAAATTAAAGCACTGTCTTGGAACGGTCAGCAAACAATTACCGGTGGGCTTTAGTATACTATAAGCACCCTCACTTTCACAGTGGTTCAAACATGTATTTATTCGGTCCGCGCGAGATTGTACTGACTCATCACTGAATCAAGCCGGTTAACCAAGAAATCACAATTAAAACCAACTTGACACAAGTATGAGGACTCGACATTAAAACGCGTGAAGTCATCTGGTGCTGCACACACCGCCAAAGGAATACTGGGGCAAAAGAAAACCAACTGTTGAACCCGTTGGACCCAGCAACAAACATAAAAGTTAAAGTAGCATACTCAATAAATCAATTGCCAAGTTCTGCGTCGAAGGTCAGGTGGTTTGTCTCCGGGTACTCCGGTTTTCGCCCACATGATTGAGATTTAGCTTGAAATAAGTGAAATAATCTGGAAATGGCCGTAAAAGAATTACATTCTCCGGTAAATAGTTACAATTCGTACTGTTTATGAAAGATAACATGATGTCACTTGAGTGTGTTTCTCTACATTGCAGGTATGATAAACGCGATGACTTTGATTTTGAGATTGTAAATTTTCCTTTCTTGGATGGTGATGTTCCTCGTGCGCCATCCTATGGCGTTTATATTTCGCAATTAATTCGATTTGCTAGAGTGTGTAGTCATGTAACTGACTTCAACACTCGTAATAAATTATTAACGGCTAAACTCCTTAATCAGGGTTATCGGTACCATAAACTACGCAAAGCCTTTTCAAAATTTTATAGACGCCATTCTGATTTGATTTCAAAATTCAATATTGGACTTAAATCTCTTCTGCAACAAGGTCTATCGGAACCCGAATTTTATGGTGACTTAGTATATAAATTCAGAAAAATATATAACCGCAATGACTTCAGCACCCAATTTCGTAAAATCATTCTTCGATATAAAAAGATTGGGTACAACATGGATATTATACGACAGACTGCATGCATGGTAGTTAACCCAATCACGGTTTGCAACTTTGCTTCCCTCTTTAATTGCACGCCTGTGGGTCAGGCCTCAGATTCTAAGACGGCTCCAACGTAAAGGCTTATTGAAAATTAGAGAGATAATGTTGGTTGGTGCCTGATGCTCTGTCTCTGGTCGGGCTCATCGGAGTCTAACTGTTGGTTTTCTTTTGCTCCAGCATTTCAGTGGTTTCTTGCTGTCGAGCCCTCACCGTTGTCTCACCTCTGTGGTTCTTTGATTTTTGTGTTCACGGAGATGTTGCACTGATGAGTTAGGAGGCCTTCATGCGGACTGAACAAATTATTCGTCTAAATCGCAACGGAAGTAAGGGCGAGGATTGTGGCCACGTAAAATCGATTTAAGCCCCCCCCCCCCCCCGTGGAAATCTTCCACTGACCGTTCCAAGGCGGCTCTTCAGTGGCGATTTATTTATGTTGTTGTTTGTTACTTACTGTGTGTATCACTTGTGTCTTTTGGAATTCGTTTCACTGACCGTTCCATGGCGGTTCTTCTGTCGCGGTTTATTTTTGTTATGGTTTGTCTTTCAGTGTTTGTATCACTTAAATAATTCTGTTTTGGATAGCCAATTGGCCATTTTGTGGGAAAGTAACTGTCCTTATGGCCTTCCTTTGTTTAGGTTTCCATTATGGTCTGGTCGCTTAATGTTTGTATTTCTTTCCCTTTGGTGTCTTTTATGGGTGGAGTAAGTTAATTGCATCAATTCCTGATCTTTGTTTTACTTCTACTTAGTCTAGCATATTCTTCCACAGACCGACGACAGTGCAACATGTCATGGTACTCAAGCAAAACACGTTTTCTCAAACATTAAAACTCGTGGATATGTGATCTTTATAAGAAATGATCAATTTTGCGTCGCTAGACATTTTAATGGGAAAACGAGTATCCATGTAAGCTATTTATTAACGACCATTTAACGGCTCAGGGATTAAGGCTCCAATGGGTCATAACAGATGCCTCCATTTATTATTCAGCAATTGTGTCGATTGCTGATCATTGCCTTCACTTCTGCTCTACATCTGCAGTTTAGCTGAATAAGAAATAAAAGCATTTGTTATGTCCCACTGCAGCCATATGCCTTAATACCAGAGCTATAATCTACAAGTAATCGGCTGAAATCAAATGAGTTCTTTGACGCACTGTAGCCAGTTTCAATCAAATTTGTTCGATAACCTCCCTTTAACGTTCCTCATGGCTCGAATTTGTTACAAAAAAACAACTTCATTCTGCTAAACAATCCTTCTTTGCACGTGCACATATGAATGTCATGCTTACCTCAATGTACCTGCAAAAAATAACGCAACTTTTATATCTAAAGAGCAAGCTAAGCGTTCTACGTTTGTAGTGGTTACCTAACCTTCTTAAAAGGCCAAACAAACGTTTTTTTTTTGCAAATTCAAGCTCTGGTACCACCGCAAAACCTTCTAAATTATTAACTTCATGTTTTACTGCGGACAAAAACACGTGAATAAATATTGCGACAAAGTCTTTCAAAGATCAGGGAGAAATCTGTTTTGGTCTATAAAGATCGAATGAGGTTTTATATAAATTGAAATCCAGACGTTTTCGTGCTTTAAGTCTTTCTACTTATGGTTTTTCCACGCTTTACACTACTCTTAAAAGAAAAAACTTAATGATTTAATTGAATGGACATTCCCTCTACGAGAGCATCGTATCTTGCATTTAGTATAAGAAATGGTTTTGTCACCTCTGAAAAGCATGAAACAATTATACATTATGGTCATTTCAGAAAGTGTGAGAAGCGCTCTCCTTTCTAAGATTTGGTACGAAGTATACAAATTGTGGGTATTCCGATGGGTACGAATTGCGCACTCCTTTTGTGGCTGATCCGTTCTTATTTTGCTATGGAAGATACTTCATGATTTCCTTTCCGTTCGATACCAATCTGAAATCACTGAAGCTTGTAGCTCGACTTCTAGATATTTAGATGATTTATTAAGTATTGACGATACCTACTTAGATTAGTCAAATTTGCCCCCCCCCCCCCCCCCCCCCGCCAGAACTTCAGCAAAATAAAGCAATTCTTCTGAAACCGAGGCCCCGTTTTTGGATTTCAATTTATCTAAAGTAGATGGGTTAGTTTCCTGCAAAATTATGATAAACGCAATGATTTTGATTCTAGGATTGTAAATGTTCCTTTCTTGGATGACGATGTTCCTCTTGAGGCATTCCACGGTGTTCATGCAGACTGAACATTCTTCATGCGGAATGAAAAAAAAAATGTCTAAATCGCGACGGAAGTAAGGGCGAGGATTGTGGCCACGTGAAATCGATTTAAGCCCCCCAGTGGAATTCGTTTCCGCTGACCGTTCCAAGGCGGTTCTTCTGTCGCGGTTTGTTTTTGTTATGATTTGTCTTTTGGTGTTTGTGTCGCATATGTTGTTTTATTTTGGGTAGCCTATTGGCCATTTTGTGGGAAAGTAACTGTCCTTTTGGCTTTCCGCTGTTGGTTTTTCCATTAGGGTCTGTTGTTTCGTGTTTGTGTGTCTTTCCCTTTGGTGTCTCTGATGGGAGCTGTGGGTTGATTGTATCGATTCCTGATCATTGCCTCCACTTCTATTTTTTATATTTCGCAATTATTTCGATTTGTCAGAGTTTCGTAATCAGATAACTGACTTCACCATACGTAAAAATTGTTAACTGCTAAATCTCTTAATCAGGTTATCGGTATCGTAAAATACATAAAGCCTTTTCAAAGTTTCAAAGTTAATTGTTGGACTTAAATCTCTTCTCGAGACCTTAGTTCTATAGTGACTTAGTATATAAATTCAGAAAAATAAGTTCTTACAATGACTTAGTACCCAATTTCGTAAATTCATTCTTCAGGCTAACTGTTACGGCCTCGGTAGCTCAGTCGCATGCGTGGCTGACTGCTGATCATGAGTACGAGGGTTCGATTCCTGCCGGGGTCCACAACAATATTTCGTGGAAATTGATAATGAAATCTTTTCTACGGTCATTCTCTCCCTCCCGCTGATTCAAGAAAGGGCAGTTGTCTGTTTCTGGCGAAAGGATCTGCACTATACTGGTAAATCGCTTACGTATAAGCTTGCCAGGAAAAGTGTGGACAGGTAAACAGACCTGCTCAAAAATGACCTAAATAGTCTTGACTGTGCCGTTAAACACCAATACAAACAAACAAAAATCAGTCCAACTGCTGATTTTCTTTTGCTCCAGCATTGCAGTGGTTTCTTGCTGTCGAGTCCTCACCATCGTTTCATCTATGTGGTTGTTTGATTTTGTGTTCTCGGGTTTGTAGCATGAGTTAGGAGGCCTTCATGCGGACTGAACAAATTATTTCTCTAAATGGCGACGGAAGTAAGGGCGAAGATTGCGGCCGGGTAAAATCGATTTAAGCACCCTCAAACCCCCGGGGGAAATTCGGTACACTGACCGTTCAAAATTGAAGTGAGGGCTTTGATCAGGAATCGAAACAATAAACCCACACCTCCCATCTGATACACCGAAGGGAAAGAAACACAAACATGATACAACATACACTAATGGCAACATCAATAGCGGAGATCCAAACGGACAGTTACTTTCCCACAAAATGGCCAATTGGCTATCCAAAACAGAATTATTTAAGTGATACAAACACTGAAAGACAAACCATAACAAAAATAAACCGCGACAGAAGAACCGCCATGGAACGGTCAGTGAAACGAATTCCACTGGGTAGGGGTGGGGGAAGTGGGCGAGGGTCTTTAATCGATTTTACGTGGCCACAATCCTCGCCCTTACTTCCGTCGCAATTTAGACAAATAATTTGTTCAGTCCGCATGAAGGACTCCTCACTCATCAGTACAATTTCTCCGTGAACACAAAAAAATCAAACAACCACAGAGATGAAACAACGGCGAGGATACGACAGCAAGAAACCACTGAAATGCTGGAGCAAAGAAGAACCAACAGTTAGACTCTGATTGAAGTTCTTCGGGCAGCCAGTTTGCAATTTTGTGAGAAAGTAACTGTCCTTTTGCATTTCCGATATTCATGTTACCATTAGGGTCTACTTATTTAATTTGTGTGTTTCTTTCCCTTTTGTGTCTCTGACGGGAGGTGTGGATTAATTGCATCGATTCCTGATAATTGCATTCATTCATTTTACTTTTACTTTAATTGTAGGCAATGTTAGTTTGCTTTGTCACTGGGCGGGCCCATCAGAGTTTCATTTTGCTTCAGCATTTCAGTAATGCTGTCTATTCCGCAACGTTGTTTCATCTCTGTACTGTTTGATTTTTATGTTTAGATGTTGCATTGATGAGTTAGGAAGCCTTCACGCGGACTGAACAAGTAATTGGCTAAACCACGACAGAGGGGCGAGGATTGTGTCCGCGTAAACGATTTAAGTCCCCAGTGAAATACTTTTCACTGATCGCTCCAATATGGTTCTTGATTTGCGGTTTATTTTCGATATGGTTCGCCTTTGAATGTGCGTATCGCTTAATATATATTTTGCTTTGGATAGCCAAATGGCCATTTTATGGAAAATTAACTGTCTTTTTTGGCTATCTGCTAGTGATTTTTCCATTAAGATCTAGTTAGTTGTCATGTTCGTGTGAGTGTGTGAATTCGGGTTTAACGTCGCTTTCAACAATTTTTCAGTCATATCACGACGGTGTCTGGTTGCGACAGGGAGCCCAATGCTTACTTTTATAGTGCAGCCTCACTGAAGTATCATGTCCCAGACACATTACATGATACCACACGCAGTCACATTATCTTGACACTGGGTCGACCAGTCCTAGCTCTACCCCTGTAAATCTGAGTGCCAAGCGAGGAGCAGCTAGTACCATTCTTAACGACTTTGGTATGTCGCGGCCCGGGATCGAACCCGTGACCTCCCGTTCCCCGGAGCGGACACTCTACCAACTGAGCTATCGGGGCCGGTAATTCATGTTCGTATTTTTTTCCCATTGGTGTATCTGATCATGACAATAGTTCTTCTGTCATTTCTCACAATGGCCAGTCTTAATCACATGTGAGAAATGTTGCAGTTTCTGCGTTCTTAGATGACTGATTTGACCGATTCTAGCTTTAAACTGTCTGTAGCAGATAGAACAACAGAGGTCAGAGAAAGGCACCTCTGTTGTTGATGCCTCATCTCTTGCTTTGCGTTGTGTACGTGTCTGTTCCGCTTGGCTGATTCTTTTTGCCTCATATTAATTGCTACCACTCCTGATGATGCCTCGCTAATTTGCAAGGTCCTGTGCAATTTCTTCCCACGTCTCTGTTGGTATGTTAAAGTCTTCGTTGGGGGTGGGGTGGACTTTGAGGGTGTATTCTGACCAAGGGGAAGGTTTGCCCATTTCTAGCTCTCCGTAGAATATTTGTTCTGGCAAGCGTACCGCGG
The DNA here is from genome assembly GCA_963580285.1 of Lucinisca nassula. Taxonomy (NCBI): domain Eukaryota; kingdom Metazoa; phylum Mollusca; class Bivalvia; order Lucinida; family Lucinidae; genus Lucinisca; species Lucinisca nassula. The sequence continues at coordinate 119,081,895 of OY757017.1, forward strand.
GCATCCTGCTAGCATGGCCTGTTCATCTTAACTGTGAAGGTGTCAGAAGATTATGTACATTCTGTGTCACTGCCCTTTTCAGGACTTCTATGTATGGAGTTAAGTCATGCCACTTAATCTTTAAAAGTTTTCGAGAACAGCTTGCATCGAAGTGGTTCAGTCTTTTGGCGTGCCGTTGGTAATCCGTTGACGTTACGCGTGTATATAATTGTGTTGGCAGCACCACAGCTCTGTAGACTTTCAGCTTTGTGTCAAGCCGTATTCTACTTCCAGCCAAATGCTGCACTAGTTTTGGCAATCCAGACATCGACTTCATCTTTCATGTGCACGACTCTTTACAATGTGCATCCAAGGTAGGATATCTTGTCTAACATTTGCAATCTTTAAGCGTTTACTGTAGTGTTGGGCTCCTTGTAAGGATTGCCAAGTGCTTGTTGATGCCCATCATGAAAATACACCTTTATAAATTTGACCGCCTTGAACCCCACTTTTATATATGAAACTCGGGTTTACAGGAGTAAACCTTATTTTTCTAATTTCTGCTCTAAAATATAAATTGTGGGTACTCGTTAGAACCGCCTCGATGAGGCGGTTCTAACGAGTACCCACAATCTATATTGTGATCAGAAATAAGAAAATTATCAGGATATTCATCTTAAAAATTTCGTGTTTTTTTTTATGGTAGTAAAATTTACAATGCATTTGTATAGGCGTGTTTTCGTAATGTATTGTGAGGTCATATCTATCGCAGGAGATATATTGTTGATCTACATCATTTTTGCATCTTCTCTGTTGGATCGCTGCTATGCCGTAATCAAATAACTCATCCATCACCTCTGTCCGCACCTTAGATTTGCCTTGCAACTTTCTTAGGTTGAAAAGCCTCCCATCAAAGGAATATCTTATAGGAATACAATTGTCACCCTCCTGAAAAGTATCTGTGAGCATGGCTGAAAAAAGCATGCTGAAAAGCGCTGGGGCTAGTACACAGCCTTGCTTGACTCCATTTGTCACAGAGAAGAGATTTAAATCCAATATGGAATTTTTGAAACTAAATCGGAATATGGCGTCTGTAAAACTTAGAAAAGGTTTGGCGAAGTTTATTAATCCCATACCTATAATCCTGATTAGGTAGTTAGTAGTTAATAATTTATTTCGAGCGTTTAAGTAAGTTACATGACTGGACACTCTGGTGAACCGAATTAATTGCGATATATTAACACAGTAGGATGTAGCACGAGCAACATCACCAGCCAAAAAAAAAAAAAAAAAAAAAAAAAAAACACCCAAAATAGATAAATGTAAATCCCAAAACGGGGCTTCGGTATCTGATCAGAAGAATTAGCTATCTTCAATTCAAGTTCTGAATGGTATATTTGACTGATCGAACCATCGATGTAGTTTTCGTCAGTATTTAATAAATCATGCAAATATTTAGACGTCGAGCTGAAAGCTTAAAGGACCTCAGACTGCTTTGAAACAGAAATGGAGATCATGCAATTTCTTTTCATTACGAAAACACGCCTAAACAAATACATTGTAAACTTCCCCGCCTTAAAAACGAAAATTTTCAGTTGAAAAATTCTGATTATTTTCTTATTTTTGCTCAAAATATAGAGTGTGGGTACTCGTTAGAACCGCCTCATCGAGGCGGTTCTAACGAGTAGCCACAAACCATATTTTAGAGCAGAAATAAGAAAAATAAGGTTTACCCCTGTGTTCCCCAGTTTTACTATATAAAAGTGAGGTTCAAGGTGGTCAAATTATATAGGCGTGTTTTCGTGATGATAACATAATATAAACAAATCAGCCACAATCTTTAATGATATTTACTCCACTATCACTGGGTGTGTTTTCATTTTTAATATCACGTTGACGGTAAGCTATCAAAGATATTGTCATACATTCTTTTGTTTGTTTCAATGAATTTTTTGTCATGAATGAAAAAGGTTTACTTTTATTAATTGATCTTGTTATCAATCATCTCGAAAGTACGGAACCCGGAAAGGGACATGATTTTTTTTTTATTTTATAAGTTGTGCGCACAAGATAATATCTTGTACGGACAAGATAATCTTGTTCGGACAACATATTATCTTGTGGGCACAAGATATTATCCTGTGCGCACAAGATATTATCTTGTGCGCACAAGATATTATCTTGTGCGGACAACATAGTATCTTGTGCAGACAAGATATTCGCACAACTTAATATCTTGTGCGCAAAAGATATTGCCTTGTCCGCACAAGATTATATCTTGTGCGCACAAGATCATATGTTGTGCGAACAGGATAATATCTTGTCCGCACAAGATAATATCTTGTTAGCACAACTTCCCAAGATCTATGTTGTGCAAACAAGATAATATGTTGTGCGAACAAGATATTATCTTGTGGGCACAAGATAATATGCTGTCTACACAAGATAAATTATGTTGTCCGCACAAGATAATATCTTGTGCGCGCAACATATAATCTTGCCCGCACAAAGTAATATCTTGTTCGCACAACTTAATATCTTGTTCGCACAACATATTAAAAAAAAACATGTCCCTTCCCGGGTTCTCCACGAAAGGGCTCCTTTCCGACCAAAAACATTCACAATGCTGTCCTTCTATACCATAATAATGAATTTCATTAAATCTTCGAAAAAAAATATACATCAAATTTACTATTCTGTACCAACATTCATTAGACATACGAACGAAAAATTTCATTTCATCAGAAAGCACACGAGATAATAAAATTTTAACATATGTTTCAAGACAGATCTTTAAGAAACCCTTGTGGCAGCAGTTACATCATTTTGCCGATAGATATTCGAGACGAATTACTTCAAACATATTGATTATACAGAAAAAGGCAATTTCCCAGCAATACCGAACATCAGAGACACCTACGGGAAAGAAACAAAACATTAAATAACAAGACCGTAAAGGAAACACAAACATAAACTAGAAAGCATAGGACACGGATGCCACCGCCTGAAAATATGTTTGTGTTCGTATTAATCTGTAGAAAGTTATTGACGGTGTTTAAGTGTTGGACCTTTTCACATTTGACCTCTAATTATGACCTTGACCTTGGAGGTAAGGACCTTGGGTTTTGTGTGAGGCAGATTGACTCATGATGGCCAACATTTCTGCCAAGTAATTTCAAAATCCATCCAGAAATAAGAAAGTATTGTCAGCGTTTAAGTTTCGGACCTTTTTTTACCTTTGACCTCTAAGTATGACCTTGGAGGTACGGACCTGGGTTTTGCGCGTGACACATCGTCTCATGATGGTTAACATTTCTGCAAAGTATTTTCAAATCCCATCCAGAAATAAGAAAGTTATTGAATGCGTTTGAGTTTCGGAACTTTATTTTACCTTTGACCTCTAAAGGTGACCTTGACCTTGGAGGTGCGGACCTGGGTTTTGTACGGGACACATCGTCTCATGATGGTTAACATTTCTACAAAGCAATTTCAAAATCCATCCAGAAATAAGAAAGTTATTGACTGCGTTTAAGTTTCGGGCGAACGGACGAACGGACGAACGGACGGACAGGGGCAACGCTATATGCCCTTTCACCATTCTTCGAATGGCGGGGGCATACAAAGTTGTTTTCTCCAGAAGGAGAGGAATGACCTTCCTAACCTCTTCTCATAACCAAAGAGCAAAGTGAATTCTTAGCCCGTACTTCATTTGCATTTCGGTGAATTTTAACAGAACCTATTTAAACAATGGCATTTAGACCATTCAAATCATTTTCAGTCCCCGTTATTCAAGTATAACCCTGTAACATCACCTTGGAGAATAACATCTGATAGCTCCTATTATTATTTTTTACATCAAGAACAATTGCATAAGAGACTGTTTATGGTTTGGGTATAACTAAGCCAGCCAGCAAATTGTCTAAATATCTAACCAACTAAATGACTATATTACCTTAACACACGATAAATTAGACTTCTGTTCGTTAGAGTTATCGAGACTTATTATATCCGATGTTGAAATATGTGTACGTAGTACTGGTACTATTTTGGAAAATTATTTTGAAACATTTGACTGTTTTGAATGATGATTATTATTAGTAGTAGTAGTAGTATTAGTATTATTATAAACATAGTAGATCTAGTAGTAGCAGTAGTAGCAGAAGCAGAAGTAAATGCTCAAGCAGGTGAATTATAAATTTAACACAAACACTTCAGAAAAGGACAGAAAAAAGCAATAAAACGCTATCTACGATATGTCTGTTTGTAACCATTTCCACTTAATCCTGATGCCTAATTGGACGTCTTGGCTTCATTACCTCATGACTAATAAAGCGTACTTTTTTGTAAGGCTCAATCCCACGCTTTCGGAAGTCTTTGTAATATGACTGATCTAATTAAATTTACACTTACTCCCCTGCGTTTCTGAATTTGACTTTACCAGCTTTGAATCTGGACACATACGTTCACATTTGTCAATGGTGTGTTTAAAATCATTACCATAGTGACAAAGAGTGTAGATCTTGATGAGACGGCTCATTAGAGCCGTCTCATCAAGATCTGCACTCTTTGCATGGGCATCTATATCAGTCTACAGGATTGAAAGGTTAAGTGTTGTCAAAGTATTGGAACAATTAGGAAATCTCGAAGGAAATAATATCGCGACAGATCTACGGAAATTGCATCTTTACATGCCCATTCAGTGTGTAAATTGCCTATGATGCCAAACATGTCACGTTGCCAGCGAGAGCCACTTCAGACTGGGACCGGCACCAAGTGAATATACACTGCTCAAAATGTATTGAAAGAACTATAAAAAGAGCAATAAATTAACATCAAATTTTTACAATGAAAAATGGCAAACATTTTAAAATTATACATGTATGTTTAATCAGATCATTTCCTATTTCGATCGTGCCAACAAAAAGAAAATGTCAAGCATTTGTCGCTCTACTTGGCGCTTTTTATTGTTTGATTTTGTTGGATTTGAGGTTTAACGTCCCCCTCAACACTGTAAAGGTCATTTTGGAGACGTTCCTTCCAATTTTGTGGGATTTTTACCAGACATTGAGATGAAATGACATCTCAAGCCTTGTTGCCCAATGAAACCAATAGGGTTTATAAGCATGGACGGTCCGACTCGCACGCTTTACCTTGGTATGCTTAGATCCTCTGAGCGGTTTACCAGTACTCGTGTGCGGGTCGGATTCAGCTCTGCGTGGAAGCATATGCAGCCCATATATATCTTCAAACCCCTATGGGCGTCGGCCGACTGGCGCTTTTTAAGAAACGGAACTGCTTTCTATTAAACCATGGTCAAATCAAGTGATCAAAATGTCATCGTTTTACCTTTTACCTGTCGGGCGTTTTCTGAGCGAAAACGTTCCAATATGTAAAAGGTTACGGTAGTTATGTGTGTATGTGTGTGTGAATTCAGGTTTAACGTCGCTTTCAACAATTTTTCAGTCATATCACGACGGTGTCTGGTTGCGACAGGGAGCTCAATGCTCACGTTTATAGTGCTGCCTGACTGAAGTATCATGTCCCAGACACATTACATGATACCACACCCAGTCACATTATCCTGACACTGGATCGACCAGTCCTAGCTCTACCCCGTAAATCTGAGTGCCAAGCGAGGAGCAGCTAGTACCATTTTTAACGACTTGGGTATGTCACGGCCCGGGATCGAACCCGAGACCTCCCGTTCCCCGGAGCGGACACTCTACCAACTGAGCTATCGGGGACGGTTACGGTAGTTATAATTCCTTTGTAGAGGTGTGAACAATATCTGCCGGGATCGGCAAAATTCTTTCCGATGAACCAAGAAGGGCAGTTGCCAGTTTCAAGCATAAGAACGTGCACTGTACCGGTTAACCGCTTACATTTGAGACTGCCCAGGAAACGTGAGGATAGTTAAACTGACTGGCTCAAAAATGACCTAAATAGTATTGACTAAGCCGTGAAACTCCAATACAAACAAACAAAGAGGTGTGACCAGTTGAAACTTTTTCCAGTTAAGTCAAGTGATCCAAACCGTAAAGGATAAAGCCGCAAAGGTTTTATTTCCAAAACTTGCATAGAACATGTTTAAGGGGAATGGACACATATATATGGGAGGAAACTCCTGCAAAAATATTTTTGTCTCCGATGCAAATAGGGGTCAACCCTGAGGAGCAAATTCTTTCCTTTAAGAGTAGACCCCTTTTTCAGTTGGACAGAAATTATAGAAAAGCGAACAGGAAGTTCCGAAAGTTGTCTCCCTTTGAAAAATGGCGGAAAAATCTGTCAGGTGTTCCTATTCCCCTTAACCAAAGACCTAGTCCAAAGTTTCCATGGCTCTTAGATAAACCCTCTGTGAATCGAACTACCCATTGCCTCGAACAAACTTCCATGGCCTCAAAGGTGTGCGAGCCATTGACATTTGGACTGTAGATTGATGGTACTCGTTTCATTGCCTCATTAATAAATAAAATAGATGTGTTAATAAATAAAATAGATGTGTTAATAAATAAAATAGATGTGTTAATAAATAAAATAGATGTGAAGGCAATGATCAGGAATCGATACAATTAACCCACAGCTCTCATCAGAGACACAAAGGGAATGAAACACAAACATGAAACAACTAGACCCTAATGGAAAGATCACTAGCGGAAAGCCAAAAGGATGATTTCTTTCCCACAAAATGGCCTATTGGCTATCCAAAACAAAATAATATAAGCGATACACACGCATAACAAATATAGACCACGAAAGAAGAACCCTTATCCCGCTTCATAAATTAAGTTAGCCACACCTATTTACTTTGCAACCATTCAAATTACTTAAAGCCCCGGTCCCACAGAGCTTGCGACCGCGATGCGACCTCTCCGCGACTGAAAAAAAAATGGCAATCGCGGAGCGGTTGCAGAAGTCGCAGAGAGGTTTTATAAGGGTTGCAGCAAGGTCGCGGGTAGGTCGCCGATCAAATTTAGTCGCCGATCGTCTTTTGTGCATGCACAAAAGACTGGCTGCGACTGATTTTGATCGCAGACTAGTTGCAATGGTTTTCTAGACGTCGCAGACCAATCTCCGATCGATCGCCGAACAGTCACCGATCGATCCCCGACCGAATTTATGCAAATTTGGCTGTAAATTCTAGCAACCTTATTGCAACATATCGGAGACGGGTCGCAGACCGATCGCCGACTGATCCGCGATCGATCTACGACCTATCGGTGATCGGTCGGCAACTATTCGGCGATGGGTCGGCGATCGATCGGAGATTGATCACTGATAAGTCGGCGATTGATCTGCAACTGGTCGCCGACAAGCTGTAAAAAGGTGTTAAAACCACCGAACGGTTATAGCGCCAACTACAATAAAAACACGTTTAACATCCTAGCATCATTTCGACGACAGCTTTTAAAGAGGCAACATGATTCGGAGAGGCGGGCAAAACAAAACGGCGGCGCAGCCGAAAAAAAAAAAACAAAAAAAAACCGGATGCAAGGCTCGGACACCAATTTCGGATGACGAGGACTTGCAGCAGCCCAGAGAAGACTCAGCAGTCGAAAATTTAGTTTATTTTTGTCTGTGTCAAAAAAAAAAACGCAAAACAGTCCCCGACAAGTCGCCGATCGGTTTATCCTGTCTCTGAAGAGTCGCCGATTGATCGCCGACTAGTCCCCGATCATGTTTCACTTGTTGCAAGTCAGTCGCCGATCATGCGTCGATTCTTCGGCGACAAGTCGCTGATCAATCGCCGGCTTTGGTCAACAGTAATCGCCGATTGTTCGGCGACCGGTCGCCGACTAGTCGGCGACGGGTCGGCGATCACATTAATTTTTCGGAGCAAATTTATTTGCAACAGTTGCAAAGGTCGCGGGCCAGTTGCAACTAAATCAGTTGCAGAGAGGTCGCATCGCAGTCGCAAGGTCTGTGGGACCGGGACTTAATGTAATTTATTCATTCAAAATCACCATCTGAATGACAAACAGTGAAGATCCTGATCAGATGGCTTCTGAGTGGCTTCTGCATAAGCCATCTGACCTGGCTCTACACTATTTGCAAAGCTAGGGGTTGTCGTGAACACGGGGATAACGGTAAAGGCGGTTCTAATTTAGATTGCTGGTATTCGTTACAACCGCCTCAGTAAGGCTGTTCCACTGAGCACAAACAATCTGTATTTAGACATTGAAATAAGAAACATATTGAATATTATTGTGAAAAAAAGATCATCACGAAAAGACGCCTATATAATTCTGATCCCATTGAACCCCAGTTTCATATAGAAAACTCGGTTTACAGGGGTAAACCTCATTTGTTTTTAATTTCTGCTCTAAAATATAGATTGTGGGTACTCGTAAAAACCGCCTCGACGAGGCTGTTCCAACGAGAACGAAACTTTTTATTCTGAGAAGAAACAAGAAAAATATCATATATCAAAACTTTTCATCTTAAAATTTTCTTTTTTCTGCTGGTAAAAATTACAGTGCATATGTATAGCCGTGTTTAAGTACTGATGCTATTTTCAGAAATAAGAACGACGTCATTCTCGCGCACTGATGGGTTGCAGCAATCTATTCATTACTAAACCACATAAGTCTTGTGTTATATAATGTCATTTATCATGGGTTGAGGAATTGATTATAAGTAAATCACACCCATGCGACATAATGCTTACTTTCCATGACTCAAATATTACTTATTTCTCATGGAAATTGATGGCATTTTTTTCTTTAAATCATTCTGAAAATATACAGTAAAATTCATATATCAATACAAGTTTTTGGACTATTTAAAAATGATCTATGACCACGTTCGATAAGTCCCTATGGTATTCTCTGACTAAAGGCGTATTAACGAAAACTGAAGAATTTGGCTCTGTTGCTGGGCTTAATTGCAAAACTTCATGTACATAGTCTCACAAGTACTTTGTTTATCGTTTTTTTTTTTTTTTTGTTTGAACGGTTGGTTGATTTGAGGTTTTACGTCCCCGTCTACACTATATCAGTCATTTTGGAGACGTTGCTTTCAATTGTGTGGGACTTTTATCCGACAGTGAGATGAAATGACATCTCAAAGCCCTGTCGCCAAATGAAACCGATAGGGTTTATAAGCATGGACGGTGTTACTAGCACCGCTTTGCCTGGGCAGGCTTAGATCCTATAACCGGTTTACCAGTACTCCTGTGCGATCAGATACAGTTCTGCGTGGAAGCATCATGCAGCCCATCTATTTCGGCAAGCCCCGACGGGCGGGGACGATTTTTGTTGTGTGATAGACTTGGCATTATAAAAAGTTTCATAAACCAGTGAAACTTCTGATCAGACTGTGCTGCTGCAGAGGACCTATTATAAGATGCGTCGTGTCCATAGTCATTTTTGTATGGAAGTGTAAGCCGTCTTTGTCTGTGTCGGTTACCAGATAGATGAACAATAAAAAACATCAACAACGACAACAATAAATAAATAAAACAAGTCCTTGAAATGAGCACCCCGCTAACCCTACGTTATATTTTGGAAACTGGGGTCTATGGGGGTATTCATTATTTTTCGTATTCCTGCTCTAAGATATAGGTTGCGGGTACTCGTTAGAGCCGCCTCAATGGGGCGGTTCTAACGAGCACCCACAACCTATGTTTTAAGTACAAATAAGACAAAAATCGCAAATTTTCATCAGCAAATTTACCATTTTGGAGACTGTGTCAAATGGATGCATTATCGTGTAATGGCGGCCATTGCATTTACCACATTAAGAAGTTACTGCTAGTCATTCCATGGCAACGTTAGAGGCTGTTAAAGTTTGTTTCCTAGACAAATCGGATTGTTCGTGTTACAGCCCAAAAAAATATAAAGTGGAGTTCAAGGCGGTTCAGAATTCTATCTATCTATCTATCTATCTATCTATCTATCTATCTATCTATCTATCTATCTATCTATCTATCTATCTATCTTATATCTATCTATCTATCTATCTATCTATCTATCTATCTATCTATCTATCTATCTACTGATACTGCGTCGGTCACATTTGACCATTACCGCAGGTATACATTACATATACAGCCCCCACCCATCGGGGCTTGAAGAAATAAATGGGCTGCATGATGCTTCCACGCAGAACTGAATCTGACCCACACACGAGTACTGGTAAACCGCTTAGAGTATCTATGCATGCCCAGGCAAAGCTGTGTGAGTGTCGGACCGTCCATGCTTATAAACCCTATTGGTTCATTGGGCGACAGGGCTTGAGATGTCATTTCATCTCACTGTCGGGTAAAAGTCCCACAAAATTGGAAGCAACGTCTCCAAAATGACCTTTACAGTGTTGACGGGGACTTTAAACCTCAAATCAAACAAACAAACCATTACATATACTCCTCCAGGTTTGCAGGATGAAAGCCTACACACAGAGGATGGTTCTCCCTGCACAGGGCGCCTCCAGTTAACGTCCCGATCCGAAGGACGGTGCACTTTATGACATTCATCTCTGCAAATGATGCCAATGGAGCGTGTTCGGACACCGAAATTTTATCGCCGCTGCGGGGATCGAACCCGGGACCTCTAGCATCAGAGGCAAGTGCACTAACTACTGAGCTATCACGCTCCTAGGCGTGTTTGGGTAATGGTACTTTTCCAGAGCAAGCGACACTCGCCTACTTTCAACCTGATATTAGAATATTCTAAATTAACAGGTTAATAAAAGAGCATGCCAGTTAATGAATAACTGGGTCCTATTTTCTATGAATTGAAATGAATATCATGCAAATTAAAGATGGTAAATATCTTTGGCATTTTGCGAGTCGCCGATGCCGGAATCAAATTGATAGCGAATCGTTTTACATGTAAAGAAACACATTATTTTAACTTTTGATTTTATTTCTATGGCTACAGCTGTTATGATGGAATTATTTGCGTGTTTATTCATCTTGATATCGAGTTACTAATTAAAGTTGAATTAAATCCGAGGTTGGAAAACACACGCTTTCCTGAACTGCGATGTTCTACATCACCTGTCATAAATAGGCCCGTGCAGGAGCAATATTGTTACCCACATCTACATGTATATTGAGAAAACATACTGAGCAGGGACGAAAAAGTACACATTGTCACAAACCAGTTCTTACCTTGAATCCCATAAAAAGCGGCATAGACAAACATAACAGACCCGGATCAGCGTCTGATCCGGACCTGCACTGTTTGGTAGCAATATTGTTTTCCGTAAAAAAACGACAATTATAAACGTGATAGCAAAGGAAAATGCCAATGGTCGATACTTCAATATTATTTTACATGTAGCTGGGGTTGGCTTCTCCCATAACGATTTGCTACAATTTTAAGGCAATTTAAGAAATAACGTTCACAATTTCACAATAACGTTTAGGAAAATCTGCGAAAAAAAAACATACCCGTGCATCGTCTACGTTCTTCTAGCAGATAGCTGACATGTACGCAATATAATGACGCACAGTAGGAATCGATGATTTTTAGACTTACAAGATCCCGACTGTTCCAACGCGTGAACAAGTCCATGAAATGAAGCCCCCACTATACCCTACTTTATATAGAGAAAACTGGGGTCTTCGGTGGTAAACATTATTTTTTATTACTTTTGCTCCAAGACATAGGTTGTGGGTGCTCGTTGGAACCGCCTCAATGAGGCGGTTCTAACGAGTACTCACAACCTATGCTTGCAGTATTTATAAGAAAAATTTAAAGGATTTTCATCAGGAAAATGACCATTTTGAAGATGTGAAAAAATGCACTAATTTGCACGGGTGTGTTATCAAAATGCTATTTACATGTACAGTATCTGTAAATAGAGTCAGTTTTATTTTGTAAAAGATATATAATTGGTCACAAACTAGTAAGAAAAATCGCTCAGGAAAGGCCACAATCCGAAAACGCAGCCGTCTCAAGTCACCTGTAGAAAGTGACATGGAGGCACACGCAAAAACAGACGAAACATGAACCAACGGCACAAAGCCAAATAACAAATAAGACACTGCAAATGAACAAAGCCGTAAGAACAAATAAAATCAATACAACTCTGAAAAATTTTGGAATCGATTTGGAACAAACTAGGTATCACGTGTGTGACCATCACGTGACAATACGAAAACACGCCTATACAAATACATTGTAACCTTTATCACCGAAAAAAAAAAGATAATTATAAGAAGAAAAGTTGCGATATTTTTCTAATTTCTGCTCAAAATATAGATTGTTGGTACTCGTTAGAACCGCCTCATCGAGGCGGTTCTAACGAGTACCAACAATCTATATTTTGGAGCAGAAATAAGAAAAATAAGGTTTACCCCTGTAAACCCCAATTTTTCTATATAAAAGTGGGGTTCAAGGGGGTCAAAATTATATAGGCGTGTTTTTGTGTTGTAAAACTGTCACTTTATGTTTTTGTGAAGAAAACCAAACAGTCAATAGTAGTCAAAACGTGGGTGTATAACATCAAAACGTAACTATAATTGTCTGAAGGTGGACTTGTGTACAGTCAATCGCTGAACTGTTAATTCCATTATATGATAACACTGTTTGTCCTTGACTAATATAGAGTAGGTGCTAATGTTTATTGGCCGCACCAAGCCAAAAGGGGGTCTAGGATATGTGCGCCCAGCGAATCATAATGTGAACACGTCCGTGTAATGAACACCCCTCTTAACCCCACTTCCCATAGAGTAAAATGTTGTGTACAGGGCAAAACTTAATTTTACATTATTCTTTATGTATGAGGCTTAAACAAGTCGCCCGACAGGCAACGGTCGCTCACCTGAGAAAAAGCACAGGTTGCCAGATTCAAGGCACATTCGAACTCATCTGATATATTATGCTTGTCTTTGTTTTCTAAAAGTTTCAAAACGATCCAAACGAAAACAGCTGAGGAAATGTGGACATCATTTTTCGCTCATATGTATACTCAAGGCAGGTAACTCTAAAGCTGTTGGTACTGCGAGGCCCAAATTCGAACTTGACGAAGACTGTATGTCTTTCCTGGCTATCTGAAAGGTTGATACAGATCTGATCAGAAAAGGCTGAGAAAATATGGAGATGTCTTTTTCCATTGTAAAACAGAATCAGGAATCGATATAATTAACCAACCGCTCCCATCAGAGACACGAAGGGAAAACAAACCACAACCATGAAACAACTAGACCCTAATGGAAACAGCAATAGCGGAAAGCCAAAAGGACAGTTACTTTCCCACAAAATGACCAATTGGCTACCCAAAGCAAAATAACATAAGCGATACAAGCACTCAAAGATAAGCCATAACAAAACTAAACTACGACAACGCCTAAGAACGGTCAGTGAAACGAATTCCACTGGAGAAGGGGGTGTACTTAAATAGATTTTACGTGGCCACAATCCTCGCCCTTTTGTCGCGATTTAGACAAATAATTTGTTCAGTCCGTATGAAAGCCTCCTAACTCATCAGGGCAACATCTCCGTGAACACGAAAATCAATCAACCACAGTGATAAAACAACGGTGAGGACTCGACAGCCTATGATAAAAATTTTCACGCTCACGTAAATGCGAAACCGGTTGTCAGATTCGAGCCAAATTCGACCTAGTCTGAGATATTATGCTTCTCATTGTTTCTAAAAGTTTCCAAAAACTCCTATTGAAAACAGCTGAGAAAAAGTGGAGGCACCTGTTTTCGCTTATGTTCATGCTTAAGGGCAGGTAACTCCAGCCGTTGGTCTTGTGAGGCCAAAATTCGAACTCAATTTAGACTGTGTGCCTCTCCTGGTTACCTGTATGTTTAGTAAAGACCATATCAGAAATGGCTGAGTAAAGTTGGAGGCATCGTTTTTCCATATGCGTCTCCTGGTTATCTGCAAGTTTAGTAGAGTTCATACCAGAAATGACTAAATAAAGTTGGAGACGTCCTTTTCCTTTGTAAGCCTATGGTAAAAAAAAATACGCTCAACGGAAGGTAACTGCGAAACAAATTCTCAGATTCGAGCTAAATTCGAACTCGTCTGAGATATTATGCTTGTCCTTGTTTATTCAAAGTATCGAAACGATCGTATCAAAAACAGCTGAGAAAAAAGTCGAGACACTATTTTTGTTCATATTTATACTCAAGGGCAGGAAACACCAAAGCTTTTGGTCCTGCGAGGCCCCAATTCGAATTTGATTTAGACTGTATGCAATTCCTGGTTGTCTGCAAGTTTGATAAAGATCAGGTCAGAAATAGCTGAGAAAAGATGGAGAAAAAATGTTTTTTCCACTGAAAGCCTATGGTAAAAATATTTCACGCTCACAGGAACGTAAATGTGAAACTCGTTGTCAGGTTCGAGGCAAATTCGACCTCGTCTGAGATTTGATTTTCCTTGTTATCTAAAACATTAAAAAAGATCCTATCGAAAAGAGTTGAAAAAAGTAAAGACACCTTTTTTTCGCTTATTGTCATGCTCAAGGGCAGGTAACTCCAAAGTCGTTGGTCCTGCGAGGACAAAATTCGAACTCAATGTAGACTGTATGCCTCTCCTGGTTACCTGCCAGTTTAGTAAAGGTCAGATCAGAAATGACTGAGTAAAGTTGGATATATCTTTTTTTCCATTGTAAGCTTATGGTAAACTTTTTCACGCTCAAGGGAAGGTAACTGCGAAACCTATTGTCAGATTCGAGCTAAATTCAAACTCGTCAAAGATATCAAGCTTGTCCCTGTTTATTTGAGGTTAAAAAAAAGATCAGATGAAAAACAGCTGAGAAAAAGTGGAGACACAATTTTTCGCTCATGGGCAGGAAACTCCAAAGCCCTTTGTCCTGAGAAGTCAAAATTCGAACTGGACGTAGCCTGTATGCCTCTCCTAGTTATCTGTTAGTTTGATAACGATCGAATCATAAATGGTTGAGATAAGTTGTTGAGTTTTTCCATTGATAGCATATGTAAAAAAGTTTTCAAGCTCAAGAGAATGTACCTGCGGGACCGGTTGCCAGATGTGAGCCAAATTCGAACTCGTCTGAGATATCAGGTTTGTCCTTGTTTACTAAAAGTTTCAAAATGATCAGCCAATAACTACTGAGAAAAAGTGGAAACACCTTTTTTCGCTTATTATTATGCTCAAGGGCTGGTAACTCAAAAGATTCTAGTCCTGTGAGGCCAGAGTTCGAAGTGGGCTTAGATTGTATGACTCTCCTGGTTATTTGAAAGTTTGATACAGATCGGATTATAAATTGTTGAGAAAAGTTGGAGCGTCGTTTTTCCATTGTAAAATAGAAGTGAAGCCGATACAAGCTAAGAAGTCACAAGCTAAGGACTCTCTCCAGCTAATGACCATGGCCTGCTACTTAATGGACACAAAATTGGCTCGAGTGATCCTACAAAAACATTATTTCAACCAAAGACATCTATTGTTTCTGCCCCAAGATGTAAAGCGTCTGTCAGAGTACCTTAACCGAGAATTGTCGAAACTAGACTTAACCGACAGGTCCTATGCCAATCTGAAGAAGACGGCTGTGTTAACTTTGACAAGGCTTACTTTGTACAACAGAAGAAAATGCGACGCAATACAAGCATTGAGGTTGGTACGAATCCCATTCACATATATTTCATCACTTCCTGGCTATAAGAGTTCTACCAAGATTGTTTAAATGATGACTCAAGATTGACACTGCCTAGTTTATAGCAATACCAAACTCTGTCACTTATGTATGGGTAAAGGGTAAAGCAGTAGAGTTTTCAGAAACTTTTGTAGTCCATAAAATCACAGTTGTTTGATGCATTAATCTAGATAAGTATATAAAGCATTACGATGACACAAACTCATATGTTATTTGACGACTTTTTCCAAAGATCACAGGGATTTAAGTTGCAAACTACCAGGCCGCAGAGCACAGTCGACAGTGCGTCCGACTGAGAAGCCAGATGTTGCAGTTTCGATACAAGGCTCGGTCACATACTTTCTTGGAAACTGATGATGAACTTTTTTTTATTACTTTTATTCTCCTTCCACTTTTTTAAGAATGGCAGTTGTCAGTTACTGGCAAAAGTATGGGCACTTAGTACTTGTTAACCACTCAGGTCTAAGCTTGCCCAGGGAAGCTGCGGTTAGGTTATCTGACCACTCTCGATATAATCCGGATGGGTTGAAAGGGTCGACAACCCCCCAAACAAACATCTTTAAACTCACCTTCCTCAGAGACTGCTCGGTTGACTGATGCCGAATTCCATCTTGTGACTTAGATATGGTGAATGTAAGCCTATGGTAACATTTGTCACGCTCAAGTGAAGGTGACTGCAAAATCGGTCAGATTCGAGCCAAATTCGAACTCGTCTTAGATGTTACGTGTGTCCTTGTTTTTTAAAAGTCTCAAAAAGATCGGACCAATAACATCTGAGAAAAAAGTGAAGATTGCTGTAGTTTACAAGGTTTTACTGGTCATCACAGCGTTCATGTTAGTTTACTGGTCATCAAAGCGTTCCTGTTAATTTACTTGTCATCACAGACTTTTTGCTAGCTTTAATCATAGTCTGTTTGCAGTACGTACATAACATTACAATCAGTTCGTCTATCTGGACCACTACACAAATGGAAATTAAAAGCGAAATAATGCGTAGGGTTCCCTAGAAATGAAATCAGTTATTCTTTAAAAATACTTCCAAAGTAAGCATTGTTTCCATTAGGTTCTAATTATTCTATGTTCGTGGTGTCTCTGGTGGGATGATGGGAAGTGGGTTAATTGCATCGATTCCTGATCGTTGCATTCACTAATATTGTATCAAATTAATGAGCTGTAACATCTTGTTGTTCAGAAGAAGAACAGTTACACAAGCAAACTTAATGCAGAAAAAAACAGCATCAAGGTGCCATGATAGAAAGCATATCCTCATATGGGTTACTATTCCTGATAATGTCCTGAAACAGAACTGAAAGCAATGATGAGGAATCAATACACGTACCTTCAATCTCCCATCAAATATGCCAAAGGGGGAAATAAAAACAACATAAAACAGCCACATCATAATGAAAAGGTTCCCAAGCAGGAAGCCAAAAGGACAGTTACTTTCTTACAAAATGGCTATACAAAAGAAAAAGATAAGAGGAGTAAGAACATGCGAAGACGAACTTTAAAAATAATTAACCACAACAGAAGAACATCCCTGAAACGGTCGGAAAAATAGGAGGTGGCGGGAGTTTAAACTGGTTTTACGTAACTCATTTATTGAAATTTTGCTGATAAATATCATTGTTTTGCTGCAGACATTTTCACAGTATAACAATTCAGACCTTTATTAGCACTGAGCACATGTTTCCGCGATCCCTTTTCACATCTACTGCAATTGTTTAGCATTCGGTCCCATGATCCAAAAATTACATACTGTTTTGGTGACCACAGCAGATTGACTGTTCACAAGAATTAAAAATGTCAGACAACCCAAACTTCAACGAAAGCGTCTCATAGTGCAGTGTATATTTTACTTTTGGTCCTTTGAGATCAGCGTGAATATTCTGAGAAATCAGAAATAAAATATTGGTTTAGAATCTTATTCTAGACAGGTTTATAATTATTTGGACCCCATTTTGATTTATGTCAGTCTTTGAATCGACTGCCTGTTCGAAATTCGCAAATTTGCAGTATGTTTCCTCTGGCTTTCGTTGCCGGATCATTACAGGGTCACTGATGAGGCTTTTTTAGCCGAAACTACGTAGTATGACCCATCTTCTTTCTTATGAATGTTTTCATTGCTCTTAAAGGAACTCATTTTTGATTTTTATTTGCCTTCACTGCAGCTGGTGTTGTGCCGTGTGGCGGCCGTAAAACGTCTCCCCGTACATCAACCATAGTGCAGTTTATATTTTACTTTTGGTCCTTTGAGATCAGCGTGAATATTCTGAGAAATCAGAAATAAAATATTGGTTTAGAATCATATTCTAGACAGGTTTTTAATTATTTGGACCCCATTTTGATTTATATCAGTCTTTGAAACGACTGCCTGTTCGAAATTCGCAAATTTGCAGTATGTTTCCTCTGGCTTTCGTTGCCGGATCATTACAGGGTCACTGATGAGGATTTTTTAGCCGAAACTACGTAGTATGGCCCATCTTCTTTCTTATGAATGTTTTCATTGCTCTTAAAGGAACTCATTTTTGATTTTTATTTGCCTTCACTGCAGCTGGTGTTGTGCCGTGTGGCGGCCGTAAAACGTCTCCCCGTACATCAACCATAGTGCAGTTTATATTTTACTTTTGGTCCTTTGAGATCAGCGTGAATATTCTGAGAATCAGAAATACAATATTGGTTTAGAATCATATTCTAGACAGGTTTTAATTATTTGGACCCCATTTTGATTTATATCAGTCTTTGAATCGACTGCCTGTTCGAAATTCGCCAATTTGCAGTATGTTTCCTCTGGCTTTCGTTGCCGGATCATTACAGGGTCACTGATGAGGCTTTTTTAGCCGAAACTACGTAGTATGACCCATCTTCTTTCTTATGAATGTTTTCATTGCTCTTAAAGGAACTCATTTTTGATTTCTATCTGACATTATCTTAGTTCTAATATAATATCACGCTTCTGTGGCGTCGCTTCGGAGATCTGGAGGTTAGATCCCCGACATTGCCATTCTAAAGGCGTGAAAAATTATACTAGGCGCTCCAGTAGCTGACGCTCGCATCATCAGGAGTAGTCCTATGATGATGAATGAAGGGAGGTAAGTATTTGTTACACTAACAGAATAATTGGTTTGTAGCAATAAGTGCCATGCAGAGCTTATGTTAATTGTTTCTGATATGCGACATTAAATAAGGCTCCTTTATCTTATATTCTTATGAGCCGAAGTACTTTGTCATTTCAGCCTCAGGGTCTTAAAGGAATAATTTAGTTGCTTAAACACACGTATGCTATACTGTGCCCGCCCTTTGGCTAAGCCTATTTATAAATTATATAGAACACCTGAATTTACAGGCCCATTGTTAGCTCATCAGATCCGAAGGCTCCGGAGGAGCTTATAGAATAGGCAGTGGTCCGTCGTTGTCGGCGTCGTCAACAGTTTCAAACGACAGCTCCTCTGAAACTACCTGGCCAATTGAAACCAAGTTATAGGAGCCTCTATAGGAGGGGAACGAAACTTTGTTCGTGAGGACATGGTTACATGAGCAATATTGCCGCCATGCCCATATATGTTAAAAACCTTTGAAATTTTCTCACGAACCGAACGGCCGATGATCTTGAAACTTGGTATACAGCATCTGGTACTCGGACCCTACAAAGTTTGTTCAAATGATTACCGTTTGTTGACCTTGACTGGTTTTACGTCAAGATCAAATTTGGTCACTGAGACTTGTGTATGGAAAAAAAGCAAAAAAGTGCATTTTTCTGATTGCATGATATCTTGTTGAATCAGAAATAATATTTGCAATCAGCTGAGTGGAAGTTTATGAATTCCAAGGGTCAGTAATTTGCGGACCTTTGTCTTGGATGGCTCACATTAAGTATTTTTATCTTCTTCTTTACTTAAACTGCTGTGTTGATTGAAACCAAAGTAAATGAAAAGCCTCTATATGAAGGGTTAAACGAAAATTTGTTCGTAATTACTGGCCATGGGTCACATGACCAATATGGCCGACATGCCCATGTATGGTAAAAACTTTTACACATCTTCTTATCCGATGACCTGGAAACTTTGTATACAGCATCAGGGACACCAGCCCGACCAAGTTTGTTCAAATGATGACCTGAAACGAGCAACAAAACCTATATTTAGAGTATAAATTAGAAATTTAAATGTCACATATAACCATCCTTGGAGATAATAAAACAATTGTCATGTCAGATGTATATGATATCCTAATAGCGGCAAAGAGAACATGCCTGAAGACTGTTTTTAGCCTGTTGCGGCTTCTAAGTCATCGAAACTGTATTGGTTTGATAAATTAATCAAACGCCCAAGATTCACGGGGTTACAAAAAAATGTACCAGTAATGACAAGCAAACGCCTTTAATTTCGCAGATTTTTGCATCAGATAGAACTCTTACTGTCTTATACATGTAGAATAGGATTTTTAGAGTCTCGTGAAACTGTAATAGGTTTAGCACACTGCTCTATTTTTCCTAAAGTTTGTATTAAGGATTAGCCATTCATAGATAGGCATTTCCTGGAAGGTTAGCGACCTATTGATCTTGCAAGGTGTATCAAAAGTACGGGTGTATCATGGATGAATACAGATTTAACAAACCCCTTTCTTGATGCATAAAAATGGCAGACAAAATGTTTCAAGACTAATACTGAAAACCTTATATACGCCAGAGGGGAAAAACAGTAACATACAATATAGTAAGTAAGTAAATAAGTAAGTAAGTACTTTATTTAACGAGGGTAACCTAATTTGATATACCAATCTTCCAATCTATAAGTTCACCATAATTGTAATGTCACAGGCGGAAAGCCAAAGAGACAGTTAAGTTCCAACAAAATTGCCAAGTTCTTATCAGCTGAGGGATTACAAATGAAGACAACAGAAGCAAATGCAATAGAAAAAATGGAGATGCGGGTTGAAGCCAAATAGAAGTGAGGGCAATGATCAGGAATCGATGCAATAACTCACACCCTCATCCAAGACGCCAAAGGGAAGGAAGCACTAACAAAAAGCAACTTCACCATAATAAAATCGTCACAAGCGGAAAGCCCAAATGACACATTACGCGAACACGCCTATACAAATACATTGCCACCTTTATCGCCGAAAACATGAAAATTGTATAATGAACAATTGTGCTATTTTTTCTTAGAGCAGAAATAAGAAAGATAAGGTTTACCCCCGCAAACCCCAGATTTAGTATATAAAAGCGGGGTTCAAGGGGGTCAAAATTATAAAGCCGTGTTTTCGAGATGTGTTACGTACCAACAAAATGACCAAGCGGCTATCAATAATAAAACTATATAAGCAACATAGAAATGCAAAGACAAACAATAACAAACCATAATGGGGTGTTAAATCGATTGTACGTGGCCACAATAATCGATCTTAGTTCTGTAGTGGTTTAGGCAAATATAAACAAATTATATGTTTAGTTCGCATGAAAAAAGCTAACTAATCAGTATATAATCACCGAGAAGATAAACATCAAACGAGTACACAGATGAAACAAGTCGATTATTTTTTTTTTCAAGATTATACCACTCAGTTGATCGTTGATCAGAATTGCAATGAAAAATAAAATTGTCAGAAAATGCTTTTGTTTCGCTCCTATTCATAATCTGTATGGCCCTTAACAGCTGCAGTGAAGTAAGGGAAGGGACATTTCATGTCTGATACTTATGAAAAAAAAAAACATTACGATAACACACCAGTGCGGCTTAGTGCATTTTTCACATCTCCAAAATGGCTCCTTTTCTGATGAAAATCCTTGATATTTATCTTATAAATGCTCAAAACATATGTTCAGGGTGCTCGTTAGAACCGCACCAGAGAGGCGGTTCTTACAAGTACCCACAACCTGTCTCTGCGCAGAAATGAGAAAAATAATGAATACCCCGTAAACCCCAGTTTTCTCTATATAAAGTGGGGTTTAGGTGTGTGTGTGTGGGGGTCTTTATTTCACGGACTTGTTTACGTGATGGAATATGAAACAAAAAAGATTGGAAATTAAACCATAAAACAAGAAACCTGTCATGCTAAAAAAAATTAAAATACCAAAAATTGTTGGCATTTTAACGTTTGTGAACAGGACAAATAATATTGTCTACTAACTGAGAAAGGAAAATCTCCCAACTTATTTGTTTGTTTCTTAATACTATTAGCACTATAAATTTTATTCTCAGTTGAGCTGAGCATGTTGTTGTTTTTTTTAATCTCGGGGCCAGGTAAGATACAAACTGGGTTGACAAGCTCCACAGACTAGCAAAGGTCTAAACATTTTACATATAGGACTAGAATTATCCTGATACGAAACAAGCAACGAACACAAAGACACTGATTAGACTGCTCAGATTATGGCCAGTGAGCAATTCTGATAATTTCACATCAACTCACATTCAAAATTAGCCGCCATGTTGAGATTTATTCGGTAGTCCTGTGCGAACGCAATATATATTCTGCTTGCGGAACCCCTACGAAAATGAATACACAAAATACACGGGGACAATGTGCACCGCATGTGAACCGGATCCACAAAATGATTTCTGCAAAACCGCGAAAGTCAAAAAACATCACAAAAACACGCCTATATAATTTTGACCACCTTGAACCACACTTTTATATAGTAAACATGGAGTTTACAGGGGTGAAGCTTATTTTCCTTATATCTGTTCTAAAATATAAATTGTGGGTATTCGTTAGAACCGCCTAGATGAGGCGGTTCTAACGAGTACCCGAAATCTATATTTTGAGCAGAAATAAGACAAATATCAAAATTCTTCATCTTAAAATTTTCTTCTTTCGGCCGTAAAGTTTACAATGTGTTTGTATAGGCGTGTTTTCATAATGAGAAGAAAAAAAGAGCAGGAAAACATTTCTATCCCAACGCCATATTGTTATATTTTCCATGTCTTCAGAAACAAGCTCTGTTCAAAATCATTACGATAACACATCCGTGTGATACAGTGCATTCTTTCATATCTCCAAAATGGTTACTTTTTTCTGATGAAAATTTGTGATATTTTTATTATTTGTACTCCAAACATAGGTTGTGGGTGCTCGTGAAAACCGCCTCATTGAGTTTAGAGTTTATGTTTTAGAGCAGAAATACGACAAAAATGTATACCCCCTTTAAACCCCAGTTGTCTCTATATAATTTGGAGTTTAAGGGGGTGTTCATTTCACGGACTTGTTAATGTGATGGATTCGTTTCAGATAATTTGTCGAACAATATTTATCTTTATACCAAAATCAAAACTAGATTCATCGTGGGTTAGAATGAAATAAGGTCATACCATATTTACGTGAAAACAAAACGGACTTTACACCGTATTTTATATGGAAAATGTGTAGTGTTTACAAGAACATGCATACGGAACCCGGGAAGGGACATGCTGGTTTTATTTTAAATATGTTACACGTAAAAATACCACCCCAGCCAAAATAATAAATAAGTAAATGGATAAATAAATAAGAAAACGAAATAAAACAAAAAAAGACGAAGGACATGTAATTTAATATTTTGAGCGAACAGCATATTGACGTTCACTGATTGGTTAAACTGCCTAGTCACCTCTAGTTTTGTCAATCAGTTAGATGTGCATCCGACAGAGCTTAGTATCCCAGCCAGGTTCACTGATATTGCACGACCCGCAGAAAAAGCGACCGACTGAAGTCGGTTGATTTCTAAGAGTGCCCTAAAATCACCGTGTCATTCTGTCAGTCTGTCAGTCTGTCCGTCCGTAACCCGTTTGTGAAAATTGGTGATAGTGACTTAACCGCTTGGAATATTTAAACAATTTTTGGCATACTGATAGATATCAATGAGATCTAACCAATGAACTTGGAAATATTACATTCCATTTAGTATAGACTCGCCAAGGCGAAAAATGTGAAAATTTTCGAACTGCTTCTCCTCGGAAACCGTTGGGCCGATTGAAGTCATATTTCATATGGAGCCTCTATGGGCTGGGGGAAACCAAAATTTGCTCATGGGGTCCAGGTCGCATTACAAAAATGGCCGCCAAGCCACATATGGTAAAAACCCTTAAAAATAGTCTTCTCCAGAACCACTGGGCAGATTTCCACGAAACTTGATAAATAGCATCTGGGACGTAGGCCCATCATAAATTGCTAAAATGGTGACCCTGGGTTGACCTTGACCTTCTTTGTGCCTAGGTCACACTTTGACACATATGCTTTTGTATTGGAAAAGTGAGAATGCATTCTATCCTGCGAACGATTCAGAATACAGTACTAAAGTATAAGATATATTTTTGCTCCTTACGATAAGGCGCATTTATTGGGGAACCGTTTTAGGCCCAGGTCACATGACCAAAATGGCCGTCATACTCTCATATATGGTAACACTCATAAAGCTTAAAGCATCCGGTGGGTCGTGAACTTCAGCTGAAGCACTGGTTTCTAAGTAAACATGGCGGCATACATGCATTTTTTTGTTCTTATTTTTCTATCAACACTTAAACTGACAACATTATCACACACACGTATTACTGAGGCAATTACTAACATGCATAAACAATGAAAATATTATATTCAACATAATATAAAGTGGTTGTGTTTTGTAAGATACAGAGGACCCTCTCTATAACGACAGTATTTGTTCCCTTGCAATCTGCCGCTATAACGAATTTGTCGCTGCAAATAATCCCAAAAAGGAGAGGTATGACAGGTAAAAAAGGACATTTCCCCTTAATAACTCAAAGAATTAAATGCTGTGGACATTTGTTTGAATCGCCTCGCCGAGGCGATTCCAACAAATATCCACAACATTTGTTTCTTGGAGTAATAATTAATGCGTAACTATACCTAATTTAGTGACACAGAGGCCTTTCTGATATTTAATCTTCATCAGTGTGTCTAAACCCCAAAGTTTTGAAACCGAAACGGATGACGGGCAAGACCCGGCAAACACAGCACATCCCCCTCCGAGCACACACCGACCGGCGTAGCTCATTAGACAGGTCAAATGGAGGCATCAGGCAAGAGACGCCTACCAGGGAACTTATAGGCGTCCCCCACCGAGCCAACATCAGAAAACATGGCCCACACTCCACGGAAGTCCCGGGCAATAATTACAAAATTCTTGAATATCTCCATTTATTCGTCTCATCTTGAGCTTAGGCTTTGTTCCATTGAACATGTCGTTACACCATTATTGGTGTTATATCAAATTTCGGTATAAAGATGATTCATCTCATTACAAAAACCCGCCTATACAAATACATTGCCAATTGTTTGGCCAAAAATTCGAAATTTTAAGATGAAAAATTGTGATATTTTTCTTATTTCTGCTCAAAACATAGATTGCGGTGACTCGATAGAACCGCCTCAACGAGGCGGTTCTATCGAGTACCCACAATATATGTTTTTGAGCAGAAATAAGAAAAAATAATGTATACACCCTTGAATCCCACTTCTACTGTATAAAAGTGGGGTATGAGGGGGTCAAAAGTATATAGGTGTGTTCTCGTGATGTGCTATCCTCACAGTCTTGTGTCATGTTTTTTTGCTTGCAATAATCGCTTTCCTTCATGCAAAATCCGTGAACTTCGCGTACCAAGATTATATTCTGAGAAGCAGAAAGGACTCTATACTTCCTATCCCGCTTCATGAGAAAAAAACAAAACAAAAAAACTTTTTTTGTAATTTACGCACAACAAGGGCGTGGATTAGCCTGCAAATCCGCGCTTCTTGTTTAGATGCATGGCTAATGTCAAGTCTGAAGTTTCTATGTATAAATTGTTTAGGCTCTTGCTGGCCTGTGTAGATGAGCAGGCCTGCTTGTGTCTGAACTTAAGCCAGGATTTGTCCTGACGGGACCAAAAATACGGTTGTCTAATGACCGTAAATACACTATCTTATGTCAGAAGAGTTTAAAGGCACGTTCATGCTTTATTATGATGGCATTATTGGAACTGCGATGCATAATTTATGAAACGATTACACATTTTGACATTGGTTTATACTTTGCTTCTACAAATGTGACAGTAAATGGAGGAAAAAAATAAATGTAACAGACCGCGTGAGGATAATTTTACTGTTCTTACGCAAACATCACGAAAACACGCCTTTATACTTTTGACCCCCTTGAACCCCACTTTTATATAGTAAAACTGTGGTTTGCAGGGGTAAACCTTATTTTTCTTATTTCTGCTCTAAAATATAGATTGTGGGTACTCGTTAGAACCGCCTCGACGATATTTTGAGCAGAAATTAGAAAAGTATCACAATTTTACATCTGAAAATGTTCGTTTTTTTCTGCGATCAAGTTTACAATGTATTCGTATAGGCGTGTTTTCGTAATTACTTGTTTTCTGTTTGGTATATAATGTGCCAGTTCAAACAAAGATGTGAGTGCGCTATGCATACCACTGTACAAAAGACTGTGAAAACGTAATCATGGGTGTTTATTTAAAAGGGCACTTACTAATTGAAAATCTGCGAGATGTTTTTTTTTTTTTTTTTTTTTTTTTTTCATGTAAGCTATGTCATGAAATGAATAAAAACGCAGCCTGGTAAAACGATAAGGACAATGAATGGATGAATGAATGAATGAATCGATTAATAAATGACCCCTTGAACCCCACTTTTATATAGTAAAACTGGGGTCTACAGGGGTACACATAATTTTGTCTAATTTCTACTCAGAGCAGAAATCGGCAAAAATAAGAACTTTATCACAATTGTTCATTATACACTTTTCTTTTTTTTTTCGGCAGTAAACTTTACAACATAGAAGTGAAGGCAATGGTCAGGAATCACTACAATTTACTTACAGCTCCCATCAGTGACAGCAAAGGGAAAGAAACATATCCATGGAAAACCAGACCCTAATGGAAATCAACAGCCGAAAGCCAAAAGACTACAGTAACTTGCCCACAAAATGGCCAATTAGCTTCCCAAAACAAAATAATATAGCGATAAACACACTAAAAACAAACCATAACAGTAATAAACCGCAACAGAAGAACCCGCCCTGGAACGGTCAGTGGAACGAAATCCACCGAGGTTACGCAGCTGCATTCCTCGCCCTTAATTCCGTCGCGGAGTAATTATGTATTTGTAAAGGCGTCTTTTCATAATGATTATAAAGGTACCATAAGGAAAACATTTTGTTATAAGATTTAACATGGTTTATCACAAGGGTTGCGACAAGGAAATTTCCAGCATGTGCGCACAATGAAATAGAAAAAAAAGGAAATGATTAGAATTCGATACAATTTTCTCACACCTCCCATCCAAGATACCAAAAGGAAAGTGACACCAGCATAAACCACAGTTACTTTCGCACAAAGTAGCTAAACGGCTTTTCAAAATAAAACTACACTAACAATACAAAACAGAAGTGGTGGCAATGATCAGGAATCGATACAATTAACCCACAGCCCCCACCAGAGACACCAAAGGGAAAGAAACACAGACACAAAACAACAGACCCCAACGGAAACACCAACAGCGGAAAGCCAAAAAAGGCTAGTTACTTTCCCACAAAATGGTCAATCGGCTATCCAAAACAAAATATTATAAGCGACACAAACACCCAAAGACAAATCATAAAAAAAAAAAAAAAACCGCGACAGAAGAACCGCCCCGGAACGGCCAGTGAAACGAATTCCACTTGGGAGCTTAAATCGACCCCACGCGGCCACAACCCAAACACAAACATTCAAAGACCAACTACAACAATTATCAATCACATCAGAAGAACCGCCTTGGAACGGTTAGCAATTTTACTGGTGTGTGTTTGGGGGGGGGGGGGGGGGGGCTTACATCGATGTTTCGTGGCCACAATCCTCGCTCTTAGTTTAAACCAGCAAAACACAAATTCATAATAAAGCCTTACAAGAAAACGGATTCAGGGATCAAGTAATCTGGACCAGAATATCCAGTTTTTGCAAATTACACGTAGTGAGATAATATTATGACAGAAAAGATCTTCAAAAGATGGATGCATAGTGCCTGTACTCATTGAATCGACTCAGTGTTTATTTTTCTAGAAGCTCAAGTCATTCCCATTACGCTTCCTGGCCTTGTCCTATGATTAACACAGAGTGAACGTCTTCTGTGACAAAAACAAGCATGTATAATTCTGATCCCCTTAATCCCTATTTTATGACATTTTTCAAACAGTATAGCACGATAAATAACTGTTTTTCCTTTTACTCAGGTCACAGCATGCAGTTTAAGTCCCCCTCCCCACGATTACGTGATATTCGTCATCTTAACATGAATGCACTCATTTTATATAGATATATACCGGAACTACCAGATAATCAACTACAACCGCAGATGTGTCCCCGAATATGTGGGCATAGAAAATAACAATATAAATCAGCCCGGTTATCCAGTCTGTCAGAACATAGCAGTTCTTATCGTGCCTTATAAGTTGTTTAAATATTCTGATCAGCAGTCTGATCTCGATTGGCGAATATTTCCGAAGACGAATCGATTATCAAGCTCGGAAACTAGGAATAGACATTCTCCCACACCCTATTTTTAGCCAGGACCTGGCTATTTGTGACTTTTGGATATTTGCAACAATGAAGAATATGCTAGGAGGAAATAGATTTGAATCCCGTGAAGAGCTTGGCAGTGCCATAATAAGGGTATTGCAGGAGATTACACGGGTTGGCCTGTCGCACGTGTTCGACTCGTGGAACGAGAGTTGGAACATGTGCATCCGGTTGAAGGGACAAAACTTTGAGAAGGAATAACAGCCAATTGTGAGTTTCCCTTTACATTTCCTTCCATCAACAAAAGGAACGAATTCAATGATCACCCCTTATACGTCACGAAAACCACGCCTATATAAATGTGACCCCCCCCCCCCAACCCCACTTGTATATAGATAAACTGGGCTTTACAGGAGTAAACAATATATTTCTTATTTCTGCTCTAGAATATATATTGTGGGTACTTGTTAGAACCACCTTATCTCTACTTTCTGCTCGAGGCGGTTCTAAGGAGTACCCACAATCTATATTTTATGCAACAATAAGAAAAAATGTCACATTTTTTCATCTTAAAATGTTCGTGTTTTTTTGTTTTTTTTTTTTTTCGGCGATAAAGTTTACAAAATGTATTTGGATAGGCGTGTTTTCGTAATGTATATTCCGTATTCTAATGCATTTGCGAGTGTAGCGCGACGTATGATCTGATAACGTCAAAAATTCGCGACGGTACGCCATTAGGTATTTTGAGTTTTTGACGGGGAACCTGGGATCCCATTCCCCGCTTTAGAGCAATTTATGCAAGGGCCGTTAAGCGTGAGCAGTTATTACTTTTAGGCTGGAAATGTGATCCAAATTTCCTTCAGTTCAATATCAACATTTTAAAGAATTTATTACACTGCATGTTTATTCGTACAGGGTTGCAATGTTTTCCAAAGACTTTTTTGCAACGGGTGTCGTTAGAAGTAAACACGACGCCATTACAAACGACCTTCTTTACACGTACTAAGTTGATTACGGTGTTCAGTGGAAATTCACCATTTTTGCATTATTTGCTTGCTTCCAGCTTACACATTACCCCCAAAAAAACTCCTCAGACCATGAGCCAGAAGATAATGCAAAAAGGTGAATACGTTAACGTCATGTAAGAATGAGAGTTTAATCATGAAAATGATATAATCAAACAATGATTTTGTGCATTTATTTTTTGTGCATTCATTTTTGTTTGCTATGTATAACATCATGTGAACTAGTCCGTGAAATGAAGACCACCATATACCCCATTTTATATGGAGAAAATGGGGGTTAACGGGGGTATACATTATTTTTCTTATTTTTTCCCAAGACATAGGTTGTGGGTACTCAATGAGGCGGTTCTAACGAGCACCCACGACCTATGTTTGCAGTATTTATAAGAAAAATATCAGGGATTTTCATCAGAAAAGTAGCCATTTTGGAGATGAGAAATATGCACTATATCGCACGGGTGTGTTATCGTAATAATCTGCTCATTTTTTTGCTGTTACTGTTCTCATTAACTGTACAATAACGACGCTGGACATCACAATTCAGCAAAGGTGAGCGTTAGATGACAATATTTTGCTCATGTGATATGTGGGAAATGATTACCCTTGCGCAGTCCAAACAGAACCTTATGCTACAAATTTCTTTGCGGCCCCCGCCCATAGGGGCTTGAAGAAATATACGGACTGCATGATGCTTCCACGCGGAGCTGAATCCGACCCGCACACTAGTACTGGTAAACCGCTTAGAGGATCTAAGCATGTCCAGGAACCGCGGGGCGAGGCGGACCGTCCATGATAATAAACCATATTGGTTTCATTGGGCGACAGGGCTTGAGATGTCATTTCATCTCAATTTCGGGTAAAAGTCCAACAAAATTGGAAGCAACGTCTCCAAAATGACCTTTACAGTGTTGACGGGGACGTTAAACCTCAAATCAAACAATCAAACAAATTTCTTTGCAGTATAACAATCTGCGAAATATGTCATCGCGTAACGTTGCTTTTCATTGGTTGGTAAGTGGTTTTATGCAGCTCGCTGCGCTTGCCGTGTCCGACTAATAGATCATTTTTCAAACAGAAAAAAAGGAATGACTGTACTTGAATGGCGGAAAGTGCATAATAAATGGAAAGGGACGGGGGTAAATCACCGTTTTTCCGTTGAAAACCTTCGTTTTACGGCTCCGCTGCCAATTTACCTTCACAAGTGACAAGTTGGGATATAGACATCCCCTAAGTGTCACTGTATCAAAGCGAATGTTTTTTTTATTTATTTATTTATTTATTTATTTATTTATTTATTTATTTATTTATTTATTTATTTTCAAATCCCGATACTTTATATATATGTAGTAAAATATCTCTTTTTTTCTAAAAACAAAATATCGAGCATTATGTCATGCAAGCAATATCCATGCAAAGCCCGTTCAATATAGAGCAATATGGGTTTACAAATATTTTTTTCATATACTTTCTCAAAAACAAAGTATGTTGGTATTCGTTAGAGGCGCTTCAAACGAGCATCCAAATGCATAATGTATACGTCTGATGCAGAAGTAAGAAAACTATCAAACTTTTTTATCCGACATTTGTCATCATTGGAAATGTGAGAGATTTCTCTATACATGTACCACACGGGTCTTCCAATAGAAAACCATGAACACGTCGCTTGTGACCGAGATTAAACAAAACTGACATTCAACTCTAGTACCATCACGAAAACACGCCTATAAAATTTTGACCCCCTTGAACCCCACTTTTATGAAGTAAAACTGGGGTTTGTAGGGGTAAATCTTATTTTTCTTATTTCTGCTCTAAAATATAGATTGCGGGTACTCATTAGAAACGCCTCGATGTGGCGGTTCTAACGAGTGCCAACAATCTATATTTTGTGCAGAAATAAGAAAAATATCACAATTTTCATCTGAAATTTTTCATTTTTTTCGGCGATATAGATTACAGCGTATTTATTTAGGCATGTTTTCATAATACAAGTAGTAAATGTACATAGGCGTTAACATGTAGGATCACAGTTATTAAATTTAAATAACTGTCTATCAAAGACACGTATGCATAGGCGTACTACAATTCAGTATAATCGCTTGGTCGATAAACAGATATTTGAAGGAAGACTATATATCAAGCTTATATTCTGTATTTTTTATAAATGTTTGCGTAACCAGTTATTCATTTGAATTATTTGTCGTCCGAAAATGTATGGGCCACGCCAAAAACGATAAATGTTACCGTTTTTACCCAATCTAATCTCCATTTCAAATAGGGGTCTTGTCATTTATAACACCCATAGCTATGCCAATAAGCCCTGCTGTCTTCCCTTACGAGACGATATCGTAAATACAACGGGTCAGAAGAAAACAGAAAATAACTAAGCGCCCTCAAACAGCCAAACATCGAACAGGAAGGTCAGCCGTTGTTTACTGCGGTCTGATCATCGACAACAATCTTGAGTTAAGTTCTTTGGGATCAGTCTCGGCCGGCCTAAAGAGACGAACTGCTCTGAATGTAAGATTTATCCATAATGCAGTCGATATAGGCCCCGACACGAGAAAAGCCTGTCTTCGGATGTAGCGACCAGTATATACATATCGGCCTGAACAAAGTAGCAAAAGTCTTCAATTATCAGATTTTGAAACTAGAGACACTGTTTTGTCCAATCACCAAACTGCTAAGGCGCAGATCAGTCTGCGCGATGCGCAGGCTGATCTGCGCCTTAGTTGTTTGTAAATGACTAAACACCTTACGGCATATCGCGTCTCATTTGATCCGTTGTGCTTCGGCTGAAATATGCATATAAATTATCCGGTCAAGCCTTCTGATAACCAGTTGTAGGAAGGTTATTATTTTCTGATTTAGAAGCAGAGAAGGGCAAGCCAGGAAATGCCGTCTGAGTAAGCAGCTGACAGAATGGTGTTTAGCAATTATATAGTAATTGCGGTGTATCTCGTTTCAATGGAATTATGAATCCGAAATGAAGCAGTATCGTTTTGTAAGGTAATATGCTTTGGACTGAGTCACATTTGACCATTACCCCATTTGGGTGGGTGTCTAAACCTAGAATTTAGCTGAAAAAGTGGGTCGCTGGATGAGTCCTGAAAACCTATTAACTGTCTTATTACTAAACCGCATACTCCTGAGTCCCGATTTATACTCTACGGGCTTTGTACTCCTCTGCGGTCTTGGCATCTACTGCAGCCGAGGGCAGACTATTCCACTGAGGCATAGTATTGGAAAAAAGAGTGTTTTAGGGGATTACTATTGGGCAGGTACCTACAGTATTTTGTGTTATTTACTTTTGATGCCCTTTTTTGAGTTGAAGTTGTCACAGGAGCAAGTATATATCTTTATCAAGAGACACCTTACCAGAGTGTACGTTACGAAAGAAGGTTAAAGTGGGCTGCTCACGACGGGCCTCAAGGGATGGCCACTACAACTAGCTAAACATGTATCCGACAATACTTTTATTTCGCCATCGCCGACATGTCTATAGAGCTGCTTTCCTCTTAATCTTCTCGACCTGCTGAATCTGAGTTTTAACATGGGGATGCCAAATAGATGATGCATATTCAATTTAAAGGCGAACCAATATTTTATATGCAGCATACTTTGTCTGCCTAGGTGCAAAAGCCAAATCCTTAAGTCCATGTTTTGTTATGTTATCTTAAATGTGATGACCCCAATCAAGATCGCCAGTGATGGTGATACCGAGATATTTAGGATTGAACCTACTCCAACGTTTGCTGGTGTAGTGAATAATCAACCATAATCTGATTGTCAGGAAGATGTCGTGACACACTCATCGAATGGCATTTTGGCCATATTGAACTTCATCTGCCAATTGACCTCCCATTGTGCTAGTCTGTCTTGGTCATCTTGTATGGTAAGACAGTCAAAAGGAGAGTTTATGTTCCTATACCGAACACAATCATCAGCAAACAGAAGCACATATGACCTGGTATTATATGAATACTACGAGAAGAACCGGTCCAAGTACCGAACTGTATGGGACACCGGATAAAACAGGGACTGCATCTGATGATTGGCCATCAAATACAACTTGTTGTGTGTGTGTGTGAATTCGGGTTTAACGTCGCTTTCAACATTTTTTCAGTCATATCACGACGGTGTCGGGTTGCGACAGGGAGATACAACTTGTTGTGTGCGCCCCGAGAGCCATTAACTAATCCCCCTTTGTGTGGATCCTCTTATCCCGTAGTATTCCAATTTGTACAATAGTCTTCTGTGAGGTACCTTGTTAAATGCCTTGGCAAAGTCCATGATAATTAAGTCAAGCTGTTTGTGGCCACGGTTAATGGTCGCGTCTAGACTGCTTACAGTGCCATGGTAAAATTGGACTACATGTAATTGGGTTTCACAGGGTCAATAGTGAATGCACTAAACGAGCGCCACTGAACCCGATGTAGTACAGCACGTATTGTTTCTGTTTCTAACTAGTCTCTGTAGCAAATCGGGCCAGTTTGTGTCTTACAGTGTACCTGGTAGCAAATCCCGCCCTCATTTGTTTCACGGTGGGTTTCATTTGACAGTGTTGCGGTTCATGATCTCGGCCTATACAGTTTGTCAATGCACCATTACGAAAATATGTCGATACAAATGTATTGTAACCTTTATTGCCGAAGAAATGAAAATTTTAAGCTGAAAAATTGTGATATTTTTCTTATTTCTGCTCAAAATATAGATTGTCGTACTCATTAGACTCATTAGAACCGCCTTATCGGGGCGGTTCTAACGAGTTCCCATGATCTATATTTTAGAGCAGAAATAACAAAAATAAGGTTTATCCCTGTAAACCCCAGTTTTACTGTATAAAAGTGGGGTTCAAGGGGGTAAAAATTACATACGCCTGTTTTCGTGATGCTTTAGGTAGGTTAGGCTTATGTGGTTGAATTACAAGTAAATCGAAACAAACAAACAATAAACGTAAAAAAAACATAATGCATTGATAAATCTGCTAAACTAGTTAAGGATGAGCTAGATAACAAACACAATATTGTTAGGCTTTATTAATCTTTTATTTCGTAAATCTAACTTTAATGAAATTTTCATTTTACAATAAATACGCGAGCCGAGCAGAAACATATCTTTGATGTTAGCTTCCAATGTGCATCTTTAAATTACCATGGCGATCACTTACTAAACCTGAGCTAACATTGATGTATCTAAAATACACGTGCCTTGTTAACAATCATGCGGCAAGTTCCCATTAACCACCCACATGCGTTTCACCATAGATCCATTTTATGCGACAAGGCCGAAAGCCATGTAGTCCACGTCAAAAGAAAACCTGTTTTTGTCGTTTGAAAAAAAAAAAAAATACAGTTCAACCTGTGCATCCACGTAGACCGATCTGCATCGTCGTGTTCCATCACGAAAACATGCCTTTATAATTCTGGCCCGTTTAAACCCTATTTTTATATTGTAAAACAGTGGTTTACAGGGTTAAACCTTATTTTTTATTATTTTTGCTCTAAATTATCGATTCTGGGAACTAGTTATAACCGCCTTGATGAGGCGGTGCTTTGCTAATGTGTACCCACAATCTATACTGTCAGCAGAAATAAGAAATATATATCCATTTTTCATTTCTTTTTTTTCCCCGAGGTCAAATTGGCGTTTTCGTAACATCACAAAAACACTCCTATATAAATTTGACCCCCTTAAACCCCACTTTTATGTAATAACCTTGTGATTTGCAGGCGTGCTTTCGTAACATCACGAAAACACGCCTATATAATTATTTGACCCCCCTAAACTCCACTTTTATGTAATTAAATTGTGATTTGCAGGGGTATACGTTATTTTTCTTATTTCTGCTGAAAAACATTGAATTTGGATACTCGTTAGAACCGCCACGTTGAGGCGGTTCTCCCGAGTATCCACAATCTATATCAACGTGGCGGTTCTAACGAGTATCCACAATCTATGTTTTAAGCAGAAATAAGAACCAGAGGACCAGTGGTCCTGTAAACGTTCACCTGACACCTGGTCCTGGTGTACATTTTAATGTTTTTATATATGTATATAGCCTCAGAGCAGGGGTACACAACTTGTGGGGACAAAATTTTGATGTCTAACAATGTGATAAAACTTTCCACCTATTCCTACCTTTCTGACAGTTCGAAGGCCATGCTTTCATTATGGTTTATTCCATTTGTCATATGTTTTTTTAACTTTTCATATTATTTAGGGAATGTCTGATTGACAATGTGCTGGGAAAGAGCACTTGCTTCCTTGATTTTCCACTTGTACAGTTTTTCTTAATACCATCTACATTATAGGTGTTTCTTTGCAGTATGGTGGCTGGGACACAACGTGAATTTGTTTTATCAGTTCCTGGTCATTGCATTTATCTACTTTGTGACCAGAAACAGCAGATGAGACCTAGTTGATTGAATTTTTGCATTAACCCCAATTTTGTATTATATATTCCTTCCAATTCGGTATTCTAGAAATTATGTGCTTATTTTTTAAATTAATTTTAGGAGAGATACTGGTCTAGTGGAATTCATTTCACTGACCGTTCCAAGGCGGTTCTTCTGTCGCGGTTTATTTTTATTATGGTATGTCTTTTGTTTGTGTGTGTGTTTATCGCTTACATTATTTTATTTTGAAGAAAATTTTTGAAGGCTTTTTACAATATATGGGCGTGGCGGCCATCTTGGTCATGTGATCTAGACCGTACTGGCAACTTTTCATTTGTTCAACTCACAAAAGCTCCATATTGAATTTCACTTAAATTGGCTCAGTAGTTTCTGAGAAAAAATGTTTTTTTTTAATATGAAATCGGAGTGACCTTGGTCTAAGGTCAATGAATGACCTTGACCTTTCTTACCCATAGATCTTCATGTATTCAGTTACTTTACCTAATCTACAAATTTTGGTGACACTGTCTTCAATGGTTTCCCTAAATATCCATTATTTTCACTTTTTCCTATGCAAAAGCCTAAGTCAGCAAATTTGACATTACTGTAAAATAGGCCAAGATCAACCCAGGGTCACCATTCGAACAAATTATGATAGGCCCGAGTACCATATGCTACATGCCAAGTTTCAAGGCCATTGGCCTTACGGTTCTTGAGAAGAAGAATTTCGAAGTTTCTTTACCATATATGGGCGTGGTGGCCATCTTGGTCATGTGATCTAGACCATATTGGCAGCTTTTCATTTGTTCAACTCCCAAAGGCTCAATATTGAATTTCACTTCAATTGGCTCAGTAGTTTCTGAGAAAAAATGTTTGAAATATGGAACCTGCGTGACCTTGGTCTGAGGTCAATTAATGACCTTGACCTTTCTTACACATAGATCTTCATGTATTCAGCTACTTTACCTTATCTACTAATTTTGGTGACACTGTCTTCAATGGTTTCCTAAAAATCCATTATTTTCACTTTTTCCCATGCAAAAGCCTAAGTCGGCAAATTTGACATTGCTGTAAAATAGGTCAAGGTCAACTCGGGGTCACCATTTGCACAAACTATGATGGGCCTGAGTACCATATGCTACATGCCAAGTTTCAAGGCCATTGGCCTTACGGTTCTGGAGAAGAAGAATTTTTAAGGCTTTTTACCATATATATATGCGTGACGGCCATCTTGGTCATGTGATCTAGACCGTATTGGCATTTTTTCATTTGTTCAACTCACAAAGGCTCCATATTAAATTTCACTTAAATTGGCTCAGCAGTTTTGGAGAAAAAAATGTTTGAAATATGGATCCTGAATGACCTTGGTCTAAGGCCAATGAATGACCTTGACCTTTCTGACCCATAGATCTTCATGTATTCAATTACTTTACCTGATCTACAAATTTTGGTGACACTGTCTTCAATGGTTTTCCTATAAATCCATTATTTTCACTTTGCCCCATGCCAAAGCCTACTTCGGCAAATTTGACATTGCTGTAAAATAGGTCAAGGTCAACCCGGGGTCACCATTTGTACAAACCATGATGGGCCCGAGTACCATATGCTACATACCAAGTTTCAAGGCCACTGGCCTTATGGTTCTGGAGAAGAAGATTTTTGAAGGCTTTTTACCATATATGGGCATGGCGGCCGTCTTGGTCATGTGATCCAGACCCCGCGAACAAACTTTCGTTCCCCCATCCCACTGAGGCTCCATATGAAATTTTGCTTTGATTGGCCCTGCAGTATAGGAGAAGAAGATCTTTGAAAATGGTGGACGGACGGACGGACGGACGGACGGACGACGGACCATGGCTATACTATAAGCTCACCTATGAGCCTAAAGGCTCAGGTGAGCTAAAAATGTTGAAATGTTTCATCTGAAAATTTTCATTTTTCGGTGGTAAATTTTACAATGTATTTGAATAGGCGTGTTTTCCTAATGTCACAATACCTCTAGTCTATATCAAAATTCCAAGACTCAAGTTTTGCTAGTCTGCGAGCCGTATTATGCCCGAAGACAATACCTTCTCTTTACCGGGTTTCTAGTTTCTATTGTTTTGTTTGTGATGTCGTGGTGATATTAAGATTGTTTTATTAGTTATTAAGCTGATAACTACTTGACGTTCCATTTTATTAAGTGGTTGAAATATTTAGTCCACTTTTGACTTTTGTTTATATAAACAAGCATGAGCTCATAGGAAATGTTCGTTTTCCTGCACTACATACCAAACTGGCGATAAGGCTTATTTACCTTTATCATTGTTTACAATAGGCAATAAGAAGCTAACCCTTTCAGGCTTTAGACTAGACTAGCTACTAGTCTGATAATAAAAGTCTGATCATTATTTTATTTTATTTTTTATACAGTAGAACTTCGGTGGCTCGAACACCAATGGCTCGTTTGCCATGGATGAGTCGAACCCATTCTTGAGCCCATAGCGAAATCCTCTACATAAGAAATAGTGAGAGATAATTAAGGAGATTTTAGTCGTTTATCTTGCAAATGTATGCTATGTGTACTCATTAGAATCGCCTCGATGAGGCGATTCTAATGAGTACACAAAGCATACATATTCATCATAGACCACCGAAAAGATGTCTAAAATTACCTCGTTATGTCGCTTGGCAGTAACCCTCAGTGGCTCGAACTACCCCTGTCTCGAACAGATTTTCGAGGTCCCAAAGGTGTTCGAGCCACTGAAGTTCGACTGTAGGTTTAAAAATATATCACCTTCTTAGTAATGGCAAGTATATTCGGTAGAGTCTCAAAGAAATTGAGCCAGAGAGACTAGACTAGCTATACTTTTATATAAACACTGTTCATTTTAGTGCAAAACCTGATGTTAATTCCATATTATTCATGTTAACGCTTAGTGGCTAGGCTAGCTTTAGACTAGTGCATGTACCTATGCAAACAGTGTAGGTACAGATGAGATGGCGCATGAAATTTGCTCCCTTGTAACTTAGATGGCCGTTAAACCAAACCAAACAAACAAAAAATAAATAAATAAACAATAAACATAGACAGTAAGCATTACAATGTAATTTACATCACGAAAACACGCCTATATAAATTTGACCCCTTGAACCCCACTTTTATATTGAAAAACTGGGGTTTAAGGGGGTATACATTTTTTTCCTAGTACTGCTCAAAAACATAGATTGTGGGTACTCGATAGATCCGCCTCATCAATACATTATTTTTCTTATTTCTGCTCAAAAACATAGATTGTGGGTACTCGATAGAACCACCTCGATGAGGCGGTTCTATCGAATACCCACAATCTATGTTTTTGAGCATAAATAAGAAAAATATCACCATTTTTCATCTTAAAATTTCTAATTTTTGGCCAATAAAATGGCAATGTTTTTATATAGGTGTGTTTTCGTAATGATATATAAACAATCTTCATCAGAAATGGTGGGATAAAAGCGTCAAAAAGGTTAACTAAAATTTCGGATTCTGTCGTGATAATACAGTCCAACTTCAATTGCTCGAACACCTCTGGGACTGGGAAAATCTGTTCGAGTCAGGGCTAGTTCGAGCCAGTTAGGGTTACTGCCAGGAGGCATAACGAGATACTTTTAGACATTTTTTCGGTGTTCCATAATGAATATGTATGCTGAGTGTACTCATTAGAATCGCCTCATCGATGCGATTCTAATGAGTACACACAGCATACATTTGTAAGATAAGAGTAAGATCTCCTTAATTATCCCCACTAGTTCTTATGTAGAGGATTTTGCTAGGGGCTCAAGAATGGGTTCGACTCATCCATGGTAAACGAGCCATCGGTGTTCGAGCCATCGAAGTTCTACTGTATATATTCTGTAGTAGGCAGTGAAATCACTGCATATCTGGAACAAATAAAAAATATACCAAACACTGTATCATTTCACTCGTGACTGATACCATTTTATTGCTTAACTGTAGCGAGCCGGAACTTCGTTTTTGTTAACGTTATGCTATAAATATTGCGCCCTGCTGTTTCGGCGAATATTTCATCACTTGTGCTGAAAACATCCGAGTTTTCACTCGTGCTTCACACTCATGAAAATTTTGATGTTTTTCGATGAGATATTTTGGTATCCACCTCAAAACGTTATATCCTGTATTGTACAACCACTGAACGTTACAGATTTAAATATATTCGACTTTCCTATGAATCTCTATTATAAGATACATGCAATCACCATGAGAGGCGGTTCTAATGACAACCTATATCTAAGAGCATGATTATGAAAAATATCCTTTACCCCAATAAATTCCAGTTTTTTCTCTATAAAGTATGGTTTAGGGGGTGTTCATTTCACGGACTTGTTCACGTGATGCGTTGGACAGTTTTCTCATTCTACCGCAAACATAGATTTTAAGGCGGTTCTATTCAGTAGCCAGAATGTATATTTTTATTGTTTATGAAGTAAAATATAAAAAATAATATAAACACACTCGTCTATAACGATGGCTTATACGGTTGTTCATTATAAGAAATCTGTAAAAGGTTAAAGGCTGTCAGAGTTGCTTCACATACTGTGCGGATGCGCAGGCTGATCCGCATTTTTGTTGTTTGCAAAATCCAGGAAAGTATTTTCCAATGACACGGTACATACTAATCTATTCAACACTGCATGTAGCATTCCGTGAAAATGACATCGACCGACAATGAATACCCACATCTGACGCTGCACAATCGGCCACAAATCTGAGTCGACACTGTTTGCCTAAAGTACAAGAATTTTCGTGACACTTACAAGAATCACAGTTATTAAGATATCACTTACGAAGTACCACATCACGTGAACAAGTCCGTGAAATGAAGACCCCCCCCCCTAAACCCCACCTTATATAGAGTAAACTGGGGTTTACGGGGGTATACATTATTTTTCTTATTTCTGCTCCAAGACATAGGTTGTGAATACTCGTTAGAATCGCCTACCTGAGGCCGTTCTAACGACCACCCCCCAACCTATGTTTTGAGCATTTATAAGAAAAATATCACTGATTTTCATCAGAAAAGTAGCCATTTGGGAGAAGTGAAAAATGCACAATGTCGCATGGGTGAGTTATCGTAATGATATATGGGTTTCAAATAATTGCATTTAGTTTGCCTGCATCTACATGCAAGTTCTTCATTAGCACCGTACAACAAACATCTTTACCAACACCGAATAGGGATGTATACCGTAGAAAAAAAAAAGAACTTTGGACACTTTGAGAACTTTCTGTACTAGTCCTAAAATGTTAACACATTTGATCCATAATCTAGCATGGAGTCCAAAAGGAAAACGGTGTAGACCCTGATCAGATTGCTCCATCTACACTGTTTGCGTAAGATGATTTGCTTAACCCTTTTTGTTCCAAATGGAATCTTCCTCCAATATAATAGCTTGAGTCCATTTCGAAATTTAGGGGCGTCATGTTGCGTTTTCATCAAAATTTATTTGGAAAAAGGCTATACTTTTAGCAAGCAGTGAAGGCCCAGATCAGACGCCGCGTTCTGCGGCGTATGATCTGGACCTGCACTGTTTGCCAGGGTACCGGTTTTGGGGTTTCTGGTACAAAATGGGTTAAAGTATTAATTAGGCCAAATGTGAAACTATAAAATATGGGGTTTACAGGGGTATTCCTTATTTTCTTATTTTTGCTCTAAATATAGATTATGGGCAGTTCTAACGAGTACCCATTATCTATATTTTGAGCAGATATAAGAAAAATATCACAATTTTGCATCTCAAAATTTTCATTTTTTCGGCGATAAAGGTTCCAATGTATTTGTATAGGCGTGTTTTCGTAATGTGATGAACTTGATAAGCTACAAGAAGCTTCTGCCGGCCTCGGTAGCTCAGTCGGTGGTGATAAGGAGGACGCCGGTTCGATACCCGCCGGGGTCGGCAACATTCTTTCGTGGAGATTGATCAATAAATCTTTTCTACCGTCATTCTCTCCCTTCGGCTGCTTCAAGAAGGACAGTTGCTAGTTTCTGGCGAAAGAATATGTACTGTAATGGAAAAGTGTGGAAAGTTAAACTGATTGTCTCGAAAATTACCTAAATAGTGTTGGCTGGGCCGTTAAACTCCGTTACAAACAAACAAACAAAACATGAAGCTTTTGTACAATCGAACTCAAAGCCGAACACAACCCATTCCCTTTCAAACAATGCAGATCAAGATCAAATGTAGACGCTATCGGGTCAGGATATATACTGTTTATCATTCAGTTAGTGAATTTAATGAATACATTATATCAAGTAATTGGATTGGTTGATAGTCAGAAACAGATGGCAAATTTACTTATTCAGCAGGACGATGCTTAAGCCAGTTATTGTTTCCCGCATCTGACAAATTTCTTATATCACTCGGCTTCCAATTTATTTATAGTTACAACGCGGTTTTTCAGTTGTCGAGTTTGGTAACCAAATTAAGCTTGGCGGTTGGACTTAAAGTTATATCAAGTTCGATTTGTTGGGAATGAAGTTATAACGTTCCGCACGTACAGCTTTATACCATATAAGCGGAAAACTCACTTATAATCACGTGGACAAGTCCGTGAAATGAACACCCCCTAAACCCCACTTTATATGGAGA
The DNA here is from genome assembly GCA_963580285.1 of Lucinisca nassula. Classification (NCBI taxonomy): domain Eukaryota; kingdom Metazoa; phylum Mollusca; class Bivalvia; order Lucinida; family Lucinidae; genus Lucinisca; species Lucinisca nassula. The sequence goes on from OY757017.1 coordinate 119,123,989, forward strand.
AAACTGGGGTTAAAGGGGTATACATCATCTTCCTTATTTTTGCTAAAAATCATAGATTGTTGGTACTCGTTAGAACCGCATCATTGAGGCGGTTCTAACGAGCACCCACAATCTATGGTGAAAGAAGAAATAAGAAAGATGTTATCAATTATACAAAAAAAAATGTCATTTCTGACACCATGTTGGACGCCATTACATCACGAAAACACGCCTTTATAATGTTGACCCCTTGAACCCCACTTTTATATAGCAAAATTGGGGTTTACAGGGGTAAACCTTATTTTTCTTATTTTTGCCCTAAAATATAGATTGTGGGTACTTGTTAGAACCGCCTCATCGAGACGGTTCTAACGAGTACATACAATCTATATTTTGAGCAGAAATAAGAAAAATATCACAATTTTTCATCTTAAAATTTTCATTTTTTCGGCGAAAAAGGTTACATTGTATTTGTATAGGCGTGTTTCCTAATGATATATAGAGACGTGAGGTTTACAAGGGTATGCATTATTTCCCGTATTGTTTTTCTATTTCATAGATTCTGCCTACTCGTTAGAGCCGTCTTATTGATGCGGTTCTAAAGAGCACACACACCCTATGTTTGGACTGAAAATAAGAAAAATAATCTGAAAAATGCTATATCAAGAGGTCAGTAAAACGCCATTCCTTATAGTATAAAAGTTAAAAAGGTTGCCTTTGGAAACCAAAAACACAGTACAGGCATAAAATGAGACTAGAAGCCATATATTGTGGCTCACTGAGGCGATTGTAGCAAGCACAACCAATCTATGTTTGGACTAGAAATAAAAAACAAAACAAATCTGAACAAAACGTGCTATTTTAAAAGGTAAAAAACGCCATTTTAACACATGGTCGTGTTTTCGTAAAAATGTTTAAAAGGTTGCTTTGATTTAAACCAATTTTGTTCAGAATGGTTTACAACACAGGCAATCGTATAAATTTACGAACAGTTAAATATCGAAAGGATTAGAATGAAAACTGCAGCTCATAGAGTTCGTCTCCTTAGCGTCAATCAATTATGTTAGACTTGTAAAAGGATACCTTTGTGGCGACTTTTACTAGTCTAACATACTGAATGAATGCAGCGAATTAGCGAAAATAGTAAAATACAACAAAAAAGAAGAAGAAGAAACAAGGCTCGATGACCCAAAAGGACGACCTCTTGTATAAAGTGTCGTGAGGAATTTTTGGCTATTTGATGAGTTTTAACCAGACTAAATTTAAATGGAACGTTGGTCATCTTTGTGACGTCTAACGCAGTAGAAGCGGGTGACCATACATCGGCGAACTACACACATATGTAAACAAATCGTCTGAGTGAATAAGATCGCACAGTACAGCGTGCATGAGAATAGAATGTCTGTATGCTGGATTTAACGATTAATTCGGACGACTATAGTATCAACTATTGACCCCCTGTGTTGTGGACGACCTCATCCACAATTACCTCTGGACTTCAGCTTCGGACAGTATATTGTCTCAGGTCATCCACAACACTGACGGGCAAAGGGCAAAAGTCCATAATACCGAGGGGTAATATTTTGGCTGTTGCCCAAGCAGCCATCAAATAATTGTATGATGCTCTAAAATAGGAGTGAAGGGTCGATACAATTAACTCACACCTGCCATCAGCGACACCAAAAGGATAGAAACACAAACATGAAATAACTAGACCCTAATGGGCAGTAGCGTGAAGCCACAAAGACAGTTACTTTTCCCGCAAAATGTCCAGTTAGCTACCGAAACAAAAGGATATTAAGCGATACATGCATTCAAAGACACACTATAACAAAAATAAACCGCAACAGAAAAACTGCCTTGGAACGGATATTGAAAATTATTTCACTCGGGGGGGGGGGGGGGGGGGGGGGGGAAGCGTACTAAAATCTATTTTACGCAGCCGCAAGCTATGCCCTTCCTACCTTCCTACCCTCGCGATTTAGACAAACAATTTATCAAGTCCGCATGAAGGCTTCCTTTTTTCTTGGGTTTGGATAGTCTTAGTCACCACCTGTTTGCACAAGAGCTGCTGACTCGGCTTACATGTTGTCCTTTTTGTTACTGTCGTCAATCTATGTTTTGACTTCTTTCCCTAGTGATATAGTGGGAAGAATTTGGGATCTGATTATATCAGTTCCTGATCGTCTCTAAGAACAATAAAATCAAACAATCATGGAGATGAAACAACGGTGAGGACTCGACAGTAAGAAATAGACAAAATGCAGGAGCAAATCATCAGTTAGACTCCGATGGGCCTGACCTAAGACAAAGCTTCATGTACCAGTCAACATTCGATAACAATAAATTTTAATTATAAGTAAACCTTTTACGCCGGAACCGTCATAGAATCAGAGGCCTGATCCACCTGGATGCAATTAAAGAAGACAGTAAACTTATCAACCGTGATTGGATTAACTAACATGCATGCAGTCTGTCGTATAACATTTGTGATGCACCCAGTCATTTTATATCGAGGAACGATATTTCGAGATTGGGTGCCGGAGTCATTGCAAGTATATATATTTCTGAATTCAAAATAAAGTCACCGTAAAATTCGAGTTTTGAAACTAAGTCGGAATGTCATCAATAAAACTGAAGTCTGACATGCATAATGTTTGTATAAATGCATTAAGAAGCACGTGAAACAACACAAAGAATTTTTTTTTAGAATTTATCTTACAGTCGAAAATCAAAAACCGAAAGAAAATGGAATTGGATTGGCCAACATATTTTTTTTCCTATACCTTTTATGATGACTCATTGCCGAAATAACGTATTAAACTATGTAATCTAGACACGGTTATCATCATATTTACAAATTTTATGACATCCTAAAATATTACCATGATAAGGATCCGGGTCATAGTCTCTAATGTAAATGACCGATCAGGATATCCGTTTTGGATATATGTACATTACATGATAGAGAGGAAACAAGATACCCAGTCTTAGCTGAGATGACTAACTCTCTGTTTATCAAGTCCATTACGATAACATACCCGTGCGACATAGTGGATTTTTTCACATCTCCAAAATGGCTAATTTTCTGATGAAAATCTGTGATATTTTTTTTTATTTATACTGCAAACATAGGTTGTAGGTGCTCGCTAGAACCGCCTCATTGAGGTGGTTCTAACGAGTACCCACAACCTATGTCTATGAGAATAAATAAGAAAAATAATGTATACCCCATAAACCCCAGTTTTCTCTACATAAAGTGGGGTGTAAGGGGGTGTTCATTTCACGGACTTGTTAGCGTGATGTCTTTCAATGAACATCGAGGCAAATCGTTCTTTAAATAAGGAAATGTTGCGTTTCTAGAGATAATCTACTCATAGTTTCTGCTAAACACTGCTCGTTTTTTCTGTTAAACACTTCTATGAAGACGGCCGGGGCTTGGATAAAATAGATTGAGCTGCACTGTGCTTACGCGCAGAGCCGAAATCGACAAAACATGCGTATTGGTAAACTGCTTAGATAGACTACTCCTGTAGTCAAAGTGGTGTGGGTAGGGCTGTCTATAAACCCTAGCGGTTTGTTTGGCGGTGGGGCTTGAGATTCAATATCATTCAATGTCTGGTAAAAATCACATAAATTCGGAAGCAACGTCTACAAAATTGTCTAAATAGTGTTGGCTAGGACACACAACCTACACAAAAACAAACAATCAATGGGGCGGTGTAATTAATACCCTTCAAATTAGAAAAAGTGGGATTTACAGCGTTAAATAAAAGTGAAGGCAATGATCAGGAATCGATATAATTAACCCACAGCTCCCATCAGAGACACCAAAGGGAATGAAACATAAACAAACACTGGTTTCCGCTCAAAGACGGCAAGGCAAACGACAACATGTTCTGGACATATACGGTGTCTCAAATAAGCCTCCGTATATTTGCGCAAATAGAATTTGCTTTTAAAAACTTTATTGTGAGTTATTTTTATAGCACTCACCATATACTATAATCAGGCAAGGTGTAGACGCATGCAGGTCTAATTCACCGCTGGATAAACACCCTCCCGTGTTTGCCTGCAAGTTTCCTTGTTTGGATGAAGCAGCTAGTCAGGAACACTTATTAAACTTAACAATGTCGTTAGTGAAAGTATCGTTTAAACTTTGAACAGAAAACAAAAACTTAATCAGCTTTAAATTTGCAAAATCTACACAAATTTCAATTCATCAAATGTACTAGAGTATCAGATATTGTACTTGCTAGAATAGATTACAATTCGACCTCTATAGAGCTTCTTATTATATTAAGGTGTAACTATACCAAATTAAGTGACACAGAGGCTTTTCTGATATTTAATCTTCATCAGTGTGTCTAAACCCCAAAGTTTTGAAACCGAAACGGATGATGGACAAGACCCGGCAAACACAGCGCATCCCCCTCCGAGCACACACCGACCGACGTAGCTCATGAGACATGTCAGCCGGAGGCATCAGGCAAGAGACGCCCGATCCAGATAGGCGTCCCCCACCGAGCCAACATCAGCAAACATGGCCCGGGTATCAGGAAGGAGATGTCCAAAGTAGCGAGACTTGCAATATTTGAAATATAACTAAACCTGGTAACCAAATCCGCTAAGATGCATGTCTCACCTGACAAGTCAGTCTTAGTTTTAGAAAAAGTTAGAATTTTATACTGCAAAGGTTAAAGATATAATATAGTTATTTCAATCAGTACTTGAGTGCAGACGCCAACACCGCAGTATTAACCTCGGCACTAAGGAACTGATACTGAGCTGATGATACCCTCTCGGACGAACGAATCATCCACCCAGCAGAGATACCAACCCAGAGGCTTGCAATTAAGGCGTAACTATACCAAATTTAGTGACACAGAGGCCTTTCTGATATGTAATCGTCATCAGTGTGTCTAAACCCCAAAGTTCTGAAACCGAAACTATCAAATCTATGAATTGCTGGGTCCAGATCTTAAGCACACAGATAAATCTTTGCTGTGTGTCATTTCCGATAATATACAGTACCGCTAACGGTGAAGATCACCAAATCAGCCGTAGTTCATCACTCAGCAGTCATTCATTCAATCAAAACAATCATTCCGAAATAGCCAAACCATCGTTCAGCAATCATTCATTCATTTCGTTCACCGTTCACCGTTCAAATCATTCAAATCGATTTAAATGAAGTATCGATCCAATCACTCGAATCGGTTAAAACTAAAAAGCGAATCAGATAATTGAACGAAGTGAAATGATTAAAGAGCATTATTATTATTATTATTATTGTTATTATTATTATTATTATTATTATTATTATTATTATTATTAATATGACTGATGCTGTTGTTGTTATTGGTAAATCTCCAAGAATATTAATTTCATGTAAAACTGCATGGAAAATAAATGCTGAATTCACAAGTCATAAAGCAAATAAGATATATATTGCCGGCGCTGGCCACCTGTAAGGGTGTGTGTTGAGTTTATTGCCACCGCCCAACTAAGAATGTTGCCATCGTGCGGCGACTTCTTTCATCTTTTCGTGAATATTTTTTCAGCCCCATATACAGCTACCTTTTCCGACATGTAACCATGCCTTAGCAAGATGATAAGGTTCTATACTTTAGAACCCTTTAACCCCACTTTTATATAGTAAAACTGGGGTTTACAGGGATGTACATTAAATTTCTATTTCTATTAAAAACATAGATTGTGTGTATTCGTAAGGAGCGGCCCGCCGAAGCGGTTCTAGCCAGGACCAAAAATCCGTTTCGCATATTGCATATCATACACCATTTTTCAAATGAAAATGTTTGAAAATTTCTGGTTCAAATGTTGTTTCAGGGTTGCTCGTCCATGTAAAGGGCAAATATAAGGAAGATAATGAATACACTAGTAAACCCAGTTTACTCATTACGAACACACGCCTATACATATACAGTGTGAATTGCTGAAAAGGGGAGAATTTTAAGATTAAAAATTGCGATATTTTTCTTATTTCTGCTCAAAACATAGATTGTGGGTACTCGTTAGAACCGCCTTATCGAGGCGGTTCTAACGAGCACTCACAATCTTTGTTTTACAGCAGAAAATTTTATTTCTGTTCAAACATAGATTATGGGTAATTGTTAGAACCGCCTAATCGAGGCGGTTATAACGAATACTCACAATTTATATTTAGAGCAGAAATATGAAAAATAAGGTTAATTGTATCGATTCCTGATCATTGCCTTCAATTCTATTTTTACCCCTGTAAATCGCAGTTTTACTCTCTAAAAGTGGGATTCAAGGGGGTCAAACTTACATAGACGTGTTTTCGTGATGAACATTTAGAGTGCGGTTTAAAGGTGTGTTCATTACACAGACTTGTTAACTTGATGTACGCGTAATCAAATCAATGAGCGTCAATAGCACCCGACCAATACCAATTCGATAACACCCGTGAGGCATGTTGCATTCTGCAGCCTCTTTAAAATGGTTAGACGGGCCTCCGTGGCCTAGTGGATAAGAGTACTGACCCTTAATCACAAGGTATCTCACCGCTGTGGGTTCGAGCCTGGCTAGGGTCACATGAGAGACGCCAAATTCTGCACAGGAATGTCAGGCGTTTTTTCTTCGGGAATTTTTGTTATCCCCCACCGCTGAGCATTGATCGGCCCGATATGAGTGAAATAGTATTGAAAGGGCCGCGAAACTAAAAGAAATATCTATTTTTCCTATAGTAAATTTGAGATATTTTTTATTTTTCAAACATAGATTATGACTACTCGGCCTCGTTGAAGCTGTCCTAACGCGTACCCACGATCTATGTTTTCAAGCAAAATAAGGAAGTGTATACCCTGTAAACCTCACTTTTCTCTATATAAACACAAGGGGTTTTAACGGAGTTGTTAACGTGATGTCAAAATAGTTTACATGTGGTAAAAGTGACATATATGTATTAATTTGGTTGTATTTGGCATCCTGGAATATAATTAAAAACAATACGCATTTTAATCTTAAGAATAAGCTATTCTTAAATCAAAAAGTGTTTAACTATTGATTTATTTTATTTATTTATTTATAAATTTACTTTATTTTTTTTTTACCTGTCTATTTTTCGTAAGTTGAATGATGGTTAAATTTGTGTTTAAAAGGGATATTAGCTCGAAACAGGAGCGTCTTTGATGCCTGATTATGCTGGCGGCCTTTCATCAGATGTGCTTGCTCTAATTTTAAGCCGCAGGGCTTAAAGCAGCGAATTGACAATACACAGTTTGATGTGTCAAACAATAAAGTGAGGCGCGTAACGGCAAAATGAACCTGCAAGAAAAATATCGTATTTATGTATTTACTTTTAATTTTTATTTATTTATTTATTTATTTATCATTTGATTTATAAAGTCGCAACTTTTTCATATTATATGTACACAACAGTGACGTTTTTTCTCTTTTTTTTTTCATAGAATACGGATTAAGTGTTTGGACTTAAACGGCCTAGTCAACGCTGTCCAGGTTATATCGGGCCAGTCAGTTTATCTAACATCACTTCCTGTTTAATGAGCAGTTTATCGTATTGTTATATGTCACATTTTCTGAACTTCTAATTCGGACTTACGAATTATTTGAATGTAGGACAAACACCCCCCGGACAAAACACCCCCTGCTCATTTTGGCATAGGTGGACAAAACACCCCTCATGTTTTTTACAGGCTGGACATAACACCCCCTGCAACTTAAGAAAGGGTGGACAAAACCCCCCTTGTAAGTTTTGCAAGGTGGACAAAATCCCCCCTATCATGTGGACAAAACCCCCCTCAGACAGAATCCTCTGTGTTTATTATTGCTATAGAATTCTGGTCCCTTGAGTAATAATCTGCTTGCAATGGTACAGTAGGCAAAATCCCTTCCAAGATATGAACATAAATCATTAAAGGTATGCTTATTAACAATATTTTTGTTTCAAAAATGTATGAGGGCATGAAGTATGCAGAAATTAATGGGGCTATTAAGTATTAAATAAACTTTATTGTGAAATTTTTCTTCTACCAGTATAATGGTAATTGATTGCTATATTCAGTTTGCAATTGTTCAGTTAATTTTCTAATATGAACTTTGATTGTATAAGTTCCAGATCATTATACTTTTAATTAGCTGATTAGAGCTAATTGTCTTTTAATTACCCAGTTTACTTTGGGCACCATTGATTTAACTTACATACATGGTTTATGTGTGTAACAGGAACACCCTTCAACTACTGGTGAGGTGCCCAATCTAGCATCAGGGGGATTTTGTCCGAGGGGGGTTTTGTCCACATGATAGGGGGGATTTTGTCCACCTTGCAAAACTTACGAGGGGGTTTTGTCCACCCTGTCAAAAGTTACAGGGGTGTTATGTCCACCCTGTAAAAAAATTGAGGGGGTTTCGTCCACCTATGCCAAAATGAGCAGGGGGTGTTATGTCCGGGGGGTGTTTTGTCCGGATACCCGGACTTACATAATTAAAATGCTGTCAGATGTAATATAATGTTTTCTTCTATTAGCTTATTGAAAAGACGATTCTGACGAAAATTATTGCGTTACATGGTGCATTTACATATGAACAAACTAGTTCGAAAGACAGGAAAAAAAACACGCCATTTTAGCACACCAATACGAAAACACGTATCTGCTGAAAACAGCGAATACTCGTTATAAACGCCCCGCACATAGATTGTGGGTATTCGTTTGAACCACCAGGGGGAGGCGGTTCTAACGAATATCAACAATCTAGTTTTTCGAGCAGAAATGAGAAAAAATGCGTACGCCTTTAAATCCAGTTTAACTTTTTAGAAGTGGGGTTTAAGGGGGTCAAAATAACATAGCTGTGTTCGGCCCCCGCCCAATGGGGCTTGAAGAAATATATGGGCTGCATGATGCTTCCACGCAGAGCTGAATCCGACCCGCAAACGGGTACTGGTAAACCGCTTTGAGGATCTATGCCTGCCCAGGCAAAGCGGTGCGCACGAGTCGGATCGTCCATGCGGATAAACCCTATTGGTTTCATTGGGCGGCAGGGCTTGAGATGTCATTTCATCTCAATGTTTGGTAAAAGTCCAACAAAATTGTAAGCAGCGTCTCCAAAATGACATTTACAGTGTTAACGGGGTCGTGTAACCTCAAACCAAACAAACAAACAAACATAGCTGTGTTTTCGTGATGGGCTGCGCTATCGTTACGTCAAGGCTCAAAGAGATCTTGCCTGTTGTCGAGTGTAAGCGTCAACATTTCTAAACATACACAATCAGTAACTCATATAACACTCATTATTTTTTTCTTATTTTAGTCAAGAATATAGTTTGCTGGTAATTGTTAGAACCGCCTCATTGAGGTTGTTTTGACAAACACACAAGTTAATATTTTGGGAAGAAATAAGAGAACTATCAGATGTTTTCATTTGAATAATGCTAGTTCGTAACGGACAGGAAAGACCCTATTACAGCGCATGGGCGTGTTATCCTATGTAAATGCTCTTAGAGATATGAAAGGATAGGCACGACGTTTTCATACTGACCATATTTTAGTCGTACTTCTAAACTTCAATGGATTTTCCGTGATTTTTTTCCGCATTACGCCCTTTTCTTAATTCTACTCCGAACGTAGGCTGTGGGTGCTCGTGAGAACCGCCTAATTGAGATGAATCTAAAGAGATCTCACAACCTACGTCTCGTAGTAGAAATAAAAAAAACAATTTTGGTATATATAAAGTGGGGTTTACATGGGAGCTCATTTCACGGACTTGTTAATATGACGGTGCGATTTTCCTGACCACCGACTGTAGGCACTCCACAGAACCGCCTAAGCTTAAAAAATAATCACAATCTATGGATTAATGCAGAAATAAAAATGATCATGCCATATCCTGTAAACACCAGTGTTCACTTAAAAATTCTATATATCTATTTCAGCCACTGCCGAAGGCCTCGCGGGCATTTTTGTTGACAGGAAAAGTGGGGTATTCATGAGGTGTTTGCAATACGGACTTAGTAACGTGATTATGTATAATTATGCACGCATTGACTAATGTATGCCAGTTATCGATTCGGGCGTATTGCTTAAGCATATACACGTTATGTATGTCATGGCAACGCCAGTGTAATTTGCCATTGACACATCTTATGTGAGGGGAAACACCGTTGTCTGCAATTGCCGTAAAAGGCAGTGATTCCCAGTATTTTTAACTGTAGTTGCGCTTCTAAAAAGAGGGCGGCGACAAACACCTCTTATCATTAAAACTAAGTGATAAACATTTCTGACTTATTTTTTTTTTCTTAAATCCTCGAGACCTTTATATTTATTTCTTTAGCAAAAATAATTATATAAATATAAGATTACTGAAACCTGCATAAACATAAATAAAATTAACTAAAACAAATACAATTTACATGAAGCCTGCTCAGATCAGACTCTTATAATATCCGTATCTTGTTCGTTTGAATTTTTCATTCCGTATTTTAACAATAACCGTTCAATTGAATGATATCGATTAGACAATATAGGTATGATCGATTTGAACGTTGTTTTAGAAAACAGCGTTCAACTTATTTATCGTTCAGCATTCAGCAGTCATTCATTCAACATAGGCAGTTTCAGCAACCAACGGTCAGGCTACAATCAATCACCATTCCGTTTGTGACTAAGAATGTTGGCGGTACTGTACTTTCTTTTGTCGCAGCTTAGCTGTGGTATAAGAGTCAAAGGTGTCGTGATTTCATCCGTGAAATGAACATATGCAGAAAACAGGCGTTTACATAGACATAGTTATTCTTCCTATTTTAACTCCCAAACATTGATTGTGGGCACCCGCTATCCCAATGTTTGAAATGTAGAACATGCAGTTTGAGAATCAAGTTTCTTGCATTAGACAAAACATGACTACAATGATCAAATAAAACTGGTTTTAATAACAGTACACAAACTCTAATCAAGTGGATTCTAAGCTTGGAAATTATAAACAACATATATTTTCAAGGTCAAATAAACAATAATCACCATCTGCAGTTATGGAAAAATTTCGTAGGAACTCAAACACGAAAAAAATAAAGTGAGTGAGCCTCTGTATTTGAGCCGTTAGTAAACGCGACGTAAGCCCCCGCTCATAGGGGCTTGAAGAAATATATGGGCTGCATGGTGCTTCCACGCAGAGCTGAATCCGGCACGCACATTAGTACGTGTATTGGTAAACCGCTTAGAGGATCTAAGCCTGTCCAGGAACCGCGGTGCGAGGCGGACCGTCCATGCTAATAAACCCTATTGGTTTCATCGGGCGACAGGGCTTGAAATGTCATTTCATCTCAATGTCGGGTAAAAGTCCCACAAAATTGGAAGCAAAGTCTCCAAAATGACCTTTACGGTGTTGACGGGGACGTTAAACCGCAAATCAAACAAAATAAAAAAGTAAACGCGACGTCGTATATGCATTTCAAAATTCACTTTGATTGTTCGTCCATCGACTCAAATAAACTAAGCGAAGTAGCTGCACGTGCTGATATTCCTGTAAATATCACTGAAGATAATAACTATACATATAGCTGCGCCATCCATATTGATGTGACGTTAGGATGTTGTTTAGAGTTATCCATAAATCCTAGACTAAATACATTGGCTGGGTTAAGCAAACAGTGTTACCCAAGATCAGACGTCGCAGAACTCAAAGTCAGACCTGCGTATGATCTGAGATTACATTGTTGGCGTAAATTAAAGAAAAATGAAAGTGCCGTCATTGAAAAGTTCAGGACAATCCCTGTTGAGAGGCAATCGACTCAACAGTGGTGGGTAAAAGTTAAATTTGTTGGTTTAATGTGGTCCTCTACCTTACAAGACGGTGTATGACACCAAATAGTCTCAAAATAATCTTCAGTATCGCATCTCTAATAGCATTTATCATATGACGTCGCGTCTGAGAATGTAATACGTCATGTTGTAAATTCGAGAATCCACTGGTGGATTAATTATGCAAATTAGTTAACTACGCTCCATTACGTTACACGTACAACGTCCTTAACGACGTCGCGTTTACTAATGGCGGAATATTGACTTTTTTGTTAAACAATCGTGGATAAAATGCATTTTAAATGCCATATGATAAATAGAATCTTGTGCAATTGTCCTCATGTATTATTGCACGACCCGCAGAAAAAGCAACCGACTGAAGTCGGTTTTTTCTAAGAGTGCCCTAAAATCACCGTGTCATTCTGTCATTCTGTCATTCTGTCAGTCTGTCAGTCTGTCATTCTGTCTGTCCGTCCGTAACCCGTTTGTGAAAATTGGTGATAGTGACTTAACCGCTTGGAATATTTAAACAATTTTTGGCATACTGATAGATATCAATGAGATCTAACCAATGAACTTGCGAAATATTACATTCCATTTAGTATAGCCTCGCCGAGGCGAAAAATGTGAAAATTTTCGAACATTTTTGAACTGCTTCTCCTCGGAAACCGTTGGGCCGATTGAAGTCAAATTTCATATGGAGCCTCTATGGGATGGGGGAAACCAAAATTTGCTCATGGGGTCAAGGTCACATGACCAAAATGGCCGCCAAGCCATATATGGTTTGTCTGTCTGTCCGTCCGTAACCCGTAAGTGAAAATTGGTGATAGTGACTTAACCGCTTGGAATATTTAAACAATTTTTGGCATACTGATAGATATCAATGAGATCTAACCAATGAACTTGCGAAATATAACATTCCATTTAGTATAGCCTCGCCGAGGCGAAAAATGTGAAAATTTTCGAACTGCTTCTCCTCGGAAAACGTTGGGCCGATTGAAGTCAAATTTCATATGGAGCCTCTATGGGATAGGGAAACCAAAATTTGCTCATTGGGTCAAGGTCACATGACCAAAATGGCCGCCAAGCCATATATGGTAAAAACCCTTTAAAAATAGTCTTCTCCAGAACCACTGGGCAGATTTCTACGAAACTTGATAAATAGCATCTGGGATGTAGGCCTATCATAAATTGCTAAAATGGTGACCCTGGGTTGACCCTGACCTTCTTTGGGTCCGTCCGTAACCCGTTTGTGAAAATTGGTGATAGTGACTTAACCGCTTGGAATATTTAAACAATTTTTGGCATACTGATAGATATCAATGAGATCTAAAAAATGAACTTACGAAATATTACATTCCATTTAGTATAGCCTCGCCGAGGCGAAAAATGTGAAAATTTTCGAACATTTTGAACTGCTTCTCCTCGGAAACCGTTGGGCCGATTGAAGTCAAATTTCATATGGAGCCTCTATGGGATGGGGGAAACAAAAATTTGCTCATGGGGTCAAGGTCACATGACCAAAATGGCCGCCAAGCCATATATGGTTTGTCTTTCTGTCCATCCGTAACCCGTTTGTGAAAATTGGTGATAGTGACTTAACCGCTTGGAATATTTAAACAATTTTTGGCATACTGATAGATATCAATGAGATCTAACCAATGAACTTGCGAAATATTACATTCCATTTAGTATAGCTTCGCCGAGGCGAAAAATGTGAAAATTTTCGAACTGCTTCTCCTCGGAAACCGTTGGGCCGATTGAAATCAAATTTCATATGGAGCCTCTATGGGATGGGGGAAACCAAAAATTGCTCATGGGGTCCAGGACACATGACCAAAATGGCCGCCAAGCCATATATGGTCTGTCTATCTGTCCGTCCGTAACCCGTTTGTGAAAATTGGTGATAGTGACTTAACCGCTTGGAATATTTAAACAATTTTTGGCATACTGATAAATATCAATGAGATCTTATCAATGAACTTGCGAAATATTACATTTCATTTAGTACAGCCTCGCCGAGGCGAAAAATGTGAAAATTTTCGAACTGCTTCTCCTCGGAAATCGTTGGGCCGATTGAAGTCAAATTTCATATGGAGCCTCTACGGGATGGGGGAAACCAAAATTTCCTCATGGGGTCCAGGTCACATGACCAAAATGGCCGCCAAGCAATATTTGGTAAAAACCCTTCAAAAATAGTCTTCTCCAGAACCACTGTGCAGATTTCCACGAAACTTAATAAATAGCATCTGGAACGTAGGCCGATTATAAATTGCTAAAATGGTGACACTGGGTTGACCTTGACCTTCTTTGTGCTTAGGTCAAACTTTGACACATATGCTTTTGTGTTTGATTTTATCCTGCAAACGATTCAGAATACAGTACTAAAGTATAAGATATATTTTTGCTCCTTACGATAAGGCGCATTTATTGGGGGAACCGTTTTATGTCCAGGTCACATGACCAAAATGGCCGCCATACCCATATATGGTAACACCCATAAAGCTAAAAGCAACCGGCGGGTCGTGCACTTCAGCTGAAGCACTGGTTGAATTTATTAAACCCGTTGAAGAAAATAAATAAAATGCTCGGCAAAGCCTCCCATTTATCCCTTTTCCACAACCCGTTTATCCCTTTTCCTCAACTCGTTTAATACTCTCAAATATACATGAACACTCATCTAAGATCCTCTAAGCCGTGGCTGAAGGATAGTGATGAGACCCCGTTCCTTCAGCTCAGGATTATACTAAGGTATATTAAGTGAGACCACATTTTCTTCTCTATATAGGAATGAGATTCGTCATGAATCTATCATTTTCCTAAATAATATGGTCTCATCTCTATACAGGGATGAGACCAATTTCCGTCAGCCCAGGCTTTGAGTAAGTTATTTTAAGTGAGAACACATTGTGTTCATTATATAGGAATGAGACCACAATTTTTACATCCGCCATGAATTTATCATTTTCCTAAATAATGTGGCCTCATTCCTATATGCAGATGGACTCACATATTGTGGGAATATTTTTGCAACAAATTTCCCACTAATTTCCCACAAATCCAGCGCAGGCTGTAAAATAGAAGTGAAAGGCAATGATCAGGGATCGATACAATTAACCCACATCTCCAATCAGTGACATAAAAGGGGAAGAAACACAAACATGAAACAACCAGACCCCGACGGAAACATCAATAGCGGAATGCCAAAAGGACAGTTATTTTCCCACAAACTGACCAATTGGCTACCCAAAACAAAATAATACAAGCGATACACACACGCCAAAGACAAAGCATACCAAAGATAAACCGATAGCGCAGCCTCGATAGCGCAAAGGTTAACGCGTTATACTCATGATCGAGAGGTTGTGCGTTCGAATCCGACACATGGTATCGAGGTGTGTCCTTGGGCAAGACACGTAATGACACTGCCGCACTCCACCCAGGGGTAAATGGGCAGTAGTGGTATAATAGTCACTGCCCATCTCTCGCGCGCGTGACCTTATTGCAGAAGAGATTTAAGTCTATCATTGAATTTTGAAATTAAATCGGAATGAGGTCTATAAAATTTTGAAAAGGCTTTGCATAGTTTATGATAACCGTGATTAAGAAGTCTGATATACGTCATTCTTTGAGCCTGGGCTAAACTTAAATATTTTTAATCGACACCACATTTTTATTTCTTTACTTGCATGAGCCCATATTGGTGAGCTTTAATGGAATGAATCAAATATTGTAGGAATGTATTTCACACTCCAAATACATGTATGTTGATATTTTTCAATTATTACGTTTTGAATATTCTAATAGTTTTGGATCTAATCCAGCAAATAAGCCTTAAATTACTATAAGCATTCTAAAATGATTAACCGCCGTTCTTTTAATCGTACAAATACCATTCTAACCTGACAACCCTATTGAGGGAAAAGTATATATTCATTGGAAGCTAATTACTATTGACTACAACGGGTAATGGAATGAATGTTCATGCTCTTATTTCGCGCATTCAGAAGACTTTACCCTTTTCTGTAGACTATAATGAAGAAAAAAAGCCTCGTCTTACGGAGTTACACCCCTTCGTGTTCGTGCAATTCTCCAAGGTCGCTTTAATGCGGTGCAATCCAAGCCATTTGGACCATTATGAAAACACACCTATACAAATGCAGTGTTTGATGTCAATAAGACCGAGAAATGCGAAAAAGGGAGAACATAGATTGCTGTCAACAGGAGTCTGGGAATATCCTGCTTATGCTGCAAGTTTGCAATGTGTGTTAATAAGAAATCATTCTGATGATATTCAAATGATTACTTCTCGTAATTAAATGCGGGTTTTCACTCACCATATCTGCTGCTTCGGGAACGGAGCCAAGAACTGCTGGGCCCAGTTTACTTCCTAAAATTTTGTTATTTTTGCTGAAAAAAAAAAGTGATGCAGCAAAAGCTGCTCACATTTTTTTTTCAGCAAAAATATTAGTATTTTCACCAAATTGAATGATCGCCATACGTTAGCTAACGACATCGTTAGTTTTGAACAACTGGCCCCTGAAGTGTAGCTTGACCCACGTAAAATACAGCTGATCCAAATGGTGTTTGAATTGCTCTGGTACTAAAATACACGATAAAAATAACAATAGGTCGCATTGTTGCGATAAGATATGCGTGTTTATTTTGGTACAAATTTTATCTCCCTTAGACCACTTTAAAGGCACGAAGACCACTTAAAACCAACAACTTATTGATGTTTCCATTAGGGTCCAGTTATTTCACGTTTGTGTTTCTTTCCCTTTTGTGTCACGGCTGGGAGCTGTGGGTTAAATGTATCGATTCCTGATCATTGCCTTCACTTCTATTTTAAACTTATGCCCAATGACGTCAATGCTTTGATTTGTAATATGATGAATTAAGATTTCGCGTTTTAGACTTACATTTTTGCAAACGCTACATATTTCAAGAAGAGTTTATTTTGTTTATTTTGATTGATCAAAGGTTACAATTCTATGCACGTTCCATACTAATTTGTAGTCTGCAACAGATGAAATAACTTGTCCTAGAAACTAACGTCTTTGCATAATTTTTGTGAATGAAAGCAGGCTGTATTGCCTTGGATTTTTCAAACAGTTAGTAAAATTAAGCCGCTTTCAAATTTCTCCACAGGTACCGGATGTCTGGTATACTAATCTCTTCAGAGTGAAAACATTTCATTCAGTTTTGATATATAGTATTCATGTTAATACCTTCAATATTATGCAACATACACTACGAAGAGAGTATTTACTAGAGATGTGACATACAGACCTGGTTTGTGCTTTGGATCATGAAAGTACAAACAAACCATCGAACAGAAATTAATAAAACAACTTGAATTGATTTAAGAAGAAAATGTATCCCCAAACCCTAAACATGATTATTTACACGCCATGCTCTTAAAAGTTAGTTCAAAGACGACAGTTTTAATTTGGAACCAAAATAGAAGTGAAAGCCAATGAATCAGGAATCGATACAATTTTCAGCACCACCCATCAGAGACACCAAAGGGAATGTAACGCAAATTTTAAATAATCAGACCCTAATGAAAGCATCACCATCGGAAAGCCAATTCGCTATCCAAAGTAGAAGTAAAACAAAGATCAGGAATTGATACAATTAACTTACTCCATCCATAAAAGACACCAAAGGGAAAGAAATACAAACATTAAGCGACCAGACCATAATGGAAACCTAAACAAAGGAAGGCCATATGGACAGTTACTTTCCCACAAAATGGCCATATGGCCATCCAAAATTAAAAGACACAAGTGATACACACAGTAAGTAACAAACAACAACATAAATAAATCGCCACAGAAGAGCCGCCTTGGAACGGTCAGTGGAAGATTTCCACTGGGGGGCTTAAATCGATTTTACGTGGCCACAATCCTCGCCCTTACTTCCGTCGCGATTTAGACAAATAATTTGTTCAGTCCGCATGAAGGCCTCCTAACTCATCAGTGCAACATCTCCGTGAACACAGAAATCAAAGAACCACAGAGGTGAGACAACGGTGAGGACTCGACAGCAAGAAACCACTGAAATGCTGGAGCAAAAGAAAACCAACAATTAGACTCCGATGAGCCCGACCAGAGACAGAGCATCAGGCACCAACCAACATTATCTCTTTAATTTTCAATAAGCCTTTACGTTGGAGCCGTCATAGAATCTGAGGCCTGACCCACCGGCGTGCAATTAAAGAGGGAAGCAAAGTTGCCAACCGTGATTGGGTTAACTACCATGCATGCAGTCTGTCGTATAATATCCATGTTGTACCCAATCTTTTTATATCGAAGAATGATTTTACGAAATTGGGTGCTGAAGTCATTGCGGTTATATATTTTTCTGAATTTATATACTAAGTCACCATAAAATTCGGGTTCCGATAGACCTTGTTGCAGAAGAGTTTTAAGTCCAATATTGAATTTTGAAATTAAATCAGAATGGCGTCTATAAAATTTTGAAAAGGCTTTGCGTAGTTTATGGTACCGATAACCCTGATTAAGAAGTTTAGCCGTTAATAATTTATTACTAATGTTGAAGTCAGTTACATGACTACACACTCTAGCAAATCGAATTAATTGCGAAATATAAACGCCATAGGATGGCGCACGAGGAACATCACCATCCAAAAAAGGAAAATTTACAATCTCAAAATCAAAGTCATCGCGTTTATCATAAATTTTGCACGAAACAAATCCATCTACAATAGATAGATGTAAATCCAAAAACGGGGCCTCGGTATCAGAAGAATTTGCTTTATTTAACTGAAGTTCTAGGGGGTAAATCTGACTGATCAAACCATCAAAATAGGTATTATCAATATTTAATAAATCATCTAAATATCTAGAAGTAGAGCTAAAAGCTTCAATAATTTCAGATTGGTTATCAATGGAAAGCGACAAAATGAAGTCTCTTTCATAACAATACAAGAACAGATCAGCCACAAGAGGTGCGCAATTAGTACCCATCGGAATACCCACAATTTGTCTAAATAACTTAGTACCGAATCTAATATAAATATTGTCAAGTAGAAAGGTGAGGGCATCACACACTTTCTGACATGACCAAAGTGTATAATTCTTATGCTCTTTAGAAGTGAAAAATGCATTTCTGACATTACATGCAAGATAGAGAGAATCTTCTCTGTGAAAAGCCCAAAACAAAACGATATAAGCGATACACACACTCAAAGACAAACCATAACAAAAATAAACCGCAGCAGCAGACCGCCTTAGAACGGTCGGTGAAAAGAATGTCACTGAAGGGGGGGGGGGGTTAAATCGATTTTACGCGGACGCAACCTCGCCTTTACCTCATTACAAAGCCTTAAAGCCTTATCAAGTCGATCGTATTATACGCTGATGTATTATAATAATACTGGCCTGAATTCATTAATTGATACAGCGCAGACACTTCAAAATATATATGCACTTGTGTAACATTTTCACTGCCAGGTTGTTATGCCTGGAGTATCAAAAAACCAAACTGGTATCAACACTAAAGAAGTTTTATGGGAGACACCATGATCTTGTGGATCCGTACAATGTGGCCATTTCCAGAATTATTTCGGATATGTTTGCCAATAGAAAGCCATAGGAAGACTTCCGAAATCTCGGACATACACTTCCCGGCATTTACACCTTTTCTTCGTTCGGATCGATGGGCATGGTGGGCGAAGCTTGCTTACCAAGTAATGTCCGCGGACGCCTGATTACACTCTTCTGGAGTCCATGTCTGTTGGTCCGAACATTGATATTTGCCATTTTGTCTATGGATTAACGATTTTTGGATTAACACTTTGGTACTACGACCTAAACTACTTACATCAGTCTTTTTATCCTAAGAATCTTGATCTACATTCTCCTAAACCCAAATGGCTGTATCGGCACTTGAAGCAAGGGATTCAAACATCATAAAATCTTTGTTTTGGTCCAAGTCGATAAAGCTTCTAACCATGTTATTGTTGTCTGACGACAGCATTATATTCATGCATAGAAACAGGAAATAGGCTGCGCGAAAACAGATGAACATACCTCAACCGACGAGAAGTCTTTTCAATTTGTTGAAAATCTTTGTTACCATATGGCAGCTAAGTTCGCGGCTGGCATTATGGAAAAACACGGCGAACTTCACACGTTCTGCTGGTTACCAAACTTTTACTAAAACCGTACAACGTTCGTTTCATCGCTGATTCGAGTTCATGCAAAAACTGAATTGCCAAATTATTAACGTTTTGCCTTGCTGCTGTAAAAACCATGTAATAATGTATTACGAAATGTGTATGTAAGAAATGGTAAGAAGCATTGTTTACCAATGCTGTTTTGAAGAAACTTAAATGCAAATGTTTTGGAACGTCTAGTTTGTCTACATATGACTTCCTGGGCAAATATTTCTATAAATGTTTCAATGTCACCAGATCAGTTTGATTATAATTGATTTTCTTCAAAAGATGGGAAGCAAACAAACGTCTTGGCCCAAACTGACATTTTGTGTAAATTGTTACCTTGAAAATGAGGGCAAGCTTATCAAATTCTAATCAAGTTTTGAGAAGATAGAAATAGTTTTACATTATGAAAACACGCCTATACCAATCCATTGTAACTGTTACCGCCGAACAAAAAACAAACAAACAAAAAAAAAAAAAAAAGAGAAAGAAAAAGAAATTTAAATGCGATATTTTTGATATTCTTGCTGGAACAAAGGTTTACCCATGTAAATCCCAGTTCAATTTATAACCGCAATGACTTCAGCACCCAATTTCGTAAAATCATTCTTCGATATAAAAATATTGGGTACAACATAAATGTTATACGACAGACTGCATGCATGGTAGTTGACCCAATCACGGTTGACAACTTTGCTTCCCTCTTTAACTGCACGCCGGTGGGTCAGGCCTCAGATTCTATGGCGGTTCCAACATAAAGGCTTATGTTGGTTAGTACCTGGTGCTCTTTCTCTGGTCGGGCCCATCGGAGTCTATCTGTTGGTTTTCTTTTGCCCAGCATTTCAGTTGTTTCTTGCTGTCGAGTCCTCACCGTTGTTTCATCTCTGTAGTTGTTTGATTTTTCTGTTCACGGAGATGTTGCACTGATGAGATAGGAGGCCTTCATGCGGACTGAACAAATTATTTGTCTAAATCGCGACGGAAGTAAGGGCGAGGATCGTGGCTACGGAAATCGATTTAAGTCCCCCTCCCCTCCCCGGTGGAATTCGTTTCACTGACCGTTGCAAGGCGGTTCTTTTGTCGCGGTTTATTTTTGTTATGGCTTGTCCTTGAGTGTTTGTGTCGCTTATATTATTTTGGTTTTGGATAGCCATTTGACGATTTTGTGGAAAAATATCTTTCCTTTTGGCTTTCCGCTATTGATGTTTCCATTAGGGTTTCATCACGAAGACACGCCTATATAATTTTGACCCCCTTAAACCCCACTTTTATATAGTAAAACTGGGGTTTACAGGGGTAAACCTTTTTTTTCTTATTTTTGCTCTAAAATATAGACTGTGGGTACTCGATCGAGGCGGTTCTAGCGAGTACTAACAATTTATATTTTGAGCAGACATAAGAAAAATATCACAATTTTTCATCTTAAAATTTTCATTTGGTTACTATGTATATGTATAGGCGTGTTTACGTAATGTGTTATTTCATGTTTGTGTTTCTTTTCCTTTGGTGTCTGATGGGAACTGTAGGTTAGTTGTATCGATTCCTGATCATTGCCTTCACTTATATTTTACTCCTGTAAACCCCAGTTTTGCTACATAAAAGTGGGATTCATGATGTCAAATTATATAGGCAGGTTTTCGTGATGTCTAGGCAAGTACGTATATGCCATTATTAAACAAATTTCGATCATCCCTACACATGTATAACCTGTTATTACTGTCCTTTTTATGGTTTCTATATATACTGGTCAAATGTACCGTAAATTTGGGAGCGATTAATGTTGTCCCTTTGTAGTTACAGCACGCTGCGAAATACACATAAGCAATGGTATATGCTTAATATTTAATATCTTTTCTACAGTGCACGGTAAAATGTTCACAAAGCTGCACCTGGTCATTTACATTCAGATCATATTAAATATAAATTTATTAACCCATAAATTACTCGTGTCTTTTAAATTTGAAAATTGAAAAACAACATAGCCCCTAATCATACGTGTGATCAGAGGCGTGTGATCAGAGGCGACAATGTTTTCCAATGTTGTGGGAAGTTTTGAAATAAAAACACGAACTACAAAAACATCAAAACAGACACCCCTTCAATCGGAAACAGAAATGGACATGCCCAAAACAATTTCATGGACGATTCAATTTGTAATATATGACATGTACGAATATGTCTTCAAGCATGGTCGTACACTACATGCTCAGCTCAGAGTGCGCATCCATGGACTCGTATTGCGTTATGAAGACACATACTTCATGTTTACGGAGTCGAATGTATTGTGTCGGAATAACACTCGGTATCCTGGCTTACGTCACACTTTCGCTTGTGACCAATCATATATATTTTATCGCTCCCTACTAGATCTGCAGCAGTTCTGTTAATAGATAATATTCGTCAGTCCGTGAGAAAAGAGCCCTTAGTGTACTCCGAAATATGGTACTCAAATGCGCGTGCGCAGATAACTTATAAAGTTAAACATATTGCTTCTTGCATTAGGCCAACTCATGTCTCCTCAAAATGCATGACTGATTCAGCAAAGGCTCTGGCGAACGCAGTCTCGCCTGAGCCTGTGCTGGTTTCCTATGGGATAAGAACCCATTTGTCATGAGGTGGCCGATATGCACATCTTAGTCGCAAATACCTTATATAAACAAATTAAATAATGTGCGGAATATTTATGTGCATCAAACTGGGAGCAAACTAAATGAAGCATAATCTGAGAAAATACAGATACGTTTTGATACACTGCACATTTACCATCATTACGAAAACACGTCTATACAAATACATGGTAAATTTTACCGCCAAAAACATGAACATTTTCAGATGAAAAATTGTGATATTTTTCTTATATTTGTTCAAAATATAGATTATGGGTACACGTTAGAACCGCCTCATCGAGGCGGTTCTTATGAGTACCCACAATCTATATTTTAGAGCGGAAATAAGCAAAATAAGGTTTACCCCTGCAAACCCCAGTTTGACTGTATAAAATTGGGGTTCAAGGAGGTCAAACCATATAGGCATGTTTTCGTGATGTGAAACGTGCAGTCAGAAGTGTGTGCTTAATGAAGACTCAAACAAATTAAAGAAATAGATGCAATCAAATGTATCAGCCAGAACAAAAGTAACCAACAATTACGAAAACAAAACAGGATAGACTCAAACTTGCATGCACAGCATCTAGTCGCATTACATAGTTTTGGTGGAGTGCGCCTATTCCCATATATAGCACACAGCGAATACTTATGACGGTTCCAGGAAAGGCTTATTTTTGTAATGTTGGTTTGTACCTGATGCTCTGTCTTTGGTTGGGACCATCGGGGTCTTAACTGTTGGGCTCTTTTGCTCCGGCATTTCAGTGGTTTGTTGCTGTCAAGTCCTCACCGTTGTTTCATCTCTGTGGATATGTTGCACTGATGAGTTAGGAAGTAAACAAATTACTTGTCTAAATCGGAACGGAATAAAGGGCGATGATTGCGGTCACATAAACTGTATTTAAATTTATCTACGCCACCCCCTCCATGTGAAATCTTTTTATCACTGACGGTTCCAAGGCGGTTCTTCTGTGCGGTTATTTTTTGTTATAGTTTGTCTTTGAATGTGCGTTTCGCGTATATTATTTTGTTTTGGATAGCGAATTGGCCATTTTGTGGGAAAGTGACTGTCCTTTTGGGTTTCCGCTATTGGTGTTTCCATTACGTTTAATTATTTAATGGTGTGCTTCTTGCCCTTTGGTGTCTCTGATGGGAGGTTAGGGTTAACTGGAACGATTCCTGATCATTGTATCGACTCCTGATCAATCGACTCCTGATCATTGCCATCACTTCAATCGTGTTCAGCCAATACAAATGCACTGGCTGATCAAAGTCTTTAGTGTGACCACACTCTCACCTGGTGCAATCCAGTTAGTATTTTCCATCCTCTTATATTCTACAGCATGAGGGCAGTGCCTAAATTTAGAGATGAGAACCAAATGGTGATAGCAGGCCTTGGTTCGGAACGCTTCTGTTTTCTGCTTTGGTAGCGAAGACATAATAAATGAAAAAGATTAACTTTGGAAGCAAAGAATATATATTAGAAAGAAAACCGGAAACTCGGTTTGAGTTTCTTCATAAACAGCACTGTTGTCTGCAAGGCTGAATACGCCCCCTAGGATCAATTTCAGCGGTACTCGATTTTCAAATTACGAGCAGTGGACTCGATTCATCCAAAGAAAATAAAAATATAATCTGCACTATGATGAAGTACGGGGAGACGCAGGCTCTATTCGAATAAAACAGCTTTGATTCAGAGCGCAAATACATGTACACAAACATATATCGCGCATTGAAACTTTGTTCAGTGCAAATGCATTGGCTGATCAAAGTCTCTACTGTGGCCATACTCGCATCAGTTGTGATCCAGTTGGTATTTTCTAACAGCTGCAGTATACGCGTATGAGGGCAGTATCAAAATTTCGGCAAATTTTGTGGGAAAGTAACAGTCTTTCTGGCTTTCCGCCTGTGACATTTTAATTATAGTGATGCTTTTCCCCTTTGAAGTCTTGGATGGGCGGTGTGAGGTTAAGTTTATCGATGTCGGATCATTGCCGTCTCTTCTAATTTTCAAATGCATCAATATTCTTATAGCGGTTTCAAAGGAAAATGGTTTCACCATATTAAAACCTACTGACTACGTGCGATGGTCACTAAACGACCTTGACAGTTTGCACTCAGAGAGTCCTAAGTACTCGTTACCTTCATAGCAAAGACTATCAAATTACATTGCCTTAATTGACATTCCAATGATCAGGAGATCAAATATGTCCTTGTCTTAAAACGGGTCAAGGTAAAAATTTGGTAATTAAAAACAATCTTAGTTGTACCTTCTGATCTAACAGTACATTCCATGTTTCAAGACAATCTAAAAGATAGTTCTAATGTGGCCTAATTGGTCAAAATTAGGTCGTCTTGCCCAGAAAACATGTACACTCCATACCGTTCAGTTTTCGGTGGTGTATTCCTTGCTTCCAGAGATTACCCCCATTTGTTGAACATATTGAAGAATATGATCATTTAACCATGTGAGACGTGTCCTGAATAATGTTCTGTGAACAGTTAATCCGTTGGAAGCAAGGAAAAGAACACTGAACTGATAATCAAAGAGTGTATAAGTTTTGTTCAGGGTTGGGCTAGCGAGTTTCGTCCAATAAGGCCTCATGCTTGACCCTCATATAGTTGCAGTAGAATCAATGACCGCAAAAGGCTAGAAAATATAATAACCCACTAGAAAATATAATAACCCACACTATGATGCGTGAGTTAAAAACAAAGTGAAAACAATAATCAGGAATTGATACAATTACCTCATACCTCCAATCTAAGACACTAAAGGGAACGAGACTCGAACATAAAACAATTTCACCATAATGCAAGCGCCACAATCGGAAAGCCATATGTGACAATGTTATGGCATTTGCGAACAAATGATGCTGATGAGGCAAATCCACGCAGTCAGATCAGCACTTTGTATCCTTTGCTTGAAAAGTAGAATGTTTTTTTTTTATGTCTGCCGCTTGCTTGACGAAAACGAGCCTATACAAATTCATTGTAAATTTCACCTCCGAAAACTGGAAGAGTTTAAGAAAAAATTTATGATAATTTTCTTATTGCTGCTTACAATATTGATTGTGGGTAGACGTTAGAACCATCGTGTTGAGGCGGTTCTAACGAGTGCCCACAATCTATATTTTAGAGCGCAAATAAGAAAAATACGGTTTACACCTGTAAAACTCGGGAGTCAAAGGGAGTCAGAATATTATAGGTATGTTTTCGAGATGTGCAAACCGATGTGTGCCTTACCGCGTCACAAATTCTGAAGACTAGATGTCTCACAACAGGGCTAATATACCTTACGATAACACATCCGTGAGGCGTTTTTCACATTTCCAGAATAGCTAACTTTCTACGGATAATCCGTGATACTTTTCTTATTTCGTTGGTGCCAGTTAGAACCGCCTCATTGAGGCGCCTCAATGAGGCGGTTCTAACGAGTAGCCACAACCTCATTGAGGCGGTTCAAACGAGTAACCACAACCTATTTTTTTGGAGAAGAAATAAGACAAAATAATGTATACCTCCATATACCTCAATTTTCTCTACATAAAGTTGGGTTAACGGGTGTGCATTTCACGAAATGGCATACATTAAAAAAAGCAAGGCCTCTGACATGGATTAGTTTCACGAACCTTTGTTCGTCCTTGCCAGGGAGTGAATTTTAAAAGTGAAATAGAATCGGCCTACCGATTTACGAGATAAAAGCAATAAACTATTGACGGTCGTTATTTTCGGTGTCTATAGTCCAGTTTTGAGATTTTTTTTTTTTTTTGGTTTTGGTTTTACGGCCCTTTCAAGATTATTTCACTCATATCGAGCCGATCGTTAATCAGAGGCGGGCGAACACCGGAGTACCCGGAGAAAAAACACCTGACCTTCCGTTGCAGAACTTGGCGTCTCACACGTGGCCCGAGCGAGGCTCGAACCTACGGCGGTGAGAGACATAATGACTAATCTCTTATCCACTATGCCACGGAGGCCCGACCAGTTTTGAGATTGGATGTGCATTTGTATTCCTTGCTGATTTGCTTTCAGGACAATAATAGCTGTTGGAAGTGGCTGTTCAATGATCACTGGTTGAATGTTAAAACGTTATTCAAATGTTATGTTTGTTGCGCTCTTGCATACTATATCACGAGTTTAAAACATTATTAAATTCGGAAACGAGAGCTGATGCATGCCAGAACCACAACAAAACCACTTGTATCAACATATGCTGACAAAATAATTATTTTAAATTGAGTGTGCATGTTTTATAGTCGGGGATTTGAAATTCGTAGCACGCGTATTTAAGGAGTTTAATGCACCTTACTTTCTCACACCTAACTATGATACGAATTTATTTAGAGGTCTCTCAGCATCTTGAAAATGGAGTTAGAAAATCAAAAAAGTGGGGAAAAAGACATAAAAGGGGAGATAAATGTTCCTACCCTCTTTTCTCATTTAAGCATCCAAACAATTCCAAACGACATCTCCTCTGAAACTACAAGGCCAATTGGAACCAAATTATATGTGAAGCCGCCATGGGGTGGAAGAACAAACATATATTCTGAATATCTGGGTCACATGACCAAAATGTCCGCCATGCCCATATATGGTAAAAACCTTTGAAAATCGCCTTCTCAGGAACCAATAGACCGATGACCTTGAAACTTGGTATACAATATATGGGACCCGAGCCCTATCAATTTTGTTCAAATGATGACATTTCGTTGACCTTGACCTTTCTTACGTCAAGTTCACATGCGGTCACTTAGGATTTTGTATGGAAAAGACAGGGTTTTCTGGTTCTGTTGCAGCTTATTACATCTTGTTGATATTTGCAATCAGCTTAATAATCCTGGGGCCATAAGGTTAAATAGTTTTTAATTTTTCTAAAACTACTGGGCTAACTGATACCAAATTACATATACTGCATCAGTGTGGTCGAGAAATCCAAGTTTGTTAGAGGGATCTGTGTGATCGGCACACCAATAAACGGCCAAAAGTGATTTTAAATTCTGCATCTCACGAAATACAAAACCTTGGTATGCAGCATTTTGGACTCTAGCCCTAAGATGGTTCAAAGCTGACTATAATGTATGCGACGGCAACAAAAGAAAACAATGGTTGATTTCAAAATAATTTGGCATCAATGGTCCTGGGATTGGCCTCTACTAAACCATTATGGTCTGTTAAAATAAATAGCCACCACGGGTGTGTGTGTGTGGGGGGGGGGATTTATTTTATGCCCACTTGAGCTCTTGCGTAGTTTCCCATCGGCCGCTTGTTTACAATTTTGTGTTCATGAAAAAGTCGCGTAAACTTGATGGCAAGCGTAAACCATATTTAATTGGCGTTGTCATGATACAGCAGCCACAGTTTTCTGCTTTACTGATTCCGCTTGTTTGGTTATCTTTTGTTGCTTACCTTCATAAACAATTAATTGGTGACAAGTGATAGTTTGGTATGAAGTTACCATGACAGCAACACCTCTGAAAGACGACAATGTTCAGTGAAGATAACAGCGCGGCCCTATTTCAGTTTTGTTTTTTCAAAGGGTTGGCAGATTTTTGTTCAGTATTTCATAATTGAAGGAAAGTCGTGTTTTAATGAGTTTACGCCTCTGAACAATCAAGCCTCCTTTTGACTGAAGGTGTGCGAAATTTTACTGCGAACAAAAAAGAAACATTGTACAGTATTTGGTGGAACGATTTTACTTAAATGTTTTAGAGGTTTATTGTTTTGGTTTTTAACATTAATTTGCTGCAAAAAAGATACTCTACTAAATTTAAATATCGGCATCTAATTCTCCAGCTGCGGATTTGATATACTTCAGCTTATTTTCTGATTGAATGACTCTGGTTTTGGTCAATCTTTTGGCAAACATGCGCAAATTGAGATCACCAAGTTACATGAAGATGCAGAAAAGTTCAAGCGAGGGTCGGTGTTGAACCCGATGTTCCCACCCTTCTTGACAAAGGTGAAGAGAAGAAGCTTGATTTACATAGGAATCGTAACATTTATTATGCCAAACATCGTCCCTGTTCACTGTTCAATATATCTGACATATAAGGTTTCAACCTCAAGTAAATTAACCCGCCCGCCTAGTTCCTTTCATATGTACGAACGCATGTCCACCAGAACGCCTGAAGGTAAGTGTTTGATGCTCTGTCTCGTGTAGGGTTAACCGGAGCCTAACTGTTTGGTTTCCTTTGCTGCAGAATTCTAGCTATTTCATGCTGTCGAGTCCTCATTGTTGTTTCATCTCTCTAGTCATTTGATTTTCTGTTCTCGGAGATGTTGCACTGATGAGCTAGAACTCCATCATGTAGAGTGAACAATTTATCGGTTTTAACCACGACAATCAAGGGCGAGTAGTTTGACCACCTAAAATCTATTAAAGTGTCCAACTCCACCTCGGCCCCCGTAAAACTTCTTACTGACCCCGTCGTCGATCCTTTTTGTGTTTTATTATTTTCATTGTTAGTCCTTAAGATGTATGTATTGCTAATGCCTTTTTTATTTTGGATAGCCGTTCGGTCAAGTGGGGAGATAACTTTCATTCTGGCTTTCCATCCATGATGTTTTCATTTTGGTGTTTTGAATGGGAGGTGCGAGATATTTTGTATAGATTTCTGATCTTTTCATACACTCTGTTTTTCAAATGTGATAACTCCTGATGGCTTGTTATAGAAGGCCTTTTTGGCCAATCTATATGGGACAATTGGGGTGGTTGGGTGAGGCAAAGGTGACGTGTATCTTGCGTTAATAGGGCGTCCAGCTGATAGTGGCTTACAGCTGGACAAGGGTTAACAGCAGTTAAGGGTAGATGGGGAAAACTGTTATTTCTTCTGTTTCTGCTTATCCATTTTCCCATTTCTCCTCTGCCCCTTACTTTCATCTGCTCAACTATCTCTTTTGTCGCTTTTCTCCCTTTCTCTGGAGAGAGGACAAAAATGACCAACAAGGGGTGACGTGTCTTTAAACCCAAAACAATCAATATATGGGACAAATGTCAGAAAAAGGAAGTAGTAATAAAGGAGATGAAGAACAGATTAATCAGTGTGTGACAAGAGACACAGGATGATTAAGAGCAAATGGTGAATAGAGGGACAAGGCTATCGTAGGCAGGTCGCCCAACAAAATGGTAGAAAGTAAGTGAAGGTGACATCTTAAGATGCACGTTTACAGGTTATACCACAACTCAGGGAAAGGGGAAGATAGAAGAATGTTTAAGGAATGGCTTTACGTTACATTAAATCTCGGGTACAATTTATTTTTAGTCGTGCGACTTAACAGAAAATAAGGTACCCAGTAAGATTTCAAGTGGCCAGTAACATTTACGTGTTTAAAATATTATAATGTCGATGTTACTTGGGGAGCCTTCAGCACAAACCGGAAACTTTGGATACTGATACTTGAAATATACAATGTATTCATTAAATGTTGATTGTTTCAAGTCACCAGTTTAGAGAATCACTTGCCAGTTCACCCGCTGACAAATATGCTTGGTGATGTATATTCCCCGCACTAAATATAAACCGGAACGAAATGGCCATCAGTAACTTTTCAAAAATATATCTATCGGTCCCTGTTATGATACATCTATGACCAGCCAGTAAAATAATTATGTTTATGTTGGTTTTAATATAAATTTTTATCACGATCTGTGACACAACAGGAAAAAGTGGTACAATGGTCCATAGGTTTCGGAGTCCCTTGTTCATGCCCGGATTGAAACAGAGTCATCCAGTTTCATATGCACGTGCAAAAATAACCGTCCTTCATACTGACGAAAAAGAAATTGTTTCAAAAAGTACTAAAAATTATTTAGCGCAAAAATAGTGTAAAATTTACTAAAATTTTGGGGTCAAATTTCAATGGTCAAAATTTATGGTAACACCGGATGTAATTACGCCATATCATTAATTTTGGTGTCTTTGAGTATTGACAAATATTTTGACTAATGCAATAAATCAACATTCATATGTAGGCGCAAGCTACACATAACTAAACTCAATCCAACTATACCATCCGCATGGGGGTGGGTGTAAACTCATAGAATTTTCAACCCCTTTTCCCCACCAGATTTGCTAAATAATCACATGTCATATAGGTTAGGCCCCTATCTCAATGAAACGGTACAAATAAAGCGTGAGAATTTTGGGTGCATTAAATTTTTCGAAATCAGGTCTCAAATCCCGGACTATTAGTGTCAGTTCACTTGATTTAAATTGACCACCAGCTTCAGAATGTTGATCTGCTTATTCTGCCCTTCGGATAATATACGTAACATTTATCAAACGATTTTAACAAACAATAATTCTTGAAAAGGAAAAGTAGTGCATTCCCTTGTCCACGCATACTCCTGGACACAGGAAGGTACTCGAAACTTGTGCTGCATTTT
This sequence comes from Lucinisca nassula, assembly GCA_963580285.1. Taxonomy (NCBI): domain Eukaryota; kingdom Metazoa; phylum Mollusca; class Bivalvia; order Lucinida; family Lucinidae; genus Lucinisca; species Lucinisca nassula. The sequence continues at coordinate 119,154,946 of OY757017.1, forward strand.
GGGCACTAAAAGGTTCCTGATTAATGTAACTGTTATGTTTCCATGTTGCGTGGGAGTGTCGGTAAATATCTACTATATTTACAGACTTTTATGCGGTTAGATGCCCTTGATCTAATCATATAAGTACATTTATATGTCGATTTGTTGAATGAACAGGGCCAGCGCATGGGGAACTGGTTCTTTTCATAGAGGTGAGCAGCAAAGAATTTAGGCGAGGCTGCGCATTAGCCGCGTCTAAGCCTTTGCTGCCCAGTGACCTGAAGTGGAGACGTTGAGGAATCTTCATACAAGAAATCATGCGTATAGCCTTATTCATTGTCGCGTATGCTCGCCTAAGCAAACCTTCGATTCTCGTCTTTGCGATAACCACTTTTTTTCCAGAGCCGGCTCAATATATAAATAATCTAAAGTTCATTAGCTCGTTTAAGCGATGCACCCGATAGAACAACGAGGACACGAATGATGCTGCAGAGGTCCAATCACGATGACCAGTCTATGTAATGACTTCCTTTTCATGGGAAAAAATACCTGATACGAGGACTGTTCAAATATGAATGCAACTAAGCACATAAAAATGATTCCGTGATAGATTTGGATGAAAAAAATATTTTGTCCCCTCAAAGTATTCCCCTTTAACGGATATACAAACTTTCAGTCTTCTGATCCAATTAATGAATGTATTTTGGTAGTCTTTTCGAGGTATACTATGAAGGCACTGGAATATTGCAGAACCGATGTGTTTGCGCTTTACAAATTTTCGACCAGATAGTATTTTTCAGCCGCGGGAACAAAAAAAGGTCACACGGGGCAAGGTCAGGGGAATACGGGGGTGAGGGAGTTCAACAACCTTTTCCTGCTTCAGATAGTCTTGCACAATAAACGCCTTGTGCGATGACGCATTGTCATGTAGCAATCTGACATTGGCCAAACCAGTTGCGGGTCTTCGTTCTTTGAATTATTTCTTCAATTTTCGAAGAACTTTATTCTTGTAAAACTTCGCATTTACTGATTTGCCTTTAGGCACAGCAACCTGAATAGCAGGGCCCTGATTTGAAAAGAATATGGCATACATTACCTTCTTGACGCTCATGGTCCGCTTTGCAATGCATGGTTTTTGCAATACTTTGTGGCCCATATTTAGTTCTGAATCTTTCGTTTTGGCTCAATAAGTGAACCCATGTCTCGTAATCTGTGACGACATTAGCGAAAGACCGTGCATTGTAATTTGGAAACTTTTTAAGCAACTTCTTGGCGCACTGAACGCGTGTCTTTTTCTGCTCATCTGTCAACAGATGGGAAATCCATCTAGCACAGATCTTTCTCATTTTCAAATCCCGTTTCAGAAGTGTATGAGCTGCTCCTAAAGAGATGCCAAGCATACTTGCTATTGCCTAGTGGCGTATACTTGCTATTGCCTAGTGGTGTATCGTGCATCGGTAGCAACTATTTCTTTCACTGTAGCAACCATCTTGGCAGATGTTGCTCTTTTCGGCCGACGATCATGTGTTGCATCTTCTGTTGAGCCTAGCCCACAGCTGAATTTCTTACACCAACGAAACACTGTCGGAAAAGACATTTCATTATGCCCATAAACCGAACATATTTCATCAAAAATGTCTTTGCACCGTATACTAAGAATACAACAATATAGGACCGTATTTCAACGGCGTACTCTGACCTTCTTCCAACCATGTTTTGTATTAGTATACAAGAGTAGACAGTGTTTATCGAACGATATACATGGCTAAAGTGGACGGATTTTAACAGGTTTGGTATCAATGTATAGGTAAAATGTTTTTCTACGCTGTGATATTTATTTCCAGGTGATTTTCGCATAAGTGCATGAGCAAACGTTCTTCTTGCATTCATATTTGAACAGTCCTCGTAGTACTTGAGAAATGAGCTTTAACATAAGGATGAACGCTAGGTTTGACGTTTGGCAGTGAAGCATGAAATGTAGGTCAATGGTAAATATGGATGATTGCATTATTTTTGCCATCCCCAGATGCAAGATTGTACCAAGTATCGTTATTGAACCTCTTATGGCTCTTGACCATTCGGGTGGAAGCTAGGGTAGTCGAAAATGTGGACGGATTGACGAACAGACGGAGCATCTGACTCTAATATCGCACCATGCTAATAGCTGGCTCGACAAGAAAGGAAATAAAATCGAGCCTTAAAATATTCTGCAATAAGGTGTTTTGTAATCCGAATTGTATGGTTTCTAATTATATAATTTCAGAGAAATATATGCTTGCAATGATTTCAGTACCCAAATTAAGTAAAACCATTCTTGGTTACAATATAAATGTTATACGACAGTCTGCGTGCATGGTAGTTAACCCAATCCCGATTGACAAAGCCGCGAAGTGGAGCAGGGATTTTAGGAATGGCATTCGTCTGTCCGTACGTCCGTTTCCCAAAAATGGCTACAAACTCGGTACACTGTCCATTGTTTAATTGGATATTTTTGTTGGGTACTTTGTCCAACTAGATGGGGTACAATAAAAAGCAAAAACAACCCAACAAGAGAAATGTCCAACAAAAAAGAAACCAAACAAAATTGTCCAAGAATAATACCAAATAAAAGCCTGGTGTGCATCACATTAACCAAAAAAAAAATATTTCGGACAACCCAACAAAATTTTAGACAACCCAACACAATGCGGACAACCCAACAAAATATATGGAAAGACTCAATAAAATATATGGACAGGCCCAAAAAATCGTGTACAGTTTGGACATTTTATGGACAAGAAGTTTTGTTTGGTAGTTACCAAATAAATTTAGGCACCCTACCTTATCACCCCCTACGTTTAGATCGATTTACTGTTGGAAATACCTAAAAAGCAAAAATTACCCATCAAGTGTTTGATGAACTTAAAATTAATCAAACAAGTACCCCCTCGTATACACGGGTCCGTCTGTCTGCCCGTAACATTGTCTTGTCTGCTCCGTATCTCCTGAACCCTTTGATAGATTTTCACTAAATTTGGGGGTCAAGTTTGGGGTCAAATATTCCGTTCAGATAGCTGATGTACAGAACCCATAAACGAACCATGCCGACGCAAGGTCAAGGTTACATTTGAAGGTCAAACGTTCGAAATTGTGAATTTTAAGTCCGTTCCATATCTCCTTTATCCCTGCAAGGAAACTCATTAAACGTTGGTCAATTGTCCCCCTCAGTGAGCTCACGTGCAGAGCCCATAAATAAACCATCCGACTCAAGGTCAACGTCATAGCAGAAGGTCACGAGTTTGAAACTTCGCATTTTGTTTCCGTTCCATATCTCCTTTACGCCCGGAAGAGTTTTCATTCAAATTTGGTCAAATATCCCGCTCAGGGAGCTGATGTACAGAACCTATAAATAAATATGCTGACTCAAGGTCAGTTGAGGGTCACATGCTTGAATCTTTGAATTATGTGTCCGTTCTCTATCTCCCCTGGAAGGATTTTCATTAAATTTTGGTCAATTATCCCCCTCGGTGAGCCGATGTGCAGAACCCATAAATAAACCATGCCAACTGAAGAGCAAGATAAGAGGTTAAGATCAAAAGGTTGAGCTTTGTTATTAAAGTGGGGAGGGGGATTTTGCTGTCCCTCAGTCTGTTTTCTTATTACTTCATAGGTTCATGTGTTTTTTGTGTTTGTTTCATTTGGTGTCTTTGATGGCAGTCCTGATCATTGCATTCATTATGGCAGTCCTGATCATTGCATTCACTAATATTGATCTTAAAAGATGGCGTTTTTTATATATATTTTATTTATTTATTTTTTCGTTACTTTTTCACATGAATGTATTCTCGTAATGGAGTGGTTCTAGAGACCGACAGCTACATCTGACTCCATATTTTGCAAGCGCATGCGCAGGAGAATTGAAACCCTGACAGTTTTGATGCAAAAAAGACGGTTCAGTCGATCCCGGCAAACAACGTAGATCATGCTTGAGACACCATTTCATCTTAATGAACAAAATTAAAAGCAACGTCTCAAAAATGAAAACATATAGTGTTGAGCGGGACGTTCAAACTGTAATCAATTAAAAAAAACTCCGAAAGAACGTTCTTCTTGTTGAAAACAGCAAGCAGGAACTTCCAAATTCAAACTAAGCGGATTAACCCTTTCTTTACCAAATGGAATCTTCCTCCTTATATATAGCAGGAGTTCATTTCAAAAGTAAGGGGATGACAAGTTGTGTTTTCATCAAAATTTATCTTATAAATGGCTGAATTTTAAGCAAACAGTGGAGGCCCTGATCAGACGCCGCGTTTGCCAAGGTATCCGTTTTGGGGTTTCTGGTACTAAATAGGTTAACATAGATGGATGCTCATGCAAACATAAAATGCAACCATTTGCTAAACGAATTTCATTCATTAGTATACACCGGTATAAAGTATGTGTATTGCCGATTTGATTGATGAACATGACTGGCAATGATAAAAAAGAAAAAAACAGTGAACTGTCACCGATGACTCATTTATCATGGTTAAACCGTCCTATTAGTCTTGATTCCCTAGATAATTCTAACCACATATATAGATAACAATAGAATTCACGTGACTAAACCGACCTCTAAGTCTTGACGCTCGAGATAATTCTAACCAACAGATCCAGATAACCATAGAATTCACGTGATGAAACCGATATCTAAGTCTTGATTCTCTAGATAATTCTAACCAACAGATCCAGATAATCATATATTTCACGTGATGAAACCGACCTCCAAGCCTTGCATGTGGGACAATTGTTATCCACTAAACTACCTGTGTCCGATTAAAGTTACGCGACAAAATATATAGAAATTAATAGGGAACATTTTCTCTGACATAAATTTTAGTTTTTCTACGCTAGATAGCGAAACTGTGGTTTAAGATTATAAAAATTCATTTTTTACCGTTAATTTGAATATAATTTTATATATGTTTCATCAAATTAAGATTGGTCAATTTTAGAACAAAAATAGGACCCTATGTCTAATACCTTCAATAGTAAATTAGCTTAAATACTCGACATTGTCTGATTTTAAACTACAGTAATTAAAACATTCATTATGCAATGTAAAATGTGACTAAAAATCTAAGTAGAAAAAGGATTTTTCTTTCTTCCAATGTTAAATTTGAGAAAATCAAATAAAAACAAATTGGGTCATTTGAGGTTGTTTTAATTTTTCGGGATTTTCGGACCTGGAAAAACTGCCAGTACAGGTAAGGTCCCTTGATTTGATATGCGGTATGATGATCCTAATTGTACCATATGGATTCCCTAGATAATTCCAACCATAGATACAGATAACCATAGAATTCACGTGATGAAAACGACCTCCAAGTCTTGATTCCCTGGATAATTCTAACCGTAGATCCAGATAACCTTAGAATTCTCGTGATGAAACCGACCTCTAAGTCTTGATTCCCTAGATAATTCTAACGATAGATCCAGATAACAAAGAATTCACGTGATGAAAGCGACCTCCAAGTCTTGATTCCCTAGATTATTCTAACCATAGATCCAGATAACCATAGAATTCACGCGATGAAACCGACCTCTAAGTCTTGATTCCCTAGATAATTCTAACGATTGCTCCAGATAACCATATAATTCACGTGATGAAACCGACCACTTAAGTCTTGATTCCCTAGATAATTCTAACCATAGATCCAGATAACCATAGAATTGACTTGATAAAACCGACTTCTAAGTCTTGATTCCCTAGATAATTCTAACCATAGATCCAGATAACCATAAATTTATGATAATTGAGGCAGACTTTTCCTTCTCTTATTTTGCAAAGGTTTGCTGTGTGCATTTTCATTATAATCGATTCAATGAGGCGTTTTTTTTTATTATTTATTATTTTTGTTTGTTTATTTTTTGCTTAAGGTTTTACGGACATTTCAAAATTAGTTCACTTATTTCGAGTCGATCAGTAATCAGATTTGGCAAAACCTGGTGTACCCGGAAAAAATCCACATGACATTCCGTTGCAGAACTTGGCGCCTCACATGTTATCCGTGATCCGAGTCTTGTTCGAAACCACACCGATGAAAGATCTATTAATTAGGTATCTGCGCTCTTGTTCACTAGGTCGCAGAGGTCCGTCTTCAGTGAGGTGTGTCTAATGAGTAAACATAATATATCTTTATTTCACAGAAGGTAAAATATTTTCCTCATCATTACGCAAACACGCCTATACAAATACATTGCCACCTTTATCGCCGAAAAAATGATTTTTTTTTTATGAAAAATTGTGATATTTTTCTTATTTCTGCTCAAAATAAAGATTGTGGGCACTCATTAGAACCGCCTCATCGAGGCGGTTCTAACGAGTACCCACAATCTATATTTTAGAGCAGAAATAAGAAAAAAGTGGGGTTCAAGGGGGTTAACATTATATAGGCGTGTTTCGTGATGACATCTCCCGGTCTGCTGCTATCATCACGTAAACAAGTCTGTGAAATGAACACTCCCTAGTCCCCACTTTATATGGAGAAAATTGGGATTTACAGGGATATTCATTATATTCTTTATATATTTTGCTCAAAACATTGGTTGTGGCTACTCACGAGCACTCACAATCTATATTTGGACTAAAATAAGACAAATACCAATCAAACATTTTCATCTGCAACATATTAGTTCAAGAGGTAAAATAGACGCTATTTTAGCGCAAGGGCGGGTAAACGTAGTAAAATGGCCCTCAGATACTCGAACTGGAGTAGAGCGTGGTATCTCAGTGGTTAGTGCACTAACCTATCATGCTAGAGGCCCCGGTTCGATTCCCAGAAGCGGCAATACAATCGCGGTGTCCGAACGTGCTCCACTGGCCTCATTTGCAGGTATGAATACCCCTTCGGATCGGGACGTTAACTGGAGGCCCCCCTGTGCAGGGAGAACCATCCCATTTGCAGGTACTGTTCTTTATTCCAAAGGTGTTTGAACCACCAGCGTTCATATAGACGTAAAACAGTCAGATTTCATTAAATGTATGGCTAGGGATTATTTCTGGAATGCTTGATTTAACAAGTGCATGAGCACCTAAAATCTGACTCAAATCAATCAGGACATGATGTTTTTGCAAGAACGCATTTATATCTATGTTGCTGAAGAAGAAGAAGAAGAAGAAGAAGAAGAAGATGAGGAAAAAGAAGAAGAAGAAGAATGTGCGTAATGTAAAGGTCATTGGGAAAAAATCAAACCCTATGGTAAAACTATTCTTCTTTGTGTGACGTCAGAGCGTCGTGTAAAAATGGTGACGACTGGCACATTCGCAACATTACGATAACACACCCATGCGACAAAAAACATTTTTACATCTCCAAAATGGCTACTTTTCTGATGAAAATCCGTGATTTTTACTAAATAGGTTGGGGTCGCCCGTTAGAACCGTTTCAGTGAGGCGGTTCTAACGAGTACCCACAGCCTATGCATTAGAGCAGAAAAAAGGACGAATTATATATACCCCCCTAAACCCAAGTTCTCTATATATGAAGTGGGGTTTAGGGGTGTCTTCATTTCACGGCCTTGTTTACTTGATGAAACGTGCAGACCCGGATCAGACGTCATAGAACTCGGCGTCTGATCAGGGTCTAAACTGTTTGCCAAAACTATTGGTATAAGAAATGGTATAAGTCTCAGTTCAGAACTATTCTTCCCACAATTGACCCATGCATTACGAAAATGCGCCTATACAAATGCATTACCAACTTTACCACCGAAAAACGAAGATTTTTAGATGAAAAAATGTGATAAATTTCTTATTCCTGCTTAAAATATAGATTGTTCGTACTCGTTAGGACCGCCTCATCGAGGCGGTTCTAACGAGAACCCACAATCTATATTTTAGAACAGAAATAAGAAAAATAAGAGTTACCCCTGTAAACCCCCGTTTTACTGTATAAAAGTGGGGTTCAAGGGGTCAAAATTATATAGGTGGATTTTCGTGATGAGTGCTACCAATACTTTGGTTGCCCTTCCAACACCATTTAAGAAAAAAAATAAACCAACCTTATAGTGATATTATTAAGAACACACCAAAAATAATGAAAACAAGAACACTTTTTTTATTAAATACAGGCCTAGTGCGTTATTGATTTGTTTAACATTTTTATAAGCAAACAAGTCTAATCAGCACGCGCCATGAACGATGCCGAGTCAGATGTAAGTTCATGTGCCAGTATCCGTTCCTCTGTACTTAAGCAGACCAGCACACGAGCACTTGCATGCAGCCATGAACTCTTCCTTAGATATAGGACTTACATGTTTTAGCCTTTAAACCGACAAGTATTACTAAATTCATTTCCTTATTTGTCATAAAAAATAAGGCTTAACATTTAATGCAGATAAGGTTCTGTACACGATTCACATGAAATGCCATATGGGATACATTATATCCAATACCGGCTGGATTTTCATTGATCCCGCCTTCTGGTGGAGCTTTAAGGGTTACAACTTGACATCTCATTACGATAGCACATCCGATTGTTTTTATATATATCAAAAATATGACTACTTCTCTGATGAAAACCCGTAATACTTTTCTTATTTATACTGCAAACATAGGTTATGTGCGCTCGTTAGAACCGCGTTATTGGGGTGGTTCTAACGAGCAGCCACAAGCTATGTCTTGGAACAGAAATGTAAACCCTCAAAATATAGAAATAGGTGGAAAGCCACAATCAAAGTATTTAGCCTACCAACAGCACCAAGGCTATAATTAATAACGAGGAAAACAAAATGGGGTAAAAACGAATCTCGAACAGCTCCCGCTTCTCCATAAGGGGTGATCAATGTGCATTAGGTACAATTATTGAATATTAAATAAATAATAACAATACACAGCTATAAGCACATACAACATGAAGCGCCCGTCGAAAATCCGACGAAGCTACATTTAAAATAAACATTACAACGACCGCCTAAGGAGTAGCGTGAACCACTGGGAAGTTTAAATCGATCTATTGGCCCTCTAATATTACTTCAACCCAAGTTGTCTACATATAAAATGTGGTTTAAGGGCGTTCATTTCACGAAGTGACATAAATAAATCTTTATGTATTCCAATGGGTACAAACTGTGTTCTCCTTGTAGCTGATTTATTTTTCTTTTGTTATGAACGAGATTATACATTTAATTTAGTAAATTAGAAGTGTGGGCAAAGCCTCTTTTTTTTTTTTTTTTTTTTTTTTTTGTTTTTGGTTTTTTGGCCCTTTCAAGATTATTTCACTCATATCGAGCCGATCTTTAATCAGAAGTGGGCGAAAACCGGAGTACCCAGAAAAAACCACCTGACCTTCCGTTGCAGAACTTGGCGTCTCACATGTGACCCGAGCGAGGCTCGAAACACAGCGGTGAGATACCTAATGATCAAGAGTCAGCGCTCTTAACCACTAGGCCACGGAGGCCCGTATGGGCAAAGCCTTTAAGTCTACCTCAAGATATATAGATGATCTTTTAAATATTAAAAACCCTTACTTTGAAGGAATAGTCAATCAAATTGTCCAGCTGTGCTGCAGTTAAACAAAGTCAATAATTCCATATCGAAGTCCCCATTTTGGATTTGCATTTGAACATTTCAAATGGTTTTGTTTCAACTAAAATGTATGATAAGCGCGATGATGTTGATTTTAGTATAGTTGCCTTCTCATTTTGAATTGTAATTTTTCCTCGTTCGCCATCTTAAGGTTTTTATATTTCGCAGCTTATTCGCTTCGAAAGAGTGTCAAGTCGCTGATTTTAACACTCTTAATAAAAGGTTAACTGCTAAACTACTACACCAGGGATATCGATGTCATAATTTTATAAGTTTTATCGCCGACACTACCAATTAATTTCTAAATTTAAGGCTGGGTTAAATAGACTTTTGCGGTCAGGGGATGTCATAGCCGGAGTTTTTCTGACGGCATTATATATAAACTAAGAAATATTAAAGGCAAACCTATCATTTCGGAACAATTCCAGAACATATTTAAACGATACAAACGCATTGTATATTATATAAATGGTATTCAACAGTCTGCATGCATTGTGTTTGTCCCAATGACTGTCAGACATTATGCTTTCCTTTTCAAATGCACGCCGGTGGATCGGGGCTCAGACTCCACGATGGCTTTGGCTTAGTTCGTGGGAGCCGGAACTTTATGTCGTCTGTTACTAGGTCCAATGGGGTTCTACTGCTGGTTTTCGTTTGCTCTAGTGTCTCTGTGGCGTTGTGTTCAGCACCGGATGGCCAAGCGCGTTGTACTGCCAAGTCCTCATTCTTGTGTCAATTTGGCTTTAATTTTGATTTCCTTGTTTACCGAGGAGATTCACTGATGAGTTACAAAACCTTCATGCTGACCACACAAATACTTGTTTGAACCGCAGTGAAAGTGAGGGTGAGGGATGGGCTCTCGTAAAGTTAACGTAAACCCATCAGTAATTTTACTGACCGTTCCAAGTCGGTGCTTTTGCTGTGGTTCATTTCATTTTTGTGTTGGTTGGTGTTATTTTTGTTACGTTGATGATTATGGTTCTTCCCTCTATTTGTTTTTTTAGTTATATTTGTTCTTCCAGTTTAATGATTGTCATGTTGGTGATTCAGATTCATCCCCTCATTATATATAGTGCTCCATTGCAGTTGGGTTTGGATATTCTGAGTTCCCGCTTGTTTGGAAAGAGCTGCTAACTGGTCCGTTTTGTTTACTGTCGTCACTCCATGTTTCGACATCTTACCCTAGTGGGAAGAATTTGGGACCTGGTTGTATCAGTTCCTGGTCCTTTCTCGTTTTAATTGTTCACGTTATGGCAAATACAAAAGTGTTTCTTAATTTTAAAACTAAATCAGTATTTTAGTTTCAGTTCTTGGACCAAGTGTTGGAAAATCGGTTCAGAAAACCTGTAATAAAACTGAGGAACCATACCGAGATAATTAATCATTATTGCCTTCCAAACAGAAGGATACAGAATCTGACATTGGTAACCCTGTGACCTGGTGCACGCTATATTAATCATGACACATTATTAGAACCATATTACATGCAGATTTTATATAAAAGGGCATTTTAGTTAGTGTGTTTGTTTTTGGATATTTACGTTCCAGTCAACACTGTTTAAGTCAGAATGAGCCGGTCAGGTTTCTTAGGCAGATAGTACAATGCACATTCTTTCACCATAACCTTAAAAAGCCTTTCATTTCAGAGGCAGCTTGAACATTATGGATCATTATGGGCATGTTAAACTGTATTTAAAAGTATTGCAATAATCAGTGTTACATGCATAAAACAAAGTGAAGACTTCAGACGCTCTGAAAACAAGCAATGTGCGTACTTGTTACGCCAATCACAGTGACGCAGTTCTAACGAGCACCCACATTCTATTTCTGGACTAGAAATAAGCAAACTATTGGACCAATCTGTATTTTTTTCAGTAATTTGATATTAAAAAAACTTGTCATGCTGAGCCCGGATATGCCTCATCTTTCAAACAATGTAGATCCAGATCAGATGACTTCCGAAGAAGCCTTCTGGTCAGGATCTTAATTGTTTGTTATTCAGTTTATGAATTTGTTGCAATAATTTGTTTCAAGTAATTTGGTTGGTTGATAATCAGTAGTGGGTGAGGCACATTTAAATTTTCAGCAGGACAAGGGTTAAATATGCAGTTTTAAAGCTGAGGAGTATTATTGTATTTTTTCTGCACAGAGGTAGTTCCAATGAGTGCCCATTACTTATGCTTTAGAACAAATATAAGAATCAAAACCCTGAATGTGCAGCTGTTTTACGGTACAAAATAATGCTGCATTAATTCTCTTAGTTATAGTCAAAATTTTGCTGTCTGATGATTTTGCGAAGGCGTCAGCTTAGGTCGCTTGAAGCACTATATCTTCTGATTCTATGGATGAATTCTGGCCAACTTGTATGATTATATCATTAGGATGCAAAGCACATTCATTATAGGTTTTGATGGCCTTGAAAAGTAGAAGTAAAACAAAGATCAGGAATCGACACAATTAACTTACTCCACCCATCAAAGACACCAAAGGGAAAGAAACACAAACATTACGCGACCAGACCATAATGGAAACCTAAACAAAGGAAGGCCATAAGGACAGTTACTTTCCCACAAAATGGCCATCCAAAATAAAAAGACACAAGTTTTACACACAGTAAGTAACAAACAACACCATAAATAAACCGCCACAGAAGAACCGCCTTGGAACGGTCAGTGGAAAGATTTCCACTTGGGGGATTTCCACTGGGGGCCTTAAATCGATTACGTGGCCACAATCCTCGCCCTTACTTCCGTCGCGATTTAGACAAATAATTTGTTCAGTCCGCATGAAGGCCTCCTAACTCATTAGTGCAACATCTCCGTGAACACAAAAAAAAAATCAAAGAACCACAGAGGTGAGACAACGGTGAGGACTCGACAGCAAGAAACCACTGAAATGCTGGAGCAAAAGAAAACCAACAGCTAGACTCCGTTGTTGTGCAGGCGCACAGTCCCCGCCTCCATGAAAAGAAAAGAACAGAACAGAACAGAACTTCATTTAACTAATTGCTTCCCAGGCAACTCACACGGATGGCATAAGAGAAGGAATAGGTAACATTTATACACATGCACATACATGTAAAGGCACAAGACAAAATAACAAAAGCATCAGGAGAACACGCCTATATAAGTTTGACCCCTTTTTCCTGACCTTATATAGAAAAGCGGGGTTTTACAGGGGTAAACATTATTTTTCCCCTGGCCGTCAACGAAAAAAAACACAAGCCGCAGGTACTCATTAGAACCGCCTCAATGAGGCGATTCGTACGAACACCCACAACCGACGCTCTCAGAAGATATATAAAACATACAAGAACCTGTCATCTGAAAATTTTCATTTCCACGGTATGCCAAGAATAGATTGTCTGCACCCTATCTCATGAAAGAATTGCTTAATGTTGTCAAACTCACTATTATCTACCATAGATTTGAATAAATTTTGGTTAAATTTGATACAGTATATCATTGCAACCTTCCAAAGATTCGTTTAAAATTTGGTGACCTTGACATTACTCTGTCTCATGAGCGAATAAATGAAATTTGGTCAAACTTGATGAACATATCATTGGAATATTTATCGCTGATTAGATTTGGGTGACCTTGACCTTATTGACAAGGCCTCCAACATCTGTCAATTTTGGCTTGTTTGCACCCTATGTAATGAATTGTTCAAAATTAGTACAAAAATTGCCATCTACCAAATATTTGATTAGATCTGGTGACCTAGATCTTATTATCACGGGCAGTCGCCCCCAAAATAGGAAAGCAATGACCAGAAATCGATACAATTATCCCACACCGCCCATAAGAGACACCAAAGGAAAATAAACACATACATGAAACTAGAGTGCACAGTCGATGACAGGCCATTGTAAATCACCACGCTTCTGGCAGAGCCAAATATAACGCTGTTCTCTCAAACTCTAACTGACGTCTTAGAATGCATCTTATCAAAAGGAACAAGATTATATTCGGTTACGTGGGTTGGGATCTGAAGTTGTTAGAACGGTTTCTGAGATATAAGGCTTGTAATGAAATTGAGGGGGTAGTGCATGGCCCCGGCGCATCCCGGGAACCTCCAATTTGGTGTCACTGAAAGCCTCTTATCACAAGGAACAAGAGTATGTCAGCTTAGTGGTGGGGGTCTGAATGGTTTCTGAAATATATGTCGTTTTATGAAGTGGAGGGGAGGGACACGGCCGCAGCGCAACCCAGGGGTCACCAGCTCTTATCATAAGGAACAAAAGTATATCTGGTTAACGGGTTTCTGACTGGTTTCTGAACTAGTCAGTCCATTTCTGGAGTGGAGGGGTGGGGCATGACCTATCGCAACACAGGGGCCACCCTATGACACGGAATTTCCGTGATTTTACTATAACATTGTGTTAATTATTTATATTATCATGCTTTACATTTTTCATAAATATTGTTTTACAGTTTTGGCAACTTAATTTAACATTTAACTGTAACTGTATGGTGGTGACATTGCAATAATTAATTTTTTTTTTTTTTTGGTTTGGGTTTTACGGCCCTTTCAAGATTATTTCACTCATATCGAGCCGATCGTTACTCAGAGGTGGGCGAAAACCGGAGTACCCGGAGAAAAACCACCTGACCTTCCGTTGCAGAACTTGGCGTCTCACACGTGGCCCGAGCGAGGCTCGAACCTACGGCGGTGAGAGACCTAATGACTAAGAGTCAGCGCTCTTATCCACTAGGCCACGGAGGCCCGTATGCAATAATTAAATAACATTTGGTTTATTTATTGATTACATGACGTCTTGAAACGTTGACGTTACAACAGTATTCAGAGACAGTAAGAAAGTTAGAGACAGTTCAAGAACATCATTTCCAGGGAAAGACGCATACAAAGTAATGGGTCAGTGTTTGTCGTGTATTCCTTGCTTCCATAGGATAACCCTTTTATAGAACATATTTAGAGACTGGAAGGAGAAGGATAAAAAATGTTCTCCAGTCATACTATTACTATAACAGTTTTTATTCCAATGTGATAAATTATAATTTATTGACATATTAACTTGTATCATGTATCCTGACTTTAAGTGTATCCACCACACCCTAGATGGCGTATCTAAATATGTCGTATCATAAGGAACAAGACTTTATATGGTTTAGCGATGGGGATCTGAACGGTTTCTGAGAAATAAGGCCGTCAATGAAACGGAGGGGCTGGGGCAGGGCCCCGGCGCACCCTCTAGGTTTAGGTCACTGAAAGCGTCCTATCATAAGGAACAAGAATATATATAATGTTTAGGGGTGATGATCTAAGCAGTTTCTCAGATATAAGGCTTTTTCTAAAGCGGAGGGGGTCGGACAAGGCCCGGACCCGACCAAAATTAACCCTGCCATCTCGTGAACAAGTCCTTGAAATGAAGACCCCCCTAAACCCCACTTTATATAGAGAAAACTGGGGTTTAAGGGGGTATACATTATTTTTCTTATTTCTACTCGAAGACATAGGTTGTGTATACTCGTTAGAACCGCCTGAATGAGGCGGTTCAAACAAGCACCCACAACCTATGTTTTAAGCATTTATAAGAAAAATAATAAGGATTTTCATCAGAAAAATAGCCATTTTGGAGATGTAAAAATTCACTATGTCGTACGGGTGAGTTATCGTAATGGCTATCGCACGCCCGCATCATGTAAGAAGCTATGTTACAAATTTGGTTTCATTCCTTCAACTTGTTAAGGAGATAGCGTGACGGGTGGACAGACAGATGGATGGACGGACGGACAGACGGAGGCATTCACAATATCCCCTAAAGCTTTAAAAAAAAACATGGGGATAATAACTAGACCCTAATGGAAACATCAATAGCGAAATCCCAAAAGGAAAGTTACTTTCCCACGCAATGGCCAATTGGCAATCCAAAACAAAAAGATATAAGCGATACACACTCAAAGACAAACCGTAACAAAAATAAACAGCGACAGAAGAACCACCTTGGAATTTTCAAAAACTCAGTTTTCGCTTCCCTGCTCACTGTCGCATGGACAAATCGACAGCCGCAAAAATGTCATTCACCCCTTAACCATTGTGTTGATTATATTTTACATATTTTCTGATCCTCTGGGATAATTGATGTCCTTGTAGAAATATGAAAATACTGATTAGGCCAAACTGGCCGAAACAAGCTAGTTTGGCAGAGCAAGTTTTGAACACTAAACCACTTTTGGATCACTGGTGCATTTATTTCTTCCAACGTATATCCTTTTTATAGATCATTTATAACTTCACAAACACTTACCTGCTTTGACAAGGTTTAGTCATACATTTAGTCATAACAAAATCCATGCAAAGGAAATAGGTAACCGCCCTATTAATCGTTTCAGTCTGAATGAATTTATTCATCATGGTTATTAGCACAGAGCATTAATTGCGACACGCAGAGTGCTCCATAATACATGTAATCGCTGTGCTTGCTATTTGTGCTTCAGTGCTACCCTAAGATTTACATCTTCGCCATGCTACGATAAAAATTAGTTGATGTAATTTGCGATAACCAAATGTGCTGACCAGACTGTTGCCTTACAGTCGCTTCAGCACGTTTTGTCCAATGCATGGGTAGTACAATATATCCTATGTGTATACCTAAGCTTTGAACCCTCTTGCGGCAATGTGCAGCTGATCAAGCTTATGCTTACCTGGTCGCAGAGCGGAATCGTTGTTTTCTCGTCGGCGCCCTATATTCTGTCAAACTGTAATTTGCTAAGCTTGTTCACTCAAGAGAAACAGGAGCGCTACATGGACCCGTTTTCAATGCTAAAAAACACTATATGATTTTGACCCCCTTGAACCTAACTTTTATGTTGTATAACTGTTTTTTTTTTGTTGTTGTTGTTGTTGTTTTTGTTGGATTTGATGTTTAACGTCCCCGTCAACACTATAAAGGTAATTTTGGAGACGTTGCTTCCAATTTTGTAAGACTTTTTACCCGACAGTGAGATGAAATGATATCTCAAGCCCTTTTGCCCAATGAAACCAATAGAGTTTATAAGCAAGGACGGTCCGACTCGCACCGCTTTGCCTGGGCAGGCTTAGATCCTCTAAGCGGTTTACCAGTACTGTGTGCAGTCTTATGTAGCTCTGCGTGGAAGCATCATGCAGCTCATTTATTTCTTCAAGCCTCGATGGGCGGGGGCAAGTTGTTGTT
Organism: Lucinisca nassula; assembly: GCA_963580285.1. Classification (NCBI taxonomy): domain Eukaryota; kingdom Metazoa; phylum Mollusca; class Bivalvia; order Lucinida; family Lucinidae; genus Lucinisca; species Lucinisca nassula. The sequence continues at coordinate 119,171,649 of OY757017.1, forward strand.
GTATAACTCGGGGTTACAGGGGTACCACAATATAGATGTGGGTTCTCGTTAGAGCCGCATCGGCGAGGTTGTTCTAAAGAGTACCGACAATCAAAATTACAATTTTTCATCTTAAAATTTTCATCTTTTTTTCGGCGGTAAAGTTTACAATGCATTTTAATAGACGTGTTTTCGTAATGGTATGGCATTTCTTAACTGATTTCAAAAAGTGCTGTTGCCCTTATATTGTTCATTCTGCGTAGCCTGGCACAATACGAATGCCTCATTTTAAGTCCTTATTGATGCGATTCTGATGCTGTCATTTTATCTGCTTCATAACAGAAGTGAAGATGATCAGGAATCGAAACTATTAACCCATAGCTCCCATCCGAGACCCCAAAGGAAAAGAAACACAAACATGCAAAAACTAGACCCTAATGGAAACATCAATAGCGGAAAGCCAAATAGACAGTTACTTGACAACTGGCTATCAAAACAGAAAGAAAGTTAAGCGATACACACACTCAAAGACAAACCATAAAAAGGTAAACCGCGACAGACGAACCGACTTGGAATTGTCAGTAAAACGAATTCAACTGTGTGTGTGTGTGGGGGGGGGGTAAATCTATTTTACGCGGCCGCAGTCCTCGTCCTTTCTTCCGTCACGATTTAGACAAACAATTTGTTCAGTCCGAATGAAGGCCTTCTAACTCATCTGTGCAACATCTCTTTGAACACAAAAACTCAAACAACCACGGAGATGAAAAAACGGTGAGGACTCGACAGCAAGAAACCACTGAAATGCTTGAGTAAAAGATATCCAACAGTTAGATTCCGATGGACCCGACACTGTAATCACCCAGTCATTTCTTTCTGTTGTATATGTTATTTATATGTAATGCTTTGTAGCGCCACTTAGTGTTCACTCCACGCTTAGTGTTCAGCATGGACACTAAGCGTTGATGGTGAACATTAAGCGTTGCCACTGTCAACGCTTAGTGTTCATTTTGCCAAATGAACACTAAGCGTCGATCATGTAGATTGGAATGCAGTATCAACCGCTAGTGTTCATTTTCTAGTATGAAAAAAGTAATTTAGCCTTATTACACGAATACTTCTTGATGTATGAACATCAAACTTCAGTATTACGAGACAGTACGACCCGACATTTGACCAGAGAAACGAATGTCATCATGAACTATATTTCGTGGTCCAGTGATTTTGCCTTACAACACGAGGACCTTATGGTATATGAACATCATAACTTGGTATTATGAGTCAATATGGCCCGATATTTGTCTTCAAAATAAATGTAGGTCACTATGACCTATATTTCATGGTCCAGTGATTTTGCCTTTTAACGCGAAGACGTTTTGGTATATGAACATCATAACTTGGTGTTATGAGTCAGTATGAAACGATACGAACGATAGGAACGATGCGAAAAGGTAACGACGATCCAATAATCATAATCATGACGGTGAAATATGCCTTACTAACCAATGAGTGAGTGTGAGTGAGTTTTAGTTTTACGTCCCACCATCAGCTAGGCTCATACGGAGACGGGACCTCGGTTTAAAGACTCATCCGAAAGTCTGGAGAAGCCCGGGATCGATCCTGTGATCCCTGGTTTACAAGGCGAGTAGCGTAACCACTGCACCACGGATGCTTCTTGCTAACCAATGATTGGTATTATAGTAATAACGGTACTACCTGTCAAACCTACCTGTGGTGGTTTATTATTTTACGTCACTGTCAACTTATCTTCCGAGAGCTATATATAGGTTGACAGGTTGTACCGTTATTACTATAATGCCCATCATTGGTTAGGAAGACAGCTTTTACCATTACAACTATCAGTTTTGAAGCGTCGCTACCTTTTCGCGATGGTAGACAGTCCTCAACAACTAAAACACTCGCTGACGTCACTCTCAACTTATTGTCCGAGGACTGTATAGCTGATCTGTTCTTGTATTGTTATGATAGACATTTACCGTTGATTACCAATCTGAAATCACTGACGCTTTTAGCTCTACTTCTAGATATTTAAATGACTTGTTAGATATTGACTATTCTTGCGTCGATGGTTTGATCAGTCAAATTTATCTCCCCCCCCCCCCCCCCGAACTTCCGTTAAATAAAGCTATTTCCTCTGATACAGAGGCCCACTTTTTGATTTACATTCGTCTATTGTGGGTGGTTTTGTTTCCTGCAAAATTTAAGCCCATCGTGTGGTGGGATATAAAAAGCAAAGATTTCAGACTTAAAACTATATAACCGCAATGACTTCAGCACCCAATTTCGTAAAACCATTCTTCGATATAAAAAGATTGGGTAAAACATGGATATTATACGACAGACTGCATGCATGGTAGTTAACCCAATCACGGTTGGCATATTTGCTTCCCTCTTTAATTGCACGCCGGTGGGTCAGGCCTCAGATTCTATGACGGCTCCAACGTAAAGGCTTATTGAAAATTAGAGAGATAATGTTGGTTTAAACAATATTTTATTTCGATCTTTGATACATTTACAATACACATACATTAGTACGATGTGGCTAAAGGATCTGACAGTAAGCCTTGTGGCTTATAGACGTCATCTCCTGAGATAATGTTGGTTGGTGCCTGATGCTCTGTCTCTGGTCGGGCTCATCGGAGTCTAACTGTTGGTTTTCTTTTGCTCCAGCATTTCAGTGGTTTCTTGCTGTCGAGTCCTCACCGTTGTCTCACCTCTGTGGTTCTTTGATTTTTGTGTTCATTGAGATGTTGCACTGATGAGTTAGCAGGCCTTCATGCGGACTGAACAAATTATTTGTCTAAATCGCGACGGAAGTAAGGGCGAGGATTGTGGCCACGTAAAATCGATTTAAGCCCCCCAGTGAAAATCTTCCACTGACCGTTCCAAGGCGGCTCTTCTGTGGCGATTTTTTATGTTGTTGTTTGTTACTTACTGTGTGTATCACTTGTGTCTTTTGGTTGTGGATGGCCATATGGCCATTTTGTGGGAAAGTAACTGTCCTTATGGCCTTCCTTTGTTTAGGTTTCCATTATGGTCTGGTCGCTTAATGTTTGTATTTCTTTCCCTTTGGTGTCTTTTATGGGTGGAGTAAGTTAATTGTATCAATTCCTGATCTTTGTTTTACTTCTACTTAACTTTGCAGTGAAACTTCAATGGCTCCAACACCGAAGGTTAGTTTACCATGGCTGTGTTCTAGATTATGACCTCTAGCCCAACCCCGGGGCATGCACCCATGGGTCTGTTCTCTTGGAAAATAAAAAGACTCTCCCATGTACTTAAGTCCAAAATATGAGTACTCTGTGATGCGTGACTGTTGAAATCGCAAACGCAAAAGCGGACGACCGATGTGACATCAATAGCTCTCATTGTACTTCATTGTATTTGGCGAGCTAATGCCATGGTGAACAATAAGCGCTGGGATCGCACACACTAAGCGTTGATGGTGAACACTAAGCGTACTGCAACGCTTAGTGTCCATGGTGAACACTGAGCGTCGAGTGAACATTAAGCGTTAATACAATTGTAGTTACAATGCTTTAACCCTTTTTGTACCAAATGGAATATTCCACCTTATATGTAGCAGGAGACCATTTCAAAATTTAAGGGTGTCAGGTTGTTTAATCATCAAAATTTATTTGGAAAATGGCATTACTTTTTGCAAACAGTGGAGGCCCTGATCAGACGCTACCTTCTGTGGCGTCTGATCTGGGCCTGCACTGTTTGCCAGGGTACCCATTTTGGGGTTTCTGGTACTAAATCGGTTAATTATCCCACCGTTTGTCGAAGCAAAGCGGGGATAGTGTTATCGCTTCCATCCGTCTATCCGTCTGTCAGTCCGGCTATCTCCTGTTACATCGGTATTCGGAATTCGACCAAATTTAGTGCCAAAATTGCTTTCATGAGTGGGGTGTGCAAGGGCATATTTTTGGTCCCGCCCCAGAGGCCCTGGCGAGGATTCAAAATGTCTTCAACAATTCAGTTGTTTTTTCAGATCATAGTCTTGTGGCTTATCAAATCGACGAGGGTGACAAGTAGAATATAAAACAAATCAAATGTTTACCCTGGGGCAAGATTAGGTCCAATATGACATTAATTTTTGAATGTTGTATATTTGCAATTTCGGTCAATTGCTGTGGGAATTTGCGATCTGCACGATCTAGGTGCTTTTCCTCTTGGTGTCATTAGTAGTTGTGTTCTATGGTTATGAAAAGTCCTAGTCATATTCATTCGTGTGGTAATGTTACATACACATTCCCCTTTATGCGATTGCTCTGTCAAACGTGTTGATTGTACGAGTAGAGATGATGCTGTCGAGCCCTCACCGTTGTTTCATCTCTGTGGTTGTTTGATTTTTTGTTCACGGAGGTGATGCACGGATGAGTTAGGAGGCCTTCTTGTACACTGAACAAATTATTTGTTTAAATCGCGACGGAAATTAGGGCGAGGGTTGTGGCCACGTAAAATAGATTTAAGCCCCCCCCCCCTGGTTGAATTCGTTTCACTGACCGTTCCAAGGCGGTTTTTCTGTCGTGGTTTATTTTTTGTTTATGGTTTGTCTTTGAGTGTATATCGCTTATATTATTTTGCGTTGGGTAACCAAATGGCCATTTTGTGGGAAAGTAACTGTCCTTTTTGGCTTTCCGCTTGTGATGTTTCCATTAGGGTCTAGTTGTTTCATGTTAAACTTTGTGTTTCTTACCCTTGGTGTCTCCGATGGGAGCTGTGGGTTAATAGAATCGATTCCTGGATGATTCCTGATCATTGTCTTCACTTCTATTTAACATTTATACATCGGCATAGTTTGCAAGGAAAATATCTTAGGCGCCGTTTGTGTAGATTTGTTTGTTACACGGTCTTTTTGGACTATAACATTTGAGCATATGAATAGTTTGCAAGGAAAACACCTTAGGGGCCGTTTGTGTAGATTTGCTACACGGTCTTTTTGGACTATAACATTTGAACATATGAATAGTTTGCAAGGAAAAGACCTTAAGGGCCGTTTGTGTAGATTTGTTACACGGTCTTTTTGGACAATACTATTTAAGCATAGGAATAGTTTGCAAGGAAAATGTCTTGGGCGGCGTTTGTATAGATGAATCCATGGCTACTTGATACCCCTTTTCACACTCTTAGGAAAATGGAAATGGAGGCAATGATCAGGAATCGATACATTTAACCCACAGCTCCCATCAGAGACACCAAAGGGAAAGAAAGAGACATTTACTTATGTATCCCTGCTGACACTAGCTTGGCATTGATAAGTTGGAACAGCAGTATGACCAAGCTTAACCCCACACCAATACATTATGAAAACACGCTTATACAAGTACATTGTAAATATTATCGCCGAAAACAACATAATTTTAAGATGAAAAATGTGATATTTTCCTTATTTAAGCTCAAAATATAGATAGTGGACACACGTTATTACCCCCTCATCGAACCGGTTTTAACGAGTATCCACAATCTATATTTAGATCAGAAATAAGAAAAATACGGTGATGAGGCGGTTCTTAAACACGTGTATCCACTATCTATGTTTTGAGCCGAAAAATGAAAAATATGGTTTACCCATGTAAACCCCAGTTTTATTATATAAACATTGGGTTTAAGGGGATCAGAATTATATAGGAATGTTTTCGTGATGAGAACATAAAACAATTAGAGGTTGAGGTACATGTATCTGCTGACATCAGCATAACATTTTTGATTGTTATTTTCCTGGCGGCATAGGACTACGTTTTTCAATATATAGGAAGGAAGCCTCTTAAAGACCTGCATGTTTCCCATTGAAAATCCCTTGAAGGTATATATTTCAAACACTTGAAGATAAATATTCTGATTTTATGTTCAGATTGCTATGCCAGAATATGCTGATTGATGGCACAGTTTAACTATTTGGTATATAGTAAAACGGTTATAAATATACGACATTTTTTCATGTGACAAACCTTGTGCTCTCTTCGCCTTATCCTGCCTGCTTATTACATTATTTTGTTTGTTTTGGTTTCCTGATACATTTGCTTGAGAGTCACACACACGCGCACGCACACACGCACACAGTTCTAGCTATTGCGCAAAAGTTTCGTAAGGAAATGATTTTTGCCGTTCTAAAGTGTGATGCAAATATATATAATTGGTTTTCTTAGCTACTTACACATGTCGAGGACGCGTGCTTGTTTATTAATATAAAGTTTCCCCGTATACAATAACTGACCTAAATATTGGGACAGACAAGACTAAGCAAACATTGTAGACCCAGATCCGACTGCTCCTGAATTGTGATCAGGATAGGATCTACACGCTTTGCCATTCCTACTGCACTTTTTGGACTTCTTTCTGGATTGACAAGTTTAGCAGGAATTCAGAAAAGCATCAAAATGTCCATTTATGGGGGATTTTTACGTTAGTATTGCATGTAAAACGTTTTAATCTGCCGAGTTTGTCATATTCAGGAAAATATTACACTCTTGAGGTTTTTATATTAATCACAAGTAAATGACACAATTTAACTGTTACTTTTAGTAAGCAATGGCTATAGATTTTAAGATGTACCCGACTTAGCTAGAAATATGAACTCCCTTTACTTCCTCACTGCTACTCTGTGATGCAGGCGTCAGTACGTAACATCAATTTTCATTGGCTGGTATTCGATTTTATGCATCTTGCAGCGCCTGCCGCTTCATGCAAACATTACGCAAACACGCCTATACAAATACATTGCCACATTTATCGCCGAAAAAACGAAAATTTTATGATGAAAAATTGTGATTTTTTTTTATTTCTGCTCAAAATTCAGATTGTGGGCACTCGAGGCGGTTCTAACGAGTACCCACAATCTATATTTTAGAGCAGAAATAAGAAAAATTAAGGTATACCCCAGGAAAACCCAGTTTTACTATATAAAAGTGGGGACCAAGGGGGTCAAAATTATATAGGCGTGTTTTCGTGATAGTAGTACAATATTTATTAGTGGAGGAAGATATGATATTTGATTTATGATCGTAAAACCGACGATATAGCTCTTCGAATAACAATTTTCAATACATGTATCCATACGCTAATGCACGTTTGTTGTTTTGTTTAACTAAGTTCGTTTTACACAAAATGGCAAGAGCACAAAACTGCGCATCACGAAAACACGCCTTTGTAATTTTTGAGGCCCCCCTGAACCCCACGGTGGAACCTTATTTGTCTAAAGTAGAAGCAAAAAAACAAAGATCAGGAATCGATACAATTAACCCACCCTACCCATCAAAGACACCAAAGGGAAAGAAAAACAAACACGAAGCGACCAGACAACAACGGAAACCTAAACAAAGGATGGCCACAAGGACAGTTACCTTCCCACAAAATGGCCAAATGGCCATCCGGAACAAAAAGACACAAGCGACACACACAGTAAGTAGTAAGAAACAACAACATAAATAAACTGCCACAGAAGAACCGCATTGGAACGGTCAGTGGAAAGAATTCATCTGGGGGGCTTAAATCGATTTTACATGGCCATAATCCTCGCCCTTACCTCTGTCGTGGTATACACTAATTTTGTTTAGTCCGCATGAAGGCTTCCTAACTCATCAGCGTAACATCTCCGAGATCATATATATCAAAACCGACAGAGATGAAACAAGGTTGAGGACTCGACAGCGTACAACAACAGAATTGCTGGAGCAAAAGAAAACCAACAGTTAGACTCCGAGGGGCCCGACCAAAGACAGAGCATCAGGCGCAATCTATAGTTTGAACAGAAATAAGAAAAATATCACAATTTTCATCACAATTTTTCATCTTCAAGTTTTCGTTCTTTTCGGCGGTAAAGATTACAATGTATTTGTATAGACATGTTTTCGTAATGTTAAACGCAAATGCCAACCAATGGAAAGTGGCGCCGCGTCACATATACGAGTAGCTGGAACCATTAAAGGGCTAGTCTAAGTGCATTAGAATAGCCCTTAATGGCTCCAGCTACCCGTTATTGTTCGAAAGGTTTTCGAGCAAATGAAAAACGACTGCACATCGGGCTATGAGTTGTTTCCTTTATTAACAACAGTAATATATTGTTACGAATATGCACGGAAGTAACGTAAGCACATACTGGAATAAATATTTAAAGTGCAATATGTAATACACTGGTATACTTATGTAAAAGCTGCTGACATATTTGTCTGCAAAACAGTATTAGTATATAAAATGATCCAAGTTGTAACAAGAGCCAACTAACGATATTTGTTATTTTCGAACTGACTTCCGGTGTTTCCGCGACAAGCGTCCCCACCATTCGACATTATTCAAAATAGTAAAACAACACGCCATTTAACAAAAAAGAGATAATGCTTGTTTCATTGCTTAAGCATTGAAACGGTATGACGTTTGTGAACAAGATTATGAGTAAATAATAAAAATGAAGGCAATGATGTGTTTGTTTGACTTGATGTTTAACGTCCCCGTCAACAATATATAGGTCATTTTGGATACGTTGCTTCCAATTTTGTGGGACTTTTACCCGACATTGAGATGAAATATCATCTCAAGCCCTGTCGCCCAATGAAACCAATAGGGTTTATAAGCAGGGACCGTCGGAGTCGCAACGCTTTGCCTGGACAGGCCTAGATCCTCTAAAGTTTACCAGTACTCGTGTGCCGTCGGATCCAGCTCTGCGTGGAAGCATCGTGCAGCCCATTTATTTCGTCAAGCCCCGAAGGCAATGATGAGAGATCGATACAATAACCTCACATCCCGCATCAGAAACACCAAAGGGATAGAAACACAAACACGAAGCAACCAAACCCCAGTGAAAACATCAATAGCGAATAGCCGAAAGGGCAGTTTTTCCCCACAAAATGGCCAAAACGGCCATACAAACGAAAATGTATAAACAGTACACACATGCAAACAAATACTATAACGAATGAGCCGCGGTACAGCAATTCCAACAATTTACATTTGCAAACAGGAAGAATCACATCAGCCTGTGCATCCATATAGTTTGACCAGAGACTTCTCATGCTGCTTGAAGGAGCAATGGGCCCATAACTTTCCTTAAAGCGCACAGCAAAGTCTCTGATCAGACTGTGCGGAAGCGCAGGCTGATCCGAGTTTTGTTCGGTACACATGTAAATTGTAGGAAATGCTGTGCCCCGACTCAAATAATAAACCACGACAGAAGAACCGCTTTGAACGTCAGCAAAACGTATTTTTGAATAAAACCCGTCCAATTAAAGTAATATTTTTGCGTGTCATGCGATCAGCAATATGATGCTAATGTAAAGTTTTGTTTTATATGTTAGTATGTACATGCAAAGTTGCGGACAGATCACGCCAACACGCCAATATAATTTTAACACCCTTAAACCTGACTTTTATACAGTAAAACTGGGGTTTACAAGTGTATCCATTTCTGCTCGAAATGATCTAAATTTCGGGTATTTATTAGTGACGCCATAACCAAGACGGTTCTAACGAGTACCCAGTCTACATTTTGAGCAGAAGTACGGACACTATCAGAGTTTTTGTTTATCTGAACAATTTCTGTTTTGGTAGCAAAATGTTAATATATTTGAATAGGTGCGTTTTCAATATGTTAATCTACAAGACAAAACGCAAATAGTACATTGGAAAAACCACTTAAAGGGCAACACAGTGCACTTTTGACTAAGGAAAGTGACAGTGGAGGAATCTGCAACAAATCACTGCGAGGAAGAGCGTCACAAGTCACGTAAAAAAGCCGCTTTTTTAGGCCGAACGTATTTCAATTAAGGACAAATTCTGAATTATTACTATTTTCAACGTAACAATCGCTGTGTTGGGACACCAAAGTTATTGTTATTAATAGAAATTAGCCGCGCTATTTTTATCGATCAGTTTTATAGTTATTAATTGGAAACAGTCGTGCTATTTTTATGGACTTTACATGTGGGTTAGGGTGTTGTATGTGGCAAACACTGAATGCCCAGGTCAGACGCTGCGAAATGCGGCGTCTGCTCAACCGGCTGCTGTGGAATTGTCTCAACATTAAAATTCAGTGTTTAAAATAGATGACAGCATGTCATTATATGTCTGAAATAGATTACAGTATTTCTACACAGAATGTACAATCTAAGGTTTCAAGTTATTCCTTTTGATTCCGGCATATGTTACTGCGTAATCTCGGAACACCAAAAAAACATTATCCGTTACAACCCTAAAACCCGATAGACAGTGTTGATCCTAGTGTGATGGATCTAAGCCATCATGTCGGCCTATGCATTGCTTACCATTTATCTAGACGCCCTATTTAGTAGAATGGACGTGCCCAACTTCGGTGATGGAAGATTTCTCTCCAGAAAATCAAGGGTGAGAGGGTATGAGGGTAAATAAATCAAAGTATTAACAACACTGGTTGGCCAATTGCCTCTGGGTGCATGCTTGGAAAATAATCATAAACGGGGACTTGGACTGGTTCGGTAGACCCTTTAGTTCTTGTACTTAACGCAAACAGCGTAGATCCTGATCAGACGCCGCGTTCTGCGGCATCTGATCTGGGTCTACACTATATACCAAACCCAATACATGATTTCAGCATAGATTTAACACTCAGAACAAACAACGCGGGTAGCTTTGTGATGGGTGCCTTTAGCACGCATGTTCAATTGACTTCGGGTGGAATTCGTTTCCGCTGACCGTTCCAAGACGGTTCTTCTGTCGCGGTTTATTTTTGCTATGGGTTGTCTATGGTTTGGGTGTTTGTGTCGCTTGTATTATTTTAATTTGGATAACCTATTGGCCATCTGGTGGGAAAGTAACTGTCCTTTTGGCTTTCCGCTGTTGATGTTTCCATTAGGGTCTGTTGTTTCATGTTTGTGTTTCTTTCCCTTTGATGTCGGTAATGGGATCTGAGGGTTAATTGTATCGATTCCTGATCATTGCCTCCACTTCTATTTCATGATGTACAAATTATATATATGAGCCCCGCCAAGCGAATTTGGGTCTTCGAGCATTCCGTCATGACAAGTTTTAACTGCGCATGCCCAGCCATTTAGAAGGGCCAGGGATATGGCTTTTTGTCTGAAGGTTCCTCTTGATTCAATGCTTGTATGAGCGAGCAGCGAAGGTTCTGGCGAGACTGCGCGGATGCGCAGGCTCGCCTGAACCTTCGCTGCTCGCATAGGCGATAAGTACCAAAATCGCTTGACGGGGCCCATATATGAACAGTAGCAGCATATGTCACGCCTGGTAAACTCGTAAGGGGTAGTCGGCGACTATGCACTCAAAATCATTCCGGCAACTTCTGACCTTGACTTATTTTACATGTTACATGAAAATATCAACAAAAATGTCAATTCTCTCAGCTTTTGAAAAATCAGGCAATGCTATTCTCACCAACTTTCATATCTGCGTAAAAAAAGGTGTGGATATGAAAAAGCAAGCGGTCGGGTTCTTAACTTCTTCCAGAGGAAGTGATTCACATATTAATTCAGTTCTGACATATTATCTAGCGCGAATGAGGGCATTTTCAGCTACCCGGGCTATGTAAAACTTGTCTAACATGCCAAATAAGACGTAATTCGAATTACTTCCGTGTTGAAATACCAAAGCTGCATAATTACCACTTGATTTGTTCTAGGGGCTTAAATGTTTGTGCCGATTTCGACTTAAACTTAGCCATTTGTGGGAGAGTGTCTGTCTTCTTTACTTTCCGCTGTGGGGTTTTGTTATTTCACGTTTGTGTTTATTTACGTATCTTTGGTGTCTCTTGTGTGTGTGGCAGGGGTTGGATTGATTGATTTGTTTCCTGATCATTGCCTTCGCTTCTATTTCCCGAGGCCCGATTACGCATTACAGGAATATTACCCACTATGGGGACAGGACAAGTGCAAATGCTGAGTGCGAAGTTAAACTTACCGAAAGGGAATATAGGAATCCTACATGGGTATGAGGGGTTAATAGAAGCTCCCTCCCGTTGGTCACTGTCCGGCATCACGTGGCCTGCCGTATTATGCCAGCCAGTGATCCCCAGGGCCATGTCTTTATATGTACCCATGTAAGGATCTTTTTCTTCCATATATTTCATTTCTGAGAATATTTTTATGCAGTCATTTCGATTGTCGATGATAATAATGCAGCGTTTGTGACGTCATTGTACGTGAAATGAAATGAATAGTAATGAATGCGTGCTTGACACCCTTTTCAACAAGCGCAGATCAAACACGTGAAAATTCTCGATTATCCTTTCCTTGGGCAGGATAAGCTGGGAGGGATAAGAATTTCTATCCCGGGTTTAAATTCAGGATGTCCTTATCTTGTGTGCAAGAAGCTGAGATCCAAACGACCAAGTATTCTGTCTATCGCATAACATAAACATAATGCCCTCAAACTGGGGTTTAAGAGATACAGTATTTCAAATTTGCATTTGCAAGAGTGTCTAGTCATGTGTTACTAACTGACTTGACACTCGTAATAAACTTTAACTGCTAGACTTCTTAATCAGGGTTATCGGTAGCATAATCTACGCAAATCCTTTTCAAAATTTTATAGACGTCATTCACATTTAATTTCATAATTCAATGTTGGACTTAAATCTCTTCTGCAACAAGGTCTATCCGAACCAGAATGTTTTGGTGATTTAGTATGGCATTCGTTTCTGCTGACCGTTCCAAAGCGGTTCTTCTATCGCGGTTTAGTTTTGTTATGGTTTGTCTTTGGGTGTTTGTGCCGCTTACATTTTTTTTTTATTTTTGATAGCCTATTGCCATTTTGTGGGAAAGTAACTGTCCTTTTGGCTTTCCGCTATTGATGTTCCAATTAGGGTCTGTTGTTTCATGTTTGTGTTTCTTTCCCTTTGGTGTCTCCGATGGGAGCTGTGGGTTGATTGTATCGATTCCTGATCATTTCCTCCACTTCTATTTTACCATGAATTAGAGATTATCTTATTTTATGAAATGTTGGTTGGTGCCTAATGCTCAGTCTCTAGTTGGGCCCATGGGTTTTCTTTTGTTCCAGCATTTCAGTGGTTTCTTGCTGTCGAGTCCTCATCGTTACTTTATCTTTGTGGTTGATTGATTTTTTGTCTTCACGGAGATGTTGCACTGATGGGTAAGAAGGCGTTCATGTGGACTTAACAAACTATTTATCTAAATCGCGACGGAAGTAAGGGCGAGGATTATTGCCACGTAAAATCGATTTAAGCCACCCCCACCCCCTCCCAAGGTGGAATTCGTTTCAATGAACGCTCCAATGCGGTTCTTCTGTCGTGGTTTATTTTTGTTATGGCTTGTCTTTGTGTGTATGTATCGCATAAATATATATTTTTTGTTTTGGGTTGCCAGTTGGCCATTTTGTGGGAAATTAACTGTCATTTTGGCTTTCCGCTAGTGATGTTTCCATTAGGGTATAGTTACTTCATGTTTGTGTTTCTTTCCCTTTCTCTTTCCTCTGATGGGAGCTGTGGGTTAATTGTATCGATTCCTGATCATTGCCTTCACTTCTACTTTTCATGGCATAGCATGAATTTTATATGTAAACCTTAAATTACCGTAGGCTCAGTGACTGTGGCTGTTCCGAAACTATTAAAAAAAATGGCTAGGAAAAGACACAATCAAAGAATACAGCCTACTAACAGCACCAAGAGGGAAAAAAACTAACACTGTGGAAACAAAGAAAAGGAAAACAAAACCGAATCAGCAACAGCATATCAACCAGAGCCCTACAAGAGGTGATCAAGGTTTAGCAAGCAAAATTAAGGAAAAATAAATAAATAATGAGCCAGCACATGACAAAACCTACAATAAGACATGTGCGCCCAACGAAGACTCAGATCAGCCTGCGCATCCGCGCAATCTGATCAGAATCTTCGTTGTGTGCTCTAAGGATAGCTAAGGGCTCAATGCTCCTTCATGCAGAAAGAGAAGTCTCTGGTTAGACTATATGGATGCGCAGGCTGATCGGAGTCTTCTGTGGGCGCACATGTCTTACTGTAGGCTTTGTCGTGCACTGGCTCTAACAAAACTTATATGCAACAAATGAAGAGCCAATCCAAAATCCGACAAAACTACATATAAAATCAACAACATTAGAAACACCGCCTTAAAGCGGTCAGTATCGAAAACCACTGGGGAGTTTAAATCGATACTGAGAGCTGAAGCCTCACTCTAGACTCTAATACTATTTGCAACACACAAAATAGTTGGCCAAACTGAAGATAACTAACTTAATCAGTAGTCTATCACAGAATAACATGCAAATTAGACCAAACCGAAATACAAATCAAATTGAATAACTTTGATGAATTAAATATGAGGGCTCATAGCTTGTACCATAAACTGTAAGCTGGAGTTAAAGAAAACCACCGGGTGTACCACGAAGAGTCAGATCAAAGACAAATCACCAGGCACCAACCAGTTTTAAAATAAAGTTGGGGCCGTCATCTAGTAGGAGCCAAGGACCTCCAACCCTACCGCCGTGCAATGAAAGAGGGAAGCATCCCAGCAGGCAAACGTCGTCAGGGCAACGTCAAATCAACGTCGGTGCAACGTCTTGCCCCGACGTCGATGTGACGTTGCACCAAAGTCATAACGTTGTACCGACGTTTATGTGACGTCACAATTACGTCATGTGCCTGCTGGGATAGTCATCAACCATAACTGGGTTAAAAACTAGGCATATCGCCTGTCGCATAACACTTATACTGTAGTTCATTCTTAAATGGCGAATAATTATCTTTTTGTATAAATTATTGTTGTGATTATGAGTTCACGGGGGTCACAATCATAAAAAAGTATTTCGTGATGCTTACAGGATTTTCAATGAAATTTAGAGGATTCTCATTTAAGTAGAAAACGAAACCGTAACTGTTTCAACAGTTCAAATAAGATGTTTGAATTTCACGCTTTGTAATTTCGATGTATCATCCAAAAAATCATGTGTTATCTGTTTTTATTTTTTTTTTTTTTTCGATGCCAGTTAGCTGTATGTTATTCGTGTCTGTCAGAAATTATGTCGCCAGGCATGCCCACACGTCATTCAGGCGCTGATGCCCTCACTTTTAGCGCTTACGGAACGCAAATAATAATTTTACGAGTTTTTGTTTTCTTTTGGTGTGCGTTTGGTGAAGTAAAAATCGATATTACACTGACAAAATGAAATCACATTAAACAAGCCAATGTCATATCTTCTATGAAATGATTATCCATTGGATTCATAACGGCCTGATTCATAAATATTTTCAAAATTCCAAAATGGAATCAGTGATCCTAAAAGAAAATAAACCTGTCCTTATATATATGAGAAAACTAGGTATTACAGGAGTATTTGTTGTTTCTAGTATTTCTGCTCCGAATCATAGATTGTAGGTGCTCGTCAGAACCGCCTCCATTAGGGGATTTTAACGATCACCTATACTATACGCTTTGGGGAAGAAATTAGAATAGAAAAAATATTACAAATTTTCATCATAAAATACCAAGTTTTCGAGATATAAATGAATGCAATAGATCGCACGTGTTTGTTTGCCAAATAAACTAGCCGTCTGTGGCTAGGATTGCAACAATCAAGAATAATATAACTTCTAAACTAATGATGTTTTTAAGTGAATACTGCCACAGTTTAAGGACTATCGTCTTGTAAAAGTTTTTGTATTATCATCGGAAAGAACATTTCTGTTACGCGCTTGTGATTTTGATGGTCACGGAATGGATAAAACTATTTGGAGTTGTTCCAATCACGTGTGATACAAGCGTGGTGGCATACGTGTTGTATCTGCCGTATAACCGTAAATGAATCCTGCTTATTTGTTCTGCCATTGGACATGTAACTGCACATTTTTTCCTATTTGTTTTTTCTTTTCGTGGATAATCCCATTATTCGTGCGCCATCCTATGGCGTTTATATTTCGCAATTAATTCGATTTGCTAGAGTCTGTAGTCATGTAACTGACTTCAACACTCGTAATAAATTATTAACGGCTAAACTTCTTAATCAGGGTTATCGGTACCATAAACTACGCAAAGCCTTTTCAAAATTTTATAGACGCCATTCTGATTTAATTTCAAAATTCAATATTGGACTTAAATCTCTTCTGCAACAAGGTCTATCGGAACCCGAATTTTATGGTGACTTAGTATATAAATTCAGAAAAATATATAACCGCAATGACTTCAGCACCCGATTTCGTAAAATCATTCTTCGATATAAAAAGATTGGGTACAACATGGATATTATACGACAGACTGCATGCATGGTAGTTAACCCAATCACGGTTGGCAACTTTGCTTCCCTCTTTAATAGCACGCCGGTGGGTCAGGCCTCAGATTCTATGACGGCTCCAACGTAAAGGCTTATTGAAAATTAAAGAGATAATGTTGGTTGGTGCCTGATGCTCTGTCTCTGGTCGGGCTCATCGGAGTCTAACTGTTGGTTTTCTTTTGCTCCAGCATTTCAGTGGTTTCTGGCTGTCGAGTCCTCACCGTTGTCTCACCTCTGTGGTTCTTTGATTTCTGTGTTCACGGAGATGTTGCACTGATGAGTTAGGAGGCCTTCATGCGGACTGAACAAATTATTTGTCTAAATCGCGACGGAAGTAAGGGCGAGGATTGTGGCCACGTAAAATCGATTTAAGCCCCCCAGTGGAAATCTTCCACTGACCGTTCCAAGGCGGCTCTTCTGTGGCGATCTATTTATGTTGTTGTTTGTTACTTACTGTGTGTATCACTTGTGTCTTTTATTTTGGATGGCCATATGGCCATTTTGTGGGAAAGTAACTGTCCATATGGCCTTCCTTTGTTTAGGTTTCCATTATGGTCTGGTCGCTTAATGTTTGTATTTCTTTCCCTTTGGTGTCTTTTATGGACGGAGTAAGTTAATTGTATCAATTCCTGATCTTTGTTTTACTTCTACTTTTCATGTGGGCACAATTATCATTATAATGAACAGCTTGTTAGTTGTAAAAATGTTAATTCTTCTACCAAGTGCAACATCTAATTCTGTGTCATTTCTAACCCCGTGGACTGTTTCGTTACAGGCGCGTAGCCAGGCGGAAGCCCGGAAGCCCGGGCTTCAACAATATTTTGCCAAGTATGCCTTTACATAAGAATTTACAAAAAAAAATATGTCACATTTTCAGAGGCACCTGCGACTACATCATGAAACCTGAATAAACACCAGTATATAATCGAAAATGGCTATTTTAAGGTGTTTCGAGTTTGCAGTTTATCTTTAAGTGTCGGGAATCTTTAGTGTATAATATTTGTCTGCACTGCATGATTATTTTCAATGAATCACTTGCCCAGGGCACTGTACCAGATGATTAGCGACAAGCAAACGTTACCCCGGTCTATAAAAAGGTGAAAAATACGATGCAGCAAATTATAGACCAGTGTCGCTTATATGCATCTGTTGCAAAACCATGGAGCATATATTAGTCAGCAACATTAACAAGCACTTAGCCTTTGAGAGCATTCTTGCTGACTGTCAACATGGTTTCCGAAGTCAAAGGTCTTGCGAAACTCAACTAGTTCAATTCTTCCATGACATTGTGAGTAATCTGGATGGGGCCATAAATCGTGGCCACAAACAGACTGGCTTGATCATCATGGATTTCGCCAAGGCCTTTGACAAGGTACCTCACAGAAGGCTATTGTACAAATTGGACTACTATGGGATAAGAGGATCCACACATAATTGGATTAGCTCATGGCTCTCCGGGCGCTCTCAACAAGTTATACTTGATGGCCAAGCGTCTGATCCAGTCCCTGTTCTATCTGGTGTCCCACAAGGTTAGGTTCTTGGACCGGTCCTTTTCTTGGTATTCATCAATGACCTCCCTGATAATATCAGGTCATCTGTCCGTTTGTTTGCTGATGATTGTGTCCTGTATAGGGACATATATTCTCCTTCTGGCTGTCGCATTTTACAAGACGACCTGGATCGATTTGCACAATGGGAAGCAGATTGGCAGATGAAGTTCAATGTAGCCAAATGCCATTCAATGAGGGTGTCACGACAGCTTCAGGACAAGCAAATTAAGTATGATTACACATTACACCAGCAAACTTTGGAGCAATTTCATTCCGCCAAATATCTTGGTACTCGTATCTCCATTACTCACGATCTCGATTGGGGTCAACATATCTCTGAAATAACATCTAAAGCAACTAGGACCTTAGGATTCCTTAGACGTAATTTGGCTTTTGCACCTAGGCAGACAAAGGGTGTTGCATATAAAATATTGGTTCGCCCTCAGCTTGAATCTGCATCACCCATTCGGTATCCATATGTTAAAACTAAGATTCAGCAGGTGGAGAAGGTGCAGAGGACAGCTGCTCGATGGACCTGCAGACGATGGCGAAATAGAAGCAGCGTCGGTGACATGCTTGATGAGCTAGAGTGGCCATCCCTGGAGACCCGTCGTGAGCAGTCCTCCTTAACCTTCTTCTACAAGATACATTCTGGTACAGTACCAATTAACAAGGATAGGTATTTGACCCCTGCAACAGTGTCAACCCGGACAAGGGCATCAAGAGCAAATAACTCACAGTATCGTAGGTATCAGTCCTATAGTGATGCCCTGAAAAACTCTTTCTTCCCTGGAACTATTCCTCAGTGGAATAGTCTTCCTTCTTCTGTGGTGAATGCCAAGACTGCAGAGGAGTTCAAAGCCCGCACAGTATAAGATTGAGACTCAGAGGTATGCGTTTTAGGATGCCTCTGTGTTTGGATTGTAAATAGTTTTAAGGACTCATCCAGAGATGGGTTTTTTTTTGGTCTAAATTCTAAATTTAGCCACCCACCCAACTGAGGTAATGGCCAAACTTTTATGTGATCGACTCAGTATGAGAAGATAGATACAGTAAAACTTGGATGGCTCGAAGACCGATGGCTCGTTTACCATGGTTGAGTCGAACCCATTCTTGAGCCCCTAACGAAATCCTCTACATACGAAATAGTGGGGGATAATTAAGGAGATTTTAGTCTTTTATCTTGCAAATGCATGCTGTGTGTACTCATTAGAATCGCCTCACGAGGCGATTCTAATGAGTACACACAGCATACATTTTCATTATAGAACACCGAAAAGATGTCTAAAAGTATCTCGTTATACCTCCTGACAGTAAGCCTCAGTGGCTCGAACTACCCCTGTCTCGAACATATTTTCGAGGTCCCAAAGGTGTTCGAGCTATTGAAGGTCGACTGTAGATAGATAGATTACAGCAACATTTTAATGAAATGGCCTTTAGAATAACCACATGAAATAGATTCCTCAACGTGTATTTTTTGTCATTAGCCCTCAGTCCAGCAGGTCCTTAGTCTGTTTTATATACAGTCCATTTATATCATAAACATGCTCATTGTGTCATCGCGTCACAACGAGCATGTAAATGAAATAAATGCACTTCATGCATACAGTTAAAATTACTTATTTGCAAAGCGTGCAAAGCCTTGAGTGGAAAACTCAAACAGTCTGTCAATGATAATAAGAAAGTCCAAGAAACAGCCACAGTCAAAGAACACAGCTCATCTGATGTATCAGGAGGAAGAATGAATACGAAATTAACACTTAAACTTAAAAAATGAAGATACCCAGGACATGCTACAATCAAGGACACAAACCATCCAAGCCAACAACGGGATGGGAGAACACACATTGGAAGGGTGAGCAACAAAATCATTTGAGGGCTGCCTTAAAAGATCTTAATACCTGACCCTCGTTGTGGTTCTGATGCAGCTCATCTAACCAGCAAATGTTCCGTCCGTATCGTGGCGCTCTTCTTCATAAATGAACCACCAAAACCCCAAAACTTAACAGCAAACAACCAACTCCTTCCTCGTAACAGGGGATCATATTGCGACCACCAACTACTCCAAAAACTCAGATGCACGAAACCACAAAAGTAAACCACAAAAAGGCCTTAATCAGACTGTTGGCTTTATTGAAGTGTGACTTCCATACAAGCGTAAAAGTAACCGAAAAATCCAAAGAAATTGGCGAAAAAGTCGGATAAGAGACAAGTAAAAATACCCCTCCAGATGACACCAGTGGCCACCAAATTGTATTAAAATTTCAAAATTTTCCCGGGGGAGGCCCCCCGGACCCCCACCAACGAGAGGGGGTGACCCCCCTCTCGTGCTCTCCCCCCACTCGTGCCTTCGGCACTCGACCAACACCTTCGGTGTGGGCTTCAACTTCAGCATTTGCCTGGCTACGCCACTGCGTTATATGCCTTAAATTTGCCAGGAATTACCTAGTAGATTTGAAGGCAGTGCCCATGAATCGATACAATTACCCAACATTCCCCATCAGAGACACCAATGGGAAAGAAACACGAACATGAAATGGGCCCCGTCAAGCGATTTTGGTACTAATCGCCTATGCGAGCAGCGAAGGTTCTGGCGAGACTGCGCGGATGCGCAGTCTCGCCAGAACCTTCGCTGCTCGCTCATACAAGCAGTGAATCAAGAGGAACCTTCAGACAGAAAGCCAAATCCCTGGCCCCTCTGAATGGCTGGGCATGCGCAGTTAAAATTTGTCATGACGGAATGCTCGAGGACACAAATTAGCTTGGCGGGGCTAAAATAACTTAACCCTAATAAAAACATCACAAGCGGAAAGCAAAAGGACAGTCACATTCCCCCCAAAAATGGCAAAACGGCTATCCAAAATAAAAATATTTAAGCAATACAGTAGAACTCCGATGGCTCGAACACCGATGTCTCGTTTACCATGGCTGAGTCGAGCCCGTTTTTGAGTCCCTAGAGAATACCTCTATATACAAAGAATTTTGAGATAATTAAGGAGATTTTTGACTTTTATCTTGCAGATGTATGCTGTGTGTACTCATTAGAATCGCCTCGTCGGTACTCTTTGAATCGCCTCGACGAAGCGATTCTAATGTGTACACACAGCATACGTTTTTATAGAACACCGAAAAGATGTCCCAAAATTAGCCCCGTTATGCCTCCTGGCAGTAACCCACAGTGGCTCGAACTACCCCTGTCTTCAACAGATTTTCAAATTCCCAAAGGTGTTCGAGCCATTGAAGTTCGACTGTATATACATGCAAAATAGAAGTGAAATAGACGTGCGACACGGGAACCGTTATGTATTCTGACAGTCCGGAGTGTCGACGCCACGGATAATCATGGCTACTCTAAAACATAGTTAGAAAATCGAAAACAAACTCTTCCTGCATGTAGTCCTGCTGCCCATGACACGATTCTGGCCGACTCGACGTTGTTTACTTATCAGTCATTACTTGTGAACCGTTTACAGAACTTAAGCTGGGTTTATAATGCGAATGAAAGCGTTTATAACAGAATCGTGAACAATCATAAGAATCAACACATGTGTACGTGCAGTATCACATGCCCATACGAAACCATATAGATGGATTTAGCGACGGTGGAATCCTATGTTTATGACAGTCTTATAACTCGTGAATGCCTAACTTCATTTGTTGTGACAATAGCAGATACAGTAAATTGAGATGCGGATGCCGCTGCATTTCACTGAAAAACCTCGATGGGGATATCTAAATAAAAATGGACATTTTGGGCTGTAAATCACCTGTTTTACGGTCGTAGTGCGTGGCCGAAAAACAAAATTGTCAACGATAAAGCCAATGAATAGATTAAACTTCCTAAATGACAGTTTGAATATATTTATCACCGAATTAACCATTACCAAAGTCAACGTCTGATATGAATTTAAACTGATTTCTGAAAGTTTTATGGGATTTTATAAACACAGACGCCTCTTGTATTAAAAAGTGACTAGACCCAATGTATCATTTGGACAAATTATGTTTGTCACATATGAGGTCAAATATTAAAACCAATAGTTTAATGACGAACTATAACAATTCTCTAATAACATAGCACGACAAATATTTCTGATCAACTGAACTTGAACTAGTTTGAGCTGGTAATGACCTAATACGGGAGGATAAATTTATTACAGGGCGTAAACAAAACTTGAAAATAGAGAATTAATCTCCGCGCTTACGAACCAAAGATACTTTAATTGTCTTTTTGAATTCAGTGCCAGGTAATACTTGACTAAAAAGGTCGTGTATGTAACCCAAATCTCATCACACTATCAGGCACTATCAGGGTATCGACATATCCTCGAATATGAGCTTCGGCCACCATATCAACAGAAGCACTTCAAGCACACAAAACTCTTGGTTTCCTTAAAAGGAACATAGGAACTACTCATTCTAGCATTCGTGAAGTGGCTTATTAAACAATCGTTCGGCCCCATCTTGAGTATGCCTCTACCACTTGGAGCCCTTACACTAAAAAGGATACGGCCCCAGCCCGGCAGGGCTTGAAGAAATAGATTGGCCGCATGATGCTTCCACGCAGAGCTGAAACCGACCCGCACACGAGTACTGGTAAGACGCTAAGAGGATCTAAGCCTGCCTATCTGTTTAATTGGGCGACAGGGCTTGAGCTGTCATTTCATCTCAATCTCGGGTAAAAGTCCCACGAAATCGGAAGCAACATCTCCACAATGACGTATACTATGTTGACGGGGACGTTAAACCTCAAACAAACAAACTAAAATTGATATACACAAAGGAGATGGTGCGGAGAAGATGGATCCGTTGAATACGTCACTGCTACTCATATTATGATAGTGTGACTTTCTGATGTGCTTGCCCATGGAAAGCCATAGGAAGACTTCCAAAATCTCGGACATACCCTTCTCGGCATTTACCTCTTTTCTTCGTTCGGTGGGCGAAGCTTGCTTCCCAAGTAATGCTTACTATCCTAGGACGCCTGATTACACTCTTCTGGAGTCCATGCCTGTTGATCTGAACATAATATTTGCCATTTGTCTATGGATTAATGATTTTGGATTAAAACTTTGGTACTACGACCTTAACTACCTTCTATACTGTAAAAGTAAGGTCTCGAGTCACAGGAGCAGTGGAAGGCCGATGGGAGCGTCATTATGCTACACAATAGAGTCCATGGTTTTGTAGGCATTATATTTCCAATTTACTTTGAGCAAACGACCAGCCAGACGCGGCATAATCACCCAATTCGCCTTCCGCCGGATACACACTACTGCTAATTACTATAAATACTCATTCTTTCCCTTGTCCATAGTTTATTGGAACAGCTGACCAACTGATGTTGTCCTGCTGCCTACACTTGCCCAGTTCACTGTGGCAGTTCGGTCCCTGGACCATCGTTTGCCATAAAACCATTCTGCACTTGATCTTTTAACAATATAACCGTTTACGTTTTCTTTCCTTGCATATGGTTTTTAAGTCGCAATAAATCTGCACATAATCCGCATAGAAAGTTAGATACTAGATATTGAGGATCTTACATGAGTGCTCATGTATTTTTGAATTTATTAAACGAGTTGAGGAAATGGGATCAAATGCGTGGCTTTGCCGAGCATTTAATCCCTTTTCCTCAACGAGTTTTTTAATTTCAATAAAACATAACCAGAACGCAAGATTCTATTTATCATATGACATTTAAAACGCATTTTATTCACGATTTCTTAATAAAAATGTCAATACTGCACCATCAGTAAACGCGTCGTCGTTAAGGACGTCGTACATTTAATGTTACGGGGCATATTTAACTAATGTGCATATTTAATCCACTAGTGGATTTCAGAATTTATTACATGGCGTTATTACACTCTCAGACGCGTTGTCATATGATAAAAACGGACCTTGTTTCAAATCAGTCAAAACAGATATATTTAAATATGCGTGTATTCATAATGAATAAAATCTACTCGAAAATAAGTATTACTGAGATAAGATGGATTGTCTATCTTGAACATTAAGATGTCTTTTTTCCAAACTGAAAGTAGTGGCTTGAGAGTTGCAGAGCGCGATGTTTAATGCCCTACGTTCGGAAACTCATGATTTACGAGCGGATTTCTTCTATATAATAATAGAAGTGAATGCAATGATCAGGAATCCATACAATTAGCCCACAACTCCCATCAGAGATAACAGAGGGAAAGAAACACATATATGAATTAACTATAAATGGATATCTGATCGCAACCTTGTTCTTGATAGTTATACATAGTCACTATTGTGTCTCCGTCCATCGGGGCTAGGAGAAATAATTGGAATGCACTGTGCTTCCGCTCGGAGCTGAAACCGACTGAACTTTTGAATACTGATAATTGCTGTGACGTTCAAAGCCAGCCCATGAAATATCGAACGCATTTGTTCGCCCCTTAAACCCCAGCAGTTTCTTTGGACTGTAGAGCTTGGAATGTAACTAAAATGTCCCACAGTGTCGTAAGCAACGGTTCCAAAATGACATAAATACTGTTGATTTGGATGTAAATCATCAACATATCACGAAAACACGCATATATAATATTGATCATCCCCCCCCCATAAGACCCCATTTTTATACGTAAAATGGGTTTACAAGGGTAAATAGTTTTTTGCTTCTGCTATTTATCTGCAAGCCGAAAAGCTTCGGGGAATATAGCGATCAGCCTGGTTTCGATCGGTAGACAAAGCCTTGCGATTGTCATAACTCAAATAACCATTGAAATGCAATGGTGGCACTTGGCACAATTGTTCGAAAGGCTGAGTTGGCGTGTCATATGCAAAATAGAAGAGGAGGCATTGACCAGGAATCGATACAATCAACCCACAGCTCCCATCAGAGACACCAAAGGGAAAGACACACAAACATGAAACAACAGACCCTAATGAAAACACCCACTGCGGAAAGCCAAAGAGACAGTTACTTTCCAACAAAATGGCCAATAACCTATCCAAAATGAAATAACATAAGCGACACAAACACCCAAAGACAAACCATAACAAAAATAAACGGCGACAGAAGAACCGCCTTGGAACGCTCAGCGGAAACGAATTCCACTTTGGGGGTGAGGGGGGGAGGGGGGGGGGGGGCTTTAATCGATTTTACGTGGTGACAATCCTCGCCCTTACTTCCGTCGCGATTAAGACAAATAATTTGTTCAGTCCGCATGAAGGCCTTCTAACTTATCAGTGCAACATCTCCGTGAACACAAATAATCAAACAACCACAGAAATGAAGCAACGGTGAGGACTCGACAGCAAGAAACCACTGAAATAGTGGAGCAAAAAGAAAACCAACAGTTAATCTCCCATGGGTCCGACCACAGACAGAGCACCAGCCACCAACCAACATTACCTTGAATTAGATCTCTCTAATTCTCAATAAGCCTTTAAGCTGGAACCGTCATAGAATCTGAGGCCTGACCCACCGGCGTGCAATTAAAGAGGGAAGCAAAGTTGTCAACCGTGATTGGGTTAACTACCATGCATGCAGTCTGTCGTATAACATTTATGTTGTACCCCATCTTTTTATATCGAATAATGATTTTAAGAAATTGGGTGCTGAAGTCATTGCGATTATATATTTTTCTGAATTTATATACTATATATTTTTCTGAATTTGTATACTAAATCACCATAAAATTTGGGATCCGATAGACATTGTTGCAGAAGAGATTTAAGTCCAATATTGAATTTTGAAATTAAATCAGAATGACGTCTATAAAATTTTGAAAAGGCTTTGCGCAGTTTATGTTACCGATAACCCTGATGAAGAAGTTTAGCCGTTAACAATTTATAACGAGTGTTTAAGTCAGTTTACATGGCTACACACTCTGGCAAATCGAATTAATTACAAGATATAAACGCCATAGGATGGCGCACGAGGAACATCACCATCCTAAAAAGGAAAATTTACAACCTCATAATCAAAATCATTTCGTTTATCATAAATTTTGCACGAAACAAACCCATCTACAATAGATAGATGTAAATCCACAAACGGGGCCTCGGTATAGGAAGAATTTGTTTATTTAACTGAAGTTTTGGTGGAGGGGGGGGGGTAAATCTGATTTATCAAACCATCGGTATTTAATAAATCATCAAAATATCTAGAAGAGGAGCTAAAAGCTTCAATGATTTCAGACTGGTTTTCAGCAGAAAGGGACATCATGAAGTCTCTCGCGTAACAAAACAAAAACAGATCAGCCACAAGTGGTGCGAAATTAGTACCCATCGGAATACCCAAAACTTGTTTAAATAACTTAGTACCAAATATTATGTGAATATTGTCAAGTAGAAAGGTGAGAGCTTCATACACTTTCTGACATGACCATAAAGTATAATTTTTATGCTCTTCAGAAGTGAAAAAAGCATTTCTTACATTACATGCAAGATAGAGGGCGTCTTCCCAATGAAATGTCCATTCAATTAAATCGTTAAGTTTTTTTCTTTTATAAGAGTATGAGAAAGTGTAGTGTAAAGGTGGAAAAATCATAAGTAGACAGACTTGGAGCACGAAAACGCCTGAATTTCAATTTATTTAAAACTTCATTAGAATTTTTAATAGACCAAAACAGATTTCTACCTGATCTTTCGAAGACTTTGTCGCGATATTTTATCACACGTTTTTTGATGGCAGTAAAACATGAAGTTAATAATTTGGAGAGTTCAGTGGTGGCACAAGAGCTTGAATTTGCCATAAACCGTGCTTTTTACGGTCTTTTATGAAGTTTAGGTAACCAATATTACGTAGGAAAAGTAGAAGTAAAACAAAGATCAGGAATCGATACAATTAACTTACTCCACCCATCAAAGACACCAAAGGGAAAGAAACACAAACATTAAGCGACCAGACCATAATGGAAACCTAAAAAAGGAAGGTCACAAGGACAGTTACTTTTCCACAAAATGGCCATCCAAAATAAAAAGACACAAATGATACACACAGTAAGTAACAAACAACAACATAAATAAACCGCCACAGAAGAACCGCCTTGGAACGGTCAGAGGAAAGATTTCCACTGGGGGGGGGGGCTCAAATCGATTTTACGTGGCCACAATCATCGCCCTTACTGCCGCCGCGATTTAGACAAATAATTTGTTCAGTCCGCATGAAGGCCTCCTAAGCCTTTCTTGGCCTTCTGTAACACAGACGGCAAACTTGGCGGCTGAATGACAAATGTGGTCATCAACTAAAGCCCTCTCTACAGCTAAAGGCTGAAGTTCATAGGCCTTAGTACCACCAAGTTCTTGCTTAAGAGTGTTAATTTAGTGAAGCCGTCAAACAACGACCACATTGTTAGCGGCCTTATCAGCTGGAGCCAAAACAAACTTCCTATGAAATCTTAAAGACCTAGTTTAAGGTGACGTAAAGACGTCTTAGGTTTAGGAGGTAATATTGCGAATAAAAAGGAATTTGTTTGTTCACTAATTTCAGAATGCTAAGTTTCCATTCCTTAAGACCTTTATGCTCAACATATTCTCGTTTACACCATCGATTACCAAATTCATTCCAGGCAGAGGCGATTTCATCTCTACATTTATTGAAATCAATTTTAGAAGGAAATCGATATTTCGGTCCTGTAGATATTATATTACGTATCCTAGAATCAGGAATAATTTTTAAATTGCCAGTAATAATATGACCAGCAGCAGGATAGCAATACGCTGAATCTTTACAATCACATGTATCAGGAGTGTTAGTGTCAATATCAAGATCAGAAACAAGTTTATAGACATTTTAAATGATAAATCTAGCAGGTTTTTTGTATCTATAGCAAATTATGGGTGTTTCAGTATTTTGAAAATAAGCAAAAATGGATGAAATAACAGAACTGTCCCGGAAAGTACTAGGTAAATCTATAAAATCCAAACCCTTATTAATGAAGGATTTTTTTATGTAATGACGTCTGTGATTATTTTCAGAATAGATGAAAGGACGAAGAGCATGCTGAGTATAATCTCTAGTTAAAAGAGCAGCGATGTATAACTGATTAGAACTATCGTAGAATTTATTCGCCTCGGTATCCAGAAGACGTACTACAAAAATGGGTAATGAACTTAGAAAAGCAAGCATTGAGTGGCGTCCATGATTCAATTATATTATTGACAGTCACTTCAGTCTGGTATTGTTTCTTTTAAAAACACGTAATTTACGTTTTCTGGTGCCATGCGATCTAGTTTTACACTTTCGACAGTCCAGAAGCGAGAAAATATCAAAGTAGAAGTAAAACAAAGATCAGGAATTGATACAATTAACTTACTCCACCCATAAAAGACACCAAATGGAAAGAAATACAAATATTAAGCGACCAGACCATAATGGAAACCTAAACAAAGGAATGCCATAAGGACAGTTACTTTCCCACAAAATGGCCATATGGCCATCCAAATCCAAAAGACACAAGTGATACACACAGCAAGTAACAAACAACAACATAAATAAATCGCAACAGAAGAGCCGCCTTGGAACGGTCAGTGGAAGATTTCCACTGGGGGGCTTAAATCCATTTTACGTGGCCACAATCCTCGCCCTTACTTCCGTCGCGATTTAGACAAATAATTTGTTCAGTCCGCATGAAGGCCTCCTAACTCATCAGTGCAACATCTCCGTGAACACAAAAATCAAAGAACCACAGAGGTGAGACAACGGTGAGGACTCGACAGCAAGAAACCACTGAAATGCTGGAGAAAAAGAAAACCAACAGTTAGACTCCGATGAGCATTTTAGGTAAATAACCCTCATGATAAATGTTGTCGTTAAAGCCCAATGGAAAAGGTATCTGTAATAATTTAAACTATTTTAATTCAGTTTCATGCCGTTTAATAATTTTAAACCTAGCTGTAAAATTTACACCATAATATTTTTTTACACTGGCTGTATAGAAATATCTTTAATAGAATGACATGTACGTCTGAAATGACGTTACAAGAAAGTGCCAGTTTTTTAGGCTTACTCATTCTACGATAGTGTTCGTTAAATCGTGTTTTTAACATGCGATTTGTTTGCCCGACATACTGCATTTTACAATAAGCAGTATGTCAGGTTATCACATATATCAAATCCGTAGACTTACATGTCAAATCGGACATGTTAGCTACAGAAAACACGCCTACCGTTTACAGACGAAGAAACGGTAGACGCAGTGCATACATGTGAACCACACCTACACTTATTAGCATTGCAATTGGACATACCAGGATACATTCCACTTCTCCTGAAAGGATTGGTGTATTTCCGAAGAATGGGCGATTTGATAGGAGATAATCTAACGCTCAGATTGTTTTTTAATTAAATTTGTACTACCTGCTCCAATTAATTAACGGAAGCGGCAGAAAATAAATTCATGGGCCTCACCAATACCGACGGCAACATAGCACTAAAATTATTTATAGAATGGGGTATCCGTACAGAAGAAGCAGAATGTAACCTAAGGGGAGATATTGTAAGTTTAAATTTATTTGTGATACTCATTTTTGTTTAAAGGAGCGATACCGTCCAAACTAAAGCGATATTCATACCGGTCATTAAGTTAAACAATATACGGAAGAACTGTAAATCCTTCAAATAGAATGCGCTTCAAAAAGGAGACGAGTATAACAAAAGCCCACAAAACAAGTATGCCTATAAAAACCCACATATATCAAACAAGCAATTGTTATACAACGAGATACGGGCATCGGCCCAATCAAGACCTTCAACAGGTATCAAAAGGATGTCAAATTAAGGAACGATGAAAAGCAATTGTAAAAGCAATTCCTGAGGATTGGAAAAATAAGAGCATTAAATGCATGTACGGGGAGACCTTTTACAGCCACCACACGACACAAACAAAACAGCTCTGAATAGAAGTGGAGGCAATGATCAGGAATCGATACATTCAACCCACAGCTCCCATCAGAGACACCAAAGGGAAAGACACACAAACATAAAAACCCTTATGGAAACACCAACAGCGGAAAGTCAAAAGGACAGTTGGTTTCCCACAAAATGGCCAATAGGCTATCAAAAATAAAATAACATAAGCGACACAAACACCCAAAGACAAACCATAACAAAAATAAACCGCGACAGAAGAATCGCCTTGGAACGGTCAGCGGAAACGAATTCCACTGGGGGGCTTTAATCGATTTTACGTGGCCCCCAGAACTCTGGGTGTCAGGGTTTGTTTTTAGTAATCTCCCCTTCCAACAAAATAGAATGACTAGATTTTGATTGTAAATCCACAACCACTTGAGACATATTGATGGTACCTGGCACAATTATATTATTGTTCCTAAGGCTGAGACGGTCTGTCATGCGCAAGTACCATAAAACAGAAGTGGAGGCAATGATCAGGAATCGATACAATTAACCCAAAGCTCCCATCAGAGACACCAAAGGGAAAGAAACACAAGCATGAAACAATATACACCAATGGAAACATCAACAGCGGAAAGCCAAAAAGGAGAGTTACTTTCCCACAAAATGACCAATAGGCTATCCAAAATAAAATAATATTAGCGACACAAACATCCAAAGACAAACCATAGCAAAAATAAACCGCTACACAAGAACCGCCTTGGAACGGTCAGCGGACACGAATTCCACTTGGGGCTTAAATCGAGTTTACGTGGTAACAGTCCTTGCGTTTATTTCCGTCGCGATTTAGACAAATAATTTGTTCAGAAAGTCCGTGAAATGAATACCATTCCAAAACCCACTTTATATAGAATTATGTTCGGAGCATAAATAAGAAACACATCACACATTTTATAGGAAAAGCAGCCAAGTTTGGAGAAATGAAAGAACGTACTATGTCTATTGCGTATGTTATCTTAATGAGGAGCAGCATAGGGTCATGGGCACACTAAGTCTTGTGATCTTGTAAGACCCAATTCTAACAAATATGCTTCGAAATACACTATTTTGAATAACTTGTCCGAAGCTAGGATGAACTTGCTTACGTCGATGTACTTTTAACAGGGTCGATGATTTGCTTTGCCTTTTATAAAGATGACATGTTTGGCCTTTTGAAGTTTTTGTGTTTGTTCTTAGGCAATTTTCAAATACGTAAGCACCTATGTCACTGACTCTTGATGCCCTGGATTTTTAGGTTAGGGGGATATAGGGATCAGCCTGGTGTCCGTCTATCCGTAGACGAAACGTTTTGATGGTCATAACTCAAATTCCCTTTGAGATACAGTGATGGCAATTGGCACTATTGTTCAAAATAGAAGTGAAGGCAATGATCTGGAATCGATACAATTATCCCACAGCTCGCATCAGAGACACCAAAGGGTAAGAAAGGCAATG
The DNA here is from genome assembly GCA_963580285.1 of Lucinisca nassula. NCBI lineage: Eukaryota > Metazoa > Mollusca > Bivalvia > Lucinida > Lucinidae > Lucinisca > Lucinisca nassula. The sequence goes on from OY757017.1 coordinate 119,202,741, forward strand.
ATCTGGAATCGATACAATTAACCTTCAGATCCCATCAGAGACACCAAAGGGAAAGAAAGACAAACATCAACAGCGGAAAACCTAAAGGAAGTTACTTTCCCACAAAATGGCCAACTGGCTATCCAAATCAAAATAATATAAACGATACACACACTCAAAGACAAACCATAACAAAATAAACCTCGACCGAAGAATCGCTTTGGAACGGTCAGTGAAATGTATTCCACTGTGGGTGTGTGTGTAGGGGGGGGGGGGGGGGGGCTTTAATCGATTTTACGTGGCCACAATCTTCGCCCTTACTTCCGTCGCGATTTAGACACATACTTTGTTCAGTCCGCCAGTCCGCATGAAGGCCTCCTAACTGATCAGTGCAACATCTCCGTGAACACAAAAATCAAACAACTAAAGAGATGAAACAACGGTGAGGACTCAGCAGCAAGGACCACTGAAATTCTGGAACCGACCCGCCGGAGTGCAACTAAATAGGGAAGCAATGTTATCAACCGTGATTGTGTTAACTAGCATGCGTGCGTAGGAGTATGTCGTCTATCATTTATTTTGTACCCAATATTTTTATACCAAATGATGACTTTACGAACTTAAAATCATTGCCAGCACATATTCTTCTGAACTTATATACTAAATCGTCATAATAGGTGGAAGCCTTCGTGGTCTTGTGGTTATGCTCCTCGCCTTGTAAACAAGGGGTCGCAGGATCCATCCCAGGTTTCTTCAGACTTTCGGATGAGTCTTTAAACCAATATCCTGTCTCCGTATGACCTTAGCTGTTGGTGTGACGTAAACCTCAAACATTCACACACGATAATAGACCTTATTGCAGAAGAGATTTAAGTCTAAAATTGACTCTTGAAACTAAATCAGAATGACCTCCATAAAACTTAGAAAGGCTTTTCGTGGTAAATGATACTGATGACTCTGATTAAGAAGTTTAACAGTTATCAACTTACGACGAGTGTTGAAGTCATTAACATGACTACACACTCGACAAATCGAATTAATTGCGAAATATAAACACTGTAGGATGCTGCACTACGAACATCGCCATCCCAGAAAGGACAAATACAAATCCTCGCGTTTATCATAACTTTTGCAGGAGACAAAAATCTACAATAGATAATTTAAATCAGTAAACGGGATTTCGGTATCAGAAGATATGCCTTGTTCCACAAGATATCCGAGTCCAACATTGAGTTTAGAAACTAAATCGGAATGATATCTATAAAAATAGGAAAAGGCTTTTCTCTGTTCATTACGAAAACACACCCGTGCGACATAGTGCAATATTTTACATCTCCAACAATGGCTTATTTTCTGATGATTTTGTTTTCTTATACATACTACAAACATATGTTATGGGTGCTCATTAGGATCGCCTCGCCGCCACATTGAGGCGGTTGTAACTTTAACGAGTACTCGCAACCTATGTCGTAGAGCAGAAATAAGAAAAATAATGTATACACCCGTGAACCGAAGTTTTCTGTATATTAAGTGGGGTTGAAAAGTAACTGTCCTTTTGGTTTTTCGCTATTGATGTTTCCATTAGGGTCTGTTGTTTCTTGTTTGTGTTTCTTTCCATTTGGTGTCTCTGATGAGAGCTGTGGATTAATTGTATCGATTCTTAATCATTGCCTCCACTTCTTTTTAGGGGGTGTTCATTTCATGGGCTTGATGACGTGATGTTATGATATCGATAATTCTGATGGAGAAGATTAGAAGTTAAGAATTTATTACGAACGTTGATATCAGATGTTTGAGGAGGTATTGCCAATATTTAAACATCAATCAAATTTCTAGACGTCTAAATAAAAGGTTCAGTGATTTCAGATTGGTTTTCAACAGAAAGGGAGCTCATGCAGTCTCTTCCATAACAAATCAAGAACAAATCAGCAACAAGGTGTACTCAATTCGTACCAATCGGAATACCCACAATTTGTCTAAATAAATTAGTATCACATATTATATAATTATTTTCAAGTTGAGAGGTCCATACACTTTCTGACATAACCATAATGTGTAATTGTATGTTCTGCAGAAGTGAAAAACAAAACAAAAAAAACATTCCGTACATTACATGCAAGGTAGAGGTAATCTTCTCTATGATCTGTCCATTTCAAATCCATTTAAAGTTTCAATATACAATCAAAAATATGTGTTTACCTGATGCTTTATGTGGATATTGTGTTCATCGTTTTGCGTTTACGCCATTACACAACAAATAACTATAAAATAGCGTGCGAGCAGTAGGTACTCAAAGAAATATACGCATGTTGGTAATACGATTTGGTCAACCTGGTCACATTATTATCCTGAATACGCAGACTGGTCGCACTCTAAATCCTGTAAACCAATACTAAAACTATGAAAACAATGGATATCCAGATTAAAACGCCCAATACATGTTATGAATAGTCTCATCAGGGTCGAATTTTATGGTGACTTAGTATATAAATTCAGAAAAATATATAACCGCAATGACTTCAGCTCCCAATTTCGTAAAATCATTCTTCGATATAAAAAGATTGGGTACAACATGGATATTATACGACAGACTGCATGCATGGTAGTTAACCCAATCACGGTTGGCAACTTTGCTTCCCTCTTTAATTGCACGCCGGTGGGTCAGGCCTCAGATTCTATGACGGCTCAAACGTAAAGGCTTATTGAAAATTAAAGAGATAATGTTGGTTGGTGCCTGATGCTCTGTCTCTGGTCGGGCTCATCGGAGTCTAACTGTTGGTTTTCTTTTGCTCCAGCATTTCAGTGGTTTCTTGCTGTCGAGTCCTCGCCGTTGTCTCACCTCTGTGGTTCTTTGATTTCTGTGTTCACGGAGATGTTGCACTGATGAGTTAGGAGGCCTTCATGCGGACTGAACAAATTATTTGTCTAAATCGCGACGGAAGTAAGGGCGAGGATTGTGGCCACGTAAAATCGATTTAAGCCCCCCAGTGGAAATCTTCCACTGACCGTTCCAAGGCGGCTCTTCTGTGGCGATTTATTTATGTTGTTGTTTGTTACTTACTGTGTGTATCACTTGTGTCTTTTAATTTTGGATGGCCATATGGCCATTTTGTGGGAAAGTAACTGTCCATATGGCCTTCCTTTGTTTAGGTTTCCATTATGGTCTGGTCGCTTAATGTTTGTATTTCTTTCCCTTTGGTGCCTTTTATGGATGGAGTAAGTTAATTGTATCAATTCCTGATCTTTGTTTTACTTCTACTTTCTATACTATTTGACATCATGATGTAAACTAGGTTAACCCATTGTATACTAGTTAACTCTTGCTTTGCTATATGTTGCTATATTCTATTTTTAATGGAAAGTTCTGTTAGCAGATAGGGCAGGTCCTGTTGCGTCTTATCTGGGCCTGCACTGTTTTCCAAAGGTACCCCTTTAGGGGTTTCCCGCATGCAATGGGCCACCTTAGACCACTTTTGATGGCACAGTTCATGTCCCAAATCAAAGATATTAAACTGTCTGGTTTGCAAAAAAGTCTATGCTGCCATTTACTGGCATTATAGGCGTAAACCAGCGACATTGGAACCACTGACATATATTACTATCATACCACGCCTGTAATAATACCTTAAAATAACACGCCATACCATAAAATGATAATAATATTTGATGGCCCAATAAAACAATAATCTGTTAAAAGTTGCTTTATTTGCTCTTAACAAGGAAAATGGGTGTTCCGTAGAGACGTCTTACTTGGGCTTTCTGAGTGCATTAAGTTATTTTATATAAAATCCATGTAAGTCTCTGACGTAGTTCTAATTAGGCGAGTGTTATTAAAACCCTCGTCAACCATGACTTATACAAGTGAAGGCAACATAATTATGAATTATTTTCTTTGTTTTTGCTGAAACATAATTTGTTGGTTTTGTTTGATTTGAGGTTCCACGTCCCGGTCAACACTGCTTAGATCATTTTGGAGACGTTGCTTCCAATTTTGTAGAATTTTTACCCGTCACTGGGTTGAAATGACATCTCAAGCCCTGCTGCACAATGAAGCCGGAAGGTCTTTAAAAGGTGCATGGAAGGTCCGACTCGCACCACTTTGCCTGGGCAGGCTCAGACCTAAGTGGTTTACGAGAACTCATACGTGCGGTTGGTTTTAGCTGTGTGTAGCATCAAACAGCCCATTCTATTTCTCCAAGCCCATGTGGTGGCGCTTTAGATTGCTGGTACCGGTTGAAACTGCTTCAGTGAGGCAGTGAAACGGGTACTTCTAGCTATGTTTCAAGCGGAAGAATCATTTTTGGATCACTTGGATGGAAGGATCCAGGAAAGCTGATAGTGTGATAGTCCATCTGTTGTTCATCCGTCGGCATCTTTGAACAGTCATATCACTATAGCCTGTCGACTGATCTGAATATTGTCTCAATTTTTACATGCATCTGTTTTGGGGGATTGATTATATAAGCTTTTTATCAAAATTAAATAATAAAAAAACGTTGCTATGGCAATGACAATATCCCAAGGGACTTACAATTGGAACATGTCATTCTTCACCTAAGTTTGGATCATATAATTTCAAAACTTACTTATAAGTGTGGGTACCACTTGTATTTTTATTTGGATAACCAGTTGGCCATTTTGCGGGAAAGTAACTGTCCTTTCGGCTTTCCGCTGTCGATGTTTCCGTTTGGGTCTGGTTGTTTCTTGTTTTTGCTTCTGTCCCTCTGGTGTCTCTGATGGGAGCTGTGGGTAAATTGTATCGATTCCTGGCCATTGCCTTCACTTCTAATCTACTTATAATTAGGTTTGGGATTTTATCTCGGATGTGTATAGGGGGTACGTTTATCTTAACGTTAGGTTTCTTACATTGCGGAAAATACATATTCTTGGCCTTGCCAATGATCAGGAATCGACACAAGTAACACCCGGCTCCCACCAGAGGCACTAAAGGAAAAGAAACACAAACATGAAATAACAAGGCCCTAATGGAAACATCAATAGCGGAAAGCCAAAAGGACAGTTTCTTTCCGACGAAATGGCCAACTGACTATTCAAATCAAAACGATATTAGCGATGCATACATCCAAAGACAAACAATAACAAAAATAAACCAAGACAGAAGAAGATTCGCTCTGTTTTAAATTACATAAAGTAGCCTGGGGATAAAAATTCAAACCTATTTTCAAACCGCCAAGGTTGTTTTTTAGTCGTAGAGTATGTACATTTGGCTGTTGAAAATGCTCATTTTTGACATTTTAAACAGCATAAATAGTTTAGCTTTGACAGGATCTTCCAAAAATTAACATAGACAGGGGATAAACTTGGATAAGTTTGAAAACGGAGAAAGTCAGCCTTTTAATCACAGAGTCATGGAGTCTAACTGTTGGTTTACTTTTGCTCCAGGTTTTCAGTGGTTTCTTGATGTCGAGTTCGCGCCGTTGTTTTGTTTGTTTGTTTCTTCGATATGAGGTTTAACGTCCCCCACAACACTGTAAAGGTCATTTTGGAGACTTTGCTTTCAATTTTGTGGGACTTTTACCCGACATTGAGATGAAATGACATCTCAAGACCTGTCGCCCAATGAAACCATTAAGGGTTATAAGCATGGACGGGCCGACTTGCACCGCATTGCCTGTGTGTATTACAGAAGGCCAAGACAAGCTTCCTAGGCTAAACTGGTTACTAAAACTTCATAAAAGACCTTACAAAGCACGGTTAATTGCAAATTCTAGCCCTTGCACTACCACTGAACTTTATAAATTATTAACTTCCTGTCTACCCGCATGTGATTAAATATTGTGATAAAGTCTTTGAAAGATCAGGAAGAAATCTGTTTTGGTCTATAAAAAAAATCGAACGAGGTTTTAAATAAATTGAAATGCAGACGTTTTCGTGCTTCAAGTCTGTCTACTTACGATTTTTCCACGCTTTACACTACACTTCCTCATAATCTTATAAAAGAAGCTTAACGATTTAATTGAATGGGCTTTTCACAGAGAAGATTCTCTCACTCTTGCATGTAATGTCAGAAATGCATTTTTCACTTCTAAAGAGCATAAGAATTATACACTTTGGTCATGCCAGAAAGTGTGTGATGCCCTCGCCTTTCTACTTGACAATATTTATATTAGATTCGGTACTAAGTTATTTAGACAAATTGTGGGTATTCCGATGGGTACGAATTGCGCACCTCTTGTGGCTGATCTGTTCTTGTATTGTTATGAAAGAGACATCATGTTGTCGCTTTCCATTGATAACGTATCTGAAATTATTGAAGCATTAATTCAATCTAGATATTTAGATGATTTATTAAATATTGACAATACTTACTTTGATGGTTTGATCAGTCAGATTTATCCCCTAGAACTTCAGTTAAACAAGGTAAATTCCTCTGATACCGAGGCCCCCTTTTTGATTTACATTTATCTATTGTAGATGGATTTGTTTCTTGCAAAATTTATGATAAACGTGATGATTTTGATTTTGAGATTGTAAATTTTCCTTCTTGGACGGTGATGTTCCTCGTGCGACATCGTACGGGGTTTATATTTTGCAGTTAATTCGATTCGCTAGAGTGTCTAGTCATGTATCCGACTTCAACACTCGTAACAAATAATTAACCGCTAAACTTCTTAATCAGGGGTATCGGTATCATAAACTACGTGAAGCCTTTTCTGAGTTTTATAGACGCCATTCTGATTTGGTTTCAAAATTCAATGTTGGACTTAAAACACTTCTGCAACATGGCGTATCGGAACCCGAATTCTATGGTGACTTAATACATAAATTTAGAAAAATACATGCCTGTTATGACTTTAGTACCCGATTTCGTAAAATCGTTTGTCGATATATAAAGATTTCGTACAACATAAATGTTATAAAAGAGACTGCATGCATGGTGGTTAACCTAATCGCGGTTGGCAACTTTGCTTCCCTCTTTGATTGCACACCGGTGGGTCGGGCTTAAGATTAGATGACGGTTCCAGCGTAAAAACATAAATGGAATTTTATTTTATTTTAGTATTATTTATGTTGGTTGGCGCCTGATGCTCTTTGGTCGGGCCCCTCGGAGTCTAACTGTTGGTTTTCTTTTGCTCCAGCAATTCTGTTGTTATATGCTGTCGAGTCCTCAGCCTTGTTTCATCTCTGTAGTTTTTTTATTTGTATGTTCTCGGAGATGTTACACTAATGAGTTAGGACGCCTTCATGTGGACTAAACAAAATTAGTGTATACCGCGACAGAGGTAAGGGCGAGGATTATGGTCATGTAAAATCGATTTAAGTCCCCAGTGGAATTCTTTCCACTGACCGTTCCAAGGCGGTTCATCTGTGGCGGTTTATTTATGTTGTTGTTTGTTACTTACTGTGTGAATCACCTGTGTCTTTTTATTTTGGATGGCCATTTGGCCATTTTGTGGGAAAGTAACTGTCCTTATGGCCTTCCTTTGTTTAGGTTTCCATTATGGTCTGGTCGCTTCATGTTTTTGTTTCTTCCCCTTTGGTGTCGTTGATGGGTGGAGTAGTTAATAGAATCGATTCCGGATCTTTGTTTTACTTCTACTTTTTAGCTCCTCTGAGCGGGTTACCAGTACTCGTGTGCGATCGGTTTCAGCTCTGCGTGAAAGCATCATGCAGCCCATCTATATCTTCAAGCCCCGATGGGCGGAAGCTTTCGCCGTTGTTTTATCTCCGTCTCTGTGGTTGTTTGATTTTTGTGTTCTCGGAGATGTTTCACTGACGAGTTAGAAGGCCTTCATGCGGGCTGAACAAATTGTTAGTCTTAATCGCAATGGAAGTAAGGACGAGGACTGCAGCTGCGTATAATCGATTTCAGCACCCCCCCACCCCCCCCCCCAACAAACACACCCGTGGAATTCGTTTCACTAACCATTCCAAGGCGGTTCTTCTGTCGCGGTTTATTTTTGTTATGGTTTGCCTTTGAGTGTGTGTATCGTTTATATGATTTTGTTTTGGATTGTCATTTTGTGGTCAAGTAACTGAACTTTTGGCTTTCAGCTTTTGATGCTTCCATTAGGGTCTAAATATTTCATGTTTGTGTTTCTTTCCCTTTGGTGTCAGTGATGGGAGCTGTGGGTTAATTGTGTCGATTCCTGATCATTGCCATCAATTCTACTTTGTTTGCTTTCATATGGCTACTTTAGACTTCAGCAAATGAACTGCACATTTTATTTGATCTTCCTGCATTTAAGAAGCCTGGGGGATAACAACGTCGAGTCGACGAACTGGCCAGGTGAACCAATTTGTCGCCTTGATCGCTGTGAACCGCATATTTTAGAATTTTTCTTCAGCATAACTCTTTTGATTTTGGTAGGCTCTTCCTGAAAAGTATACATAAGGTGGTTGGGGATAAATGGATGAACCCGTTTTAAAACATGCTTGGTTGACTCACTGACCCCTTTATTGCAAGAATCTAGGACTATCATCAGCATTACTTGTTCGCATTTTACATGATATCCGTTAGCTTTAACAAAAATTGGCTTGAGATAACAATTCAAATGAGACGGTCCGAATGAGCATCCACGACTTATGTTTGGACTCGAAATTATGTAAATATAAAACATTTTCATCTACAAAATGATTATTCTAGAGATGCCATTTGCACACCGGCTTGTTATCCTAGCAAATTATTTCAAAGTCATCACGTGAACAAGTCCGTGAAATGAACACCCCCTTACACCCCACTTTGTACATAGAAAACTGGGGTTTACGGGGGTAAATATTATTTTTATTATTTTAACTCCAAGAGTTGTTGGTACTCGTTTGAACCGCCTCAATGAAGCGGTTCTAACGAGCACCCATAACCTATGTTTGCAGTATAAAGAAGAAAATTGTCACGGATTTTCATCAAAACGTAGCCATTTTGGAGATGTGATAAAACGCAGTATGGTGCAAGGGTGTGTTATCGTAATGAAAGGTAGTCCAAATATCCTTTGGCTGAGACGAAAACATCATGAAGTGGCAAAATTGGGGTTAAGGTACTGCAGTGGCAAGAAGTATTGACGTAAGTTATTGTTTCCGACGCAATAAAACAGCAAGGGGCTATCTTAACCACTTCATGACATGACGATAACACACCCGTGTCCTAAAATGGCGTTTTCTATATATTAGAGCCGTATCATTAGGAAAGCATGCTTATTCAAGTATACTGGAAACATTTTATCACTAAAAAAAAATGAAAAGTTACTGATAAAAATCCTGATATTGTTTACATATCTGCTCAAAAATAGATTGTGGGCACTCGTTAGAACCGCTCGGCGAGGCGGTTCTAACGAGTACCCACAATTTATGATTTTGAACAGAAGTAAGATAAATAATGTTTTATTATATTAAGTGGGATCAAAGGGGGTGAATATAACAAAGGCGTGTTTCGTGATGATTTTCAGAGGAAATTATTTGACTTTTTTCTTATTTCCGATCAAATTACAAATTATGCGTGCTCGTTCGAACCGTTTCGCTGCGGCGGTGTTACAAGTACCCTCAATCTATGGTTTTGAGCAAACATAAAATTTACTGGTACATATCCCTGCAAATACCACCTTTTTGAACAAAAAGGGTTGTTTACAAGGGGTTCATTATACGCACTTTTTAAGCAAACAAAAACATTCAAAAAGTTCTACCCAAAAAGTGGCGGGGTATTATGTTATTCCTTCCAAAAGTTTGTGTGTTCGTCCGTCAGCGTCTCGTAATTTCGTTTCCGCTCCTAATCTCTCAAGAGTCTTTAAACCGAGGTCCAGTCTCCGTATGACCTTAGCTGTTTGCGGGACGTAAAACTCAAACACTCACTCACTTCTTACCTCTCATATCATTTGATGCATGTAAAGTATCATGCGACTAAATATGAACATACATGTATGAATCGTAACTTTGATTTTCCTACTTGTGGAGTTATTGCCCTTTGAACATTGAACACAGCCATTTCTATAATGTACTCGTGTCCGCTCTATAACTTTGACACCCTTAAAGATATTTTAATGAAACTTCATACAAATGTTCTTCACCGTAAGACAACGTGCAAAACATATGTTCTGGTATGCCAACGTTTGGAGTTGTTGACCTTTGAACATTTGACATAGCCATTTCTACCCTTTACTCGTGTCCGCTTTGTAAGTTGAAAACCGTTCATGATTTTCATGTGACTCCCAAATGTAAAGCAGCATCAAACAACGCGCATAACACAAGAGCCGTGACGCTGGTCAACCTTTTCCTGGAGTTATGGTCATTTGAACAAAGTATTGAAAAAGTAACAACAGTTCTACCAGTAGTTTACTTGTGTCCTCTCTGTAAGTTCGAAACCGTTTCGGATATATTTATGAAACGTTACAATAGTATTGAATTGTATAAGTTGAGATCCAGAACACAAGGACCGTAACTCTGGCTAATCTTCATCGGGAGTTACATGTATGGTCCATTGAGCATTGACAAAATGTGATTTCTGCAATATATGTGTCTGCCTAAAACTCGAAAACTGTTTGAGATTTTTCTTGTAATTTTATGCAGATGTACATTACCATTATGTATTGCAGAACACAAGATCAATCACTCTGAATTACTTGGTTTCGGTGTTACTGCCCTTTGAACATTGTTAACAGTAATCCTAATCATACACTTATGCCCTTTCGGTAAAAAGTTAAAAACTGTATCGGATATTTCGATGAAACTTCACACAAATGTAAAGCATGATAAGAAGGGATGTTGAACTCAAGGACCATAACTTCGCCTGACCTAAAGAGAGTCATTGCCCTTTGAAGATTGAAATAGTGATTTCTGTAGTATATATGTGTAGCATTGTAACTTTAAAACTGTTTCAGAGAGTTTCTTAAAAACTAATGCTAATGTGATCATCATGTTATGAAATGAAGATCACAAGGACAATAACTCTAAATTAAGCTATTTTGGAGTTGCTATCACGTTGGTGTCTTTGATCGGAGGTGTAGAATAATTATATCGAGTCCTGACCCTCTTTTTTCATTTACAACTGAATTGGTCTGACACATGTGATGAGAAATATGATAAAATGAAAGTAAATATACTAGGAATGGCATTTTATGGTTCAAACGTGCGTTTGTTAGCAGAGCAATAAAACACTAAATAAATCTTGGGATTCGAAATTCCAACATAAACAGTATATCGCTTTATCGGACTTGTTTAAGTTGGACAAGAGGCGCATCACGTAGCCTTAGAGAAAACAAAAAGGATGTCACGAGTATTGCCATCAGATTTACACCCTTTTTGTAACAAATGGAATCTTCCTCCTTATATATGACGGGGTCAGTTTTGAAATTTAGGGGTGACAAATTCTGTTATCTTTATCATTTATTCAGAAAATAGCTGACCTTTTTGCAAATAATGTAGATCCTGATCAGACGGCACGTTTTAGAAATACAGATTCTGGGTACCTGTTAGAACTATTCTAACGAGCACCCACAAACTGTTTTTTGGACCAGAAGTAAGAAAGGTATCCAAACAGTTTATCTTCTAAAGGATATAAAAGACAACAGTTTACGATTCAGATGTTTGATCCCGCCCAAATAGGCTTGGAGAAATAGAGTTTGCTGCGTGTTGCTTTCAAGCAGTGCTGTTCAATCGCTTAGAAAGAATTAGCCTGCCTAGGCAAAGTGGTGCGCGTCGGAGCGTCCAGTGCAAATAAACCCTATAAGTTCATTTGGCGGCAGTGCTTGAGATGTCATTTCATCTCATTGTCGGGTAAATGTCACACAAAATTGGAAGCAGCGTCTACGGTCTGATCTAAATAGTGTTGACCGGGACGTTAAACCTCAGCTTTAACTAACAAAATACGACTCAGATGTGTTACAGTAATGTACAGGGAATGTGGTAGCCGTGTTCTCTAATCGCGGCCTTTATTACGAAATGTCTTTTTTTTTATCATGCTGGTATCAAAGTACGTTAAAATCACGAAACAGAAGGTAATTACGGTTCAATCAAAATAGGTATTATCCGGATTTATTTAATAAAACGACATGGAATCTTATACCATTTCAGTCACCGGAGGAATGCTAGAAAAAAAAAACATGTATATAAACGTTCGTTATAAGCGTGAATAAAAGTCATTCGAAAAACAGGCATCTTCCACCACGCCTGTGGCGCAATTTCAAACAAAAAAAAAAATCACAGGTGTTACGAAATTACTAAAAGCTCATCTGGTGCCTTTGTACGTCTAAATTTTATAGTAGGTATATGGCGCCATATATATTTTTCATGCCAATCGCGTTCATTAGGAAACATGTCCATGAGAAATAATGGCGTCCAACACGGTGTCAGAAATGACAATTATTTGACAATAAAATTGTTATAGCTTTCTTATTTCTGATTTCTACAGAGATAGTGTGTGCTCGTTAGAACCGCCTCATTTAGAACCGCCTCATTGAGGCGGTTCTAATGAGTACCCACAATCTATGTTTTTGAGCAAAAATATGGCAGATAATGTTCTACAAAGTGGGGTGTAGATGGGTCTTCTTTTTACGGACTTTTTATCGTGATGGTTGTGCTGATATGTACTAACAGGAGTTATACCATTGATTTGTATGGAAGTTTCATTTTTTTCTCCAAAGGAAATGCAATTGCAACGGAGATATTTTTTTCTGCTGAAATTTCATTGCTATAATTGTAGCCTGTATCTGTATGGGACGACGGCCCTTAGGTTGTAGCGCCAAGCAAGGGCGGGCAAAACCTAGATCGCGGACCAACGTCGTCCAGACCACTACTGGAGGCAATCTACCTACTTTAATGAAGTCGTGGTTTTGATCACCGGCTTCTCAAGGCTTTAGAATTTCCGGTTCTTAAGATTATCAGAAATGTTTAATTAGGACCTGATGCCAATATAGTGATATGCGGTCTAGAGAGATTCGATAATTGAATTGAATTCGTTCTCTTCAACCGGAATACCAGTTCACTAATGAAATACAGTCGAACTTCAATGGCTCGAACACCTTTGGGACTCGAAAATCTGTTCGAGACAGGGGTAGTTCGAGCCACTGAGGTTACTGTCAGGAGGCATAAGGAGATACTTTTTGACATCTTCTCGGTGTCCTATAATGAATATGTATGCTGTGTGTACTCATTAGAGTCGCCTCATCGGCGATTCTTATGAGTACACACAGCATACATTTGCAAGATAAAAGACTAAAATCTCCTAAATTATCCCCCACTATTTCTTATGTCGAGGATTTCCCTAGGGAAAGAACGGGTTCGACTCACCCATGGTAAACGAGCCATCGGTGTTCGAGCCATCGAAGTTCTACTTTATAGTGTGAGTGTTGTGCATAGTTGTTGATAATAATTTATGTCTTGTATATAACATCTTTCTTATGCCTTGATGGCCCCCGCCCATCGGGGCTTGAAGAAATATATGGGCTGCACGATGCTTCCACGCAGAGCTATATCCGACCCGCATACGAGTATTGGTAAACTGCTTAGAGAATCTAAGCCTGCCCAGGCAAAGTGGTGGGAGTCGGACCGTCCATGCTTATAAACCCTATTGGTTTCATTTGGCGACAGGGCTTGAGGTGTCACTTAATCTCAACGTCGGGTAAAAGTCCCACAAAATTGGAAGTCACGCTTCCAAAATGACTTTTACAGTGTTGACGGGGACGTTAAACCTCGAATATAACAAACAAATATTGTGCCTTGCCCTTCAGTTGGCCGTTCGCCGGTCAGAGCTCACCCTTGGTCGTCTTGTCAGCATGTGTGTTTACGGGACGCCGTTACCCTACATGTTACAACAGGAATATTCCTTTTGTGTCCCGCTACCAATATTGCACCAATCGTCAAACCCGGATGAACAAAATAACCAACAGAGCTAAAACAATTTTCTTTTAAAAGAAAATCCCCTCATAAACCAATGAGGGGATTTTATAATAGGTTTACAGCAACGTTTCGTGCGTGTGTGTGTGTGGGGTGGGGGTGGGGGGTGGGGCTCTACAAAAATACCTAAATTGGTACAATACACTTAAGAAAATGACCATCAGAGCTAACAATAGACAAAACTTAAAGGGGCATATTTTGTTTGTTTGTTTGATTAGAGGTTTAAAGTCCCCGTCAACACTGTAAAGGTCATTTTGGAGACGTTGCTTCCAAAGTAGTAGTAAAACAAAAATCAGGAATCAATACAATACAATCAACTTACTCCACCCATCAAAGACACCAAAGGGAAAGAAACACAAACATGAAGCGACCAGGCCATAATGGAAACCTAAACAAAGGATGGCCATAAGGACAGTTACTTTCCCACGAAATGGCCAAATGGCTATCCAAAATAAAAAGACACAAGTGATACACACAGTAAGTAGGAACAAACAACAACATAAAAAACGCCACAGAAGAACCGCCTTGGAACGGTCAGTGGAAAGAACTCCACTTGGGGGCTTTTACCCGACATGAGATGAAATGACTTCTCAACACCTGCCATCCAATGAAACCAATAGGGTTTATTAGCATGGACAGGCCGATTCGCACCGCTTTGCTTGGGGAGGCTTAGACCCTCTAAGCGGTTTACCAGTACTCGTGTGCGGATCGGTTGCAGCTCTGCGTGGAAGCATCATGCAGTCCATCTATTTCTTCAATCCCCGATGGGCGGGGTCGTATTAAACGGGCTTCTACTCCAAGACAACTGGCTCCATTTTAAACTAATTTCACACCCCTCTCCTTGGGTAACCCACGACCAAAATTGCTCAAACCGTTCTGCTTGGATCAACAAGATGGCCACCAAGTTAGAAATGAAAAAAATATAGTTCGGCCAATCGGAGTCTGACTGTTGGTTTTCTTTGGCCCCAGCACTTCAGTTGTTTCTTGCTGTCGAGTCCTCACAGTTGTTTCATCTTTATGGTCGTTTGATGTTGTGTTCTCGGAGATGTTGCACGGATGAATAAGGAAGCCTTCATGTGGACTGAACAAATGATTTGCCTAAATCGCCCTGTAAGTAAGGGCGAGGACTGCGGCCGCATAAAATCGATTTAAGGCCCAGAGTGAAATCTTGTTCATTAATTTTACTGACAGTTCCAAGTCGGTTCTACTCTCACGGTTTTATTTTTGTTATGTTTGTCTTTGAGTGTGTTTATCGCTTATCTCTTTTGTTTTGGATAGCCAATTGGCCAGTTTGTGGGGAAGTAACACACCGTTTGGCTTTTCACTGTTGATGTTTCCTTTAGGGTCGAGTTGTTTCATGTTTGCGCTTCTTTCCCTTTGGTGATAGGAGATATGCGTTAATTGTATCGACTCCTGATCATTGCCCTCACTTCTGTTTACATCTTCTCGTCTGTCAACAATTTTTACTCCTAACCCGGTGAACGGATTTTGGTATAGTTTTACAGGATTGTTCCTTTGGAGACCCTTTACATTAATTGCCTAAATGGTTCCGCTCCACTGATTAAAATCGCCGCCAGAGCTAAAATATAAAAACACGTTTACACGACATTTCTTCCTTAACAAATGAAAGGATTTAAAAAAAAAAAAATCACAGGAATTTTCTTTGCATCACCTCTAAAACATTGTTTAAAGCGTTCCGCTTGGATGAACAAACTTGCCACCAGAGCTAAGAGTATAACAATCTTTAAAAGTCTCCTTCTCCCAAACTAGTAGATGGATGTTGAAATAATTTCACAGGAATGTTTTTGGGTGACCCTCTTCAACAATTGCTCAAATCATATTGTTCGGAGAAAAACATTGCCGCCAAATAATTAAAAACACATCTTTAAACAACTTCTCCTTAACCAGTGAACGGTTTTTTAAATAATTTCACATGAATGTTGCGTTGCCCTCTGCCAAATTTGCTAAAACAGTTCTGCTTTGATGAATAATATGACCTTCAAAGCTTACGAGGACTGTTCAAATATGAATGCAAGTAGAACGTTTTCCCATGCACCGATGCGAAAATCACCTGGAAATAAATATCACAGCGTAGAAAAACATTTTACCTATACATCGATACCAAACCGGTTAAAATGCGTTCACTTTAGCCATGTATATCGTTCGATAAACACTGTCTACTCTTGTATACTAATACAAAACATGGTTGGAAGAAGGTCAGAGTACGCCGTTGAAATACGGTCCTATATTAAGAATCGTTGTATTCTTGGTATACGGTGCAAAGACGTTTTGGATGAAATATGTTCGGTTTATGGGCATAATGAAATGTCTTTTCCGACAGTTTTTCGGCCGAAAAGAGCAACATCTGCCAAGATGGTTGCTAGAGTGAAAGAAATAGTTGCTGCAGATGCACGATGCACCACTAGGCAAATAGCTAGTATGGTTGACATCTCATTAGGAGCAGCTCATACAATTTTGAAACGGGATTTGAAAATGAGAAAGATTTGTGCTAGATGGATTCCCCATCTGTTGACAGATGAGCAGAAAAAGACACGCGTTCAGTGCGCCAAGAAGTTGCTTAAAACGTTTCCAAATTACCATGCACGGTCTTTCGCCAATGTAGTCACAGGTGACGAGACATGGGTTATTTTTTCAGCCAAAATATGGGCAACAAAGTATTGCAAAAGACCATGCATTGCAAAGCGGACCATGAGCCTCAGGAAGGTAATGTATGCCATATTCTTTTCAAATCAGGGCCCTGCTATTCATGTTGCTGTGCCTAAAGGCAAATCTGTAAATGCGAAGTTTTACAGGAATGACGTTCTTCGTAAATTGAAGAAATATTTCAAAGAAAGAAGACCCGCATCTGGTTTGGCCAATGTCAGATTGCTGCATGACAATGCGTCATCGCACAAGGCGTTCATTGTGCAAGACTATCTGAAGCAGGAGAAGGTTGTTGAACTCCCTCATCCCCCGTATTCCCATGACCTTGCCCCGTGTGACTTTTTTTTTGTTTCCGCGGCTGAAAAAATACCTTTCTGGTAGAAAATTTGTACAGCGCAAACGCTTCGGTTCTGCAATATTCCAGTGCCTTTATAGTATATCTCGAAAAGACTACCAAAATGCATTCAATGATTGGATCAGAAGACTGAAAGTTTGTATATCTGTTAAAGGGGAATACTTTGAGGGGTCAAAATAAATTTATCATCGAAATCTATCACGGAATCATTTTTATGTGCTTAGTTGCTTTTATATTTGAACAGTCCTCGTAAAACAGAAATAAAGACTTTTGAACATCTTCTCCTCCGTGACCATTGGTCAGACTTTCAAAATAATTTCAGATGAAAGTTTCTTTGGTAACCCTCTGTTAAAATGGGTTGAACTGTTCTGCTCAGATTAGAAAAATGGCCGCGAGCTGTACTTTGAAATAATTTCGGAGGAATGTTACATAAGTGACACTGTACTAAACCTGCTCAAACCATATCACTCGGATAAACAAAATTGCCACCAGAGGAAATAGAAAACAAAAACTTTAAACGACTTCGAGTTGTACTTTATGATCGTGTATGAGGGTGTGTGGGGCTCTCGCCTTTCTGCTTGGCGGTGTTTGTATGGGGTTTGGTGCTGGGCTGTTTGTACAGGTTGTGGGTGTTCTGGTGGGTGCGCGTTGTGCGCCCCTTGTCGCTGATCGGTTATTGTTTTGTTATGAAGGGTACTTCGTGGTGTCCCTTTCTTTTGAAAACCAATCTGGGATCATTGAGGCCTTTGTCTCCACTTTTGGATATTTAGATGATTTGTTGGGTGTTGGTAGTGCCTGTTTCGGTGGTTTGGTCAGTCGGATTTGCCCCTTGGAACTCCAGTTGGGTAGGGCAAGTTCTTCTGATACCGATGCCCCATTTATTTGTTTTTATTTGTCTTTGATTTACATCTATCTATCGTAGATGGGTTTGTTTCCTGTGGAGTTTATGATCAACGCGATGATTTGGTTTTGGGATTGTGGGTTTTCCTTTCTTGGGTGGTGGTGTTCCTCCTGTGCCATTCTGTGGCGTTTATAATTCGCAGTCAATTCGAATGTCGGAGTGTCTGGTCGTGTGGCTGGCTTCGGCACTCTTGGTGGACTGTTGACTGCTAAACTTCTTAATCAGGGTTGTCGATCTCCTGGGCTGCGCAGGGCCTTTTTGGATTTCTCGGAGCTGTTACACTGATGAGGTAGTTGGCCTCCATGCGGACTGAAATTATTCGTCTAAATTGCGACGGAAGTAAGGGCGATTATTGCGGTCTCGTAATCTTAAAATCCATTTAAGCACCCCCACCCCAAACATTAACACTCCAGTGAAATTCTTTTCACTAACCGTTCCAAGGCGGTTCTTCTGTCGCGGTTTATTTTTGTTATGGTTTGTCTTTGACTGTGTGTATCGCTTATATTTTTGGTTTTGAATAGCCAATGGGAAAGTACCTGCCCTTTTGGCTTTCCGCTATTGATGTGTCCATTAGGGTCTAGTTATTTCATGTCTGTGTTTCTGTCCCTTTTGGGTCTCTGATGGGAGCTGTGGGCTAATTGTATCGATTCCTGGTCATTGCCTGCACTTCTATTCTCCTCCTTAACCAGTGGATGGCATTGTAATAATTCCACAGGACTGTTTGTGAGATTACCCTCTACCACAGTTTCTGAAACTGTTTCACGTGAACAAGATGGCTGGCAGAGCTAAAGAATATACATATAGAAGTGAAGGGAATGATCAGGAATCGATACTATCGACCCGCAACTCACATCAGTGACATCAAAGGGAAGGAAACACAAACATGAAATACCTGGACTCAAATGGAAAGCGGAAAGCCAAAAGGATAGTTACATTTCCCCCATAAAGTGGCCAATTGGCTGTCCAAATCAAAATAAAATAAGCGATACACACACTCAAAAGACAAACCATAAACAAAATAAACCGCGACAAGAGAACCGCCTTGGAATGGTCAGTGAAACCAATTCCACTGTGGGGCTTAATCGATTTTACGCAGCTGCAATCCTCGCCCTTACTTCCGTCGCGATTTTGACAAATAATATGTTTAGTCCGCACGAAGGTCTCCTAACTTATCATCGAGGACACAACAGCAAGAAACCATTGGAATGCATAATGGGATGGATAATTTCACAGGAATTCTTACTTGGCATTACGATAGCACATCCGTGCGACGTAGTGCATTTTTTTCACATCTCCAAACTTAATACATTTCTGATGAAAATCCGTGATATATTTCTTATTTATACTGCAAACATATTCTGTGGGTTCTCCTTAGAACCGCCTAATTGAAGCGGTTCTAACGAGTACCCACAACCTATGTCTTGGAGCAGAAATAAGCAAAAAAATATATTCCCCCTTAAACCCCAATTTTATCTATATAAAGTGTGTTCATGTCACGGACTTGATCACGTGATGGAAAGACCATCCAGCCAGTGCTTTAAAATAGAAAGATAAAAGACTTAAACTGATTTCTGCTAAATAAGGTTAATAAGGCTTTTCGCTTTCCGCTATTGATGTTTCCAGTGGGGTCTTCTGTTGTTTCATGTTTGTGTTTCTTTCCATTTGGTGTCTCTGATGGGAGCTGTGGGTTGATTGTATCGATTCCTGATCATTGCCTCCACTTCTATTTTATATATGCTTCTTCCTCTTTATGGAAACAATTCCATAGGAATATTCCATGGATAATCCTTTAACAAAATTGCTGAAAATACCTTTGACTCCACTGGACACGATTGCCATCAATGTCAAATATAATGGCATAAACCCCGATTCAAACTATCAAGTTTCAATGCTGGGTCGATAAAGATGATGCGACGTAAATCACACCATGTTAGCTTTTCTTTTCAATAATTGTGCATGGGTCTAACTATGCCACGAGCTTTATCTCGCCTTCATTTCTGGTTTATCGGCTTTCAAGATGAGCGAACAGATACAATAACTTATGTAATTCATGTCATATATTATGGTAGACACCACTTTGAGCTGTCGCTCCGGTCTCTCATTAAAGCACAAAAATATAAATTGATTTACAGGAATTCGTTTCGGTATACTGGCTTCACTTCGTTTCTTTACGGAATGGTTTAAACACCTGACTGTTTGCGTCATTCCAGCGAAAAGGAGTACCTATCCCAATTATTGTAATATTTTATTATTTCTACATAAAGGCCGAAAGGTGTAATTTACTTTACTCAATTTGCAGGGCGAAAACTGTTTAATCTTTACCCCGCTCATCACATGAACACGTCCGTGAAATGAACATCACACTAAACCCTACTATCGTGGTTTATTTTTGTTATGGTTTATCTTTGAGTGTGCGTATCGCATGTATTTTGGTTTTCGGATAACCAATTAGCCAGTAACTGCCCTTTTGATGCTTCCATTAGGGTCTAGGTATTCATGTTTGTGAGTGCGTTTTTTTAGTTTTACGTCCCACAAACAGCTAAGAT
This sequence comes from Lucinisca nassula, assembly GCA_963580285.1. Lineage (NCBI taxonomy): Eukaryota > Metazoa > Mollusca > Bivalvia > Lucinida > Lucinidae > Lucinisca > Lucinisca nassula. The sequence continues at coordinate 119,223,028 of OY757017.1, forward strand.
CATACGGAGACGGGACATCGGTTTAAAGACTATCCAAAAGTCTGGAGAAGCCCGGGATCGATGCTGCGACCCCTGGTTTACAAGGCAAGTAGCGTAACCACTACACCACGGAGGCTTCTAATTCATGTTTGTGCCTATTTTCCTTTGGTATCTCTGATGGGAGCTGTGGGTTAATTGCATAGATTACTGATTATTGCCTTCAATTCTATGTTTTAAGGCATCCACATTTTCTCCAATGACAGTTTTCATGAAATGTCAAAAACTGCTTTCTCGAAAAAGTAAGTGAAACTTATATTTTTTTTTACGTTTCATGCAAATTGTCTCCAGTGAAATTGCATGGAATAAACGTTTCTTGCAAAAACAATTGAACTATTTTCAAATGTCTGCTGAATTACGATAACAAACCCATGCGACAATATGCTTTTTTCTCGTCTCTAAAATGCCTATTTTTCAGATGAAAATACCTGATATTTTTTTCTTATTTATACTGCAAACATAGGTGGATGGTGTTCGTAAGAATGAGTACCCAGATCCTATGTCTTGGAGCGAAAATACGAACTATAATCCACATCCAAGAAAATCCGAGTTGTCTCTAGATGAAGTGGAGTTAACGGGGTTGCTCATTTCACGGACTTGTTCATATAATAATAGTTGTAAGTAGTTTAGGTCGTAGTACCAAAGCGTTAATCCAAAATCAATAATCCATAGACAAAATGGCAAATATCAATGTTCAGATCAACAAACATGGACTCCAGAAGAGTGTAATCAGGCGTCCGCGGATAGTAAGCCTTACTTGGTAAGCAAGCTTCGCCCACCATGCCCATCGACCCGAACGAAGAAAAGGAGTTATTGCCGAGAAGTGTATGTCCAAGATTTCGGAAGTCATCCTATGGCTTTCCATTGGCAAACATATCAGAAATAATTCTGGAAATGACCACATTGTACGGATCAACAAGATCATGATGCCTCCCATAGAACCTCTTTAGTGTTGATACCAGTTTGTTTTTTTGATAACCCAGACATAACAACCTGGTAGTGAGCACCTTCCATAAAGACCTGATACTTGGAACAGGCTCTAGCATTACGGCTTAACTGTGAAACGAAAAATCCATATGCTGGTGCAGACGGGATATAACTGCTTAGGAAGGGAAAGTTAACAATGGGAAAATTGAAGTTATCTCGTTTATATCGTACAGCCTAGTTGTAAGCTTCCCGTTGTCAATATAGAGATAGCAATCCAAGTATGAGGAGGAGGTTGCAGTCTCTGTTGTTTCCTTAATTTCAAGTTCACGTGGATAGATGAATTCCAAGTACTCTGCGAATTTAATATTTTTCAGAGACAATAAATCATCTATTCATCTATAGGTGAAATTGAATTATTGTGCAAGGCGTTTCTTGCCTGCTTTGAGGAGACCTTGTACAAACTCCGCCTCATACGATTACAAGAACAATATTAAAAATCTAAAATGATTCCTTTAAGAGCAATGAAAACATTCATAAGAAAGAAGATGGGTCATACAACGTAGTTTCGGCTAATAAAGTAGAAGCCTCATCAGTGACCCTGTAATGATCCGGCAAAGAAAACCAGAGGAAACATACTGCAATTTTGCGAATTTTGAATAGGCAGTCGATTCAAAGACTGATATAAATCAAAATGGGGTCCAAATAATTAAAAACCTGTCTAGAATATGAGTCTAAACCAATAATATATTTCTGATTTCTCAGAAATCAAGAACAAGAACAAGTTGGCAAGCAACGGTGCACAATAAGTACCCATTGGTATGCCAATTGTTCGCTGAAATAATAGGCCACTGAACTCCACGAAGATATTGTCAATAACGTATTCGAGCATCTCTATGACATCTGCATCAGTGTACTTTTGTCGTGCATCAGAGTGATCTCGAACGAAGTATGTGTAGCCAAGGACAACATACTGGTAGCGACGGTTACCATTCTTGTGGAAAAAAACCTTGATTTATGATGTCCTTGAGTTTAGATTTCAATTTATTATGAGGAATAAGTGTGCAGAGTGTTGAGAAATCGAACGATTTTTTTGCAGTTTACTGAGAGAAAGGGCTGTGACTGAAGAAGTTCTAGAAACTCTTTGGAGTTTTTCAAGATCCACATCTGATTCACACCACTCCTAGCATATGCAGTGCCACAATATTTCTGAAAGCCATCCTTTACTGCAGTGAGGATTCGTGTTAGGATCTGTGAAAGAGGCTTGGTTGAGTACTTAGCTGAACCCGCGATATATCTCTGCTTGTACGGATTCTTGTGAAGCTTAGGAATCCAGTACAACTTTGGAAGCTCCATATCTTCCTCTGGGAGGGAAATTCCAAACGAAACCATCACCGACTTGTGGTTTTGCAGAATTTCATCTTTGGACAAAGAACAAAGATTATATGTTGGGTTTCCTGTCATAATGCTCAAACCAGGCTCTTCTTTTAAGCAGTTTATATAGTGTGTTTTGCAAACAAACAAAGTATTGTTAGATGCCTTGTCAGCTGGAACAACGACAAACTTCTGATGGATTTCGGCTAACTCAGCAGCAACATCTGGATCATCAAACACCGAATAATGTCGACGAGACATGGTTCTGCTGAGTACTGTTAAACGTCTGTTTACCAAGGCCATTACTGATTTAACCCATTCGGAGAGGGTGTCAACCTTCGCATTCTCTTTCCTAGAACAGCGCCGGGCATACTCTTCAACAGAATCCAAAATTAATTTGGAATTCTGCAAATTGATTGGTTTCGCAACTGAGACGCAAGAGGACTCTTCTATCGTAGACGTTGGTCATTGTTCCAAACAGGGTTTCAGTGAAACTCCATGAGGAGAATATCAAACATTCTAATCCGAATGCGAGGGTTTCACTTCAGCAATCCCATCTGCGTCTACTCTCATTTTGCAGGTATTCATCTGTTTTGGTCTGTTTGACAGAATAGTGCGAGCTACCTGGTCAGAACTGATCAGATTATGAGAAAAAGGACGGGAGTGGGTCTGCGGGAATGTATTTTATATTAAACGTAAATAGGCTTCGGATAAACGTAAATTGATATTTTATGCAATCAAGCATTGCGAAGGGGCAATATATGGTATTTGTCTGAAACAAGATGACCCTGCTAGTCCTATAGAAATAGATTTACATGATTAATATTGAAGTTTCACAAGGGTGATTGCATCAGGACTTTTCTTTTTCACCATAGTGAGTGTTTGATTTCTAGTCCTTTGGGATCATTGCTTGTATTGTATTTGAAACATATTTGAGTGTCACTCATGAAGCCTACTTGGCCAAAACCAGGGTTTCTCGTCCAGAAAATTTTGTAAACTCGACAGTTTTCAGATCTGTCTTAAAATCCTTGCTTCCTAAGGATTACCTCTCTCTGGAACATACATTGTATCAATTTTATGTTCAAGAATTTAGCTTCATGGGCTATAATTTGAAATATTCTTTGGTAAAGATCCATTAGATATAGTTATGTACTAAATATTAAAGACCCCGGTTTTTTATTTTCCCTACAGCGGTCTACATAAAATAAGTGAGCCCTCGGATGGGACCTTTTTAGCTTCAGGGTAATTTTCTGAACACTCTTATAAGAGGTGCACTACACACAGCTGTCTGGGCCCTTTGGTTTTTGAACAGAAGGCTTTTATTCTGTCGTGGTTTATTTTTGTTATGGCTTGATCTTTGAGTGTATGTATCGCTTATGTTATTTTGCTTTGGATACCTAATTGGGCATTTTGTGGGAAAGTAACCGTCTTTTTGGCTTTCCGCTGGTGCTATTTTCATAAGGATCTAGTTGTTTCATGTTTGTATTTCTTTCCCTTGGTGTCTCTGATTGGCGCTGTGTGTTAATTGTATCGATTCCTGATCATTGCCTTCTCTTCTTTTTTAAGGTTTTCCATATATGGAACATAGAAGTGCAGGCAATGAATCTGTGTACAACTAATGAGCTCCGGGGCGGACAATGTTCGCCCTAGAGCTATAATTTGAACAATCTTAGTAAAATAGAAGTGTAGTTAATGATAGTAATCGATACAACTAACCCACACCTCCCATCAGAGACATAAAAGGGAAAGAAACACAAACATGTAATAACTAGACCCTAATAGAAACATAAATAGCGGAAAGTCAAACGGTCATTGACACAAAATGGCCATTTGGATATCAAACAAGAGGCCCATGGGCCACAATACTCACCAGACCTCTGGGGCCACTGCCCACTGGCAGCAATGTATTTAATTAACCATGGAAGCCCCGTGCCCTAGGATGCTACAGATAAAACTTGAACCCAATCAGCCGTGTGGCTTTTGATTCGATGTCGCTTGAATGTGGTGTTGCAGGACAACAGATGACAATTGACAATTTCCAATCTGTGGCAACAAATAGGCCAAAAAGAACATTATTAAAGGAACATTTCTATGAAAGTGTGACAACATTTCTTGAAAGCATTAATGTTATTTTTTTTAATTTTCCCTATTTTACGACAATGGAAACTCAAGCATAACTTGGCATAGCAAACAAACCAAAGAGCCAAAGTTCATAAACCAGAGCTCAGGTGGACTCTTCCCAATGGCAGCCATGTGTTATAACATGATATGATTTTATTATACCAATTATAAAGTCTCCCAAACAAACCCCATACCCAAATGAGCACCTACGTGGACTGTATCTGAAATATTAGGTGTTTTATAAAGTAGAGAGATCGGGGCATGGACCCAATGGAGCCCTGGTTGATGTCACTAAATGCGTCTAATCAAAAGGAACAAAGACATATATGGTTTATCAGTGGGATTATGAATGGTTCCTGAGATGTAAGGCCTTTTAAGCAATCGAGGGAATCGGGCATGGCAGATCCCAGAAAAGCCCAAGATTGTTGTCAATGAATATGTCTTATCATAAGGACCAAGAGTATATACGGTGGGGATATGAATGGATTCTGAGATATGAGGCACTTTTATGAAGTGCGGACCCCCAAAGAAGGGGGTGACTGAATGTGTCTAATAACAATGAACAAGAGTATATGTGATTATAGGATGGGGATTTGAATGGTATCTGAGATATCGTCTGCTGAGTGCAATAACGGTGTAACTGACATTTCGGCCAAAATAGTTTTTTTTTGCATAATTGGGTGCCTTAGGACTTGACACACTTAATAGTAAATAAGTACTACAGCTGGATTCTGCCTAAGTCATGATTAATTTCAGCATTTTGGATTTTTTTTTGTCAGTTAAACCGTTTTTGCTCCGACTTTCAGAAAAAAAGTTAGCGCAAAAACAGTGTAAGTGCACTTACCCCATTTTTGCGCAAAGTTTTTAATACCTCAAAAATATTGAATCCTGTTGCTTGATATTTCAGAATAAGCATGTAAGTACCATGCAGAATGTATAAAATTTGACCTATTACCTACCCAGTGCCTTTAATTTACTGCTTTACCATTTAAAAGGCAAAGAATCAAGGTTTGTACATTTACACCGTTTAAGCGCGGAAAGCACTTACACCGTTTTTGCACCAAAAACATTCAGCGCAGAAATGGTGTATCAACCCTTAAATGCCAAATATTTCTTTTCAAATGCCATTTATTCAACAATAGACATCACACACAAATGAAAGAAATCGCCATGAAGTTAAGAAACCAGCTTATAGTATGGTTTACTATGCCATTCTCAAATAAAACAGTTTTTTGACTCTCCTGAAAAGTTGCCATTTTGCACTTACAACGTTATTGCACTAAGCAGACGATATATGGCCTTTTATGAAGTTGAGTCTTATCATAAGGAACAAGAATATATATGGTTAAGGGGTGGGGATCTGAACAGCTTCTGAGATATATGGATTTTAATGAAGTAAAGGGGTGGGGCATGGTATGTGGCACCCCGGGAAGGACCCGCATGCTGATGTCACTGATTGCGTCTAATCATAAGGAACAAGAATATATATGGTTTAGGGGTGGGGCTCTGAACAGTTTCTCAGATATATGGTCTTTTGTGAAGTCAAGGGGTGGAGCATGGACCGGGCGCACACTGGGTGACCCCTAGGTTGGTGTCACTGAATGTGTCTTATCATAAGGAACAAGAATGTATATGGTTTACGGGTGGGGATCTGTAAGGTTTCTGGAATATTTGGCCTTTAACGAAGTGGAGGGGGTTGGGCATGGTCCCGGCACATCCTATGGGACCCCAAAAGTGGTGTCACTGAATGCAACTTATCATAAGGAATGAGAATATATATGGTTTAGGGGTGGGGATCTCAATGGTTTCTAAGATAAATGTCATTTTATGAAGTGGAGGGGGTGGGGCATGTCCCCGGCACATCTCGGGGGACCCACAGGTTGGTGTCACTTAATGCGTATTATCATAAGGAACAAGAATATATATGGTTTAGGGATGGGGATCTGAATGGTTTCTGAGATAAATGGCCTTTTATGAAGTGGAGGGTTCGGGGCATATCCCCGGCATATCCCGGGGGACCTCCAGGTTGGTGTCACTTAATGCATCTTTATCATAAGGAACAAGAATATATATTGCTTAGGGGTGGGGATCTGTATGGTTTCTGAGATATATGGATTTTAATGAAGTAAAGGGATGGGGCATGGCCCATAGCACCCTGGGTGGACCCGCATGCTAGTGTCACTGATTGCATCTTATCATAAGAAACAAAAATATATATGTTTTAGGGGTTGGGCTCTGAACAGTTTCTCTGATATATGGTCTTTTGTGAAGTCAAGGGGTGAAGCATGGCCCAGGAGCACCCTGGGTGACCCCTAGGTTGGTGTCACTGAATGTGTCTTATCATAAGGAACAAGAATATATATGGTTTAGGGGTAAGGATCTGTAAGGTTTCTGGAATATTTGGCCTTTTATGAAGTGGAGGGGGTTGGGCATGGTCCCAGTACATCCCGGGGGACCCCCAAGTTGGTGTCACTGAATGCAACTTATCATAAGGAATGAGAATATATATGGTTTAGGGGTGGCGATCTCAATGGTTTAAGGGTGGGGATCTGAAAGGTTTCTGAGATAAGGCATTTTATGAAGTGGAAGGGGCAGGGCATGGCCCTTGCACAACCTAGGGGACCCTCAGGTTAACATAAAAGCATACGGCTAAGAGAAGTTTACTCAAGGTACATTTCTATGTAAGTTTTGTCAAACTATCTGCAATGACTTTGCAGTAAATGCCATTTTTCAGTTTTCCCCGTTATAAGTCAATGGAAAATCTAAGTTGCCATAGCAACAAAACTATAAGGCCAAATTTCATGAAAAATGTAAAACCTGTAAAGTAGAAGTAAAATAAAGATCAGGAATTGATACAATAAACTCACTTACTTATTAGGCAAATATGGTGAATATTTTCATAAAGTCTCAGCCTCCTAGAGCATCTGGTTTTTGAGAAGATGATTTTTAAGTTTTAAGTTTTTTTGTTTTTTTTTTTTTAACCACTGAGTCCATCTTATCATAAGCAACAAGAATATATATGGTGTAGGGGTGGGGATCTCAATGGTTTCTGAGATAAATGGCATTTTATGAAGTGGAGGGGTGGGGCATGTCCCCGGCATATCCCAGGAGACCCGCAGGTTGGTGTCACTTAATGCATCTTAGCATAAGGAATAAGAATATATATGGTTTAGGGGTGGGGATCTGAATGATTTCTGAGATAAATGGCATTTTATGAAATAGAGGGGGGCAGGTCAGGTCCCCGGCACATTCCGGGGGACCCCCAGGTTGGTGTCACTTAATGCATCTTATCATAAGGAACAAGAATATATATGGTTTAGGGGTTTGGATCTGTAAGGTTTTTGAGATATAAGGCATTTTATGAAGTGGAGGGGGCGGGGCATGGCCTCGACACAACCTAGGGGACCCCCAGGTTGACATAAAAGCATATGGCTGAGAGAAGTTTACTCAAGGAACATGTTTATGTAAGTTTTGTCAAAATATCTGCATTGACTTGGCAGTAAATGCCATTTTTCAGTTTTCCCAATTATAAGTCAATGGAAAATCTAAGTTGCCATAGCAACAAAACTAAAAGGCCAAATTTCATGAAAAACGTAAAACCTGTAAAGTAGAAGTAAAACAAAGATCAGGAATTGATACAATTAATTTACTTACTAATTAGGCAAATATGGTGAATATTTTCATAAAGTCTCAGCCTCCTAGAGCATCTGGTTTCTGAGAAGATGATTTTTAAGTATTTTTTTTTTAACCACTGAGTCCATCTTATCATAAGCAACAAGAATATATATGGTGTAGGGGTGGGGATATCAATGGTTTCTGAGATAAATGGCATTTTATGAAGTGGAGTGGTGGGGCATGTCCCCGGCACATCCCAGGAGACCCGCAGGTTGGTGTCACTTAATGCATCTTAGCATAAGGAATAAGAATATATATGGTTTAGGGGTGGGGATCTGAATGATTTCTGAGATAAATGGCATTTTATGAAATAGAGGGGGCAGGTCATGTCCCCGGCACATTCCGGGGGACCCCCAGGTTGGTGTCACTTAATGCATCTTATCATAAGGAACAAGAATATATATGGTTTAGGGGTTTGGATCTGTAAGGTTTTTGAGATATAAGGCATTTTATGAAGTGGAGGGGGCGGGGCATGGCCTCGACACAACCTAGGGGACCCCCAGGTTGACATAAAAGCATATGGCTGAGAGAAGTTTACTCAAGGAACATGTTTATGTAAGTTTTGTCAAAATATCTGCATTGACTTGGCAGTAAATGCCATTTTTCAGTTTTCCCCATTATAAGTCAATGGAAAATCTAAGTTGCCATAGCAACAAAACTAAAAGGCCAAGTTTCATAAAAAACACAAAACCTGTAAAGGCAAATATGGTGAATATTTTCGTAAAGTCTCAGCCTCCTAGATTATATGGTTTCTTAGGAGATGATTTTTTAAGTATTTTTTGTCTAGTTTTTGCATTTTGGTTTCCATGGCAACCACAAAAATTAAACAGAAGGCCTAAAATCATACGGCAGACAGCAGATTGCCTATGGAACATTTGTATGAAAGTTTTATCAAAATATCTGCAGAGGCTTGGCAGTAAATGCCATTTTTCTATTTTCCCCATTATAAGTCTATGGAAACTCTAAGTTGCCATAGCAATCAAACTAATGAGCCGATTCTTATTAAAAGCACAAACTTTCAATCCCCCTGCCCAAGGATGCTACAGATGAAATTTGGGCTGAATCGGCCTAGTGGCTTCAGAGGAGATGTCGTTTGAAAATGTTGACGAAAAAGACGCAGACGACACAGACGCAGACGACGACGGACAACTGCCTATCCTATAAGCGCCCCCGGAGCCTTCGGCTCTGGTGAGCTAAAAATAGATATATGCGATAACACACTCAAACCATAACAAAATTAAATCACGACGGAAGAGCCGCCTTAGAACGGTCAGTGAAAAGAATTACACAGGGGGTGGGGGAGGCCTTCATGCGGACTGAACAAATTATTTATCTAAATCGCGATGGAAATAAGGGCGACGATTGTGGCCACGTACAGTCGAGTTTCCCAGTGGACTGTGTTTCACTGACCGTTCCAATGCGGTTTTTCTGTCGCGGTTTATTTTTGTTATGCTTTGTCATTGAGTGTGTGTCTATGTGTGTCGCTTATATTATTTTGTTTTGGATAGCCAGTTGTCAATTTGGTGGGAAAGTAACTGTCCTAGTGGCTTTCCGCCATTGAAGTTTCCATTAGGGTCTTGTTGTTTCATGTTTGTGCTTGTTTCCATTTGATGTCTCTGATGGGAGCTGTGGGTTAGTTGTATCGATTCCTGAGCATTGCCTTCAATTCTATTTTAAATCTATATTACGCGGATGCTCTCCTCGCCCTTACTACCGTCGTGATGAACACAAATGAATTTATCAGTCCGCATGAAGTTCTCCTAACTCAACAATCCATACAAAATGTCAAAGGTCTTGGCCTATTGGTTCAATTCAAATATTTTTTTCAGGTTTTACATATTTGAATCTAGTAAAACACGTGGAACCTCGGCACAGCTTTTTGGCTTTTTTGGCCCATGGGCTATAATTTGAACAATTGTATTGAAAAATATAAGTGAAGGCAATGACCAGGAATCGATACATTTAAACCACATCTAAAAGAACATTAACTTTCCCACAAACGGTCAGTGAATATAATTTCACTGGCGGGCTTTAATCAGTTTTACGCGTCCGCAATCCTCGCCCTTACTTCCGCCGCGATTTAGGCAAATACAAGCTCGACTTCTAGATATTTGGATGACATATTATATATTGACAATACCTATTTCGATGGTTGATCAGTCAAATTTACCGCCCAGAAATTCATTTAAATAAACCAAATTATTCTAATACCGAGGCCCCGTTTTTGGATTTGTATCTAACTATTGTAGATTTGTTTGTTTCTTGCAAACTTTACTATAAACGCGATGTTTTGATTTTGAGATTGTAAATTTACCCTTTTTGTATGGTGTTGATACTCGTGCGCCATCCTATGGCGTTTATATCTAATTTGATTTGCCAGAGTGAGAAGTCATGTATCTGCCTTCAACACTCGTTATAAATGTTAAACTGCTAAACTTTTCAATCAGGGTATCGGTACCATATATTATGCAAACTTCAAGCCTTTTCAAATTTTTATAGACGTCATTCTGATTTTATTTCAAAATTCAATGTTGAACTTTTAATCTCTTCTGCAACAAGGTCTATCGAAACCCGAATTTTTTAGGTGACTACGTATATATATTCAGAAAAAAATATATAACCGCAATGACTTCACTACCCAATCTCGTAAATCATTCTTCGATATAAAATGATTGGGTACAACATTTTAACAAATGTTATACGACAGACTGCATGCATGGTAGTTAACCCAATCACGGTTGACAGCTTTGCTTCCCTATTAAATTGCTAGCCGGTGGGTCAGGCCTCAGATTCCATGACAGTTCCAGCGTAAACGCTTACTGAGAATTAGAAGGAAGCTAATTCTATGTAATGTTTGTTGTTGCCTGATGCTCTGTCTCTGGTGGGGCCCATCGGAGTCTAACTGTTGGTTTGCTTTTGCTCCAGCATTTATTTCTTTTTCTTTCTGTTTTTTTTTCTACTTATACTGCGATCGGTCACATTTGACCATTACTAGCAGGTGTACATTACATACATTTCATGTTGCAGGGCTAAAAGCCTACATAGTAATCATGTTATTACGGTAGGGCTCTTTAATCTGCACAGGAGATGATTTTTCCTGCACAGGGGACCTCCAGTTAACGTCCCGATCCGAAGGACGGTGCACTTTTTGACATTCATCCCTGCAAATGATGCCAATTGAGCGTGTTCGGACACCAAACTAATCACCGCCTCCGGGGATGGAACCGGTGGTTTCTTGCTGTCGAGTCCTCACCGTTGTTTCGTCTCTGTGGCTGTTTGATTGTTGTTTTCACTGAGATGTTGCACTGATGAGTTAGAAGGCCTTCATGCGGATTGAACAAATTGTTTGTCTAAATCGAGACGGAAGTAAGGGAGAGGATTGCGGCCACGTAAAATCGATTTAAGCCCCCCCCCCCACCCCCAGTGGAATTCGTTTCACTGACCGTTCCAAGGCGGTTAATTTTTGTTGGTTTGTCTATGAGTGTTTGTATCGCTTATATTATTTTGTTTTCCAAGTAACTGTCCTTCTGGAATTCCGCTATTGATGTTTCCATTGGGGTTTATTGTTTCATGTTTGTGTTTCTTCCACTTTGGTTTCCTGATGGGAGCTGTGTGTTCATTGTATCGATTCCAGATCATTGCCTTCACTTCTCTTATGCCGTCAATTCGCGATAAACACAGTCAAACAGATTAAGGAGGTACAGACACAGACAGACGGACGGACGGACAGACAGAGATATTTCCAGTTTTCGTAAAGGATATCTTCTTTCATATCAATTGTAAGATAATGCCGAAAATAGCGCTCTCTACAACTAAGACCGCTTGAATTTAAAATAATTCTCTGCCTTAATATAAAGACTTAAGAAAAGACGATTCTTATCAGTCTTTGTTTTTTACACCATGTCTCATCTCGGACACGAATATTGAGGGCCCAAAGTCACTGGAAGTTCGAAAGGTTTTCTTCATTATTTTTGTCTGACTAAATATAGTCAAAAACGGCGGAAGCAGATTGCGAATACAATCATAGCAACGGCCCTTGATGATGCCCTAGTGATATGTATATATACTGCTAACAATTCTATTTTGTCAAAATCATTCAGCTTAGTGACTGTATCGCTAGCTCTACATCACGAAAACACGCCATTATAATTTTGACCCCCTTGAATCCAACTTTTATAAAGTAAAACTTGGGTTTATATGGGCATACCTTATTTTCCGCACCTCTGCTGTAAAATACACATTGTGATGTGGCGGTACTAACCACAACCAACAACTTATATTTTGAGCAAAAATAAGAAAAATTATATCACATTTTCATCTCAAACGTTTCGTTTATTCGGCGGTAAAATTTATAATGTGTTTGTATAGACGTTTTTTTTTTTCCTAAATGTATAACAAATTGCCAAGCTCAATCAAAAGATTTTATTTCCCTGTTTGCAAAAAGAATCTGTGTCAAAGAATTGGCAATTATAGCGGAAGAAGATAATTTGACAAATCCATACACTCGCATTGGTATGCTTTAGCGAACCATTTGGTCGACATGGAATTGTTCATAGAATCTCACACTTGACGCAATGTCTGTCGAGACCAGAATAGACAAATAATGGCTTCATCTAATATACCGACAATGGATACAGAGCTTTTTGTAATTGTGTTACTGACCTATCCGAACGCTGTTTAATGTTGTTATAGTCCATTTGATATTTTTGTCTCAATGAGACAGATAACTGACATATGTGTTTATTGTTGAACGCCCCTTCAACACTATTTAGATCATTTTGGAGACGTTGCTTCCAATTTTGTGGGACTTTTACACAACACTGAGATGAAATTATACGTATGTGTAAGTGCGACTGAGTAAAATATTCGTATGGTTTTCAATTTTGGGTGCGCATTTGCGTCTTCTTTTTCAATTTCAAACCTGAGTTTCGGAAGTGCATTCCTTTAAAATGCGGTACATTAACAGTACTTTAATAGATGATAGTGCAGAAGTTGCTGAGACGGCTCTTCTTAGATCTGCAATGTCCGTGTTGGTGCATGGCTGAATGGGAATGATGTTAGTTAATTTATTGTTGTTTTTTTTCAGTTACCTCTACAATCGTCGCAGCTGGATTGCAATAGAGGAACCGTGTTGATAAAATACGTCAACAAGCAGCCGCAGTCAAGTACCACAGCACTAAAGCTCATACGCAGTCTTGTACTCTATTAAAATACAGTAAAATGACATCTTTCTTTTCTCAAGAGCTAACGTGTTTCAGACATGTTTTTACTTCTCTTATTTATAAATAATGGATGCTTGTAAGAACCGATCATCCTCTCCCCTCCCACAGTTGAGAAATGGACCTCAATGAGATGCCTTGTCTGTTGTTTGTCTTGACCGTCAAATTTAGTACCTCCGGCTGACCACACAAGTTCGCAGCGACAAGATGTTGACAGACAGTGTTTCGGTCGGGCATCTGCGGGGAATCGTCTGCTATTCTGAATGTAATTTTATAGTTTGTGGGAACGTAACTGTCCTTATGGCCTTCCTTTGTTTGGGTTTCCATTATGGTCTGGTCGCTTAATGTTTGTGTTTCTTTCCCTTTGGTGTCTTTGATGGGTGGAGTAAGTTAATTGTATCGATTCCTGATCTTTGTTTTACTTCTACTTTTATAGTCTAGGCAGCAAGGAGCGGATATTTACATTCTGAGATGTGTAATATGCGAAGAAGCAGATCCCCGTGTATATTCAAGAAGTCTTATCAGAGACATTTACAACCAATTACATTGTTGTACGTTGACAGTGAATATACAAGTAATCATATCAGAAGCTTGCAGCGTGGCAGAATATAGTTTATATTGAGAGGACCCCGCACATATCAGAGGGCACGGAACCTCGGACGAGAAGAAGACGTGCCTTTTACGACCAGCTAAGACTCGGATGATTCTGCTCATCCACTACTTTCAAGAATCTTTTTTGTTCGCATGAGTCTTCTTTATCATTAGGAACACATGTCCATGTTTTGTTTGAGGTTTAACGTACCCGTCAACACTGTATAGGTCATTTTGGAGACGTTCTTTCCAATTTTGTGGGACTTTTACCCGGAACTTAGCTGAAATGACATCCCAGACCCTGTCGCCCAATGAAACAATTATGGTTTATAAGCATAGACGGTCCGACCCGCACCACTTTGCCTGGGCAGTCTTATATCCTGTAAGCGGTTTACCAGTACTCGTGTGCGGTCGGTTTCAGATCTGCGTGGAAGCATCATGCAGCCCATCTATTTCTACAAGTCCTGATGGGCGAGGGCCGCATGTCCATGTGAAAAAATTGCATGCAACATTGTGTCAAAATAACAAATATTAGGCACAAATTATAACAACTTTCTTTATCTCTGCTCTCAACATAAATTATGCGAGCTCGTTATAACTGCCCCAATGATGTGGTCTTACAAGTACCCACAACAAGGTTTTGAGAAACAGATGAGGCAAATAATGTTTACCCTTGATAACCGCAATTGCCTCTACATAAAGTGGGGTTTAGAGGGGTCTTCGTTTCACGGAATTGTTATCGTGATGTTCTCTTTGTTATCCCGAGCGAAAAAGGGGAAGCATTAGGAAAACGTCCTATTCAAATATTTTGAAATTATTAAAACCAAAAAATGAATATATTTGGATAACAACTTCGGATATTGTTTCGTATTTCTCGGCGAAGCGGTTCTAATGAGTAGCCACAACCTATGTATTTGAGCATAAATAAGAAAAATAGTGTATGCCCCTGTAGAATCCAACTTATATAGTTGTGTTTTCGTGATGGCTGTAGCATGGTTGGTCATCCTTGTCTGGTCTTTCCTAGTTTCTGAGTGTTCTTGTCCATCCGTAACTTAGTCCATTGCGCGCCTAATTGTTAAGCAAGAGATGTTTTTTTTCTATTTCTACCTACCGGGTTGGTAACATTCTCTCGTGGGAATCGTTCACGAAATATTTTTACGGTCCTTTTAGCCCTGAAGCTCATTCAAGAAGGGCATTTTTAAGTGTTTTGGCAAACTGTAGTCACTCTGCCAGTCAATCGCTTATATATGAGCCCACATATGAAAAATGTCGGGTAAAAGTCCCACAATCTCCAAACTGACCTAAATAGAGTTGAAGTTGTCGGTGGGGTTGCGGAGGGCGTAAAACCTCAATCCTAACAAACAAAAGGCACAGTCTGGCGGACGTGGCTAATTCAATATAGATCCCTTTTTGCACAACGTGGCTATACTAACAATAATGTTAACAGTTTCTTCTAAAACCTAAGAAGATTCCTCGTTAGTGTACATATAACGAACGTTTTAACTTTGAAAACAGCATCATATGTTACAGATGAAATGATATTATCGATATCCACTGTTCCGTTTAACTGTCAATATGTCATTAATTGACTGCTTATTATGAACATTAATGTCCCATAACATCGTCAAGGTAAGTGTTAACCCTTTTTGTACCAAATGAAATCTCCCTCCTTATATATAGTAGGAGTCTATTTCACAATTTAGGTGTGTCAGGTTGTGTTTACTTCAAAATTTATCTGGAAAATGACTAAACTTTTAGCAAACAGTGGAGGCCCTGATCAGACACCGCGTTCTGCGGCGTCTGATCTGGGCCTGCACTGTTTGCCAGGGTCTTTGGGGTTTCCGGTACTAAATGGATTAATCATCACAGTACTAGTCAAGGCTATCGCTAACATCCTCATCAAAGGAACAAGACTGCATATATTCGCCATCAATCACATTAAAGATGATGCATGCATTATGCACTGTTTGGTATAGCAATATTGTAAAGGGTAACGGCGTTTGAAAAAGGTTACAAACTAGCCCAAGGGGACTGGTCAGGGGACTGGGACTGATATATCGAAAACAGTGGAGATTGTACATTAATCTTAAGCGTTTCTTAAACGTTAAATACTGCCAACTGCCTTTAAATAAACTTTTAAGTAAAAGCTCGCTGAAACATCAATAGTGCGTTTTAACATAATGCACGTCTGTGCATATTCAAGTAGCTTAAAATCCTAACTTTCTACCGATACATATTGGGTCGAAGCTATCTATTAATTTGACAACGCATTTAAAGTAGAAGTAAAACAAAGATCATGAATTGATACAATTAACTTACTCCATCCATAAAAGAAACCAAAGGGAAAGAAATACAAACATTAAGCGACCAGACCATAATGGAAACCTAAACAAAGGAAGGCCATATGGACAGTTACTTTCCCACAAAATGGCCATATGGCCATCCAAAATTAAAAGACACAATAGATACACACAGTAAGTAACAAACAACAACATAAAAAAATCGCCACAGAAGAGCCGCCTTGGAACGGTCAGTGGAAGATTTCCACTGGGGGGCTTAAATCGATTTTACATGGCCACAATCCTCGCCCTTACTTCCGTCGCGATTTAGACAAATAATTTGTCCAGTCCGCATGAAGGCCTCCTAACTCATCAGTGCAACATCTCCGTGAACACAGAAATCAAAGAACCACAGAGGTGAGACAACGGTGAGGACTCGACAGCAAGAAACCATGAAATAAGTTGCACTTTCAAACGTACACTGTACTTACATGCAACCACCTTGTGTGATTTAGAAATATCCTTGCTACCTTTAGTCTTGTTGTTACATACGTATGTATTTCCTTGCACTGTCAATTATCAGGGTCATACAATGCCTTAAATTATGAGTTCATAGATTGAGGGGGTACCTGTTTTGAAAATTGTCACTTGGGGGAGTAAATCGGATGTTGATCAGGAATCGATACAATTAACCCATAACCCCCATCAGAGTCACCAAAGGGAAAGAAACAAAAACATGAAATAACTAGAGCCTAATGGAAACACCAATAGCGGAAAGCCAAAAGGACAGTCCCTTTCCCACAAAATGGCCAATTGACTATCCAAAACAAAAAATATAAGCGATACGAACACTCAAAGACAAACCGTATAAAAATGAACCGCGGCAGAAGAACCGCCTTGGAAGGGTCCAGTGAACCCTTTCGTCGCGATTTAGACAAATAATTTGTTCAGTCCGCATGATGCCTCCTAACACATCAGTGCAACATCTCAGAAAGAGCCGATCAAAACGGAAAGCGCTAAGGTGATGACACGCATTTTCTATTGTAAGTCTATGGGACCTTGTGGTTGTCACTGCATTAAATTTCGATAAAAAAACTTGTCAGCAATGACCAACCAGAGCCATGCTACAGAGGAGAAATGATTTAGATCAGTCTGTAGGTTGCAGAGATATAAATGGTCAAATGTGCTGATGGACAGACGGTCCAGGTGAATAAAAGAAACGAAACAAAGTCCATGAAGAATAAGGTAAAAAGTGTTCGACGTTTGCAGTTTGCATGTTTGGTAAATACGAATCACCGCGGTAGACCTACTGCGTACGCAGGTAATATTTTAGAGTGTCGATAAGTAAACTAATGCAAATGCATTACTCTATATAAGGGAGGCTTATTCATAAAAAGGATTCGTTTCAGGTGACACACTTTTGTTTAATGTATAAAGGTGAAGCATATATTTAACACGCATTTAATACAGATTTAGGCGAGAAACCCGAAACTAGAGCACTGTTGAACAGTGCATGTACAGTTCTTTGTATTTCGTGGGGAAAGTAACTGTCACTCTGGCTTTCCGGTTGTGACGTTCTCATTCTGGCGAAGTTTTTAATGTTTGCATTTCTTTCCCTTTGGTGTCTTGGATGTGAGTTGTTACTGACTCAGAAGTAATTGCATCGATTCCTGAAAATTGCCTTTTTTCACTTTTACAGATCTGATCAAAGTTTTCACACTGAACCATTTACTCCTCTGCATTTCGCCAGAGTTCGAGCTACTTGCTAGCGACACATGGTTTCAGCTTATCATAATAAGACCTGACAGCTTGATGAGAAGAATGTTTTAAAACTGATTAACTGCTGCAGTAATCTAGCACACTACATTAAACTGTGAGCTGCTAGACCTATCCTTTCAGATTGTTTGTCTCAACATACATAAATAATTTCACATGCAACTATAAATAATAATAAGTAAACCAACCCATATATAGACAGCATAGTTTTTGCAAGCTATGAAAACCCCACTTTATACAAAGAAAACTGGGATTTACAAAATTATTATTTTTTTATTTCTGCTGGTAGACATATATTGTGGGTTCTCGTCAGAACCACCTTGAAGTTATTATAACCGACCCATAAATAATTACTACCTTCTGGAAAAAAATAATTTTCACAAGCTATTAAACCCCGCTTTATATAGAGAAAACTTTGATTTACATGTGTTCCTTATTTCCGCTCTTAGACATAGGTTGTGGGTACTCGTTAGAACCGCCTTAATAAAGTGACTCTAACCAACCCATAAATGATAAATGCCTTGAGGACAACGTAAGTTTTGCAAGCTATGATACCCCGCTTTATACAGAAAGAGCTTGGGTTCACAAGGATATGCATTGTTTTTCCTTATTTCCGTTTTTAGACAAAAGTTGTGGACACTCGTTAAAACCACCTAAATGAAGTGATTCTGACCAACCCATAAATGGTTAATGTCGTGTGGACAACACAATGTTTTGCAAGCTATGTAAACCCCTGATTATTATAGAGAAAACTGGGATTTACAAAGATATACATTCTTTTTCCTTGTTCAGGTTCTTAGACATAGGCTTGGATACCCGTTAGAACCACCTTAATTAAGTGATTCTAAGGAGCTTTCACAACCTAAATAAATAATAATAATAAAAACAAGATGAG
Source organism: Lucinisca nassula (assembly GCA_963580285.1). Classification (NCBI taxonomy): domain Eukaryota; kingdom Metazoa; phylum Mollusca; class Bivalvia; order Lucinida; family Lucinidae; genus Lucinisca; species Lucinisca nassula. Next base: position 119,241,918 of record OY757017.1, read on the forward strand.
TTTGTGAAACACGAACATGTCCCCGGGCATGGTCATTTTTTTTTCAAAGTTGATCACAGTTCAAAGTCAAGGTCACAGGTCAAGATTTTTGGTTTGAGTGGGAAGCCCTTGGCACAAGGAACTTACATGCCAAATATGAAGGTTCTATTTTAAACGGTTCGAGTTATGAACAATTTGCATGAATGTAAAGATCTTGTCACAAGGAACCTACATGCCAAATATGAAGGCTCTATCTTAAATTATTCAAAAGTTATGAACAATTTTATTTGTTCTTTTAAGTAGGTCAGAGGTCAAGGTCATGGTCAAAACATCTTGCATGAATGTAAAGCTCTTATCACAAGGAACCTACATGCCAAATATGAAGACCCTATCCCAAACAGTTCGAAAATTATGACCAAAATGTTATTTTTTTTTCTTTTAATTAGGTCAAAGGTCAAGGTCACAGGTCATAATTTTTTGCATGAATGTCAAGCTCTTCATGCCAACTATGAAGGCTGTATCTCAAACGGTTCAAAAGTTATGACCAATGTTAACTTTTTCTTTTATGTAGGTCAACGTCACAGGTCAAAATGTTTTGTGTGAATGAAAAGATTCTAAGTCGAAATTACGAGTAATCAAGTCGAAATTTCGAGTTACTAAGTCGAAATTTGGAGATACTAAGTCGAAATTTCGAGATACCTATCAAAAGAAATAAAAGTGTACCTGGCCCTAATTTTTCCTGGGACAAGGTTATTGAAAAGCAAACAAGAAGCCCTGAAAGGAGAAAAATGGAGTACCCAGAGAATACTGGGGTACCAGGAGAAAAGGGGCCCTGGTCCATCGAGACTCGGAGAAATAGATTGGGCTGCATGATGCTTCCACACAGAGCTGAATTCGACCGCACATGAGAACTGGTAAACCGCCGAGACGATTTTAGTCTGCCCAGGCAAAGTGGTGCAAGTCGGACCGTCCCTACATATAAACCGCTTTTGTTTGCTTGGGGAGCAGGGCTTCAGATGTCACTTTATCTCAATGTCGGGTAGAAGACCCACAAAATTGGAAGCAACGTCTCAAAAATGACCTAAATAGTGTCGACGGGACGTAAAACCTCAATTAAACAAAAACTCGCAGAAAAACTACTTGACCTTCCATTGCAGAACTTAATTAGCGTCTCAGCCTATGTGACCCGAGCGAGGCTCGAACACTTATCCACTAGGCCAAGGAAGCCCGTAGCTTTGTCAGAATGATAACTTAACGGTATGTGAGATAGGAACTTGGCATTTGGCTAGTTTGGACTAAGAAGTAGGTGAAATCACTGAAATGGTTTCAATCTTATGATTTTATTTTTTAAACCAATTTATCGAAAGAAGAACATATTATGCAAACTGAAACGATGTTTGTTATGTTGCTTCAAAATTGAATCAATGTTGAGTCAACATTGGGTGCCTGCTGGGCTGTGGATGGTTGATATCTTTCTATACTTGTTGAAACTGTAAGTGAGGCAGGATCAAAAAGTGTTGGTTTAATGTTACAAAACAATTAAGAGCTATCAGATGTAATCAGATAAAAAAAGCCATTCACAACATAAGAATTTTGTGGAAAATCTGGCGAAATGCAAAGGACTACATTTCTAAATACACTTCTACAAAATGCGCAATCTGACGCCTGCTAGATTCATTTTATAAAGTGAAACAGTTGATTCAAGATAAAATAGGTTAATGGAAGCAGTTGCCATTTAATATTTTCTTATTGGTTTTTAGTGTTCTTGTCTTCATTCAACATCATAAAGGTGTGTGTTCATTTGAAATCAGCGAAGACAAATAGGTCTGTACATCCTTGTAGATAACACAGAGATACCTCTTTCCTCGATGAGGCGGTTCTAACGAGTGCACACAATCTAAATTTGGAGCAGAAATAAGAAAAATATCACAATTTTTCAGCTTAAAATGTTCATTTTTTCGGCGATAAAAGTGACAATGGATTTGTATACGCGTGTTTGCGTAATGAAAGCCGTAAACACTGAATTAGCGGCCGTACAACCGCCGATTTTCCTCCCCAAATGACAATTTTGAGTACAGTTATCCCCTCTATTAAGCACTTATTTGGTCGTGTTCTAACAAAGTGTGCTATTTAGCTTACAGCCGCACATGATAGCATCGGGTTTCTGAAATAATATCGCAGAATATAGCATCGCAACTTTTTATACCCCACCACACGATAGTGGCGGGGTATTATGATATACCCTCCGGTGTCCGTCCGTCCGTCCGTACACACAAATGGATAGATAGGTGGCTATGAACTTGGACAGAATCAATGTAAGTCAATGAGAGAAAGTGCGATTTATTCCGTTAGACACATAAAAGGTCTGTTATGTGGTTAAAATTAGCCACCTAAGTATCAATCTTGCTCAAAATAGCCACATAAGTATCCATTTGTGAGAACTTACGTATGTCCGTCCGTCCGTCCGCACCATTTCCGATCGATAACTTGAGTAATTTTTAACGAATTTTTTTCAAATTTTGCATACATGTATATATCGGGAATGAGTGGTATGGGATTGTTAATGGGCAAAATCCGTTAACATTTGACAGAGTTATGGCCCTTTTTAGTTCAAAATAAGGGGTTTTGGGGCGTTTCCGATCAATAACTTGAATATTTTTTCACGGATTTTCTTCAAATTTTGTATACACATTGGCATTGGGTATGAGTGGTTTGGGATTGTAAATGGGCAAAATACATTAACATTTAACGGAATTATGGTCGTTAAAAATTCCGATTAAATGGTTTTTGGGGACTTATTCCTTTACTATATGGAATATTTGGATGAAACTGCACTGATGTATAAACGACCATAATAAGCAGGTTTTGTGTTGTGAATACACAAAATGCGTTAACATTTAACGAAAAATTGGTCGTTAACAATTCCCATTAAATAGTTTCTGCGCATTTATTCCTTTAATTTATGAAATATATTGATTATCACTGCCAGTGTAGTGGTTAGAGTGCTGGACTACAAATCCTATTGTTGACTATGAATCTGAGGGGCGTGAGTTCAAATCACCGTCGAGGAATGGAAATTTTTTTTTTTTTTTTTTTCGTTTTTTCTTTTTTTTGTGTGTGTGTGTTCTTTTTTCTTTTTTCTTTTCTTTCTTTTTCATTTTGGCAATGAATTTATTTATTTTTTTTTAATTTTCCTCATTTTTGGTTTTTCATTCCTTTTTTTCCCTTTTTTTCACCCTTTTCTTCTTTTTGTTATACCCCATCACACGATAGTGCTGGGATATTACAATATACCCTCCGGTGTCTGTCAGTCCGTCCGTCCCCTCCATTTCCGACCAATAACTGGATTAATTTGTGCTATGAATCTGAGGGGCGTGAGTTCAAACCCCCGTGGAGGAATGGAATTTTCTTTTTTTTTTTTTCCTTTTTTTCTCGTTTTTTCTTTTCTTTTTTTTCCGTTTATTTTTCTTTTCTTTCTTTTTGCAATGAATTTTTTTTTCTTTCTTTTTTTTTCTCATTTTTTGTTTTTCATTCCTTTTTTTTACCTTTTTTTTTTCCTTTTCTTCTTTTTGTTATACCCCATTACACGATAGTGCTGGTATATTATAATATACCCTCCTGTGTCTGTCCATCCGTCCGTCCGTCTGTCCGTCCGTCCATCCCAACCATTTCCGACCGATAACTTGATTAATTTTTCACATTTTTTTTTTCAAATTGTGCCTACATGTTTATATCGGGAATGACTTTTTTTTCTTTTCTTCTTTTTGTTATACCCCATCACACGATAGTGCTGGGGTATTATAATATACCCTCCGGTGTCTGTCCGTTCGTCCGTCCATCCACACCATTTCCGACCGATAACTTGATTAATTTCTCACAATTTTTTTTTGGAGTTTGCGATCAATAACTTAAGAATCCTTTCATGGATTTTCTTCAAATTTTAAAACACTAAAGGACACATATTATTGCCAAGGACAGTCACTCTACTTTTCTGGTTATTGTATTATCTGCCCTTTTGATATACATGTATGTAGTTCCTTTACTATATTGAATGCCTTTGTGAAGTTTTACAGATAACTATAACACTTAAAAGTACCACTATTATGGGCAAGGCTATAACCATATTATCTTGCAGTGGTGGGGTATCATGCAGTGTTAGCGTGCTTTTATTTTTTTTTTGTGATCCAGTCCGAGAGTATCGCTCATTTCTTCAACATAATGAGTGTCAAAATTTGTAAATGCGTTTTTATACCCCGCCACATGATAGTGGCGGGGTATTATGTTATACCCTCCGGTGTCCGTCCGTCCGTATGTCCGTCCGTCCGCACTTCGTTTCCGATCGATAACTTGAGTATTTTTTCACGGATTTTGTTCAAATTTTGCATACATATTGGTATCTGGGATGAGTGGTTTGGGATTGTTAATGGGCAAAATCCGTTTTTAGCAGACTTATTGCCCTTTTCAGTATCTGAATATATATAGAGGACTAAACAGTTCATATTGTGGCCAAGGACTGCTACTCTGGCTGTTCCAGTTCTTGAGTTATCTGCCCTTGACGTATTAAAAAATGCATTTTAGACTGTAGTTCGTTTATCATTTACAATATCTTGCTGAAACTTCATAGATATGTAGTAGATGAATTGTTATATACTGTGGCAAAGGAACATTACTCTGGCTTTCCCAGCGATTGAGTTATCTGCCTTTGAAATATCTGAAAAATGGTTTTTGACCTCTAGTTCCCTTACTATATGGCATATCTCGATGAAACTTCACAGATATATAGAGGACTTAATGGTTTATATCGTGGCCAAGGACCGCTACTCTGGCTATACCAGTTCGTGAGTTATCTGCCCTTGAAGTATTTAAAATGCATTTTAGACTATAGTTCCTTTATTATTTACAATATCTTGCTGAAACTTCATAGATATGTAGTAGATTAAATGTTACATACTGTGGCAAAGGAACATGACTCTGGCTTTCCCAGCAATTGAGTTATCTGCCCTTGAAATATATAAAAAAGGGATTTTGGCCTATAGTTCATTTATTATTTGAAATATATGGATAAAACTTCTACACCCTCTGCTGTCTGTATGTCTGTCTGTGCATCCATTTGTATGTCTGTCCATCTGTCTGTCTGTCCCTTTTCAGTATCTGAAAATAGTTTTTGGCCTCTAGTTCCCTTACTATATGAAATATTTGGATTAAACTTTACAGATATATAGAGGACTAAAGGGTACATATTGTGACCAAGGACCATATAGAGGAGTAAAGGGTACATATTGTGGCCAAGGACCACTTCTCTGGCTGTTCCAGTTCTTTAGTTATTTGCCCTTGATGTATTAAAAATCGATTTTAGACTCTAGTTCCTTTATTATTTGCAATATCTTGCTGAAATTTCATAGATGTACAGCAGACTAAATATTACATATTGTGGCAAAGGTACATGACTCTGGCTGTCCCTGCCCTTGATAAGTCTGAAAAATGTGTCTGTTGGTCAATGCATACAAAACGGAATTTGTGTCTGTTGGTCGGTGCATACTTAATGGAAATCCATCCAGACATCTGTGTTTTATTTCCAGTCAATAATTTGAACATTCTTTGCTGAAGCTGCTGCTGTCTAATAGTGAAAAAGGTGAGATAGTACATCTACCCATGCTAGAATTAATTTGTGGATTTTGTCCCTGTGAGAATGCCAAAAGATCACCCACAAACATCTTAATTTATGATTGGTTGCCATTTATGCTTAATCCTTTTGATTGAAGCCTAATCAACCTCACCCTTGGAATGTGCAGTAAAAGCCTAACCAAATAGATGCCTAAAATAAAGGCCCTTCTAAGTGGTTAACCAGTACTTAGTGCACATACTTCATGCCTGCCCTTCTTGAATCAGCGGAAGGAGCACACTGACCGTAGAAATTACTTCATGATCAGTCTTCACGAAAGAATATAGTCAGACAGGCAGTACATCGAAAAACATGAAATCCTTACATGTACCACATAAAGATACATGTTCCACAGCCATTTAAGGTAAATACTTGCCGCCATAATTTTCTAATAATGTCAACTTATTGAGTTGCCTTCCCATCAAATGTCTGAAAAATGGATTTTTACATATGCTTCCTACATCTTCTAACAACTTCATCCACTCACATTAAGACATTACACTTGCGGATCATATCTCTGCTATCCCCTTTCTAGTAATTTAGCCTTGATATATTTTCAAATAAGTTACATTGCTTAGCAGTGACGGGGTATTATGTTGTGTCTGCGGTGCTTTTATTTTTTTTTTTGATAAACCAACTAGAGTCTGGACTCTAACTAGATCGGCATCAGGCCTCACCTGATTCCAAACATGTCTGAGATAATTAAATGTTCATCGTAATGTACCGAATCCATAACAACAAATGTAGCAAATTCACAAAGCACAGTCACGTGTTGTCGTTAAAACCGTTGTATCGTTAGAACCTCCATCAACGAACACATATAAATGAATATCTCTCAGTCTATGAAAGGTGCACAGAGCACACATCGGCAAGAAAATTATCTGAATGATTCTCTGGTGACATATAAAAGTAATTTTGGTACCGTACCTGTAGTTACTATAATAGTTTCCTGTTGAAGTTAAATTTTGAAACGAGTAAGACCCAGTGTACTGTGACGGGGACTGCACGTATAATTTCCGAAAACTGCCAGTGATATAACAGTGTTGTCATAATTGCAATGTCCACACAAGCTAAAATTACAGCCGTCTTCGGTGACACAGTCGAATTCTTGATAGACTGATGCTCATCAGGAGGTTACAGATTCGTAACCGTTTGGTATAAATGTAGTTGCAAGCATCACGAAAACACGCCTATAATAAGTTTGACCCCCTTGAACCCCTCTTTTATATAGTAAACTGGGGTTTGCAGGGATAAACCTTATTTTTCTTATTTCTGTTCTAAAATATAGATTGTGGGTAATCGTTAGAAACGCCTCGATGATATAGAAAAACTGGGGTTTGCAGAGGTAAACCTTATTTTTCTTATTTCTGCTTAAAATATTATTGTGGGCACTCGTAAGAACCGCCTCAATGAGGCGGTTCTAACATGTACTCACAATCTCTATTTTGAGCAGAAATAAGACAAATATCACAATTTTTCATCTTAAAATTTGATTTTTTTTTCGACGGTAAATTTACAATGTATTTGTATAGGTATGTTTTCGTAATGATATATAAACTAAACTGTATTGATTAACCGTTTATGGATAATGTCATAATATGGACTAGTAGGCTAGCTAAACTGAACTGACAAACAGATCCTTAATAGATTTGACAGGATCATTCAACTCCAACCCAAACCGAAGCCTATATTTGAAAACACTTCTATCCTGCAGTAGGGTGGGTCAATTCCTAGCTTACACTAAAATATTGATCAATGTGCGAAACGAGAACATTTAGTCAGTTTGAAACAAAACTGCATATGCAACACCACATTTGGACGGTTGGCAGCGAACAACTTCGGTTCATTTTGGACCCTCTGATTTTTTTATTTGTAACTTCATAAGAAACTGAAATCACATACTTTGGACATTTACTTTAAATAAAACGCTTTCGATATCTGGCTGTGCAGTTTAAATAAATTTTATAATATTCCGGAGAATATGTCGTTGGTTCACACATTTGCATCCTATTCAATGTTCTGTTATAGCGGTAATACTTTGGAAGCAATGGCTGCAATAAAGAACTGTAAACCGTAGAGTGTTGAAGTTTTTCTTGGCCAGACTAGCTAGATTCGGCCAAGTAGGCCACATCAGAGTGACCCTAAGATATTTTCGAATTTCCACAGTGGAATCAATGGTCACAATGCACTAATTTGTCATCTGACGTCGCGTCTGAGAGAGTAATAACGCCATGTAATATTTTCGATAATCCACTAGTGGATTAAATATGCAAATTAGCTAGATACGCCCCATAACGTTACATGTACGACGTCCTTAACGCCGTCGCGTTTACTAATGGCGGAATATTGATATTTTTTGTAAAGAGTCGAGAATAAAATGCGTTTTAAATGTCATATGATAAAAAGAATCTTGCATTTCGGCAAAGCCTCGCATTTAATCCCTTTTCCTCAACTCTTTTAATAAATTCAATAGTACATGAAATAATATATTAATTAAACGAGTTGAGGAAAAGGGATAAACTGGTCGGCAAAGCCTCGCATTTTATCCCTTTTCCTCAACTTGTTTAATAAAGTCAATTATACATGAACACTCATGTAAGATCCTCTATATAAGCCACACTATGATGAAGATAAGTGAGACATGTTACGGTCGTCACTACGGCTGGCACTATTAATCAGATAATCGATTAATAAATCGATAGATTCTACTAAACTGATTATCGTTACTGATTTGCTAATAATCGATTATTTGATAAGTATAATTTACTACACAAAGTTGTATCTTAAATAGCTGGATGAGTGGCAAACAGTACAGACCCTGGTGAGACAACGTAGAATGCGGCGTCTCATCATGGTCTATACTGTTTGCTAAGGTCCGTCTGTCGAAACACATATGATATTGTATAACATATGATAAGAATCAAAGCCAGAAAGGTAAAATATTATGATCAAATATTCAGCGATTACTAATCGATCATTGATCACAATAGCATGACTGATAATCGATTATCATTTCAGCTCCGATTAGTTAGCCCTAGTCGTCACAATTCCCGAAACACCAACGTGGTGAAGTTAAATATTCTACAAAAAGGGGCACTCCTTCGGAAGCAATGACTACGTCATAGGACTCAAACCCGTAAAGTGCGCTACTTTTTCTGGGCCAGACATACTAGTTTTGATCCATTAGGCCTAATCAGTGACCCTGCTATATTTTCAAATTTCCACAGTGCAATCTATAAACCCAATGGACTAGAACATTTAACCGAAACTATGATTAAATGGGAGGGGAGCCTATAAAGGCCACAATATATTTCCTTAACACCGGCTGTGGTGAAGTTAAGTTTTCTATAAAAGAGGTGAGTGAGTGAGTGTTTGAGTTTTACGTCCCACCAACAGCTAAGGTCATACGGAGACGGGACCTCGGTTTAAAGACCCATCCGAAAGTCTTCTATAAATGGGGTAATCCCTTGGATGCAATAACTTCAACACAGAACTGAAGCCCGTAGAGCGCACACGGTCTTTATGGGCAGACTAGCTAGTTTCGGCCAATAAAGCCTCATCCGTGACACTAAAATAGCTTCAAATTTCAGCAGTGGAATCATGCAATGACCCAAAATGACTAGAAAGTATAACCCACAGTATCATCTTGCATAGTATGGCGAAACAGGATCGAACCCGCAACACTCTGGCGATCATCAGCCAATCGCGTATTCGGACGGTTGTAATAATAGCTTGAGTAAACATTGCAATTATGACAACACTAGACCGGTCCCGATAGCTCAGTTGGTAGAATGTCCGCTCCGGGGAACGGGAGGTCACGGGATCGATCCCGGGCCGCGACATACCAAAGTCGTTAAAATAGTACTTGCTGCTCCTCGCTTGGCACTCAGATTTACGGGGTAGAGCTTGGACTGGTCGACCCAGTGTCAGGATAATGTGACTGGGTGTGGTATCATGTAATGTGTCTGGGACATGATACTTCAGTGAGGCAGCACTATAAAAGTGAGCATTGCGCTCCCTGTCGCAACCAGACACCGTCGTGATATGACTAAAAAATTGTTGAAAGCGACGTTAAACCCGAATTCACACACACACACGACGCAGGTTTCGGATTTCTTTTTTCACAGGATTTTAAAATTATAAATAAGTTTTTTATGTCATTATGTAGAAGTCGTTGCCAAGTGGTTAGTTTGATGCAGTACAAATCTCGGTAAAACTATATCTCCCAGTGTAAAATCCCAACTGAAGGTGACTTACCTAAAACACGGACTAGTCCAAAATTAAAAGTGCGGTCACGTCTCACTGCGTTTTGAAAGACTATAGATATATTGGTGGCAGTTTTCGGGAATCATACGGGCAGTGACCGTCACGGTACACTGTTTCTTACGCGATCTTATCATGTGTCATCAGAGATTAATTCAAATATAGATTATTTCCTCGCCGATTGGTTCTGCGTGCCATTGTATATAGAGATTTACATTTATATGGGCGTGCTGATGTATAGCTGACAAACACAAATCTCCGAAAAGTTAGCGGACAAAACTTTCGGACAAAACTTTTAACGACGTTACATTCCTGCGAAAATCTCTGACAGCAGACCAAGGAATAGGTCCGAGGTCTGCTGTATAGGACCGAGGACGAAGTCCCAAACAGAAGATAAAGGACCTGTAACTCGGCCAATACGAAACTACTTGATTAATGACAATTCTATTGATCAACTTACCTAAAATTTTGTAGAAATATGAAGACGTCGAGCTATGTATGTCAACCACGAAAGGAAACTCAATCACTTCTCCACGCAAATCACCATCACCATGTCTCTGGCTCGATGACGGCCCAACTTAAATTTTTATGATTATTATTTTATTAGTGGTTTTTGTTACGTGATGCTTTGACAACTCATCACGAAAACACGCCTATATAACCTTGACCCTCTTAAACCCCACTTTTATATAGTAAAACTGGGGTTTACAGGGATAACCCTTATTTTCCTTATTTCTGCTCTAAAATATTGATTGCGGGTACTCGTTAGAACCGCCTCATTGAGCTAAGGTCATACGGAGACGGGACCTCGGTTTAAAGAATCATCCGAAAGTCTGGAGAAGCCCGGGATCGATCCTGCTTTTACAAGGCGAGTAGCGTAACCAGTGCACCACGGAGGCTTCTATATTTTGAGCAGAAATAAGAAAAATATCACAATTCTTCATCTGAATTTTATTTTTTTCGGCGATAAAGTTTACAATATATTGGTATAGGTGTGTTTTCTTAATGTTAGCTTGACACTTCGTATTCTATCTTGTGGTTTTCTTGAGCTTCGGCTTACAGAGTGTGGAACAAGCTACGAGCCCTCCTCGTTGTTTCATCACAGTTATTAAAAGTAGAAGTAAAACAAAGATCAGGAATCGATACAATTAACTTACTCCACCCATCAAAGACACCAAAGGGAAAGAAACACAAACATTAAGCGACAAGACCATAATGGAAACCTAAACAAAGGAAGGCCATAAAGACAGTTACTTTCCCACAAAATGGCCATATGGCCATCCAAAATAAAAAGACACAAATAAACCCTTCTCTTGCTGAATATTTGAATATGCCACACCCACTTCTGAAAATCAACCAATCAGATTGCTTGATGTAATTTATTCCTACACATTTATAAATTGAATGTCAAACAGTGTAGATCTGCACAGTTTGCTAAGACAGGTGTTGTCGTGCACAGCATGATACGGGTTAATTCGCTGTTCAGTCAGTTGCTCAGTTAACAATCGACACTTCAAGACATCCTCCATATCCCCTCTAGAATGGACATTTAAGTCGTCTTTCTGACATAACGCTTCGCTGAGCGAATGTCAGCATTTCTGTATAAGTTCTGCATTATGAAGGTCAAGTTGACTATTTTTGGAAACATGTTCCAGACAACTTTAATTCTACAATATTAATTTAAGGTACTATCAAAAAATACCAAATACTGCTAGGAACTTTACTTTTTGAACTATGAATTAAACCACGTCCGTCATGTTTGTTTGGGATGGAAAAGAAGATGACGCCATCGTTATTGACTGAGTCGTATAGGCCGATTTCTGTCTTTATTGGCCGAGTTGCTCTATCTTTTGGCAGAGTTTGTTGTTCATATGGATCATATAAATGCTATATCACTAATTATTAATTCAAAAAGAGTCGTGTTATGTCAGTTTTTCCGTATGGACCCGCCTTTTGTCGTGTTGTCCTCTTTTTCGCGTATTGGCCATCTTTTCCCCTAGTGTCCCTTTTTTAATCTGTATAGAGCAGACAGTTTGTTTTTATCGTCCTCGAAAACACTATTTAGGTCAATTTAGATACGCTGCTTTAAATTTTGTTGGACTTTGTTGGACTCTGAGTCGTGTTAGCTCAGTTTTTCCGTATGGACCATCCTTTTGTCGTGTTGTCCTCTTTTTCTCGTATTGGCCATCTTTTTCCCCAGTGCCCCTTTTTAATCTGTATAGAGCAGACAGTTTGTATTTATCGTCCTCGAAAACACTATTAAGGTCAATTTAGATACGCTGCTTTAAATTTTGTCTGTCTTTGGTCGGGCCCCTCGGACTCTAACTGTAGGTTTTCTTTTGCTCCAGCAATTCTGTTGTTGTATGCTGTCGAGTCCTCAACCTTGTTTCATCTCTGTAGTTTTTTTATTTGTATGGTCTCGGATGTGTTACACTGATGAGTTAGGAAGCCTTCATGCGGACTAAACAAACTTAGTGTATACCGCGCCAGAGGTAAGGGCGAGGATTATGGCCATGTAAAATCGATTTAAGCCCCCCACTGAAATTCTTTCCACTGACCGTTCCAAGGCGGTTCTGCTGTGGCGGTTTATTTATGTTGTTGTTTGTTACTTACTGTGTGTATCACTTGTGTATTTTTATTTTGGATGGCCATTTGGCCATTTTGTGGGAAAGTAAATGTCCTTATGGCCTTCCTTTGTGTAGGTTTCCATTTGTGTTTCTTTTCCTTTGGTGTCTTTGATGGGTGAAATAAGTTAATTGTATCGATTCCTGATCTTTGTTTTACTTCTATTTCACCAAACATTGAGGCCACGTAAAATCGGTTTAGGCCCCATACCCCCACGCCCACCCCCGACCCCTATTCCAAAGCGGTTCCCGTGTCGAGGTTTTTATATTTGTTATGGTTTGTCTTTGAGTGTTTTTGCCGCTTTTTTATTTTGGATAGCCTATTTGCCAACTTGTGGGAAAGCTTTCTTTCCCTTTGCTTTCTCTGATTGGAGCTGTGGGTTGATTGTATCGATTCCTGATCATTGCCTCCACTTCTATTTCACTGTGCCCAGCAGTTTAAGACTCTTCAATGTATTTGTAGCTGAGCAGGCTAGTTTGCGTCGTACCCTTTTCAAATATAGTATATTGTAATTTTATAACCAAAAAGCGTGAAAAATTTCAGATAAAAAGTTTTTCTTTTTTGTGTGTGTTTCTGCACAAACCATAGACTGCGGTGACGCGGTTCGAACGTGTACCCGAAATCTGTGTTTTAGAGCATAAATGAGAAACATAAATTGTACCTCTTTAAACCCCAGTTTTACTATATAAAAACGGGAGTAAAAATATATAGCTGTGTTTTGGTAATGCTGTTGGAAAACCTCAAGTGACCAAGTCCGTGAAAAAAAACACCCACTAAACCCCACCTTATATAGAGAAAACTGGGGTTTACGGGGGTACACATTATTTCATTTTTCCGCTCCAAAGCATAGGCTGTAGGTACTCGTTAGAACCGCCTCAACCTTATTTCCGCTCCAAAACATAGGCTGTGGGTACTCGTTAGAACCGCCCCAACCTATGTTTGCAGTATAAATACAGTAGCCATTTTGGACATATGAAAAAATGCACTATGTCGCGCAAGCATCACGAAAACACACCTATATAATCTTTACCCCCTTGAACCCCACTTTTATATTGTAAAACTCGGGTTTACAGGGGTAAACCTTATTTTTCTTATATCTGCTCCAAAATATAGATTGTGGGTACACGTTAGAACCGCCTCGATGAGGCGGTTCTAACGAGTACCCACAATCTATATTTTGAGCAGAAATAGGAAAAATATCACAACCAGTGCTTCAGCTGAAGTGCACGACCCGCTGGATGCTTTTAGCTTTAGAAGTGTTACCATATATGGGTATGGCGGCCATTTTGGTCAAGTGACCTGGACCTAAAACGGTTCCCCCAATAAATGCGCCTTATCGTATATAATAAAATACAAAAATATATCTTATACTTTAGTACTGTATTCTGAATCGTTTGCAGGATAACAAGCATTCTTACTTTTCCAATACAAAAGCATATGTGTCAAAGTTTGACCTAGGCACAAAGAATGTCAAGGTCAACCCAGAGTCTCCATTTTAGCACTTCATGATGGGCCTACGTCCCAGATGCTATTTATCAAGTTTCTTGAAAATCTGCCCAGTGGTTCTAGAGAAGACTATTTTTGAAGGGTTTTTACCATATATGGCTTGGCGGCCATTTTGGTCATGTGACCTGGACCCCATGAGCAAATTTTGGTTTTACCAATCCCATAGAGCTTTATACAATTTGTCTTCAATCGGCCCAACGGTTTCCAAGGAGAAGCAGTTCGAAAAATTTTCACATTTTTCGCCTCGGCGAGGCTCTACTAAATGGAATGTAATATTTGGCAAGTTCATTGGTTAGATCTCATTGATATCTATCAGTATGCCAAAAATTATTTAAATATTCCAATCGGTTAAATCACTATCACCAATTTTCACAAACGGGTTACGGACGGACAGACAGACTGACAGAATGACACGGTGATTTTAGGGCACTCTTAGAAAATCAACCGACTTCAGTCGGTCGCTTTTTCTTCGAGTCGTGCAATTTTTCATCTAACAAAATCGATTTCGCAGAGGTAAAGTTTGCATTGTATTTGTATAGGCGTGTTTTCGTAATGTGTATTTTCGTGATGACAACAGGAACAGGTTTTCCCATGACCAGCCTAACGTCGTGATCTTTGCGTGCATGCTAAGCAGTAAGATACGCTTGTAGTCATTAACTTGCTGACTTGAAAATTTTGTTTGTTTGTTTGATTTGAGGTTTAACGTCCCCGTCAATACTGTAAAGGTCATTTTGGAGACGTTGCTTCGTATTTTGTGGGACTTTTACCCGACTTTGAGATGAAATGACAGCTCAAGCCCTGCCGCCCAATGAAACCAATAGGGTTTATATGCATAGACGGGCGACTCGCACCGCTTTGCCTGGGCAGGCTTAGATCCTCTAAGCGGTTTAGCAGTACGCGTGTGCGGGTCGGTTTCAGCTCTGCGTGGAAGCATCATGCAGCCCATATATTTCTTCAAGGCCCGATGGGCGGGGGCCGTCTGACTTGTAAATAATGATGCAAGATTTTCAAACAAAGCTACATCTAACTGTCCTGGCACGGATTTTCAGCAGTTTTGTTTGTTTGTTTGTTTGAATTGAGGTTTACCATCACCATCAACACTATTTAAGTCATGATGGAGACGATGCTTCCAATTTAGTTGGACCTTAACACGACATTGAGATGAAATGACATCTCAAGCCCTGCCGCCCAATGGAACCAAAAGTCTTATATGCACTGGATAGTGCGACCCACACCAAGAGTTTAGCAGTTATAATGGAATTACAAAAAAAACGATGTCCAATGGTACCTCTCCTGGTTCAAATGTCTTTGTTTGCTGACATTTAGCACGTAGCTTTCTTAAGTTCGCATCACGTTAAGAAGTCCGTGCAAAGGTCCCCCAGTTGAAATCACTACTTAACAAAGGAAAACGTGACCTTCTCGATGGCATGTGTTATTTCCTTTAATCTTGCTAAAACATATGTTGGGGATACTCATTAGAACCGCATCATCTAACGAGTGAGTGCGTGAGTGCTTGAGTATTACATCCCACCAAAATCTAACATCAAACGGAGACGGGACCTCGATTTAAAGACTCATCCGAAAGTCTGGAGAAGCCTGGGATCAATCCTTCGACCCCTGGTTTACAGGGTGAGTAGCATAACACTACACCACGGAGGCTTCTAATCATCTTACGAGCAACAGCACTTAATATCTCAAGCAGAAGTAAGTAATGTCGCGTTTTTTCATCAGAATATGGAAACGCCTGATATAAAATATATATGACAGACGAGCGTGTTATCCTATTTGACATGCACGTCCAATTAAGCTCATCATTGATACAGGGGCTCAAACAATTTGAAATAGGGCAACCCTCAATACGTCTTGTCAGTTTTCGAGGTTAGGATTTGGGTTTGTATTCACGACATGGTCCCCTAACCAGGGTATACTATCTGTATATTAAGCTGTATAAAACTGAATTATATTTTAATAACACACCCGTACGACATACATGTAGTGCATTTTTCACATCTCCACAATGGCTATTATTCTGATGAAAAGTCCTGATATTTTTTCTATAAATGCTCAAAACATAGGTTGTGTATGCTCGTTAGAAACGCCTTAGAGAGGCGGTTCTAACGAGTACCACAACCTATGTATTGGAGCAGAAATAATAAAAATAATGAATAACCCCGTAAACCCTAGTTTAAAGTGTGGATTAGGGGGGGAGGGGGGTCTTCATTTCACGGACTTTTTCACGTGATGACACTGAGGGGAATGAATTCTTCCTTCGTGTCGAATTTGTACTTGGGTTGACAATGAAGCTATGTTAGGAAAAAAGCGTCGAACATCTAAAATACCATTTAATGTATGAAATCATTGAGTTAGGGGAAGCGTCCTGTACATCATTTTGAGACAGATGATCAAAATCACATTCTGGGAATGGCACAGAGAGAAGGTCTCCATTGGATTTTCACTGTTTGCATATTGTATCTGTACCGTTCAGCAGGACTGCCATGATTACAATCTAACGCCCCATGCGTGAACTGACCTCGTATCAAGATGCATTAATTAGTGACTATGCCGCATGGTCTCTCTCTCTCTCTCTCTCTCTCTCTCTCTCTCTCTCTCTCTCTCTCTCTCTCTCTCTCTCTTTCTCTCTCTCTCTCTTGCAATCGCCATGTGTACTTTTGATACAAAATGTCTAGCTGACTACCGTCTTAAATCAAGACTCAAGTAGAGTCACAAGTGTGCCTTGTTGAACAAATTACATCATTAGCTATTTCAATAACCTGTCTTATTTATCACGAAGTACTCAAAGGTTCTCACAAGTTAACATCTTAATTTGTAAACAGTCAGCCAACTTATAATTCATTTCAATGAAAATTATGAATGAACATGGAGATGAAGTGGTTTTGAAATTTGCATAATACCTTAAAAAACGCACTCTTTTTTACTAACGCGTAAATTAAAAACCCATTTACCATCTATCTTAAAACGTCTTTTTATTGTTTCGCAATGAAGCGCGTTGACTTTAATTGAGTCGTAAATATAAGAAGAGAGAGTTCTATTTTAATGTGTTGTCCTTCGAGGTTGTTTATTCACAAAGTAAGTGTTATCAGCAGGTGAAAAGTTTATGGATTCGGTGACACAAAGAGAAGACATGATTCATATTTTATGACTAAGTCTTGAAGCAAATTGAATTTTTATTACGACATAACATAGCATGTAGTACGCGTTAAAAATCAAAATGACAATATATGACCCAAATTAAAAAGAAAATGACCCATTTTTGTTTTATTGAATGGAATACTAGAGTTCATTATGACACATGATTAATGTAATAATGTTCTGAGCACGCATTTCAAATTGTTATATATATTTTCAGGGTTTAAATTGTATTGCATCTTAGAACAATTTGAGTATGCATTCAGTTTGGTTAGATATATTTTCGGGGTTAAAATTGTATTGCATCTTAGAACAATTTGAGCACGTGTTCAAATTGGTTATATATATTTAAAGGGTTTAAATCGTATTGCATCTTAGAACAATTAAAATCATATTTAAAAGAAAAGAAGGTGCTGCGATTAGAATAGAACATCCACTAGGTAATATATTTCTTTCAAAATTGTAGAAAAATGCACCATCTTTTAACAATATGACGTCGTGCTTATTTCTGCTTTAACCATATATTGTGTGTGCTCGTTCGAACCGCGGTTCTAATGAGTAATCACATTCTATATTTTTGATCCCATGATACCCACTTTTGTAATGTCCACTTTTCTTTATATATAGTGGGGTAAACAGTGGTGTTCATTACACAGACTTGTTACAAGAAAAGTAAAGTTGTTTGTTCCTTGTGATGCATAGGGTGTAATATAAGAATCTGATATGGGGTTCTGTTGTAGATTGGCGTTTCCAACCCTCGGGATGACCGTGCTGAGCGGAACCGATGCTACGCCGCCTCGGTTCCGCCCAGCACGGTCATCCCTAGAGTTGGAAAGGCCCATCTACAACAGAACCCCATATTGGATTATTTTTCTTGCACAACACCTCCGGTTAGTTTTGACAGCTCGCACATGTATATTGTTTGTTAAGTAAAAGTAGTGCGGAAGTAGTTCCGGCAGTTGAATAGAGTTGAAGCGCGTTTATGTTAGTTGCCTGGGTCGGATCACAAGGGTCAGAACATAAATTTCTATCCCAGGGTAAAATCACGGATTTCCTTGTCTGGTGCGCAAGAATTAAAGATCCCTTTCCAAACGAGAACTAGCCCTCCTCTACATCACGAAAACACACCTATACATAATTTTGAGCCCGATTTTCGTTCGTCAATCGGGGATACACGTAGAAGTATGTATATATTTTTTTTCTATTTCTGCAAAATGCATATACAGTAAAATAACGCTATTAAGACCACCTAAAATTAAGACCCAATCTACTTTTAAAAGCCTACTGAGAATGTTTCAGTTATTCTTTCTTTGTGTTTTCTACACTTCTTTTCTCCTGTTAAGGGATCATCTTTCGGACTTTTCAAAAGTGGTCTGAGATTCAAAAGGGGTCTTTCAGACCACATTTGAATAGTCCCAAAGGTGGTTTTAATATCGCATTTTTACTGTATTTTGTGTTTCCGCTAGAACCGCCTCGTCGATGCGGTACTAACGAGTACCAAAATAGAAGTGGAGGCTGGCAATGATCAGGAATCGATACAATCAACCCACAGCTCCCATCAGAGACATCAAAGGGAAAGAAACACAAACATGAAACAACAGACTAATGGAAACGTCAATAGCGGAAAGCTAAAAGGACAGTTACTTTCTCACAAAATGGCCAATAGGATATCCAAAATCAAATAATATTAGCGACACAAACACCGTAAGACAAACCATAACAAAAATAAACCGCGACAGAAGAACCGCCTTGGAACGGTCAGCGGAAACGAATTCCACTGGGGGGATGGAGGGGTGGGGGCTTAAATCGATTTTACGTGACCACAACCCTCGCCCTTACTTCCTTCGCGATTTAGACAAAAAAAATTTTCAGTCCGCATGAAGGCCTCCTAACTCATCATTGCTACATCTCCGTGAACACAAATAATCAAACAACCACAGAGATGAAACAAAGGTGAGGACTCGACAGCAAGAAACCACTGAAATGCTGGAGCAAAAGAAAACCAACAATTAGACTCCGATTAGACTTAGACACTTCATGTTTTGAGTACCAATACGAAAAATAACAGAATTTTGATCTGAGCCTTTTCAATTTTTTGATGGTAAATTTTTCAATATTTTTGAATAGGCAGTAATTAAACCCGCCATGCTTCGACACGCATCAGTCTCAGAAACAGTCAATTTGATTGTCACAAAACTCCTCAACGATATCGCACCTCCGGTGTCATACTACACTTCATTATGATAACACACTCGTGCGACATAGTGCAAGTTTTCACATCTCCAAAATGGCTATTTTCGGATAAATATCATGGTACCTTTCTTATTTATACTGCAAACATAGATTGTTGGTGCTCGTTAGAACCACCTCATTGAGACGGTTCTAACGAGTACCCACAGCCTATGTCTAGGAGCAAAAATTATAAAAATAATGTATACCTCGTAAACTCTAGTTTTCTCTAGATAAAGTGGGTGTTCATTTCACGGACTTGGACACGTGATACACTGCATCGCCTAGCGCCTGGTCTGCTAGCAAGACCATTTTTGTTTTTTTAAAAAATATTGGTCCAAATGTCGTCTTGGAGGCCTATTTCTTACTTATTGCACAACACTCGCCGCGACAACTCACAACTTCACCGATCTTAACCCTTATCTTGCTGTTCACGACAACCCCTATCTCTGCAAACAGTGTAGATCCAGATCAGGAAGCCATCTGATCAGGATCTACATTGTTTGGCATTCAGTTTATGAATTTATAGCAATAAATAACATAAAGTAATTTGATTGGTTGATAGACAGAAATGGGTGTGGCTTAGATGAATATTCAGCAAGATAAGGTTAATACAGTGCATAGAAAGCGATTCCTAAGACATTTTCCGTGTAGCTCGAATATGGCTTTAATTCAAATCACACAATCAAGACACTGCTTGCACCATTTGTCCATTATGCTTCGTTGACCGAGTTAACAAAATGCAATCGCTTAACCTGTGTAATATTATAATGTTATTAATCAAATAATTTCGTATAGGCCCAGTTACAGGTCCGAGGTCTGCTGTATTGGCTTCGGCCTCGTGCCAATACAGCAGACCTCGGACCTGTAACTGGGTCAATACGAAATTATTTGATTAATGACAATTTTATTAATTGACGCAATTAAAAACATGATTTATGATTTTTGAATATTGGTTGACCTTGTGTAATATAGGATAATCAATTAATAAGTAATACTTTTGTCGGGATGTTCCTGCACACGGCTTGTAATTACGTTCATACTGTCCATATTTAAGTGCATGTACATTCTCAAGCAATGTAGAACTGCACTTTAAATTCTTCCATTTACTGTGCACATTGACTGACAGAATGAAGCAAACGTTGACAAAGTGCATGCAGTGCATGTTAAGCTATTAAATGTGGCCTGCCTGTAATCTGCATACGTTTAAAATAGTTTCTGTCGCTCAAGACGGTGTATTTTGAAATAATTAAGACAATGCCTCTCATGCGGAGACTCACATCTGGTGATCATACAGACAAAACCGGATCTGCCCAGTAACACTGTACAGACACGAAGGCGGCCCTCGCCCATTGGGGCTTGAAAAAATAGATGGGCTGCATGTTGCTTCCACACATAGCTGAAACCGATAGCACACAGGTACTGGTAAACCGCTAAGAGGATCTAATATAAAAAGTAGAAGTAAAACAAAGATCAGGAATCGATACAATTAACTTACTCCACCTATCAAAGACACCAAAGGGAAAAAAAACTCAAACATTAAGCGACCAGACCATAATGGAAACCTAAACAAAGGAAGGCCATAAGGACAGTTACTTTCCCACAAAATGGCCATATGGCCATCCAAAATAAAAAGACACAAGCGATATACACAGTAAGTAACAAACAACAACATAAATAAACCGCCACAGAAGAACCGCCTTGGAACGGTCAGCGGAAAGATTTCCACTGGGGGGCTTAAATCTATTTTACGTGGCCACAATCCTCGCCCTTACTTCCGTCGCGATTTAGACAAATAATTTGTTCAGTCCGCATGAAGGCATCCTAACTCATCAGTGCAACATCTCCGTTAACACACATAATCAAAGAACCACAGAGGTGAGACAACGGTGAGGACTCGACAGCAAAAAACCACTGAAATGCTGGAGCAAAAGAAAACCAACAGTTAGACTCCGATGGGCCCTACCAGAGACAGAGCATCAGGCACCAAAACCTGTCCAGGCAAAGCGGTGCGAGTCGGACCGGTAGTGCTTATAACCCCTATCGGTTTCATTGGGCGACAGGGCTTGAGATGTCATTTCATCTCAATGTCGGGAAAAGTCCAGCAAATTCGGAAGCAACGTCTCCAAAAATCACCTGTACAGTATTGTCGGTGACCTTAATCATCAACACATACGAAGGAATCTTCGAATTTTAGATCGAGTTAGGAACAAGATGTTTTACTCTCAAATGGCTGAAACACCTTTGGGACAATGAAATTTGTCCCAGACGGGGAAGGTTCGAGCCATTTAGGTTAAATAATTGCGCTTAGTCAGAAGACAAAATAGTGATTTTTCTATTTTTTTAAACAAATGTATGCCATGCGTACTCATTAGAATCGCCTAAACGGTGCGATTTTAATGAGTACACGTGGCATACATTTTGAAGATTAAATAGAAAGCAATATAATATCTGCAATGAGGGATTTTTGTTCTATGAGAATCAAGATTGACTGAGTTCGAAACAGTCGTGTGACTGGGCCATCTGTCTTTCAGTCAATGTTGTTACACCGTACATTTCAGGTAAGGGAAATTACTTTTATTCAATAAATATCTAACCTACTAAAAGAACGAACTAGCCTAAAACTAGAAAAACGGTAAA
This sequence comes from Lucinisca nassula, assembly GCA_963580285.1. Classification (NCBI taxonomy): domain Eukaryota; kingdom Metazoa; phylum Mollusca; class Bivalvia; order Lucinida; family Lucinidae; genus Lucinisca; species Lucinisca nassula. The sequence goes on from OY757017.1 coordinate 119,263,969, forward strand.
AACGTTCTGCGGTTAATTGATTCTAATTAACAATGATATTGTTCGCATTAACAGCTTTTATATTTAATTATCCGAATTTAATTCAGTCTTCTAGTTTGTTTTTTTGTTTTGTTTTTTTTTTTTTTTGGGGGGGGGGGGAGGATATGACGATTTTTTGTTCATTCTAGTCTCCAGTCACGTGACGAACCTTCTGTAAATTCTCCCAATATTTGCTTCCACTAAACTATCAAAGTACTAAGGATTCATCATTACGTAAGTAAACAGTGATCTTTAGTCTGCTTTCAATAAACATGGCACAGAAACACACCGAACCCCACTGTATTAGACAAACTGGATTCCTTATTGTCATTGTCGGTATGCAAGAAAAATGTAACATATACGTAAACACTGACAACTATCATCTTTGCAACGAAAGCAAAGGCGAGAGAGAAAGAAAGAGAAGGAAGAAAACTCGGCAAGAAAAAATCTGATTGACTCTGTGGTGGTACATGTACATGATATGGACACTCGTCACGTAGATAATTGCGGAACACTTTTTTCCTGCTTAAATAAAATTCAAAATTGTTAACAGTACTTTGGAAAACCTGTTTGGCACACCTAAAATAAAACTCATATTCAGCAGATTGAGAACTCAAACCAACTCCCAATAGGCATTTCATTTCAGGCTAACTCTTCTTTGGAAAGATCTATGGCGTGTAGCAGTGCCTATTCTTTCAATACAGTACATCAAATTTGAACAGAGTTATTTTACTCTTTAATGATTCCTTGTGTTATACCCCAGTTTTGGCTACCTCCTACAGTTTTCTCCTGACCTTTCAGAAACGTGTTGTACATTAAGTCTTTTGGGTCTTCTTTCAAGGTTGCAGTTCTGTGGGGTGGTGGTTGGGTGAGGCAAAGGAGGCGTGCGGCTTTCGACATTGTGGCGTCCAATTCGTACATGTGGACAAGGCCTGCTATCCTTCCAGCTTTTTAGGATAGACGGTTAAACAGAGAAACGATCAGGAACTGATACAGTCAGATCCCAAATTGTTCCTAGTGTGTTTGGCTTACCGCTATTGACGTTTCCATTAGGGTCTAGTCATTTCATGCACGTGTTTCTTTCATTTTGGTTCCTCTGATGAGAGGTGTGGGTTAATTTTATCGATTCCTGATTATTGCCTCCACTTTCTTATTTTTGAGGGAAACAAGACACGTGAAGTCATTGAGAACATTACAATTCTAGATATTCCACTGTTTAAAATGGAAACTTCAGTATCTCCATGTGCTATCTCATATTCAATAATACTTACCTTCAATATCTACTGTACCAGATTCGGCTTTATTCTAGGAAAACAAAACCCAAGTGATGTATATGAAACTTAATACAGAAATCATTTTCGTAAAATTTGGCGAATTATAACTTCAAAACAGCATACCCTTCTTCAAGTCATAATCGCACTCCCCATCAAATTTGAGATGATCTGACGAACATGGTTGGAGCAATAAGTCAGAAATTCAGTCATTGCTAGAAATACCAGTATTACAAAGTAATAAATACGGAGTGCAACTTTAACAATTGATTGTTGAACGACGGGTCATTTTGTGTCGTCTCTAAGAGGAAGGAAGAAGCGAGATAGAAGAGGAAGTAGATGGATTAACTGGTGCTATTAGATTCGGTGCTAAGTTATTTAGACAAATTGTGGGTATTCCGATGGGTACTAATTGCGCACCTCTTGTGGCTGATCTGTTCTTGTATTGTTATGAAAGAGACTTCATTTTGTCGCTTTCCATTGATAACCAATCTGAAATTATTGAAGCTTTTAGCTCCACTTCTAGATATTTAGATGATTTATTAAATATTAATAATACCTATTTTGATGGTTTGATCAGTCAGAATTACCCCCCAGAACTTCAGTTAAATAAAGCAAATTCTTCTGATACCGAGGCCCCATTTTTGGATTTACATCTATCTATTGTAGATGGATTTGTTTCGTGCAAAATTTATGATAAACGCGATGACTTTGATTTTGAGATTGTAAATTTTCCTTTTTTGGATGGTGATGTTCCTCGTGCGCCATCCTATGGCGTTTATATTTCGCAATTAATTCGATTTGCTAGAGTGTGTAGTCATGTATCTGACTTCAACACTCGTAATAAATTATTAACGGCTAAACTCCTTAATCAGGGTTATCGGTACCATAAACTACGCAAAGCCTTTTCAAAATTTTATAGACGCCATTCTGATTTAATTTCAAAATTCAATATTGGACTTAAATCTCTTCTGCAACAAGGTCTATCGGAACCCGAATTTTATGGTGACTTAGTATATAAATTCAGAAAAATATATAACCGAAATGACTTCAGCACCCAATTTCGTAAAATCATTCTTCGATATAAAAAGATTGGGTACAACATGGATATTATACGACAGACTGCATGCATGGTAGTTAACCCAATCACGGTTGGCAACGTTGCTTCCCTCTTTAATTGCACGCCGGTGGGTCAGGTCTCGGATTCTATGACGGCTCCAACGTAAAGGCTTATTGATAATTAGAGTGATCTAATTCAAGGTAATGTTGGTTGGTGCCTGATGCTCTGTCTCTGGTCGGGCTCATCGGAGTCTAACTGTTGGTTTTCTTTTGCTCCAGCATTTCAGTGGTTTCTTGCTGTCGAGTCCTCACCGTTGTCTCACCTCTGTGGTTCTTTGATTTTTGTGTTTAAGGAGATGTTGCACTGATGAGTTAGGAGGCCTTCATGCGGACTGGACAAATTTTTTGTCTAAATCGCGACGGAAGTAAGGGCGAGGATTGTGGCCACGTAAAATAGATTTAAGCCCCCCAGTGGAAATCTTCCACTGACCGTTCCAAGGCGGCTCTTCTGTGGCGATTTATTTATGTTGTTGTTTGTTACTTACTGTGTGTATCACTTTTGTCTTTTTATTTTGGATGGCCATATGGCCATTTTGTGGGAAAGTAACTGTCCCTATGGCCTTCCTTTGTGTAGGTTTCCATTATGGTCTTGTCGCTTAATGTTTGTATTTCTTTCCCTTTGGTGTCTTTTATGGGTGGAGTAAGTTATTTGTTTCAATTCCTGATCTTTGTTTTACTTCTACTTTGCATTGATTGTGTAGATGAATTGCATAGCTGAAGGACAGAAAGAGATTTTTCGTACATTAAAAAATTCCGAAAATTTCATTCTTATGATTTCACGATTGCGACGTTATGACGTCATCGAAACTCTTTCGAAATTCCATTACGAAAACACGCCTAATATACAAATACATTGTAAACTTAACCAACGAAAAATTGTTATTGTTGTTTCTCTCATTTCTGTTCAACATATAGATTGTGGGTACTCGTTAGAAACGCATCGATCGGGTACCAAGAATCTATTTTTAAAGCAGAAATAAGCAAAATAAGGTTTATCCCTAAAAACCCAAGCCTTACTATATAAACGTGTAGTTCAGGGGGTGGGCGGGGGGGGGGGGGGGTAAATATATACACGTGTTTTCGTTATGATAAGAATACTACGTGCGATTGTTTTCTTGTTCCAATTTTAGCCTTCAAACCAAATTGTTTTGTCAAATAATGGACAGATATTTAAACGGACGCCCATGGCCTTGTGGATAAGAGCACTGACTTTTATTCATTAGGTCATTCACCGTTGTGGTTCGTGCCTGACTTGGCTCACATGTGAGACGCTATCTTCTGCAACGGAAGGTCAGGTGTTTTTTCTCCGGATACTCCGGTTGCCCCCAGATCCGATTTACGATGGGGCGATATGAGTGAAACAATCTTGAAAGGGCCGTAAAACCAAATAAAAACAAGATATTTATTAAATGTACTTTTTTAACGTTTATTGAAGAATCGACGACTTCGGGTAAAGAGCAAAGTTCAAAAGTATTGAAATAAAATATTTACGCATTGACTGTAAGTCGCTTTGAAGCGAGAAAACCGAATCAAATCATCTTTATCAGACTAGTTTCCGAGATATAAAATTGAAGTGTTGAATATAACAGAGCAACTTCAAGCTACCCAATGAATATTCACGAGGTATTCTGTAATGTTATAGATCCACATTTAAATTTTCAAACTTCTTAGATATGAAATGTCTTGTAGTATTTTTAGTCCTCATGAATTCTATTGTCGTCTATATGAATTACTGAAACTGATATGAACTGATATGCTAAACAATTTTCCTCCTACTTTTAATCTCAATTATAAATTTTAAATACTTTGTTTATTTGTTTAATTATATTTTTATTGAATTCCTGTTTCTGTATTTAAACGTGGATAGGAAAGCGTATATAACTCACTGATCTGTTCAAAAGGCATGTTGGCACACCTATTTCAAGTAGAATAAATGAAATATTGAATTAATTGATAGGTTTAAACACTTTAAAATACTTTAACGTTTGAATTTCTAAACTAGATTTCTCCTTTTGACCCCGAATTATGAACACTATTCATTGCAATCAAAGGACATGGAAAAAATATATTTGAAGAAGTTTAAAACGATTATGACATCACAGAATACGGCATCGTGTGTTTAAATCAAAGACAATTTAAGGGATGTCGATTTGAGAGAAAAAAGAGAAAATACGAGGGCTGATTGATCTGTTGTGAGCCTCGTATTGAAGGAGGTATGCAGGGATGTTCTTTTGAAGTTCTACTATTCTCTGACTATATAGGACCGTTTACCAAAGGACTGGTCTCATTTGGCCAGTTTAAATACTCGAAAGTAAACAAGACAAGCAGCTTTTTGCAAAATGGACAAAATCGTTGAAAGGGCAGTGATCAAAAATTTGCATACCTAAGGGTATACATAATGATATGATAGCAACACTAGGGACTGATGCTCTTTCTTTTGTAACAGTGAAAAGATAGTTGGCGGCAGACGGAGCCTTGGTGATGACCTCGTCATGGAAGGCCTGTCAATGCTGCATCGCCAGAAATTGCCAAAAAGTCTATGATATTGTTATAACTGACAGACGAGTAATCGATATATACATATATAGCCAGTAGAGTTGGAATTTCACAGAAAAGAGTACATTCCATTCTGACAGAGGATCTTGCAATGATAAGGCTTTCGTCCCGATGGGTAACAAGACTTCTGACAGTTGATCAGAAGCACACTCTACCCAAGAGGCCAAACAACAACCAAAACAATGGAAGCAGCCTGGCTCACCCCCGCCAAAGAAGGCAACGGTTTTTGCATCAGATGGGAATGTATTGGTCTCCGTTTTCTGTGATGCAGATGGTATTCTGCTGATAGAAATAACTCCAAAGGGGGCAATCAAACAATAGCATATACTATGCCACACTTCTGACGCAGTGATGGGCCTCCGCCCATCGGTGGCTTAAAGAAATAGATGGGCTGCATCATGCTTCCACGCAGAGCTGAAACTGACCCTCACACGAGTACTGGAAAACCGTTTAAAGGATTTAAGCCTGCCCAGGCAAAGCGGTGCGAGTCGGACCCGTCAATGCTTATAGACCCTATTGGTTTCATTTGGCGACAGGGCTTGAGATGTCATTTCATCTCAATGTGGGGTAAACGTCCGACAAAATTGGAAGCAACGGCAAAGATAAATACTTGCATTCAGTCGGTTGTGCAATTATGTTAATAGACTTCACCAGTCTCAGGTCAATTTGTTCGTACTATACGTAAGTATATGTAAAATAAGTGGGCCCTGGCGGAGAGGCATTTTAGTCCCCAGGGCTATAATATGGACAATCTGGGTAGAGGTCCACTAGATGAAGGTTCATACCAAATATCAAAGACCTGGGCCTTGCCAAGAGGAGAAGATCTTTTAAATTATCAGTAAAAAGCAAATCTACTTTTAGCTCATGTGACCTAGATGTGCAACGGACCGGAACCATGTGAACAACGCTGAAAGTGGACTATCTAAGGGTCATTCTTGTGAAGTTAAGTCAAAATCCGACCAGTAGTCGTTTGAAAAAAATGTTTACGGACAGACGCACGGGTGCACGACGGACAAAAAGTGACCCCAAAAGCTCACATCATGATAGGTGAGCTAAAATGCAGTTGCTATTTAAGAGAACCCTATTCATATTCCAAAGAACGTTAAAACTTATATACATTTCTTTACAGCGGCAACTATGCATAGATAGTTTCATTCCCTTTTAAGTATTCATTTTTTTTAAATTTCAATGCGGCCATTTTAACCTTTTAGAATATACACACAGTCCCATTACGCAAACACGCCTATACAAATACATTGCCACCTTTATCGCCGAAAAAATGAAAAATTTTTGATGAAAAATTGTGATATTTTTCTTATTTCTGCTCCAAATATAGATTGTGGGCACTCGTAAGAACCGCATCATTGAGGCGGTTCTAACGAGTACCCAAGGCACTCGTTAGAACCGCCTCATTGAGGCGGTCTGACGAGTACCCACAATCTATATTTTAGAGCAGAAATTAGAAAAATAAAGTATACCCCTGGAAACCCCAGTTTTACTATACAAAAGTGGGGTTCAAGGGGGGTCAAATTCTATAGGCGTGTTTTCGTGATGCCATTCTAAACCTTTGTTCATTGTGTGCTCATTGTAAAGTGCCGCACAAGGTGATTTTATGTTTGACATTGTGCGATGTTAGGAATTCATAAAAAATAATTCAACTCTGTTTAACATGACAAACGACACATTTAATTACAAGAATTAAATTATCTATTCATCTGTATGTCACCGTGTAATATACGGACTCGACAGGTGAGGCAATGTAACAGCAATTCAGAAGACAGCTTCATAACCAGTTTATTACCTGGGCCAGTAGTTTATTATCGTGTAACAATATGTTTCTTGTAAACGCTTCAGCATAGGTATTCCTGTTTTACAAACATTCTTAGCTTTTCTGGCTGTCTAGTAAATTGCTTATATTCTGACCCTTAAAGCGCCAGTTGTAGCTGTAGTAGAAAACCCTTGTACGAATATAGTTTCCAAAAGCTAAACGGGATGTTATACCATCGGAACAGTTTGCCAAGCTGTCCATTTTCGTGAATTGTCAAAGTTTCATTAAATAGTTATCTTCCGGAAGCTACAAGACAGAACTTTAACTTCAAATTGTGCAAGTTTTCTTCTCCTGAATTAGATAAGACAATTCAGACCAAAAAGTGACATCAGTGACCTATAACATTACGATAACACGCCTATTTAAATATATAGGAAATTTTACCACCAAAAATGAAAAATGTCCGATAAAAATTTCTGATGGTTTTAGCTCACCTGACCGAAGGTTGGGGTAGGCTTTGGTAACTGTCAGATGCCCGGCGTCGTCGTTCGTCGAGCATGCGTAAACGTTTTCTTTTGAGCACCCTTGAGGCCACAGTTTTGGTCAAATCATCATCAAACTTAAAAAAATGATCATCATGACAATATTTCGGTCATTTTCGAATATGGATCATGTCGGCTAAAAAGTAGGTGGGTATTTAAATTTTACGTCCCACCAGCAGCTAAGGTCATACGGAGACAGGACCTCGGTTTAAAGACTCATCCGAAAGTCTCGAGAAGCCCATGATCGATTCTGAGACCCCTGGTTTACAAGGCGAGTAGAGTAACCAGTACTCCACGGAGGCTTCTATCAAAGAGTAGGTATGTAGGTAAAATCATAGAAAAACCTTATGAGCACTCTTGGGGTATTAGTTTTGGCCTAATCAGCAGACTTGGTCAGAATGATCATCTTGACAATATTTGGTTTATGTTTAATATGGATCAAGTCGGGTCATTCATATGTTCTAGAAATGGTTATCCTTTGGAAGCAAGGACTACACTGGAAAATATGGAGTGTAAATGTTTTCTGGGCCAGATCAGCTAGTTTCGGCCCATTAGGCCACATTAGTGACCCTATATTTTCAAAATTCTACAATGGAATCAATGATCCCAAATGACAAGATAATAAAAACTATGATGTAGGGCAGGGAGACTTTGTACGGGCGCCAGTAAAATAGATCAGTGTACGGGCGACAGTAAAATTGATCAGTGGGTCAAATCATAACAAAAGATTTAAAGCACTCTTGAGGCCGTAGTTTTGCTCCAATCATCATCAGCCTTGCTCAGAATGATCATGTTGACAATATCTCGGTCAAGTTTAAATATGGGTCATGCCGGTTTAAAAAGGAGGTTAGTAGGTCAAATCAAAGATAAACCTTGTGAGCACTATAGAGGCCACAGGTTTGCTCCAATCATCATAGAACTTGCTCAGAATGATCATCTTGACAATATCTCGGTCAAGTTTGAATATGGGTCGTGTCAAATCAAAAGGAGGGCAGTAGGTTAAGTCGTAGAACAACTTTGTGAACAATTTATAAGCCACATTTTTGGTATATAGGTTGAGGGTATTCGTTAAATCCGCGTCCTTGAGGTGGTTCTAACGAGCATCTACAATCTATGTCTACAGTACAAAGAAGAAAACAATCCAAGGAGTTTCATCCGAAAAGTAGTGATTGTGGAGATGTGTAAAATGCACTATCGCACGGGTATGTTATCGTAATGTAGAAGTTTTACGGCCGTCAAACATTCCCAAATACTAGCGATGGTAAACCTTAATGTGCTAAGAGGTAATCATTATTTCCTAAAAAAAAAACGAAACCAAACCAGCGAGCAGTGAACGTTAAAGGATTGCTTGTCACTGCTTTAAGTACACCATCAGGAAAACACGCCTATATAATTTTGACCCCCTTCAACCCCACTTTTATATAGTAAAACTGGGGTGTCCGGGGGTATACCTTATTTTTGCTTATTTCTGCTCTAAAATAAAGATTTTGGGTACTCGTTAGAACCGCCTCGATGAGGCGGCTCTGCCCACAGTCTATATTTTATGCAGAAATAAGAAAAATATCCCATTTTTTAATCTACAAATATTCATTTTTTTCGGCGATAAAAATGGCATTGTATTTGTATAGGCGTGTTTGCGTAATGCTAAGGGTTAATACAATGATTTAATTATACAAGGTAGGACAATGAATATAAAAAAAATGTAAGTGAATCGCGTCAAAGAGAAAAACATCACGATGTCATAATACATCAGACATATGAATTTTCAGTCACTTTGTCCTATATCCAAGCTAGAATATGCCATTACACGATATATGTCGAAGGGGTCCATATCACAGGAATCAAAATTGCCAGTATATTGTTCTACTAAAGTTTTCGTGGCTATTCTTCCAAACGTTGAACATCTAATCATTTGATAAATTGTTGTACAACTAAGAATTTAAGAACGCATAATGATTGTCTAATTTGATTAACGTCCGTGTTCCATAAACCTGCGGTCAACGATATGCAAATGAGGGTGGTTTCGCTAAAACAAGTTATTGTGTTTGCGCACGTTCTTGGAATTGATGCTCTACGAAAAAGTCTGAGCATTTACATTCCAATTTTGGCAATCGCACCAGTTTCGTTTATTTAAGAAATATGTTAATTGTTTACCGTTAATCGACGTACATTAGGAAAGCGTGTCCGTAAGAAATAATGGCGTCCAACATGGTGTCAGAAAATTATAAATATTAGGCAAATATGACAACATCTTTATTATTTCTGCTTTCAACATAGATTGTGGGTGCTGGTTAGAACCGCTACAAATGAGGCGGTTCGAACGAGTCCCCCTAGTCTATGTTTTTGAGCAAGAAAAGGCAGATAATGTATACCCCCGTAAACCCACTTTTCTATATATAAAATCGGTTAAAGGGGGTCTTCATTTCACGGACATGTTCACGTGATGAGAAGTATGAACAACAGCGTGTCACGAGCAAAGTTGGTGAACCTTGGAGTTCACTTCTGCTTTGCTCATGACCCGATGTTGTTCATAATTAGGTGAGCGTTAAATAAATTACAGTGAAATTCCGCTTATAAGACCAGCTAAAATTAAGACTAATTCTGCTTTAGAAAAACATTTTTATAAGATTTCAGCTTTCTTTCTTAACATTTTCTACTTTCCTTGTCTTCCAATAAACGACCGTCTTTGGGACTGTTCGAAAGTGGTCCTAAAGACCACTTTTGAACAGTCCCGAAGGTGGTCTTAATATAGGAATTTTATTGTATGTTTATTATTTATATTTACATTTTTGCCCATCCATCATATGACTAAAAAATATTTTTAAGGGCTGAAATGAAAGAAGAATCCAATTGTGCATAGTTTTTCTTATTGAAAACAGAGCAGCGTTGTGAGTGCCATAAGGTCGCCATCGGCCAATCATACTGGAAGGAACCACTGTTTATTGTGAAGTCACTGACGTCGCGTGACTCAGTGTATTCATCGAATTATCAAAAACATAACGCCCCAATAAGTAACTACAGGGTTGTTTCTGAACATGCAATGAGAATGTAAATATTATAAATGCTTGAACCGGTACTTGTGTTATCATTAAAATCCGTGTTATTAGACCAAGAGGCTTAGAAGGCACCAGTGCACGATGTTAGGTGACCAATTTGACACTACCATTTCCGAAGAATAGTGTAGTTTAAAATGTTTATATAAGGAAGACGATTCCATTTGGTACCAAATCGCAATAACCACAGAAGCAGCTAGACATCTAGATGACTGGCAAAACGTGGGCCGCCAGATTGATATGCACACACTCTCCCACGTCTCAAGCTATGCTTATTAGTTTATTTGTTTGATTTGAGGTTTAACGTTCCCGTCAACACTGTATAGGTCATTTTGGAGATGTTGCTTCCAATTTTGTGGGACTTTTAACCCACATTGAGATGAAATGACTTCTCAAGCCCTGCCGCCCAATGAAACCAATAGGGTTTATAAGCAAGGACGGTCCGACTCGCATTGCTTTACCATGGCAGGCTTAAATCCTCTAAGCGGTTTACCTGTAGTCCTGTGAGGTCGGTTTCAGCTCTTCGTGGAAGCATCGTGCAAACCATCTATTTCTTGAAGGCTCGATGGGCGGCGGCTGCCCAGCTTTGCTTTTACCTAATTTCGTAAAATCATTCTAGTAATGGGTACAACATAAAGGTTACACAACTTGCTTCCTTTTTTAATTGCACGCCGGCGGGTAGGGCCTCTGACTCTTTGATGGCTCTAGCCTAAATATTTCCTTTGGCATTTTTGCATTTTGCAATGTTTTTTTTAGGTGCCCGATGCTCTGTCTCTGGTGGAGTCCACCGGAGTCCATGGGGCTCCAGCATTTCAGTCATTTCATGATGTCGAGTCCTCATCGTTGTTTCATATTTGTTGTTCTTACTTTTACACCCACTGTTCATAGACGGAAAACGCTCTTTGACCTTATCTTGCTGTTCTCGACATCCCTTATCTTTGCAAACAGTGTAGATCTAGATCAGATGGCTTCTCAAGAAGCCATCTGATTTGGATCTGCACTGTTTGACATTCAGTTTATGAATTTGTAGCAATAAATTAAATCACGTAATTTGATTGGTTGATAGACAGAAATGGGTATGGCTTTAATGCATATTCAGCAAGATAAGGGTTAAAACTGTTTAAAAGTGGTCTTTAAGGACTGTTCACAAGTGGCATTTGAAACCACTTTCAAAAACTGCTGTAGGTGGTCTAAATATAGAAATTAAACTGTATGCAGAAGACGTGTTCCTTATCTTTGATTATTATATTCAAGATCGAATGCATTACATGCAGAATGCAATCACGCACGTTAACCATTTAAACCAGACATGGCCCATATTTTTTAACATATATGCTTTCCAAATATAGCAACATATCCTCTTTTTGGTCTTGTATAATTAGCATGCCACTTGTTACCAACATGCACAAAGTAATACGAACGATTGTTAAATGAATTGATATTATCAAACACTGTGTTTTTGACGGCAGGTGTCTCACAGGGAAATGCATACATTCTTAAATAAGTCGTCTCTCCCTTCCGCTTATTCACGAAGTGCAGTTCTCAGTTATGCACTGTACCGGTTAACCGCTGATGTATATGCATGCCCGGGAAAAGTCTGATTAGCTCGACATAGCCTATGCTGTGTTTCTGGGCCTTTAAACACCAAACAAACAATTACAATTAATGCGTCAGCACACACAAAAAAAAACATAAATTAATTTCTTAGCGACGAGAACATACTCAGATCGGCCTGCACATCCGCCCAGAATCTTACATTAAACAGTCCGTGGGCATCAATTCATGCGATCAGCGAAGAGCGAGTATGCGTAGGTTCTCGTATCGGACGTCTTATATTAAATTTAGTCGTGCATAGGGTTGTTTATCCCTTATCCTGCTGAATAAATTCATATAACCGCACCCACCAATCAAATTACTTGACAAACTGTATTTATTTAATTCACAAACGGCATGATAAACAGTATAGATAAAGATCAGAGGACTCATTCAAAAGCCATCTGGTCAGGATCTACAATTTTTGCAAATGTGGGGGTTTCCGTGAACAGCAAGATATGGTTAATATGCTTGATTGCGCATGTCACTGGTAGATCGTTGACCCTTTACAATATTTTCAACATCATGATAGACCTGGAAAATGCCGCTTTATATAGAGGAAAGTGAGGTATGCGTTATTTTCCTGAGGCATAGTACATTCCGTCATAAATATATAGTTCGAACAATTTGACATGAGACTGGTGACCTCTGTTACCATACTGGTTGCATATAATTATCTTTGCCATTTTCCGAAGAGGTAATATTGTCATTCAATAGAGGTCAGTAAAGGGTCGCCATTCACGAGATGCCGAAAATTCACGAGAAGTTTTCGAAAACCGACCAATTGGGCGAAAACACTGACTAATTTTGTCTTTCCATAAAGGTTAGTCTCATTTCTAATTGCACCAACTGTATCTCCAAAAAAGCAATTATTCTTTATGATGGAAAATTGCAAAATGTTTTTGTTCCTTTTTAATTCTCCAAACGTACATGTAAGTAGGGTATGCTCGTCACTGACGCGGTTTTAACGAATATCTACCACCTCCGTTTTTAAGCAAAACTACATTGCATCTTGTGTTAAACAGAAGAGAAAGCAATGACCAGGAATCGTTACAGTTACCCACACCTCCCATCAGAGACGCAAAAGAGAAAGAAACACGAACCTCTAATGAAAAAAACGCAAGCGAAAAGCCAAAAGAACAAAGCAGTTGGTTTCGTTCTAATTATTTCGATGGTTCACTGTTTGTAAATGTGTACGATTGTTTGTATTGTAAACATTTATGAATAAAAATGTTTAAACAAAAAAGGAACTATACGTTTCCACAAAATGGCCAAACGGCAATCGAAAATAAAAATATATGAACCAAAAATAAGTGTATTTTCAGTCCGCGTTAAGTGTTTCTAACTCATTAGTGTTAGAACTCCGAGAACAAAGTCAGACGACTACAAAGATAAAACAACTATAAGGTTCGACATCATTAAACAACTGAAATGCTGGAGCAAAAGAAAACCAACAGTTAGACTTTTTTCTTCATATACAAGGTGGGGATCTGATGTTCTGTCACTGGTCGTGCCCATCGGAGACTAACTATCGGTTCTCGTTTGATTCATTATTTCATTTATTTCTTGCTGTCGAGTCTTCACCGTTGTTTCATCCCTGTGGTTGCTTGACTTTTGAGTTCTCGGAGATGTTGCACTAATGAGTTAGGAAGCCTTCATGTGGACTGAAAAAATTATTTCTCGAAATCCGACGGAAGTAAGGGCGACGATTGCGGCCACGTAAAATCGAATTAAGCCTCCCAGTAAGTTACTTTTCACTGACCTTCCAAAGCGATTCTTCTGTCGCGGTTTAGTTTTTTACAACTTCGTCTTTGGATGTGTGTATCGCAAATGTATTTCGGTTTTTGATAGCCAATTCGCCACGTTGTGGGAAAGTTATTGTCCTTTTGGCTTACCGTTATTAATATTCCAATTAGGGTCCATTGTGGGTTAATTATATCGATTCCTGATCGTTGCCTTCACTTTTTTACATAGGGGTCGTTACTCGGACTTACTAACGTATTGAGAAAGACTAAGTGACACATACAGAGACTCACATAGACACACAAACACAGCAACATGTTCAACAACATCACAAATAATGTTTACGTTTTATCTGTTTACGTCGCTGGTTACGTCGCTTTTACGACCACTCATGTAAAAGCACGTGGTTACTGGCGCGTAGCGTCATGAAACCTCCTTGATAACCATAAGTTTCCTGCTGAATGCGTTTCAATCTATTCGACAATAAAAACGTAATATGAGCCCCGCCAAGCGAATTTGTGTCTTCGAGCATTCCGTCATGACAAATTTTAACTGCGCATGCCCAGCCATTCAGAGGGGCCAGGGATATGGCATTCTGTCTGAAGATTCCTCTTGATTCACTGCTTGTATGAGCGAGCAGCGATGGTTCTGGCGAGACTGCGCGGATGCACAGGCTCGCCTGAACCTCCGCTGCTCGCATAGGCGATAAGTACCAAAATCGCTCGACGGGGCCCATATGATAGTAGTTTTGGTCGTAGTACCAAAGCGTTAGATAACTTTTAACTCCTAGGTTAAAATGCTTAATTGTTGGGATGATCACTTATCGGAACATGCACTGTAATTGTTGGCTGATTGAACCAGGCACAATGTGTGCTGATATGGTTGGCTAACTTGATTTACTTAATGCTGTCAGTATGCAATGATTTGATTAACAAGTCTTGACCAGAGGTTATTTAAGGGAAATTGCCCGCTTCCTCGCACAGTTGAAAAATTTTCTTTGTTCGAGTGAGGTGGTGACCAGAAAAGTGTATTGCATGCATGGTAGTTAACCCAATCACGGTTGGCAACTTTGCTTCCCTCTTTAATTGCACGCCGGTGGGTCAGGCCTCGGATTCTATGACGGCTCCAACGTAAAGGCTTATTGAGAATTAAAGAGATCTAATTCTTGGTAATGTTGGTTGGTGCCTGATGCTCTGTCTCTGGTCGGGCCCATCGGAGTCTAACTGTTGGTTTTCTTTTGCTCCAGCATTTCAGTGGTTTCTTGCTGTCGAGTCCTCACCATTGTTTCACCTCTGTGGTTCTTTGATTTTTTGTGTTCACGGAGATGTTGCACTGATGAGTTAGGAGGCCTTCATGCGGACTGAACAAATTATTTGTCTAAATCGCGACGGAAGTAAGGGCAAGGATTGTGGCCACTCAAAATCGATTTAAGCCCCCCAGTGGAAATCTTTCCACTGACCGTTCCAAGGCGGTTCTTCTGTGGCGGTTTATTTATGTTGTTGTTTGTTACTAACTTTGTGTATCACTTGTGTCTTTTTATTTTGGATGGCCATATGGCCATTTTGTGGGAAAGTAACTGTCCTTATGGCCTTCCTTTGTTTAGGTTTCCATTATGGTCTGGTCGCTTAATGTTTGTGTTTCTTTCCCTTTGGTGTCTTTGATGGATGTAGTAAGTTAATTGTATCGATTCCTGATCTTTGTTTTACTTCTACATTACAAGGCTAAGTTTCGAGAATGTTGGTACCAGCTGTTGCTTCATTCAGCCTTTGTTAGTGTCTTATGACATACGTTTGTATATTTCAATATTTCGGCATGTACTCTGAGTATTTGTGAGCAGGACGTTTTAGGAAGGTGGGTTACTTCCCACGATATTTGTGCCAACTATTTTTGGTTACGGACACATCTGCACACTACATAAAACTGATTGATAAAGTTGTTTTAAAGAAACTCTGCAACAATTGCCTTGAAACTCCATGATGTCTTTGTCGGGTCAGCTCGGTGTCGGGGCCAAGGTTAAAACCCCGGCACAAAATCCCACTATTTCCCAAAGAGAGTTAAGGAACAGGCCACCAGTAGACTACAAATAATTGCAAGAAGGAAGTATTCAAGAGGTTGCAGGTTCTTCACGCAAAAGCAGTGAAGATGAATTATCAGATAGTAAGGATCCGGAGGCACTTGAAGGTTACGTTGAAAACCCGTGGGTGCCCCTAATAATGATGGGCTACGTCACGACTGGGAAATCCCGGAAAACACATCTGTCATGGCCGACCAAGAAGAAATCTGTTTGTTGCAGCGAGAATTGGAGGCTCTCAGTTGACATGAAGAAGAGTAAGTGATAAGAAAGAAAGCCGATGATTTAAGAAGGCAAGTGGAAGAGAAGAAGAAGGCGATAACATTAATGCGAGGTAATCGTTTTAATGCTTATGCTTCTTTTCCGACTCGTAAACAGAAAAATGAAGCACATGGTATTTCTAACAAAGACACTCGTTCAAGTGAAATAAACATTCATACACTTCTTAAATCAAAACAATTAAGAGCTAAGGTGCAGAACCAAATGAAAGAAATAGACTTGATAGATACAGACGATTGAAGAGCTATAGTGACTCAGATGGTAGCTTGCACATTCACATTTCGAATTCTGAGGATCAGGTGCAGCTTGAGGTGATTTAAAAAAAATCAAAAGCTATTCTGAGCCTGATTCACATATACTTTTTTCTCCCTCATCAGATTCCGATACTAATGAACAAAAGAAACATAAGAAAAAGATAAAATCTGGAATCAAAGCCAAAGCATCAGATTCAGTGCGAAAGCCTCAGATACCCTCAGGCATATTTGCGATTTGAATTTGTCAAGTCCAATGTTTCCTTTGAAAAATTAGATCTAAACTTATTTGTGGCTGGTGAGCTTGAGATTATCTCGGATGCTCGTGCAAAGGGTAAAGAAAGAGAAGGCAGAATAAACTTGTTAAAAACGATAATGTACCTTAGTACCTCTTATGAGTTCTCTTCTCTTAAATCGTATTATGCAGCTGTCTTACGAGAAATCAAATTGGGTAAAAAAATTATGGCATGACGATTTTCAGTACATTGAGACAGCCATATTGTCAAAACATCTCCCAAAATCTCAGACGGGGTTCAAATCAAAAAGACCTTTCGGATCTAAAAAGAATAAAGAAAATGAATCTGATGATTCTATCAATGTTTGGTTTTGTCCACAGTTTCCGAGAAACAAATGTCAAAACAAAAGCAGCCATTTTCTGGTAATTCAGGGTAAAGCACGCAATGCACAGCATATTTGTGCCACATGTTGGCAAAAAGACAAAAAAATTGGCGCATACGGAATGTTCATCTGCATGTCCACATACTTGATGACCTGATTTTCTTGATAACCCAAGTATACAGAATCCCTTAATAGATGTATTTTTGCCAAAATGTTGTGACAATGAATTTTAAAAAAATCAGAGGCATTTAGAATCTTCTATATATAAAAATGATGCATCTTCTAGCATAGCACAACTTATTTGTCATCATTCAAAAAATGCATTGTTTGCAGTTGAATTAAAAATGTTTCAGTTTCAAAGATTGAAAATATAATTCGAATACATGAGATTGTCAAAGTTTCGGGTAAGAATAATTTTGAGTATTGCAAAAATCCAGTTAACAACAAAAATAATGTAGATTACATGAATTCTATGCTGAACAATTACAATGTTATTTTAGTTTGTGATTTGTTGAAATATGGATTTCCAATAGGTTTTTTAGGGGATGATTTTTTTTTTTTGCCTAAACAATTACAGCATTGGAAATATAAGAACTACAAAGGTGCAGAGGAATTTCCAGATGAAATTAATGCTTATCTTCACAAGGATAGTCTCATGGGTTCTGTTTTAGGGCCATGCAAGTCTAACCCTTTTATCAGTAACATAGAAATTTCACCTTTAAACTCAGTTCCAAAAAAAGATGTGAATGAAAGAAGAGGTAAACATGTACACTCCACATTTTTCACTTCTGTGGTGTATTCCTTGCTTCCAAAGGATAACCCTTTTATAGAACATATAATTCTAGATCTGAGTCATCCTTCACATTCTTCTGTTAATGATTACATTGACAGGAATGCATATCTAGGTGAGAATATCTCAGTTGTTTATCCAAAGGTAGATTATCTAGTTCATATCATAAAACAAAAAGGGCAGGGTATTTTTTTTTCAAAAAAGATTTAACGCGGACTGAACAAATTATTTGTCTAAATCGCGACGGAAGTAAGGGCGAGGATTGTGGCCACGTAAAATCGATTTAAGCCCCCCAGTGGAAATCTTCCACTGACCGTTCCAAGGCGGCTCTTCTGTGGCGATTTATTTATGTTGTTGTTTGTTACTTATTGTGTGTATCACTTGTGTCTTTTGGTTTTGGATGGCCATATGGCCATTTTGTGGGAAAGTAACTGTCCTTATGGCCTTCCTTTGTTTAGGTTTCCATTATGGTCTGGTCGCTTAGTGTTTGTATTTCTTTCCCTTTGGTGTCTTTTATGGGTGGAGTAAGTTAATTGTATCAATTCCTGATCTTTGTTTTACTTCTACTTAAGAAAAGCTTTCAGGCAATTAAGTATATGTCCGAGGGACTACAATTTGGGTTCTTTCATATGGAAGAAGCACATTATCGTGACACCGTTCTTAGCATGGGATTGAAATCTGTTAGTGGTATTTGTCAACGTGTCACTAATGCAATATCTTTCATAATGTTTGAGCTAGGTGTGCAAATTTTGAATTACCTAGATGACCTAGCTGGTGCTGAAACCAAAACCAATGCAGAATTTGCTTATGCTTGTCTGGGAACGGTCTTGAAAAAATGTGGTATTGAAGAATCCCTTGATAAGGCAGTGCCTCCCACTCAATTAATGTTTTTTTCTGGTTGTATTAGTCAATACTATCACTATGACTTTAGAGGTAACACCAGAAAGGTGAAATGAATTAAAGTATTTAGTTGAGCTTTGGCTCTGCAAATCTTCTGCCTCTTTGAAGGAAATACAATGTCTTTTAGGAAAACTTCATTTTGTAGCAGCTTGTGTCAGGCCCAGCAGAATTTTTGTATCTAGATTATTATCTTGGCTCAGATCTATCCATCATTTAACAGCCATTTAGCATAATATTGCTGATATGGTTAAAAGATTTGATGTGGTGGCAAAGATTTTTGCCTATTTACAATGGGGTATCCATGATGCAAACTGAGGACTGGTCAGAGCCAGATTCTATCTTTTCTTCTGATTCCTGTTTAGAAGGAAGTGGTGGATTCTGGATTGGTTACTTTTTCAATATCCAGTTTCCTCAGTGCTTTCTGGATGACAAATTTCTCATCACAACTTTAGAGATAATTGCTATTATAATGCCCTTGAAGCTATGGGGTTCTTAATTCAAAGGCAAACGGATTATTGTCTTTTTTGACAATATGGCGGCTTGTCAAGTTATCAATACAGGGACGTCTAAATGTCCTGTTTTGCAGGAATGTTTACGTGAGATTTCTTTCTTGCTGCCATACATGTTACTTTCCCAGAAAATGGCCATCCAAAATAAAAAGACTCAAGTGATACAAATAGTAAGTAACAAACAACAACATAAATAAACCGCCACAGAAGAACCGCCTTGGAACGGTCAGTGGAAAGAATTCCGCTGGGGGCGGGGGCTTAAATCGATTTTAAATGGCTATAATCCTCGCCCTTACCTCTGTCGCGGTATACACTAATTTTGTTTAGTCCGCATGAAGGTTTCCTAACTCATCAGCGTAACATCTCCGAGAAAATACAAATCAAAAAACTACAGAGATGAAAAAAGTTTGAGGACTCGACAGCATACAACAACATAATTACTGGAGCAAAAGAAAACCTACAGTTAGACTCCGAGCAGCATTTGCTATAGGTACCAGAAACAAATAAACTTAAAAATAAAGTGGGAATCCTTTTTACTCTTTTGTACTTATTTTAATTTTGTCAGTTTGTCTGTTTCAACTCAAACACTTCAGTTGTATGCACAATTTTTGAGCAGGACCTTCAAGTCAACAGAATCAATTAAGAATTACATAGCTGGAATCAAACCCATGCATCTCATCTTTGGCTATTCAATTGATCAAATCAATAATTTTATTCTAAATTTATCTTTGAAAGGTATTTCTAAGCTTCAAATGCATAGTGTTAAAAGGGCAAATGCCATAACACCAGAAATCTGATATTAAATTGGCTCAAAATTAGATATGTCAAACACTGTTAATATTGTTTTCTGGTGTCTCTTTTTATTTGCCTTCTTTCTGCTGACCAGGAAATCTAATTTAGTGTCAGCCACAAAAATGAGTATATGACAAAAAAGTTTTTAATTAGGCAAAATGTAACAGATTCTTGATGGGGTACCGTATATGATAAACAGAGTCTTACACGAGTGATAATTGTAAATGAATCTTTTTAAACAAGCCTCTAGGCCACGGAACTTTCGTGTGGCATTTATGAACTTAAACATTTCGTATGAAGCAACAAAGCAAGATCCTCCATGCAAAAATCTGCAATGTTACGATAACACAGCAGTGATCTAAATTGAAGTTTTCATATTTGTGCTTATTACCAGTCTAAACAAGAATTGTCGATGCTCGTATATTTTAGATTACAGATAAGGAAAACGTTGTACAGCACTGTGAATAAATGAAAAAGGTTAACCTTGGAAGAAAAGAAGACATATTAGAATGAAAACCGGAAACTCGGTTTTATTGAGTTTCTTCATAAACAGCTCTGTTGTCTGCAAGGCTGAATACGCCCCACTAGCATCGATTCCAGCTGTACTCGATTTTCAAATTACCAGCAATGGGCTCGATGCATCCAAAGAAAATAAAAATTTAATCTGCACTATGATGAAGTACGGGGAGACGTTTTACGGCCGCCCCACAGCACTAGTCTAGAGTAGGGCTTACATCATAGTGTAGTTTATATTTTCTTGTCATTTTGGGATCATTGGTTCCATTGTGGAATTTAAAATATTTCAGGGTAACTGATGAAACCTAATTGGCCGACTATATAGTCTGGCCCATAAAACATTTCCAGTTCTGTGGTGCATTCCTTGCTTTCAAAGGATAACCCTTTCTACAACATATTTACGGACATATCTATTACACCGACAATTTGTCCAGGTTGGACGATCCTCTTCTGGTCCTCAACACAAAGAAAACTATTATGGGGGAAAATTCCAATGTTTATGACCATTAAATCCTCGCTCAGTTAACCCTCCCTCTTAACATAATAAAATAAAAAAACTCAATACAAAAATACACCTATGGAAAATACATTGTACATTTTACCGCCGAAATAAAACGAATATTTTTTACATGTAAAATCGTTTTTTTTATCTCATTTTTTGATACTGCAAACATAGGTGGTGGGCATTCGTTTGAAACGCCTCAGCTAGGCGGTTCTAACGAGTACCCGCAGCCTATGTCTTGAAGCAGAAATAAGCAACTGTAAACCACATTTTCTCTATATAAAATTGGTTTAAGAGAGGACTTGTTTACATAATGAATAAAATATCTGTATAAATAAGAACAAATATTCAGGGCTTGAGGAGTCAACAATAGACTCGCTTCAGAGATAGATAACGGATATTCTGTTTCAGGACACAACACTTTACAGGGTCCAACCCTCTGCGATTATTACTGCTGGATCCATCACAGCGTTCTAGGTAAATTCAGTCTGGGTGTAAACAAAGATAGTAATTAAAGTACGCACTGCAAAATGTTTGACAACGGATCATATTGCCTGTCCCATATTATCTTTGTCATATCGAGTCTTTTTGTGTGTTCCTTCTACACAGTAAACATTCTGTTTTTGTGTGTGTTTGTTTTTATTTGTAATGAAATCTCAGCAAGTTTCAGCTGGACCGTCTCGCAGAAATGTTTTCTTATTACTAATTTTAGGAATGGAATAGTAGTGCTGACGATAAAAGTTGATAGTTTTTGTTTTGTTTTTTTCTAAATTTATGACATTTCAATAATTCGTTTATCGGTTGAAATCAAATCCTCAGATAGAACGTGACTACAAGCACGGGCTAGACACTCTTATAAATCAACAGGCCATCACCCGCAGGACGACAGCATCCGAAAAACTAACATAAATAAAAAAACACTTTCGTTTGCAGGAAGTTTAAATTGATATTATGGCCCCCGCTCGTCGGGGCTTGAAAAAGTAGATGGACTGCATGCTGCTTCCACGCAGAGCTGAAACCGACCGCATAAGACTACTCGTAAACCGCTTAGAGGATTTACTTTAAATAGAAGTGGAGCCAATGATCAGGAATAGATAAATTAAACCACAGCTCCCATCAGAGACGTCAAAAAGAAAGAAACACAAACATGAAACAACAGACCCTGATGGAAACATCAATAGCGGAAAGCCAAAAGGAAAGTAAGTTACGTTCCCACAAAATGACCAAATGGCTATCCAAAATAAAATAATATAAGCGACACAAACACCCAAAGACAAACCATAACAAAAATAAACCGCGACATAAGAACCGCCATGGAATGGCCAGCGGAATCGAATTCCCCAGGTGGGGGGCGGGGGGGGGGGGGGGGCTTTAATCGATTTTACGTGGCCACAATCCTCGACCTTACTTCCGTTGCGGTTAAGACAAATATTTTTTTTCAGTCTACATGAAGGTCTCCCAACTCATCAGTGCAACGTCTCCGTGAACACAAAATTCAAACAACCACAGATAAATTTTGCAAGAAACAAATCCATCAACAATAGATAGATCTAAATCCAAAAACGGGTCTCAGTATCAGAAGAATTTATTTTATTTAACTGAAGTTCTGGGAGGTAAATTTGACTGATCAAACCATCGAAATAGGTATTATCCATATTTAATAAATCATCCGAATACCTAGAAGTGGAGCTAAAGCTTCAATGATTTCAGACTGGTTTTCAGCAGAAAGGCATCACGAAAACAAGCCTATACAATTTTGACCCCCTTGAACCCCCCTTTTATATAATGAAACTAGGGTTTATAGGAGTGAACCTTATATTTCATATTTCTGCTCTAAAATATAAATTGTGGATACTCGTTAGAACCGCCTCATCGAGGTGGTTCTGACGAGTACACACAATCGATATTTTGAGCAGAAATAAGAAAAATATCACAATTTTTCATCTTAAAATTTTCGTGTTTTCCGCGGTAAAGTTTATAATGTATTTGTATAGGCGTGTTTTCGTAATGGGGGCATCATGGATTTTCTCTCATAACAAAACAAAAACAGATCAGCCACTAGTGGTGCGCAATTAGTTCCCATCGGAATACCCATAACTTGTCTAAGTAACTTAGTACCAAATCTTATGTAAATATTGTCCAGTAGAAAGGCGAGAGCTTCACATACTTTCTGACATGACAAAAAAGTATAATATGTATGCTCTTCAGAAGTGGAAAAAGCATTTCTTACATTACATGTAATACAGAGGGAGTCTTCACTATGAAATCTCAATTCAATTAAATCATTACGTTTTTCTTTTATAAGATTACGAGGAAGTGTGGAAAAATCATAAGTAGACAGACTTTAAGCACGAAATCGCCCGGATTTCAATTCATTTAAAATAGAAGTAGAGGCAATGATCAGGAATCGATACAGCGGAAACGAATTCCACTGGGGGGGAGGAGGGCTTAAATCGATTTTACGTGGCCACAATCCTTGCCCTTACTTCCGTCGCGATTAAGACAAATAATATGTTCAGTCCGCATGAAGGCCTCCTAACTCATCTTTGCAACTTCTCCGTGAACTCAAAAATCAAACAGCCACAGAGATTAAACAAGGGTTAGGACTCGACAGCAAGAGACAAAAGAAATGCTTGAGCCAAAGAAAACCAACAGTTAGACTCCAATTGGCCCGACCAGAGCCAGAGCATCAGGTACCAACCAACATAACTCGTTACGTTGGAACCGTCATAGAATCTAAGGCTTGACCCCACGGCGTGCAATAAAAGAGGGAAGCAAAGTAGAAGTAAAACAAAGATCAGGAATTGATACAATTAACTTACTCCACCCATAAAAGACACCAAAGGGAAAGAAATACAAACATTAAGCGACCAGACCATAATGGAAACCTAAACAAAGGAAGGCCATATGGACAGTTACTTTCCCACAAAATGGCCATATGGCCATCCAAAACCAAAATACACAAGTGATACACACAGTAAGTAACAAACAACAACATAAATAAATCGCCACAGAAGAGCCGCCTTGGAACGGTCAGTGGAAGATTTCCACTGGGGGGCTTAAATCGATTTTACGTGACCACAATCCTCGCCCTTACTTCCGTCGCGATTTAGACAAATAATTTGTTCAGTCCGCATGAAGGCCTCCTAACTCATCAGTGCAACATCTCCGTGAACACAAAAATCAAAGAACCACAGAGGTGAGACAACGGTGAGGACTCGACAGCAAGAAACCACTGAAATGCTGGAGCAAAAGAAAACCAACAGTTAGACTCCGATGAGCCCGACCAGAGACAGAGCATCAGGCACCAACCAACATTATCTCTCTAATTTTCAATAAGCCTTTACGTTGGAGCCGTAGTTGTCAACCGCGATTGGGTTAACTACCATGCATGTAGTCTGTCGTACAACATTTCAAACTTCTTTAGATTTTTTATAGACCAAAAAGAAATTTCTACCTGATTTTTCGAAGACTTTAACCCATTATTTTATCACATCTTTTTTGATGGCAGTTCAACATGAAGTGAATAATTTGGAGAGTTCAGTGGTAGTACAAGAGCTTGAATTTGCAATAAACCGTGCTGCTTTGTATGGTCTTTTATGAAGTTTCGGTAACCAATATAACGTAGGAAGCTCATCTTGTCCTTCTGTAACACAGACAGCAAACTTGGTATCATTGCTTTCACTTCTATTTTGGTGGCTGAATGACAAATATGGTCATCAACTAAAGCCATCTCTACAGCTAAATGCCGAAGTTCATAGGCCTTAGTACCACCAAGTTCTTGTTGCAGAGTGTTGACATAGTGATGCCGTCAAACAACGACCGCATTGTTAGCGGCCTTATCAGCTGGAGCCAAAATAAACTTCCTATGAAATTCTTGAATACCTAGTTTAAGGTGACGTAAAGACGACTTAGGTTTAGGAGGTAATAAGAATAAAAAGTAATGCGTGTGTTTACTAATTTCAGAATGATAAGATTCCATTCCTTAAATGCTTTATGCTCAACATACTCTCGTTTACACCATCGATTATCAAATTCATTCAAGGCAATTTTAGAAGGAAATCGATATTTAAGACCTTTAGATATTATATTACGTATCTTAGAATCAGGAATAATTTTTAAATTGCCAGTAATAACATGACCAGCAGCAGGAAAGGAATACTCTGAATTTTTACAATCACTCGTATCAGGAGTATTAGTGTCAATATCAGATCAGAAACAAGTTTATTGAAATTAAGAATGATTGATCTAACAGGTGTATTGTATTTATAGCAAATTAGGATGTTTCAGTATTTTGAAAGTAAGCAGGAATGGATAAAAAAACCGAACTGTCCCGGAAGATACTAGGTAAATCGATAAAATCTAAACCCTTATTAATGAATGATAGTTTGATGTACTGACGTTTTTTGATTAATTTCAGAATCGTTGAAAGGACGAAGAGCGTGCTGTGTATAAACTCTAGTTAATGAGGCAGCGTCATATAACTGATTAGAACTATCGTAGAATTTATTAGGGCCCCGCACTGAAAGTGTGGGTGCCCTATAGTAATCACTCTGTCCGTCCGTCTGTCTGTCTGTCTGTCTGTCTGTCTGTCTGTCCGTCTGTCCGTCCACAAATTTCTGATAGCGCTGCCGGGGCCCTAGTCAGTTTCACTGACAGCTCTAGTTATCCTCTGTATCCAGAATCCGTTATACAATAATGGGTAATGAACTTAGAAAAGCAAACATTGAGTGGCGTCCATGTTTCAATGATATTATGGACATTCACTTCAGTCTGGTGTTGTTTCTTTGACAAGCTTGTAATTTACGTTTATAATTACCATTTGTTTCTGGTGCCGTGCGATCTAGTTTTACGCTTTCGACAGTCCAGAAGCGAGAAAATATCAAAGTTGGGCATATTAGATATATTACCCTCATGATAAATGTTGTTATTAAACCCAGCGAAAAGGTATCTGTAATAACTTAATCCATTATAATTCAGTTTGAAGTCGTTAAATAAGTTTAAACCTCTCTGTAGAATTTACATCATAATAATTTTTTCCACTGGCTGTATGGAATTATATTTTATAGAATGACCTGTACGTCTGAAATGACGGTACAAGAAAGTGATAGTTTTTTAGGCTTTTTTATTTTGGATGGCCATTTGGCCATTTTGTGGGAAAGTAGCTGTCCTTATGGCCTTCCTTTGTTTAATTTTCCATTATGGTCTGGTCGCTTCATGTGTGTGTTTCTTTCCCTTTGGTGTCTTTGATGGGTGGAGTAAGTTAGTTGTGTCAATTCCTGGTCTTTGCTTTACTTCTACTTTACTCATTCTACGACAATATTCGTTAAATCGTGTTCATGCGATTAGTTTGCCCGACATACTGCATTTTAGAACTTGCAGTGTGTCAGGTTATCACATGTATCAAATCCGTAGACTTACATGTCAAATAGGACATGTTAACTACAGAAACTAAAGCCTACTCAGGCAAAGTGGTGCGAGTTGGACCGTCCATGCTTATAAACCCTATTTGTTTCATTAAGCGACATGGCTTGAGATGCCATTTCATCTTAATGTTGGATGCAACATCCTTAAAATGACATATCCAGTGTTGACGGGGACGTTAAACCTCAAATCAAACAAACACACAAACAAACAAAACTTCATATCATGTTCGTGGTAGTAGTTCATCTGACATTACTGACAATGAAAATCTTAATCGAATGCGTGTGTTCTACGGTGCCTGAATAACATACCGTCTGGTGCAGCTCGGACAAGAGTGGCTTGAGAGATCAAGCTTTTGTGGTGATACCTTAGCTTTGGTTTTGCGATGAACATGTTTCTGCCCGTTGTCACTGTGTTTTTTTTTTTTTTTTTTTTTGGCCGGAATATTCACCGAAACCTCTGGTACTTTGTTCTGTCCAGTGCGAGCTGTTCAAGCTGCTCCATAGGTATGTCAGAGTCCTAAGGAAAAGCTATTAGAGCGTCATTGTGTCGTCTCTCCTGACAACCTGTTCTTTAACCAAACTGTAGAACATTCTGGTGGCATGAATTTCAATCCAGATATTCTGCTTTATCGATGCACTAAATTAAAATGTCAACTAAGTATCTCACATTCCGACTTGGTATCATCATTATAACAGGTCCCTGAAATGAACATCCCTCTAACTAGAAGTGAAGGCAACGATCAGGAATCGATACAATTAATCCACAGTTCCCATCAGAGACACCACGGGGAAAGAAACAGAAACAATAGGCCCCAAAGGAAAGCCAAACGAACAGTCACTTTCCCACAAAAAGGCCAACCGTCTATCCAAAACAAAATAATATAAGCGATACAAACACTCAAAGACAAACCATAACGAAAATAAACCGCGACAGAAGAACGAAGAGGAAACTGGGGTTTACAGGGGTATACGTTATTTTGCTTATTTCTGCGCCCAGACAAAGGTTGTGGGTATTCGTTAGATTCTCCATGAGGCGGTCCTAACGAGTACCTACAACCTATGTTAAGAGTATAAATAAGAAAAATATTTACAAGTGTCTTCAGAAAAGAAGTCATTTTGGAGATGGGAAAGAATGCAAATAAAAATCAAAAATGAGTTCCTTTAAGAGCAATGAAAACATTCATAAGAACGAAGATGGGTCATACTACGTAGTTTCGGCTAATAAAGCCTCATCAGTGACCCTGTAATGATCCGGCAAAGAAAGCCAGAGGAAACATACTGCAATTTTGCGAATTTCGAATAGGCAGTCGATTCAAAGACTGATCTAAATCAAAATGGGGTCCAAATAATTAAGAACCTGTCTAGAATATGTGACTAAACCAATACTTTATTTCTGATTTCTCAGAATATTCACGCTGATCTCAAAGGACCAAAAGTAAAATATAAACTACACTATGGTTGATGTACGGGGAGACGTTTTACGGCCGCCACACGGCACAACACCAGCTGCAGTGAAGGCAAATAAAAATCAAAAATGAGTTGCTTTAAGAGCAATGAAAACATTCATAAGAACGAAGTATGTCAAATGTATGTGTTATCGTAATGTCTCGAATTTCGATTTAATATCTCGAAATTTTGACATCGTATCTCGAAACTGCGTCTTAGTATCTCATAATTTCGACATACTAACTCGAATGTTCTACTAATGAATCGCAATTGCTACTAAGGCTCCACATTTCGACTTACTATCTCGAAATTTCGACTTATAATCTCGAAATTTCGACATAATAATATCGAGATATTATGTCGAAATTTGAATTATTAAGGCATCATTTCGAGGTACTACGTCGAAATTCCGAGTTATTATGTCGAAAGTTCGAGATACTAAGTCGAACTTTCGGGAAAGTATGTAGCAATTTCGAGTTAATAAGTCGCAATTGCGAGATACTAAGTCAAAGTTTCGAGAAACTTAGTCGATAGTTTGAGTAAATAAGTTGCAATTTCGAGACAGTAAATCGAAATTTCGAGAAAGTAATTCTAAATTTGAGTTTGTAAGTCGAAATTTCGAGTTTTAACTCTTGATTTCGAAATACCTATCAAAAGTAATAAAAATATACGTGGCCTAAATGGATTTTCGTATTTCACTGGTCATTAAGGCCGAGGGAGGTGAAATCATTAATGGGAAATACTGAGGAACATATTATAACACTAAGGCAAGCGATCAGTATGAAGAGTCCTGAACTTTTGACAGTCGGTCCAATAACTCTGCATAACAACAAAACGCCACACGGTACGAGTGGGAGACGTTGGTCCACCCCGTTGCTCCCCTAACATAAGTCACCGCGGCTTTGACCTTTCCCCAAATTAAAGGAAGATATGAGGGGTATTCGTTACAACTATTTAGAGGAGCTTGAGTCCGCTGAGGCTAGACGGTTGATGTACTTGAAAACGGTTGCCTAGCTACGGGTATACATGACCTGCCAAAGAGATGGAAGTCTGTCATTGACCACAAGGTATATTACTTTGAAGGAATGTAGAACGCTAACAATGTTAAAATATATATTACGGGAGCTATCTAATAGATTATACGTTATATTGAATGACCCTCGTAAATACCCCATTTTTACACACACACAAAAAATAATAATAATAGATCTAATAATAAACAATAAGAATAAAAAATGCGTTTCTCGATATAAAGACGGAAAGTCCACCTCAGGAGCATTGAATAGTCAATTGCACTCAAGATAAATGAGTGTTTATATGTTTGCTGGGGAAGGTAAGACCGGTACAGTCTTTGACCCTATCGTGCCATCTTTCAACAACCCGCTTCTATGACCGGCACACCACGTTAACAAGTTCGTACAACGCTGATGCGGTTCTAACGGGTTTACACAATTGAAAAAAACAGACCAATAACTAAAATATACCGCTGTTGATTCCGCTTGTCTCTATATTGGCTTGTCTTTACACGGACACCTTGCATTATTTATCTGTACTTTATATATCTGGGACAAAAAACTTCAAATAGAAGTTTCCCCTTAAACATTGTGCTGCAAACAGATCGTAAATGTTCAATGGAACGCCTCCTTTGAGCAAAAAAGGAATACTGTGTTACTGATGAGTTAGCAGGCCTTCCTGTGGAGTGATCAAATTATTTTGTCTGAAACGGCGAGGAGTGTGGCCATGTAAATCCGATTTAAGCCCCCCCCCCCCCCCCAAGTGGAATTCGTTTCACTGACCGTTCCAAGGCTCTTCTTCTGTCGCGGTTTATTTTTGTTATGGTTTGTCCTTGAGTGCTTATTTGTTTTTATTTTTGATAGCCAACTGGCCATTTTGTGAGAAAGTAACTGTCCTTTTGGTTTTCCGCTATTGATTTTTCCATTAAGGTCTGTTGTTTCATATGTTTCTTTCCCTTTGGTGTCTCTCATGGGAGCTGTGGGTTAATTGTATCGATTCCTGATCAATACCTGCACTTCTATTTAACCTAAATGGGTCCTAAATGTATATTTACTGTCCCCCTTTGTGGACATTGACACACAGTGTAATCCAAGAACAGGCGCTTAGTTTTGCGAAGTTTGCTCTGAGACTTCACTGTTTACAAAACAAGGCGGACACCCTTACGTGTATACATGTAATTGGATATGGAGCATTTTTTTGTAATTCGAAGAATCCATTGTCATATATAAGATAACTGGTTTTGCAATCGTATATGTATTGTTGAGCGTCGAACTTGTTTGCATGATTAGATGTTCTTAAACGTTTGATAGTTGTGTTGCAAATCGTGATTCATTATCATGTTGAAACAATCTGATTTTCGCGTTGTAAATTGTGAATCATTATCTTACCGAAAAAAATGCCTTTCTCTCAAAGGTACAGAAAACAAGTTTATTCTGTATCTAATTGATAATACAGATATATTTGTTCAGTACGTACATTTGCAAGCTACAAACAACACCTGTTATTTAAGTGACAATCCAGCTACATATTGATAAATGAACACAAATTGGGGTCAGACAGTGTAGAGACAAGTCATGGTAGTTTTTCTATATTTGTTGTCGACCTGTTAACACTAGCCTTGGAGACATACATCAAAGGGTCTGACTCATCAACAGAAATGGTACAGTTAGCTTATAAATATGATGCATCATTTATAAATTAACCGCTCGTTTGCATTTATCTGTTAATTAACCTGATTTTATCACAAAATAATAATATGCACGGATAATTCATCATAATGTTGTTATGAATAATACTGTTACAAGCGTCCTATAAAATACGACCTGATCGGGATATCGTTATGAAAACATGCCTGTACAACTACCTCGTAAATTTTACCGCCGAAAAACGAAGATTTCAAGATGGAAAAGTAGTGATAGTTTTCTTATTGCTGCTCAAAAAATAATTTTGAACGGAAATAAAAATAATCCTCACGGAAACACGCCTATATAATTTTGACCCCCCTTTAACCCCACTTTTATATAGTAAAACTGGGGTTTCCGGGGGTATACCATATTTTTTCTTATTTCTGCTCTAAAATATAGATTATGGGTACTGGGGTTTCCGGGGGTATACCATATTATTCTTATTTCTGCTCTAAAATATAGATTATGGGTACTCGTTAGAACCGCCTCGATAAGGCGGTTCTAAAGAGTGCCCACAATCTATATTTTGAGCAGAAATAAGAATAATATCACAATTTTTCATCATAAAATTTTCATTTTTTCGGCGATAAAGGGTGGTAATGTAGTTTATAAAGGCGTGTTTGCGTAATAGATTGCCCTTGTTAACCGAATTTTTACTATATAAAAGCGGGATTCAATGGGGTCAGATTTACAAGTATATATTCGTGTTTTCGTAATGGCTCAATGGAGGCAACTCTGCCCAAAATAATGTGATGAGTAAATCTCTTTCTACTGTTCTCTTAAGCCACGGTCACAAATCACTTCACGATCCCGGCCCGACTACTTGGCGACTGATTTGGGGTTGAATCGGCCTGAAGTCCGGCCGGCGTCCCGCAGAATTTTGGGGCGTCGGTGGTGGTCAGGAGGGGCGCACTTAAAATTCTCACCGAAGACGACTTATAACAATCGCCAGGTATATGGACGGCGTACGGCCCGTAACCTGCAGTGCGCCGGCCGATTTCCGCCCGGCGTATACGCCGATGCTTCCCCGCAAAAATCTGGAAGACACATCCAGATTCCCGGTGGATGTTCCTCCAGGCCCCGCACGGAATATATTTTATCAAAACCGAGCCAGACACTCGCTTCCGATCCCTTCTCGACTTGGACAGCTCGGTCGACCACCACACCTAGTATAGCTCGGCCGGGGAACGCCGAATTGGTGACCGAGGCATTAGGTATTAGTCCGTTAGAAAGGACATCATCATAAAAACCATGCATTAAGCAATGAAAGCACCGTTTGTGGAGTTGTGAACTTCGGTTGTTTTATAGTGGTTTATTGAACGACCAGTAGCTAAGACAGCGAGACAGACACAATCACGGTTAGCGGCTTAGCTTCCCTCTTTGCCGTTGGGTCAGGCATCAGATTCTGTGACTGTTCCAGCGTAAAGACTTTCTTGAAATTATAATTTTATGTAGTGTTGGTTGGTACATGATGCTCAGTCTCCGGTCGGGCCAATCGGTGGCTTACTGTTGGTTTTCTTCTGGTACAGCATTTCAGCTTCTGTCCCCGTCCGTTGAGGCCTGAAGAAATAAATAGGTTGCATGATGCTTCCACGCAGATCAGAATCGGACCGCACACATGTACTAGCAAACCGCTAAGAGGATCTAAAGTAGTGGTAAAACAAAGATCAGGAATCGATACAATTAACTTACTCCACCCATCAAAGACACCAAAGGGAAAGAAACACAAACATGAAGCAACCAGACCATAATGGAAACCTAAACAAAGGATGGCCATAAGGACAGTTACTTTCCCACAAAATGGCCAAATGGCCATCCAAAATAAAAAGACACAAATGATACACACAGTGAGTAGTAACAAACAACAACATGAATAAACCGCCACAGAAGAACCGCCTTGGAACGGTCAGGGGGTGGGGGGGGGGGGGCTAAAATCGATTTTACGTGGCCACAATCCTCGCCCTTACTTCCGTCGAGATTTAGACAAATAATTTGTTCAGTCCGCATGAAGGCCTCCTAACTCATCAGTGCAACATCTCCGTGACCACAAATAATCAAAGAACCACAGAGGTGAGACAACGGTGAGGACTCGACAGCAAAAAAACACTGAAATGCTGGAGCAATAGAAAACCAACAGTTAGGCTCCGATGGGCCCGACCAGAGACAGAGCATCAGGCACCAACCAACATTACCTTGAATTAGATCTCTCTAATTCTCAATAAGCCTTAACGTTTGGAACCGTCATAGAATCTGAGGCCTGACCCACGGGCGTGCAATTAAAGAGGGAAGCAAAGTTGTCAACCGTGATTGGGTTATCTACCATGCATGCAGTCTGTCGTATAACATCCATGTTGTACCCAATCTTTTTATATCGAAGAATGATTTCACGAATTTGGGTGCTGAAGTCATTGCGGTTATATATTTTTCTGAATTTATATACTAAGTCACCATAAAATTCGGGTTCCGATAGACCTTGTTGCAGAAGAGATTTAAGTCCAATATTAAATTTTGAAATTAAATCAAAATCAATCATTCAGTGGCTGCTCACGGAACTAATGTGTGTGATATTCTCACATTAGCTCCTATGGTGTCGGTTCTATTTGTATAAATTACTGGTGTTTGTGAATTTTAACATTTCACGGTAGAGTTGAATAGAGACTCGCAGTTTCATATGGTGTTGGGTTATTTATTATTGGTGGAGGAGAGCACATTTGTAGTCGAATAGAGACTCATAGTTTCATATGGTGGTAGACAGTTTAGCAGCACATTTGTGTAAATAATCACTAGTTCAAACTTTTTTATCCAAGCAGCCAAATACTTTACGTCGTTAGACGGTGCCTCGACAAATTAGCGGGGGAACTCTAAGAAACAACAACAACAACAACAATGGCGTCTATAAAATTTTGAAAATGCTTTGCGTAGTTTATGGTACCGATAACCCTGATTAAGAAGTTAAGCCGTTAATAATTTATTAAAAGCCTGCCCAGGAAAAGCAATGCAAGTCGAACCGTCCATGCTTATAAACCCTATTGGTTTCATTTGGTGACAGTGCTTGAGATGTCATTGCATCTCAGTGTCGGGTAAAAGTTCCACGAAATTGGAAGCAACGTCTCCAAAATGACATATACAGTGTTGACAGGGACGTTAAACATCAAGTCAATAAAACAAACAACCAAAAAGCAGTTCAGTATTTTCATGCTATAGAGTCCTCAAGGGTTGCTTCACCTCTGTAGTTGTAGTTGCTTGACTTTTATGTTTTCGGATATGTAGCACTGATGAGTTAGAAAGCCTTCGTGCAGACTGAACAAAGTATGTATTTGTCTTAACCACGACAGAACCCTGTGTGAGAATTATGGCCATGTTAAATCGATTTAGCGCCCCTTCCCCCCCCCCCCCCCACCAACCAGTGGAATACATTTTACTGATATGATCGTTCCAATGCGGTTCTATCATCGTGGTTTGCATTGCTCATATCTTTTGTATTAAAGATAGCCGTTTGGCCATTTTGTGACAAAATAACTGTCGGCTTTCCGCTGGTGATGTTTTCGTTGGGGATTAGTTATTTCAAAGTTGTGTGTCTTTCCCTTTTTAGTCTCTTATGAGGTTGTGAGGTAATGGTATCGATTCTTGATCATTACCTTCATTTTTTATTTTCTAATATTGTTTACAACACACTAACTATTTGGTTCACCTGAAGGTCACGGTAACTAACTCAATAGTCAACAGACTGAATCCAAATTAGAGCAGACTAAAATACAATCAAATAGAATAACTGTGAAGAATTAATCATAAGGGCTCGTACCTTATTCAACACACTGTAAGCTGGAGCTAAAGAAAACCACCAGTCGAGCCAAGTTTGGAGCATCTTTCGGTCCGTTAGTAGTTTGACGGTTTTGTAAGAAGTCAGTCATAAACTTCTCCACAGATTTATTAAGCAGAGAATGTTACTTAGCCAACAGATGCAACTTGATTGAATTTTTTCAGAGTCGGAGACCCAGGGTGTTCCCAATGCTTGCGTTAAGTTTTATGGTCCTGGGCTACATATAATGTACATTTTCTGAAAATTTGGCTTTTATTCGGAAAATTTGGTTATTGGTCTCACCAGCCACCAAAAAACACACAATCAGTAACATTTCACAAATATGCTTAAGGCTTGTTATTGTCAGTAATGATAGACAAGCTATTAATTTTTGAAAATGCTATTGGCCAATCTAAATACAGTTGGAAAGCAATCAAGCTTGGGCATCGCATAACTGACCCGAATTCAGAAAACAGATGAAAAAGAGAAGTGTAGGCAATGATCAGGAATCGGTAAAATTACCCCACAACCCCCATCAGAGACAACAAAGGTATATAATAACTAAACCCTAGCCTCACTATCAACTCTTAAATGTTTGGAATTGGAGAATTAGAATACTTCCACATTTTGCTTTGAGAAATAAATCAGGATCAAATTGTGAGACCAATCCATGTCTAGAATTGCGTCGCCCGCCTCGTGTAGAATTCGGCAGGGCCAGATTAGTCTAAAGACGTCCAGTTCTTTCAGCGATTGGTTTGCGGTCAACATTTCAGGGAACCCATCTTGCGGACAGTTTTGTTATCGACAGAACCACTGATACCCATGGTGTCTGTAATAGTTCGGAATGTTTCACGTCTATCATTCTTAGACATGCGGTGATTTTTTTATTCATTTACATAATCACAAATGCTTGTTCTATACGGAGTGGTGTCTTTGTATCACACGGACGATACACTAACAACCAAGTAAATACCAGCATCTGGGTCTAGAATTGTATTAAGCAAGGACATTGCGAAAACACGCCTATACAAATGCATTGTAAATTTTACCACCGAAAAAAAAATAAGATTAAAAATTGTGATGTTTTATTATTTCTGCTCAAACTCATAACATAGATTGTGGGTACTCGTTAGAACCGCCTTATTGAGGCGGCTCAAAATATAGATTTTGGGTACTCATTAGAACCGCCTCATTCTTATGAATAGCCAAAATCGTTATTTATGAGCAGAAGCAAAAACATAAGGTGTACCCATGTAATCCCTAGTTTTGTCTGTACAGAAGTTGGGTTGAAGGGGGGTCAGAGTTATATAGGCATGTTTCGTGAGGTAAGGCGCTCTTTTGGATACAGAATCACCCCTTATCTTGCTTGATACAATCATTAAGCCCCATCCAGTTTAGACTATCTACCCATAGCGTGATATAATGTGACCGTTCAAGTGACAATGTTCTATCGGAATTTTTCTCTTTTTGTATTATTTTTTTTTGTGTGTGGGGGGGGGGGGGGGTGGGGGGGGAGTGGCAAAATTCTCAATATATTTGAATAGGCGTGTTTTCGTAATTATAAGTGTTACGGCATTAGGCACAGGCTTCGGTAGCTCAGTTGGATGCGCGTCTGACTGGTGATCAGGTGGACGCGGATTCGATACGTGCCGCGGTCGGCAACATACTTTCGTGGGGATTTATCATGAAATCTTTTCTACTGTCATTCTCTCCTTTCCGCTGATTCAAGAAGGGCAGTTGTCAGTTTCTGGCGAAAGAATGTGCAATGTACATGTTAACCGCTTACGTATAAGCCTGTCCAGTTAATGTGTGGATAAGTAAACTGACCGGCTCAAAAATGAACTAAAATAGTGTTGACTGGGCCGTTAAACTTCAATATACACAAAGTAAAGCTTTTTGCATTGAACAGATGTCAGAGTCATATTGCCCTGCAAAAGAGTCCCACATACATGTATATCTCTAATCATTTGTTGTACAGATGCATGAATTCATGTTATGAAATTTTGAATAAATAAAAAAATGCAAAGCAAGCAACATTGTCCCATGGAAGATTGGGACAGAAAATGGCGTGTGGACAGTTACCACTGACGAGAAAAATTTGCGTGAGTGACGAGAATGCGTTAGTGAATTATCATAATTTGATTCCATTGTGTCAATTGGGAAAATCATTAACATCCACTTAGAATTGCGTAATAAACAGCGGATTACAGCGTCTTCTTATTTTACATATGCCAAAACGATTGACATAATCAACAACCTTATGTTCTGTGCTAACAATTACAAATTATGTTACACCTTACACACGTGACAAAATTATTGTCAGCGGACCAATCCGTGAGAGATAGTTAGTCTAAGTGCTGGTTTTCTTTTGCTCTAGCATTATTATGGTTTCTTCTTGTCGAGTCCTTACCGTTGTTTCATCTCTGTGTTTGTTCTAATTTTTGTGTTCTCGGAGATGTTGCAATGATGAGTATGGAGGCCGCATACCGACTAAACAAAATGAGTCTAAATCACTGAGGAAGTAAGGGCGGTGATTGCGCCCCCACCCCCACCCGCCCCTTCTCCCAGTGGAATTCGTCTCACTGACCGTTCCTCGAAGCGGTTCTTCTGACGCGGTGTATTTTTGTATTGGTTCGTCTTTGAGTGTGTGTTTCGCTTATATTTCTTTTGTTTGTTTATTGTTGTTTTGGATAGCCAGCTTGCATTTCCGGGGGAAAAGTAACTGTCCTTTTGGCTTTAAGCTATTGGTGTTTCAATTAGGCTATATTTACTTCAGGTTTGTGTTTCTTTTCCTTTGGTGTCTCTGATGGGAGCTGTTGGCTAATTGTATCGATTCATTATAGATCGGTAGGTGGTCTTATCAGCTGACGAACACTTGCGTATTACGCGCTGGACTCATTACTTGCCTAGTGTAGATAGTTTCTCACAACACCTATGTCAAAAGCATCACGTCTGTGAGAATGTAAGGTCTTATGGTGGTACCCTCCATTATAATACAAAATCTAATCGAATGTTTAGATACTCTTTTGAGGCAAAGTTCATTGGAATTTCCTTCAGCTTTTTAACAAATCCTATAAATAAGCGGAAAACCTTTGCTGTTATTGTATGAATTGATATCCATAGAAAAAAAAATCAAAACAAATAGGAGTGAGTGAGTGAGTGAGTGTTTCAGTTTTACGTCCCACCAACAGCTAAGGTCATACGGAGACGGGACCTCGGTTTAAAGACTCATCCGAAAGTCTGGAGAAGCCCGGGATCGAACCTGCGACCCCTGGTTTACAAGGCGAGTAGCGTAACCACTAGACCACGGAGGCTTCTAAAAAAAAAAAAAAAAAAAAACAAATAGGATAAGACTGTGTCTTATCAAAAGTAGGGTTTTAAGGGAGGTTGTGTGTGCGCCGTCTATGCTTGGAGTAGAAAACAGATCACCCAACATTTGTTTGAAAGGGAAACATCATGAAAACTTGTCTGTATAATTTTGACCCCTTCAAACCCCACTTTCATATAGTAAGACTGGGGCTACCAATGGTAAACAATATTTGTCTTATATCTGCTCAAAACATTTAAGCAGAAGTATGCAAAATACCACTATTTTTCATCTACAAATTTCCATTCTTGGCCGAAAAAAATGATAATGTATTTGTATAGGGATGTTTTCGTAATTGCACTGAATCTGGAGCAGCTGAATACGACGCTGTAATATCGTTTTGACTTTAATGGGAGAAGGATTGGTAATTTTTAGGTCAGAGCCTCACTCCCGTCACAAATTCAGTAATAGCTATACATGGACGTAGATTAACAATTTAAAAAGATATCCGCCAATGTCTGACTAAAACGAAATATTCTTACGAGGGTTGTTTCTTTGATATGAGGTTTGTCATTTTGGAGACGCTGCTTCCAATTTTGGGGGAGTTTTAGCCGACATTGAGATGAAATGACACCTCAAGCCCTGCCGCCCAATGAAACCAAAAGGGTTTATAAGCATGGGTGATCCGACTCGCACCGCATTGCATGGGCAGGCTTAGATCCTCTAAGCGGTTAACCAGACTGAGTACTCGTGTGCGGCCGGTTTCAGCTCTGCGTGAAAGCATCATGTAGCCCATCTATGGGCGGGGCTGTGTTCATTTAAAATGTGTTGTTATGACGAGCCTAACTTTTATCTAAATTCATTCAGCATGTTGTTACAACGTCCCATATCCAGATAAGGAAATTGTGCTTTATTGGTTTTACATGTACTTGTCTCTTGGGACGCTTATAACTTACAAATATAGAATTCAGCCTGGCGTGGGAGCCTTTGTACTTGAAATTGTTACTGATACACATCGTCAGACTGATATTATTGGAGTCAAAACAGTTAAATTGTGAGGTTGGACACCGTGACGTCATAGCCTGTCTTCAATAATGCCTTTTACCGATACTACATGGCCAGAGCGAGTAGTTACTATTGTCACCCTATGCTTATCATAGTTTATGTATAGATCAGATGAGTGTTATTTTCGTTCTGTTGTTGTTGTTATTTTTATACAGTACATAACAGTATTTCTCCTATTTCTAGACCAAACATTACAAAACACGCCTATATGAATACATATAAAAAAACGAAAATTTTAGACGAAATATTGTGATATTTTTCTTATTTCTGCTCAAAATATAGATTGTGGGTACACGTAAGAACCGCCTAACTAGACCAAATATAGTTTACTGGTACTCTTACGAACCGCCTTTTCTACGCGATTCTCACGAGTGCCTACAGCCTGTGTTTTAAGCAAAAATAAGGAAAATAATGTATACCACTGAAAAAAAAAAAAAACACCTTTCTCTGTTTAAACAGGGTTTTACAAGGATGTTCATTGCACAACCTTGTTAATTCAATGATATGACAAATCATTCGGGAATGATTGTAATAATTACATTTTACAAATTGAAATCATAATTTGAACTGCGAAAAACGGTTTCTCACCACGTGAACAAGTCCGTGAAATGAAGACCCCCTTAAACCCCACTTTATATAGAGAAAACTGGTGTTTACGGGGATATAGATTATTTTTCTTATTTTTGCTCCAAGACATGGGTTGTGGGTACTCGTTAGAACCGCCGAGCACCCACAACCTATGTTTGCAGTATTTATAAGAAAAATATCACGGATTTTCCCCAGAAAAATTGCCATTTTGGAGATGTGAAAAAATGCACTATGTCGCACGGGTGTGTTATCGTAATGATACAGCATTCTTTTATATCTCAAAAGCCTGAAATTTGTTAGTGAGTATCATCAATGTTGTTCAGTGTTCCATATTGCATCAAGAAAACAGGCCTTTATCATATTGACCCACTTTTACGGACATTTATTATACCCCCACAAATGAAATTTGGGGGGAGGGGGGTATATAGGAGTGCGCTTGTCGGTCGGTCGGTCGGTCGGTCTGTCGGTCGGTCGGTCGGTCGGTCTGTTGACTTGGTTTCCAGACGATAATGCAAAAAGCGCTTCACCGATTTTTATAATTTTTGGTACACTGATGTAACATTCTAAAATACAGGTCAAGTTCGATTTCCACTACAATTCGTCAATTTTCGACATAGTTATGGCCCTTTCAAGTGCAAAAAAATGCAAAATGGCGCTGTTGTACTATCAAGGCAGTTTTTGTGGGGGTAGTCATCACCTTTAGTGATAGCTCTAGTATTATTTAACTGGGGTTTTAAGGTTTTAAGGGGCATTTGTTTATTTTTTTGTTATTTCTGCTCAAAGTATTTATTGTGTGTACTCATCAGAACTACCTCGTCGAGGTGGTTCTGTAGAATACCTACAATCTATATATTGAACAGAAATTGGATTCTGGATTGATCTGAGGTTTCACGTTCCCGTTATATGTCATGTTTGAGCTATGCTTCCCATTTTTGGGGATTTTTACCCGACATTCAGAGGAAATGGAATCTCAATCCTTGCTGCCCAATGATACAAATAGGGTTTCTATACATGGACGGTCTGACTCGCACCACTTTGCCTGGGCAGGCTTAGACCCTTTAAGCGGTTTACCAGTGCGCATAACGTCAAAAGTATTTGACTTAGCCTCATGAAACTTCACACATCTCTTATACTTAAAAATTTGCTCCCACGTGGGACACTGGTCGCTTTCAGTGACAACTGTTGTTCTTCTTCTTATTTTTCTTTTCTCCCACATTTTGTCCGGACGAGTACTTAATGAACAGTAATGACTGGACGGATCACTTTTGTCAGTGTAACGAAACATCGAATGATGGATAAAATTTTGTTATGTTCGGTGTAAAGTAATTACACTTTGAAAGCGTTATGTCTCCACCTTATCGGTGCCTTGTTACAACAATACTGGTGTTTTGTTTCATCTAAAAGTCAGTAAACGTTTCTTGTCGAAACGTATAACTTGTCGTATAAGATGCGTTATATGGACGACATATGTTATTTTATTCCTCTTTCGTGTCTGATAGCTCTAAACGGCATAAATACCACACACATTACATAATTATTAATATTGATAATAGGGTTGTTTCATGCGTAATGAAAATCCTGCTAAATAAGATTAAAATAAGGTAACTCTATTTTAGTATAAACACAATTTCTGGGTAATAAAGAATTTATACAATATCTAATGGAAAGAGCAACTTTTTATACCAGCATTTTACGGAAGCCCCAGCTTTACCATTGAAAAATGGTAAATGATACCCTATAAAAAGTGTATCAAGCTCCAACTTTACCATTGAAAATGGTAAATGATACCCAATTAAAAGTGTATCAAGCTCCAGCTTTACCATTGAAACATGGTAAATAATACCCTATAAAAAGTGTATCAAAGGTGTCCTCTGAAAGGGGTATCAAGGTATGATTAAGTTCTACACCAACAAAAAATAAAATGAATAATTACACTACATAGTGTGAATGTCCACTGTGGTATAGCCAGTCTTAATTATTGGTGTAATTTTACACCGATTAAATAAAGGAATCTTTACACCCTGAAATGTTTCCTTTAAATAAATAATGGTTCATTTACACCAGTAACGAAGATCAGTTGCACTATAGTGTAAATTTTCCTTCGATTTTCCGGTGCGTATATTACACCATTTATCTGGATTAATAGCCGACTATTCGGTGAAAGGTTACCGAGCATACAATGGAGATAACTTACACCAAAACTGGGTGGCATTTCAGCTGCCACAGGTTTTGGTGTAATGTTTCCATTCATTTGTTAGAGTGTGGAGTTTTGGGGCTAATAACTCGCAAACAAACAATCGAAAACCATAATAACTCACTGTAATGAATAATAATAATAAATAAACGCATCTAAAATGTTTGTCAATGACATTTTATATTATTGTCTCATAATCTAAGAGGTAGAGCTCTTGCGAGGCAACTTATAATATACATACATAAACAATACACGTCTTGGAAACGCATATATTTGAAAGAGTGTTGAACCAATGGGCTTTCAGATCTTGATTCGCTGTTAGAACATGTGTACCGACGGTGTGGATGACACGTTTTCCGGAAACTTTAACATCCTGTCTCAGTATACTCAAGGCGGTCATATTTCTCACAATGCCTGATAAAGTAAATGAAAATGTCATTATTAATGACACCATGTTTACTGATGAAACCCTTCCTCTGTCATTCACACATACCATAATTTGAAAATAATAGCATAAGTCAGGAATCAATCAATCATTCACCGGTTTAACTGAGTTGAGTCACGCAAAATTAAGTGTTTGGTCAGTTCTGCGTCATCACGTTAAGCTGTCCTTGAAATAAATACCCCTTTATATAGATAAAACTCGAAAACATGCTAATATAATTTTGACCCCGTAAACCCAACTTTCGTACAGTAAAACTGTGGTTAACAGGGGAATACATTATTTTTTCTTATTTTTGCTCAAAAACATCTGTTTAGAGCAGAAATATGAAAATCTATCGGAATATTTTATCGGAAAATTTTCATTTTTGGTGGTAAAATTTTCCAATATATTTTAATAGCATGTTTATGTAATGAAACTGGAATTTACAGGGCTAAACATTATCTGTCTTATCTCTGTTCAAAGACACAGGTTTTGTGTACTCGCTAAAACTGTCTCAATGAGGTGTTACAATCGATGTTCCAAGTCATATTTTTTTGTATTCATTAGAACCGCTTCATTGAGGCGGGCGGTTCTAACGAGCACCTACAACCGATGTAACAAGCACAAATAAGACTAATATAACAAATTTTCACCAGAAAAAAAAACATTTTTGAAATATGAAAGAGTGCGCTTCGTGATAAAATAAATCTCCTTTCCGCTGATGCATCAGTTTCTGGCGAAAGAATGGTGAACCGCTAACGTACATGTATAAGACTGCCCAGGAAAAGTGTGGATGGGCTAACTGGCCGAATGAATGAATTGGTTTTTAAGGTAACCGGGCACTAAAAGCACATTGGGGGTACCCATAGACCATGTCCAGGATTATTTTTCCCACTTTCAAAAAGGCTTTCGCATGGAGTTGTAGACTAATTCCGGTGTACTCCTGTCGCCTCAGATACGCTGCAATGGAGATGAAAGTGGTCTGACAGTTTTTGACTGAGTCTCCAAAACAATTGTGGGCTGTCAATCGCGGCTATGGAACATGGTCAATTCAGACCTGCAAATCGTGTTCCAGGTAAACTCACCGGCTCACATATGACCTAAACAATGTTTACTGGAACGTTAAACTATAATACAAACAAAATTACACACAAAATAAACTTGTCATCCCGATAATTGGAACGGGGCCACCACAAACTCATAAGATGGAATATTCCATTTTCATATATGGATTAAAAGAAAAGTTGGAACCATATTATAAACAGAGACACAATCGATTTGGATCCATCAGAGACTTTGCAGATTGCGGCATCTGATCATGGTCACAATATTTAGCTAAAGTAATAGACACTGGTGTGAAAGCTATATCGGATTACTACAGACAAAGACAATATGATGGAACAAAAGTATATAATGTCTGTGACAGGTGAAAAAAATAAACAACAACAAAAAAACCTTGTCACGTTCTCAATGCTGACGCTAGTTCAGTTTATAACAGCACATAAAAAGAAAATCATATCGTCATCAATCGTTTTGGCAAATATTGACACGTAATAAGATCGGTTTTACTTCCAGATTATACCAAACAAAATTAAATTGATATTGCTTTTTATGCTTAACCATTATCCGCTGATGACGACAACATCTACCTTTGCAAATAGTGTAAATCCAGATCAGATTTTTTTGCATCCATTCCGACTACACACACATGTGGCATAGTACGTTTTTCACATCTCCAAACTGGCTATTTTTTCTGAAAATCCGTGATATTTGTCTTTATTACGCTGCAAACATAGTTTGAGGGTGCTCGCTAGAACCGCCTCGTACTACGAGTACCCACAACCTGTGTCTCGCTGAAGAAATAAGAAATTAATGTATTCCCCCGTGAACCCCAGTTGTCTCTATGTAAAGTGGGGTTAAAGTGGGTGTTAATTGCACGGACGTGTTTACGTGATCGGAGAGTTCATATCTTTAGGGCCATGAAAGCACACATAACATCACACAGACTCGTTATCTTAATGAAGACACATATAGTCCTGAAACCTGGATTAAACCATCTACAAAATCCCACGCAAACATGTTCTATAAAACAGTTATCCTTTGGAAGCAAGGTAGAAATACACCACAGACCTGAACTGCATAGGGTGCGCATGTACACAATAAGGCATTATCAGTGACTCTCAGATATTTCCAAAAGCCATAATGGAAGCAATGATCCCAAAGGACAAGAAAATATAAACCACACTACTTCGAATGGCCGCTCGGACCATCAATACCCGAGATGGCAGTGACTCTTTTACGGCTGTCACATATTACCTTTAAACCAGCTGTAGTGATGTAAGACTTGCTCTATAAAAGGGTTATCCTTTGGAAGCAAGGGATACACCACAGAACTGAAAAAGTATGGAGTGCGCAAACTTATATACAGACAAAAGCTGGGTTTACAAAGGTGTATAAATATTTTGCAGGTTTTCTCACTCAACAAGATTTAGCACGTGTAAAGAACGCCATCGACATCCCTTTTTGTCGCGCCTGATATTACAGGGCGGGATCGAGGACTCCAATTATCCGTCCGTCCGTCCGTCCGTTCGTCAAACTGTCAACATTTGCGACCACCCAAATGGCCAAATTAATGCTCTACCTTTTCTGTTCTGTTGAAGGGGTCATGTTTTCCGTATTCTTGGGCAGTCTGATGACAATAGCTTCACTAACATTGTATTCATTCACAACACATTCGTGGAAGTAGGTGGGTGAGAAAAATAATCAATGATTGGGTTGACCTCGACGAGGAAATCTCAGGCTCGTTTTCAGTTAATTTAACTTAAATAAGCTGAAAATTTGCCTCGAGGTCTTATTCAAGAAATGTCACACGGGTGTGATATCGTAATCACTTCGAAAGTGAGATAACTTATGAGACCTGTCTTCTTTCATTACAAAACACGTCTTTGTCACCACGTTAACAAGTCTGTGAAATGAACACCCCTCTAAACCACACTTTATATAGAGAAAACTGGAGTTTACAGGGGTATACATTATTTTGCTCATTTCTGTTCGAAGACATAGG
Source organism: Lucinisca nassula (assembly GCA_963580285.1). Taxonomy (NCBI): domain Eukaryota; kingdom Metazoa; phylum Mollusca; class Bivalvia; order Lucinida; family Lucinidae; genus Lucinisca; species Lucinisca nassula. The sequence goes on from OY757017.1 coordinate 119,308,872, forward strand.
TTGTGGGTACTCGTTAGAACCGCCTCATTGAGAATGAGACGGTTCTAACGAGCACCGACAACCCTTGTTTGAAATAAAAATAAGAGAAATATCACGGGGTTTCATCGAAAAATAGCCATTTGGGAGTTGTGAGAAAATTCGGAAGATCACGCTAACAAGTTCGTGAAATAAACACCACCTTACACCCCACTTTATAAAGAGAAAAGTGGGGTTTGCGGGTATACATTATTTTTCTTATTTCTGATCCAATACATATGTTGTGGGTACCCATTAGAACCGCCTCATTGAGGCGGTTCTAACGAGCACCCACAACCTATGTTTGAAGTATAAATAAGAAAAATATCACAGATTTTCATCAGAAAAGTAGCCATTTTGAAGATGTGAAAAATGCATCTTGTCGCACAGGTGTGTTACCGTTATTTGTCGCATGGGTGTGTTATCGTCATGTGAAACAGTTCACTCTTTCATCTTTTTAAAAAGGTTATATTTTTAATAACAATATGTCATATTTTTCTATGATTTCTGTTCGGATGCTTGTTTGAGCCACCTCATTATTATGAATGTCCACAACCTGTTTCTTCGAGCAGAAGTAGCACACGTAATGTATACCCCTGTGTATATTATTTTTTCAAACCATGTATACACATGTTCTAGCTACCGTATGCATGTATGTGACAAGCGATTTCGATGTCTCTATCCGTGTTTATTTTTGTTTTGGTTTTACGGCCCATTCAAAATTATTTCACTAATTTCGAGCGGATCGTTACTTAGAGGTGGGCTAAAACAAGAGTAGCCGGAGAAAAACCACCTGGCCTTTTGTTCCAGATCTTGGCGTCCTCCATTAGGCCCGAGCGAGGCCCGAACCACAGCGGTGAGAGACCTAATGATTAAGTGTCAGCGTTCTCGTCCACTAGGCCATGGAGGCCCGTCTTGCCTAACAGCGCATTTTGTATCACACTATGTTTTTCACAACACATCCATTTGGCTCGTGCCCGGCCATCGGGGCTTGGATAAATAGATATGGCTGCATGTTGCTTCCACTGAAACTGGCCACACACGAGTACTGGTAAACCGCTCAGAAGGACCAAGCCTTCCAAGGCAAGGCGGTGTGGGTCTGACCGTCCAGTGCATATAAACCTTTTGGTTTCAGTGGGTGGCAGGGCTTGAGATGTCATTTCATCTCACTGTAGGGTACAAGTATCACAAAATAAGAAGAAGCGTCTCCAAAATGACCTTAATAGAGTTGACGGGGAAGTTAAACCTCAATTCAAACAACCAAACATTCATTTGGCAAAGTAACCGTTAATGCTTTAATTTAATCTGCTTATGAAAATTTTATTTCGTGCGTGCTCATAAAAACCGTTTTGTGGGGACGGTTCCAACGAATAGTCTTTGCTGATCGCATGCTCCTACTATAGGCTAATATCTATGCAAAGAGACATAAGCATGCCATCTTTTCATAGTGGATGGGTGCGCAGGTTGATTTGAGTCTGTGCTGGTCACACCAGTCTTATTGGAGGTTTTGTTACGCGCCGGCTCAAATGTATGTTGTGTGTACAAGAGTGGCGATTCTAATGTGTGAAGTCAACATACATTTGTAGGACATTAAAAAGGACAATATCCGTAAATTATATATATCTGGTATTCAGAGGAATTCCCTGCCCAGTATCTTCCGTGAGAGATCGGTGCTTTCTTCCATTCCTGCTTATTTTCAAAATACTGAAACACCTATAATTTGCTATAAATATAACAAACCTGTTAGATCTATCATTTTTAATTTCAATAAACTTGTTTCAGAGCTTGATATTGATACTAATACTCCTGATTCATGTGATTGTAAAAACTCAAAGTATTACTATCCTGCTGCTGGTCATGTAATTACTGGCAATTTGAAAATTATTCCTGATTCTAGGATAAGGAATATAATTTCTAAAGGACCGAAATATCGGTTTCCTTCTAAAATTGATTTCAGTAAATGTAGAGATGAAATCGCTGCTTCCTTGAATGAATTCGGTAATCGATGGTGTAATCGAGAGTATGTTGAGCATAAAGCCCTTAAGGACTGGAAACTTAGCATTTTAAAACTAGTGAATAAACGCATTTCTTTCTATTCTCAAAATACTAACTTATTACCTCCTAAGCCCAAGACGTCTTTACGTCATCTTAAACTAGGTATTCAAGAATTTCATAAGAAGTAGAAGTAAAACAAAGACCAGGAATTGATACAATTAACTTACTCCACCCATAAAAGACACCAAAGGGAAAGAAATACAAACACCAAGCGACCAGACCATAATGGAAACCTAAACAAAGGAAGGCCACAAGGACAGTTACTTTCCCACAAAATGGCCATATGGCCATCCAAAACCAAAAGACACAAGTGATACACAAAGTAAGTAACAAACAACAACATAAATAAATCGCCACAGATTTGTTTTGGCCCCTGCAGACAAGGCCGCTAACAACGTCGTCGTTGTTTGACGGCGCCACTATGTTAACACGCTTAAGCAGGAGCTTGGTGGTACTAAGGCCTATGAACTTCAGCCTTTAGCTGAAGAGAGAGCTATAGTAGATAAACATGTTTGTCTTTCAGCCACCAAGTTTGCTGTGTGTGTTAACGAAGGCCAAGACAAGCTTCCTACGCTATACTGGTTACCAAAACTTTATAAAAAACCTTACAAAGCACGGTTTATTGCAAATTCTAGCTCTTGCACTACCACTGAACTTTCTAAAGTATTAACTTCCTGTCTTACTGCTATTAAAACGCATGTAATTAAATATTGTGATAAAGTCTTTGAAAGATCAGGAAGAAATCTGTTTTGGTCTATAAAAAATTCGAATGAGGTTTGCATGCATGGTAGTTAACCCAATCACGGTTGGCAACTTTGCTTCCCTCTTTAAGTGCACGCCGGTGGGTTTTGCCTCAGATTCTATGACGGCTCCAACGTAAAGGCTTATTGAAAATTAAAGAGATAATGTTGGTTGGTGCCTGATGCTCTGTCTCTGGTCGGGCTCATTGGAGTCTAACTGTTGGTTTTCTTTTGCTCCAGCATTTCAGTGGTTTCTTGCTGTCGAGTCCTCACCGTTGTCTCACCTCTGTGGTTCTTTGATTTCTGTGTTCACGGAGATGTTGCACTGATGAGTTAGGAGGCCTTCATGCGGACTGAACTAATTATTTGTCTAAATCGCGACGGAAGTAAGGGCGAGGATTGTGGCCACGTAAAACCGATTTAAGCCCCCCAGTGGAAATCTTCCACTGACCGTTCCAAGGCGGCTCTTCTGTGGCGGTTTATTTATGTTGTTGTTTGGTGCTTGCTGGGTGTATCACTTGTGTCTTTTAATTTTGGATGGCCATGTTGCCATTTTGTGGGAAAGTAACTGTCCATATGGCCTTCCTTTGTTTAGGTTTCCATTATGGTCTGGTCGCTTGGTGTTTGTGTTTCTTTCCCTTTGGTGTCTTTTATGGATGGAGTAAGTTAATTGTATCAATTCCTGATCTTTGTTTTACTTCTACTTTAAATAAATTGAAATCTAGACATTTTCGTGCTTCTAGTCTGTCTACCTACGATTTTCGACTCTTTACACTACACTTCCTCATAATCTTATAAAAGAAAAACTTAATGATTTAATTGAATGGGCTTTTCACAGAGAAGATTCTCTCTATCTTGCATGTAATGTCAGAAATGCATTTTTCACTTCTAAAGAGCATAAGAATTATACACTTTGGTCATGTCAGAAAGTGTGTGATGCCCTCACCTTTCTACTTGACAATATTTATATTAGATTCGGTACTAAGTTATTTAGACAAGTTGTGGGTATTCCGATGGGTACTAATTGCGCACCTCTTGTGGCTGATCTGTTCTTGTATTGTTATGAAAGAGACTTCATTTTGTCGCTTTCCATTGATAACCAATCTGAAATTATTGAAGCTTTTAGCTCTACTTCTAGATATTTAGATGATTTATTAAATATTGATAATACGTATTTTGATAGTTTGATCAGTCAGATTTACCCCCTAGAACTTCAGTTAAATAAAGCAAATTCTTCTGATACCGAGGCCCTGTTTTTGGATTTACATCTTTCTATTGTAGATGGATTTGTTTCGTGCAAAATTTATGATAAACGCGATGACTTTGATTTTGAGATTGTAAATTTTCCTTTTTTGGATGGTGATGTTCCTCGTGCGCCATCCTATGGCGTTTATATTTCGCAATTAATTCGAATTGCTAGAGTGTGTAGTCATGTAACTGACTTAAACACTCGTAATAAATTATTAACGGCTAAACTCCTTAATCAGGGTTATCGGTACCATAAACTACACAAAGCATTTTCAAAATTTTATAGACGCCATTCTGATTTATTTTCAAAATTCAATATTGGACTTAAATCCCTTCTGCAACAAGGTCTATCGGAACCCGAATTTTATGGTGACTTAGTATATAAATTCAGAAAAATATATAACCGCAATGACTTCAGCACCCAATTTCGTAAAATCATTCTGAGATATAAAAAGATTGGGTACAACATGGATATTATGCGACAGACTGCATGCATGGTAGTTAACCCAATCACGGTTGGCAACTTTGCTTCCCTCTTTAATTGCACGCCGGTGGATCAGGCCTCAGATTCCATGACGGCTCCAACGTAAAGGCTTATTGAAAATTAGAGAGATAATGTTGGTTGGTGCCTGATGCTCTGTCTCTGGTCGGGCTCATCGGAGTCTAACTGTTGGTTTTCTTTTGCTCCAGCATTTCAGTGGTTTCTTGCTGTCGAGTCCTCACCGTTGTCTCACCTCTGTGGTTCTTTGATTTTTGTGTTCACGGAGATGTTGCACTGATGAGTTAGGAGGCCTTCATGCGGACTGAACAAATTATATGTCTAAATCGCGACGGAAGTAAGGGCGAGGATTGTGGCCACGTAAAATCGATTTAAGCCCCCCAAGTGGAAATCTTCCACTGACCGTTCCAAGGCGGCTCTTCTATGGCGATTTATTTATGTTGTTGTTTGTTACTTACTGTGTGTATCACTTGTGTCTTTTGGTTTTGGATGGCCATATGGCCATTTTGTGGGAAAGTAACTGTCCTTATGGCCTTCCTTTGTTTAGGTTTCCATTATGGTCTTGTCGCTTAATGTTTGTATTTCTTTCCCTTTGGTGTCTTTTATGGATGGAGTAAGTTAATTGTATCAATTCCTGATCTTTGTTTTACTTCTACTTTTAAGAACGGGTACGACTCAATCAAGCCGGCCTCGGTAGCTCATTCGGATGCGCGTCTGACTGATGATCTGATGATCTGGAGGGCGCGGGTTCGATACCTGCCGGGGTCGGCAACATTCCTTCGTGGAGATTGATCATGAAATATTTTCTCCGCTCATTCTCTCTTTCGCTGATTCAAGAAGGGCAGTTGTCAGTATGTGCACCATACTGGTTAACCGCTTACGTATAAGCGTGTCCAGGAAAAGGGTGGATAGGTTAACTGACGGGCTCAAAATGCCTAAATAGTGTTGACTGGACCATTAAACTCCAATACAAACGTGGGTCAGAACCCATTGTAAACAAGACATTGGAGTTCTAATGTATATAGCCATTACGAAAACATGCCTACACAAATAGATACTTATACAGCCGAAAAAAAATGAAAGTTTTGAGATGAAAAATTGTGATATTTTTTCTTATTTCTGCTCAAAATGTAGATTGTGGGTACACGTTAGAACCGCCTCATCGAGGCGGTTCTCAAGTGTACCCACAATCTAAAATTTTAGAGTACAAATAGGCAAAATAAGGTTTACGCCTGTAGACCCTAGTTATACTATATAAAAGTGGGGTTCAAGGGGGTCAAAATTATATAGGCGTGTTTTCGTGCATATGGGATGACTGAATATAATTTGTCGCATGGCACCACCATACGTGGTAAAGATTGTTTTTTTTTGTTTTTTTTTCAACATGACGAAATCGGAATATTATTAGTTTTTTTCTTAATATAAATCAGACCACAAATAATTTTCTTCAATAAACCGTAATTTCCATTCAAAGGTTAAAAAAACACGATAATCGTTAGATCTTCAATACAACACCTGATGTACGATCATACAATAAATTAGCCGTCACATAAGAAAATGTGACTACAGACATGCGCACACATGGGCGACTCAGGTTAAATAACGATAACGGCCCCAAGCCAATAGGGGCTTTGAGAAATATATTGGACTGCAACAGCTGAATGCTGCTTCCACGCAGAGCAAACCGCTTAGAATGCATAAGCCTGTCCAGGCAAAGTAGTGCGAGTCATATGCCCAGTGCATATAAGCCCTTTTGCTTTCATACGGTGACAGGGCTGAAAATAACATTTCATCATAATGTCGGGTAAAAGAACGACTCCAAAATAACCTAACTATAGTTGACGGAGATTCAACCATCATGAAAACTCGCCTATATAATGTTGACCCCCTTGAACTCAAATTTTATACATGTATAACAAAACTGGGGTTTACGGGGCTGTACCTTATTTCTATTATTTCTGCTCTAAATTAAAGATTGTGGATACTCGTTAGAGCCGCCTCGATGAGGCGGTTCTAAAGAGTACCCACAATCTATATTTTGAGCAGAAATTTGCAAAATATCACACCTTTTTCATCTTAAAATTTTCGCATTTTTTTCGGCGGTAAAGTTTATAATGTATTTGTATAGGCGTGATTTCGTAATGGAAACAAAACACGATAATACATCCGTGTAAGATATAGTGCATTTTTCCTTATCTCGAAAATGGTTAATTTTCTGGTGAAATTCCGTGATATTATTCTCTTACATATCAAGCATAGATCAAAGGTGCTCGTTAGAACCGCCTCAACGTATACTGCGGTTCTAATGAGTACCCACAACCAGAGTCGTGGAGAGAAAATCTGATAAATAATGAATACCCCTGTTAACCCTTATCTTGCGGTTCACGACAACCTCTATCTTTGCAAACAATGTAGATCCAGATCAGATGGCTTCTGAAGAAGCCATCTGATCATTATCTACACTGTTTGGCATTTAGTTTATGAATTTGTAACAATAAATTACATCAAGTAATTTGATTGGTTGATAAACAGAAATGGGTGTGGCTTAAATGAATATTTAGCAGAATAAGGATTAACCTAAGTTTTCTTCTTTCTTCAGTTGAATTGGGGTTTGTGGGGATGTTTATTTCACGGACTTGTTGACGTGATGAACATGCGTTTCCCTTCACTTAGTTTGCATGACTGTGTGTGCCGCTATTTGCAAAACGACAACATACATTTAAATGAGCCGGCCACAGCATTTACAACAATGTAAATGTGCGCCATGCGAAGATTCACACCCATTACGAAAACAAGCCTATACAAATACATTGCCATTTTAATGGCCAAAAAATAGAAATTGTAAGATGAAAATTTGTGATATTTTTCTTATTTCTGCTCAAAACATAGATTGCGGGGACTCGATAGAACCGCCTCGACGAGGCAGTTCTATCGAGTACCCACAATCTATGTTTTTGAGCAGAAATAAGAAAAATAATGTATACCCCTACAACCCCAGTTTTACAATATAAAAGTGGGGTATGAGGGGGTCAAAATTATATAGGTGTGTTCTCGTTATGAGTCTTCGCTGTGCGTCCTAAGGATTGCTAAGGACCCACTGCTCCTTCATGCAGCTAGAGAAGTTTCAGGTCAGAATATATGGGTGCGCAGGCTGATCTGGTTCTTCGTTTGGCCGCACATGTAAATTGTAGGAAATGCTGTGCCCCGGCTCAAATGTTTGTCATCGTAATGCAAATAGCACAAACAGTCATGCAAACTAAAAATATTCCGTGTCCTTAAATAGCGTCTTTCCCATCTACAGAACTAACATTTTTCAGGTGAAAATTCCTGATAATTTCCTTATTTCAAGTCCAACAATAGATTCCGTGTCCTCTTAAAAACAAATAAATAAGGCGATTGAATGAGGCGGTTCTATCGAGTAGTCACAGTCTATGTTTTGAGCAAATTGAGGACAATAATGTATACCCCTGAAAACACCTTTTTCTCCATATAAAGTCGAGTTGGAATGTTGTTTTATTACACGAATCGTTGAATATAACCCGAAGGGATGTCCGTCGACCAAGATTTCCTGCATGCAGTTTTTGTTTATTCATTTGAGGTTCAAAGTCCCCGTCAACACTATATAGGTCACTTTGGGGACGTTGCTTCCAATTTCGTGAGACAGTTACCCGATCCACTTTGAGACGTGACATGGCATCTTCAAGCCCTACCGCCCAATGAAACCAGTGCAATAAAACCGAGTCTGTTATTTTCGTTTATTTAGTGTATTCTTTGCTTCAAAAGGATAGATCTAACTTATCCTTATTTTCTTCACTGCAGCTGGTGATGTGCCGTGTGGCGGCCTTAAAATGTCTCTCCGTACATCATCATAGTGCAGTTTATATTTTCTGGTTCTTTGGGATCATTGAGTTCATTCTGCTTAAGCCGGTGCTAGAGGGTGTGGCCGGTGTTGCACATTTCAGTACTTGTCATGAACAGACTCAAGAAACCGAGTCTGCTATTTTCGTTTATTTGGTGTAGTCTTCGATTCCAAAGAATCTAACTTAAGAACTTATTTATACGCATGGACGGTCCGACTCGCACCACTTTGGCAGGGTTAGACCCACTAAGGGGTTTACCAGTACTAATGTGCGATCAGATTCAGCTTTGCGTGGAAGCGCCATGCAACACAGTCTATTCATCCAAGCCCCGATTGGCGGGGGCCAAGATAAAGTTTGTGCTCTAACTAAGGTTGAAGTTCTCTATGGCTTTAAAGTTCGTCCTCACTGTTCCAAGATGACGCTTACCACGTGATGTGACTCTGAGGAGTGAGTGAGTGTTTAAGTTTTACGTCCCACCAACAACTAAGGTCATACGGAGACGGGACCTGGGTTTAAAGACTCCTCCGAAAGTCTGGAGAAGCCCGGGATCGATCCTGCGACCCCTGGTTTTACAAGGCTAGTAGCGTAACCACTCGACCACGGAGGCTTCTGTGACTCTGAAGAATCCACGAAAATTGAAAAGTCATCATTAGATGATGATGATGATGATGATGATTTCGTGTTTAACGACGCGTCAACCCTCTTTGTGGGTCATAAGCGTCAAGCAGTCTTCATTAGAGTAACACAGCTGCGTGGCATTTTTTTCATATCACAAAAACAGGTATTTTTCCGATTTTTTTTTTCTTATTTTACTCCCAACATAGGTGGAGGGTGCTTGTTAGAACCCCTCATTGAGACGGTTCTAACAAATACAAACAACCTATGTCTTTGAGGAGAAATAAAGAAAATATTGTAAAACTCATAAATCCCACTTTCTCTACATAAAGTTGGGTTAAGAGGGTATTGGTTACATAGATTTGTTATCGGGGTCTTCGTATATGTGTGCTCAGCGAATACTCGTGGTATTTATTGCACGGCCTTATTATCGCGGTATAGCCTTCCTACACGTGTGCTCAGCGAATACTCGTCGTATTTATTGCACGGCCTTGTTATCGCGGTATGGCCTTCCTACACGTGTGCTCAGCGAATACTCGTGGTATTTATCGCGCAGCCTTGTTATCGCGGTATGGCCTTCCTCCACGTGTGATCAGCGAATACTCGTTGTATTTATCGCACAGCCTTGTTATCGCGGTATGGCCTTCCTACAGGTGTGCTCAGCGAATACTCGTGGTATTTATTGCACAGCCTTGTTATCGCGGAATGGCCTTTCTACACGTGTGCTCAGCGAATACTCGTGGTATTTATCGCACAGCCTTGTTATCGCGGTATGACCTTCCTATACGTGTGCTCAGCGAATACTCGTGGTATTTATCGCGCAGCCTTGTTATCGCGGTATGGCCTTCCTCCACGTGTGATCAGCGAATACTCGTGGTATTTATCGCACAGCCTTGTTATCGCGGTATGGCCTTCCTACAGGTGTGCTCAGCGAATACTCGTGGTATTTATTGCACAGCCTTGTTATCGCGGAATGGCCTTTCTACACGTGTGCTCAGCGAATACTCGTGGTATTTATTGCACGGCCTTGTTATCGCGGTATGGTCTTCCTACACGTGTGCTGAGCAGAAATATGAAAAATATCCGGATTTGTATCTGAAAATTGTCACATTCGGTGGTAAAATGTTGCCAATACATTTGAATAGGCGTCTTTTCGTAATGATATATCAGTCTGCATACTCAGACAAAAGCATTCTCTCTCCGCATTAAAGTACTTTAGGGCAAAGACCGGCCACAAACGCCGCGCGAAGATTTTAATCGGACTGTTCAATTCCGCAGTCTGATCAAAGCTTATCTTGACGCACATGTCCACTGGACGCACGTGGCCGCTTGACTTACATGCACAGTGTCGCTTAAGATGTCTTAGTTATATGCAATTTAAATCAGCAAACTTTAGAAAGAGCAAAGTCTGCGGCTATTTTCTTTCATTTTAATATCATACATCAAAGACAGTGTTTCCAGGGACCGCCAATGATAACACGGATTCGTTTTCACGAAGGCGTCGCATGAAGAATCAAGGACGTGAAACACGCTTAGCGCCCATATCTAACATTACTTATTTTACATACTAAAATAATGCAAATTAAAGTGTTAATTCATTAAGAAAACACTCCTATACAAATACATTGAAACATTTATCGCCGAAAAATGAAAATTTTCAGATGAAATATTGTGATATTTTCTTATTTCTGCTCAAAATATTGATTGTGGGTACTCATTAGAACCGCCTCATCGAGGCGGTTCTAACGAGTACCCACAATCTATATCTTAGAGCAGAAATAAGAAAAATAAGGTTTACCCCTGCAAACCCCAGTTTTACTGTATAAAAGTGGGGTTCGAGGGGATCAAAATTATATAGGCATGTTTTCGTGATGGATTATGTCACCATCATTATCGTTTTCCTCCTCCTCATTACATCATAGTCGTCATCGTCGTTGTCGGGACCGTGTTGCGTTCCTTTCTTTCTCTCTGTCTTTCAGAAACGCACCTATCCAAATATATTATTTTCCAGGAAAAAGAAAGAAAAAAGAAAAACAAATAAGAACGTCTGACATTTTTCATAGTTCAGCTCAGAACATAGTTAGAACCGCATCGCCGAGGCGGTTCTAATGAGTGCCCGCAATCTATGTTTTTGTGCAGAAAAAAAAAATGTATACCCCTGTAACCCTTTTTTTAAATAAAAGTGGGGTTTAAGGGGCTTTCGTGATGTTTTATAAGTATCATAAGTTGAACATGATAAAACCTAAAAGAAGAGCTATTCGATCTGCTTACCAATACAATACATATACAGAAATATGACATGTTCGAGTCGGACCGTTCATGCATATAAACTATATTGGTTTCATTCGGCGGCAGGGCTGGAGATGTCACCTCATCTCATTGTCGAGTGAAGGAAGCAACGTCTCTAAAATGTCCTAAATAATGATGACGGGGACGTTAAACCTCAATTCAAAACATAAAGTGTAGATATGCGACTTATACCGCAATCTGGCATTCTAGTAACATAACAAGAGCACCGCAAGCGGCGCCATGCTCGTCTGTTTTTCCATGTGAGACAAACGGAGAGAAAAGGGGAGATAATTCAATCAAATTGCAAGATGGAGTTATAAAACTTGTAGGGAATGTAGCTCTTGTGATGGTGAGTATGTGTATGAAGTTTCATGAAGGTAGGCCAAATACTTTTGGAAATATGGTCAAGGTTAAGGTTTTCGATTAAATTTTCGAAAAATAGGTCAAAGTTCAAAGGTCAAGGTCACAGATCAAAAAGTGTGGTATCACTGAAAAGGTCTTGTCCCAAGGAACATTCATGTGAAGTTTGAAGGCATTGTTGTGAATAGTATTAAAATGAGAGCAAAAAATGTGTTTCAGAAAAAAAATTGGAAAAGGGGAGATAATTCAGCCAAAATCAACAATGTTGTTATGGTCCTTGGTCAAAATGTAGCTCTTGTGATGATGAGTGTGTGTATGAAGTTTCATGAGGCTAGGTCTAATACTTTTTAAGTTATAGCCAAGGTTAAGTTTTTTTTTGGAACGACGACGCCAGACGACGATAACGACAACGCAGACGCCGGAGTGATGGCAATAGCTCGAAAGTTTTTTTTCAAAAAACAGACGAGCTAAAAAGGGGATCAAATAACTGCAAGCTATGATTGGTAGTGACCTATAATACCTTCTACTGATTTATAATACGTCTAGTGACCGTTATAGACCGGACCTACTTTTCAGGTTTCTAATTTGCAAGTGTAAACAACAACATGCGACATTTGATACATGGGAAAACAACGAAACTGGAAGCTAGAATCTTTACAAAATTTATATAAACAGATTTTTAGAAATTTCAGCTAAATTCTTACCTTCTCGGCCTTTCCTGGTTTGAATGGCCCGTTGGAATAACTGCGCACTGCTACTGCTGTTGCGTCTCAACCCCGAAAAAAATATTTAAAGCTGAAATCAGTCCGGCTCACAAGGTTCAGAAAGCTCCAGAAATCATTTGACCTCATCATCATTCATGGGTGTTATTATAACTGTACATTAATAGTTTCGCTTTCTCATATCTTTGGAATAGTTTATGCTCTACAACTATCGGCATATACTACCTTAGAGGATCATTATCAGCTCTGCAGCAAAGCATGATTGTAATTGCCACTGTGTGATAAAGACAGGAATAAAACATGTAAAGAAATTCATAGAATTTATTCAAAATATATTTTTGTAATAGCCAACTGTATTTTACTTTTTTTGTCCTTATATACTTGGTATACTGCTATATTCTATGAAAAAAATGCCTATTTAGTGTGAGCCGATACAAGAGAAAAAGATCTAATTGCTTGATTTCAGGTCAAATAAAAACACTATAAAGCACTTCTTATTTTGGAAATTAAAGCCCTTTCAAGATTCTTTCAATCATTTTGAGCAGATACAATCTTTCAGGTGGATGAAAAGCTACCTGACACATCTGCAAACAGAACTTTGCATTGTCACTTATGAACAAAGCGCTACACTCAAATCACAATAATGATTCAGGGTCAGCGCTCTTACCACTGCACCCCATTCCCGACCTTTGAATTTCATATTTCCATGTAGATGTAATAGCTTTCCAAGTTTTTATATACACAGTAAAATTCCTGTATTAAGACCACCTTTGGGACTGTTCAAAAGTGGTCTTAATAACAACTTTTGAAAAGTCCCAAAGGTGGTCTCTGACCAGAGGACACTGTGGGCAGAAAACACAAAGAAAGATTAAGTGCAGCCTACAAAATAAGCTTTTTAAAGCAGAATTTGTCTTAAATTTTGGTGGTCTTCATAGCGCAATTCCACTGTATATATATTTTGTGGTTTACAGTCTTTTCAAGATTATTTCTTTTATATCGAGCCATCGTTAATCAGAATTGAGCGGAAACTGGGGAACCCGGAGAAAAAACACCTGATACCCCGTTGCAAAACTTGGCGTCTCATATATGATCCTAGCTAGGCTCGAACAACATCGATGAGAGACCTAATGATTAAGAGTCGGTGTGCTTCTCCGCTAGGCCTCGGAAGCCGGTGCAGCTTTTCAGGCTGACTTAAATGCTTTATAGTCTGTTTAAATTACCAGGTTTTTAGCTCATCAGAGCCGAAAGGCTCCAGGGAACTTATAGTATAGGCAGCGATCTGTCTTCGGCATCCACATATGCGTCGGCGTCAGCATTTTCAAACGACAGCTCCTCTGAAACTATTTGGTCATTTGGGGCCTCTATGGGAATGCGGAACAAAGATTGTTCGTAAGGACTGGGTCACATGACCAACATGGCCGCCATGCCAATATATAATAAAATCCTTTAAAATTCTTCTTCTCAAGAACCAAATGGCGAATGACCTTGAAACTTTTTATATGGCATCAGGAACTCGGGCCTTACCAAGTTTGTTCAAATGATGACCATTGGTTGACACTGACCTGTTGTACGTCAAGGTCAAATTGGGTCACTTAGACATTTGTATAGTAATTGAAGGCAAAACAGTGGATTTTCTGATTGCATGGTTAGGTAGCCTGTGGCATCAGAAATGATAATTGCCATCACCCTAATGGAAGTTAATCAATTCCAAAGGTCAAGGTCATTTATTGACCTGTGTCATGTACGGCTCAGAATCAGTATTTTTATCTTCTTATCCACTTAAGTTGCCGCGTTGATTGACACCAAATTACATGTGGAGCCTCTATGGGAATGGGGAACGAAAGTTTGTTCGTAAGGACTGGGTCACATGACCAGTATGACCGCCGTGCTCATATGTGGAAAAAAGCATTAAACATCTTCTTCTCAGGAACCAAATGGCCGATGACCTTGAAACTTGCTATGCATATATTGAGTTCATATTTGATATTGTGATAGATACTGGGCTTAAGTTTTGGGGTCGATTGTTTGTCAAGGACAAAACCTCTATTAGTGCTGGAGTCCACGTGACTATCACTGACTTGTAGGAATCCATGCGGATTATTTATAGAATTTTATCGCAGTGATGTCAGCGTGTTTACGTGAAAAGGTTAACTGTAAAATCTGGGCTGAAATCATGGGTTGGGCTAGGCAAACTTTTTGCAGCATAAAATTCTAATTGTTCTTAAACTAAGACTGACTTGTCAAGTGAGACATGTATCTTAACGGATTTGGTTTACACTTTTAGTTATATTTTAAATTTTGCAAGTCTCGCTACTTTGGACATCTCCTTCCTGATGCCCGGGACTTCCGTGGGGTGTGGGTCATGTTTGCTGATGTTGGCTCGGTGGGGGACCCTATAAGTCCGCGGGTAGGCTCTCTTGCCTGATGCCTCCAGCTGACCTGTCTCATAGGCTACGTCGGTCGGTGTGTGCTCGGAGGGGGTGTGCTGTGTTTGCCGGGTCTTGTCCATCACCCGTTTTGGTTTCAAAACTTTGGGGTTGAGACACACTGATGAAGATTAAATATCAGAAAGGCCTCTGTGTCACTAAATCAGGTATAGTTACGCCTTAATGCACAGGTCATTTTGGGGACCTTGCTTACAATTTTGTGGGATTTTTAATTAACATTGAGATGAAATGACGTCTCAAGCCCTGCCACCCAATGAAACCAAAAGGAATAAACATTATAAGCATGGACTGTCCGACTCGCATCGCTTTGCCTGTGCAGGTTTAGAGATTCTCTAGCAGTTTACCAGTACACATGTGCAATCAGTTTCAGCTCTGCATGGAAGCATCATGCAGCGAATCTATTTCTTCAAGCCCCGATTGGTGGGGGCTGGAGACTATTGCATGTAATACTGCAAAACCTGCAAAACCACATGACCACTCAAATTACATTAAACTCTTAATAGAAAGGCCAGCATATACTGTTCATTATCCCCACGTTATTGACCCCAGCGCTATAATGTGCATAATGTTGAGGGAGGTCTAAAAAGGTGAAGCATGATCATACCAAATATCAACAAAGGCTATAATTTGAACAATCTTGGCAAAGGTTCACTAGATGAAGCTACACACCAAATATCAAAGACTTGGGCCTTGAGGTTTCAGATAAAAAATTTTAAAGACATTCCCAACATAAGCCTATATGTAAAACCAAATTGACCAGGGGCGGGGGCATTTTTGGCCTCAGGGCTATAATTTAAACAATCTTGATAGTGGTCCACTTCACACCAAGTATCAAAGACCTGGGCATTGCTGTTTCAGAGACGAAGATTTTCAAAGATTATCTCTATATAAGTCTATGCAAAACCAAAGGGCCACGGGGCGGGGATATCTGTGGCCCGAGGGCTATAATTTGAACAAACTTGGTAGAGATCCACTAGATGAAGCTCAATACTAAATATCAAAGACACGGGCCTTGCAGTTACAGAGAAGAAGATTTTTAAAGATTTCCCTATATAAAGTCTATGTAAAACCAAAGGGCCCAGAAGCGGGGGCATTTTTGGCCCCAAGGCTATAATTTGAACAATCTTGATAGAGGTCCACTAGGTGAAATTTCACACGAAAAACGCAAGACCTCGGACCTGTGGTTTCACAGAAGAAGACTTTTAAAGATTTTCCCAATATAAGTCTATGTAAAACCAAAGGGCCCAGAGGCGGGGGCATTTTTGGTCTCAGGGCTATAATTTGAACAATCTTGGTAGAGGTCCACTAAATGACGCTTCATACCAAATATCAGAGCCCTAGGCCTTGTGGTTTCAGAAAAGAAGATTTTTCAAGATGTTCCCTATATAAGTCTATGTAAAACCAAATGGCCCCAGGGCTATAATTTGAACAATCTTGGTAGAGGTCCACAAGATGAAGCTTCATACCAAATATCAAAGACCTATATGGGCCTTGCGGTTTCAGAAGAAGATTTTTAAAGAATCTCCCTATATAAGCCTATGTAAAACCAAAGGGCCCCCGGGAGGGGGGGGGGGGGCATTTTAGGCCCCAGCACTATAATTTTTGAACAATCTTGGTAGGTGTCCACTAGATGAAGCTTTATATCAAATATCAAAGACATCGACCTAGTTTTTACCTGATATGACCCATATTCGAACTTGACCCAGATATCATCAAGACAAACATTCTGGTAAAGTTTCTTAAAGTTTGGAGCAAAATTGTGGTCTCTAGAGGATGAACAAGGTAAATGTTGACCAGGCACATCGAATGATGAATGATGCACGACGCACTTCGGACGGACAAAAGGTGATCTCAAAAGCTCACATTGAGCTTTGCTTAGGTGAGCTAAAAATTGCGGTCTCTAGAGTGTAAAAAAGGTTTTTTATGCTTTGACCTACTGACCTACATGTTGACCCCACATGACCCATATTAGAACTTGACCTAGATATTGTAGAGATGATCATTCTGAGCAAGTTTGATGATGATTGGACCAAATCTGTGGCCTCTAGAGTGTTAACAAGGTTTTCTATAATTTGACCTACCGACCTCCTTTTTGATCCCAAATGACCCGTATTCGAACTTGACCGAGACATTGTCAGGATGATCATTTTTAACAAATTTGAGAATGATTGGGCCAAACCTGTAGCCTCTAGAGTGTTAACAAAGTTTTTCTATGGTTTGAAATACTGACCTACTTTTTGTTCCCACATGACCCATATTCGAACTTCAACGAGATATTGTCGGGATGATCATTCTGAGCAAGTTTGAGGATGATTGGACCAAAACTGTGGGCTCTAGAGTTTTAACAAGGTTTTTCTATGATATGACCTACTGACCTACTTTTTGACCCGACATGATACATGTTTGTACACGACCAAGATATTGTCAGGATGATCATTCTGATTCGAACATGACCAAGATATTGTCAGGATGATCATTCTGAGCAAGTTTCAGGATGACTGGACCAAAACTGTGGCCTCTAGAGTCTCAACATGGTTTTTCTATGATTTGACCTACTGACCTACTTTTTGACCTGACATGGCCCATATTCGAACTTGACCCAGATATCATCAAGACAAACATTCTGGTAAAGTTCCATAAAGATTGAAGCAAAATTGTGGTCTCTAGAGTCTTAACAAGGTAAATGTTGATGACGCACGACGCACGACGCACATCGCACGACGCATGTTTGACGGACAAAAGATGATCACAAAAGCTCACCTTGAGCTTTGCTCAGGTGAGCTAAAAAAGTGGGGATATTGTAATGTTCTAGTCGTCCGTCTGTCCATACATACGTCCGTCCATCCGTTCGTCCGTCTTACCGGGTAATTCCTCATAGCCGGTTATAGATAGAAACTTGAAACTTTGGGAACTGATAGATCTTTGGACTGGGGAGTGCATGACACTTTCGGAATTTTTATCACACCGATAGCGGTGGGTCCAGAGGGTGGGGTCCGCGGGGGTCAAAAATCAAAGCGTAACGTATCAAAGCGAACGGCATGAAGAGTAGATTATGTAGTGGAGTGGGGATATGCGATGGCGTGCCATCGACTGCGCAATTCTAGTTTATTAACCCATTTGGTACCAGAAACCCCAAAACGGGTATTTGGCAAACAGTGCAGGCCCAGATCAGATGCCACAGAATGCGGTGTCTGATCAGGGCCTACACTGTTTGCAAAAAGTTCAGCCATTTTCCAAATAAATTTTGAAGAAAACACAACCTGACATCCCTAAATTTTGAAATGAACTCCTGCTATATATAGGAAGGAAGAGTCCATCAAAAAGGTTAATAAATTGAAAATACCTCACATTATCAGGAGCGTATAAGTGAGTGACATTATAAAAGGGTCCTTGGCTACTTATGCTTACAAGCCATGCGGTCTTTTATTGGGTGCATTTCTTTACCAGAACACGCCTATACAAACGCATTGTAAACTTTACTGATGAAAAAATGAACATTTTAAGAGGTAAAAGTGTAATATTTTTCTTATTTCTGCTCAAAATATAGATTGTGGGTACTCGTTAGAACCTCCTCATTGAGGTGGTTCTTACGAGTACAAATAATCTATATTTTAGAGCAGAAATAAGAAAAATAAGGTTTACCCCTGTAAACCCCCATTTTACTATATAAAAGTGGAGTTCAAGGGGGTCAACATTATATAGGTGTGTTTTCATGATGTTTTGAATTTTTCAAAAATGCTAAAACCAAACAACTCCTTCTTACAACACCACCCCCACCCCACCCCACCCCCCCCCACCCCCACCCCCAAAAAATCAGCAACTTAAAAGCATCAATTAGAAAGTTAGAACTACATGTATGAGAGTTAGATAAATGTACTCTGTAAATTCAGCACAAAGCAAGTATAAACAGCTCTCTCAGTCCAAATGAAAGATTATTTATTTTACTGCAAGATTCAGGGTTTCGGGGATCTGGCTTATGTTAGCAATGATTGAAACCAAGATAGCACTGGAAAGTACGGAACCCGGGAAGGGACATGATTTTTTATTTTTATTATGTTGTGCGAACAAATTAATATCTTGAGCGGACAAGATATTATCTTGTTCGGACAACATATTATCTTGTGCGAACAAGATATTATCTTGTGCGGACAAGATATGATCTTGTTCGCACAACATATTATCTTGTCCGCACAAGATATTATCTTGTTCGCACAACATATTATCTTGTTTGCACAACATAGATCTTGGGAAGTTGTGCGGACAAGATATTATCTTGTGCGGACAAGATAATATCTTGTGCGGACAAGATAATATCTTGTGCGAACAAGATAATATCTTGTGCGCACAAGATCTATGTTGTGCAGACAAGATATTATCTTGTGCGGACAAGATAATATCTTGTTCGCACAACTTAATATCTTGTGCGGACAAGATAATATCTTGTCTGCACAAGATAATATGTTGTCTGCACAAGATAATATCTTGTTCGGACAAGATATTATGTTGTGCGGACAAGATATTATCTTGTGCGGACAAGATAATATCTTGTCCGCACAAGATAATATGTTGTACGCACAAGATAATATCTTGTCCGCACAAGATATTATCTTGTGCGCACAACTTATAAAATAAAAAAAAATCATGTCCCTTCCCGGGTTCCGTAGGAAAGGTCACTGTGGAATATTTGCACATTTTCAGTACCTTGTGAGCCGGACTGAAATAAAATATTTATTAGCAGATTTTTATACAAATATAAAGCGCTGTTAAACTTTCATTCGAGCGCCCATGTTGTTCCCTATGTCTTTGTGGTGCGTAGACGTCAGGAACATTGCACTCGTTGACGTCAGGCTATACTACGTGTGCGCGCCATGGAACGGAATTTTGTTTAACATGCCACACTCTGTGCTGTCTTTTTTGTTTAAATTTACTAAATTATTGTAAAACCCCTTGATTGTTTCGAATTGCGGTATAAACTAAATAGTTTTACATGATAAGCGAGCCCCTATAAAATTGTCGCGGCTCGCCCCTATTAAATTGTCTAAGGCTCACCGATTATATTTTATTATTAAAGACACTAACCATGTATTTACTATATAGACGTACTAAATGTAATACATCGTCAATATTTAACGGACAAACTATGTAGAACGACCTCTGAGTGTCTGTCAGTCCGTTGGTATGTATGTATGTACGTACGTATGTATGTGTGTGTGTGTGTGTGTGTGTGTGTGTGTGTGTGTGTGTGTGTGTGTGTGTGTGTGTGTGTGTGTGTGTGTGTGTGTGTCACGTTTCTTTGGAATGGATCTCCTCTGAAACCGGAAAGGGTACACTTTTCTCCGGAATTATGATCAATTCCGCAGTTGGTAAGGACATCGGCCACTGCAGTGCTAGGCGCCGTGGCTTCGAACCGCAGTCAAAGCATTTATAAAATACATTAGTAAATAAATTGGTGTCATTGAATGCGTCTTGTCATAAGACCCAGATGATATATTAATAAGGCTGAGGATAAGAGCGGTTTTTGAGAAATAAGGCCTTTAATGAAGGAGAGGGTGGAGGAATGGTCCAGACGGACCAAGGGGAACCCCATATCGGTGTGCGTAAACGCCTTAGCCATAGAAACAAGAATGTGATGCGGCGGGGATCTAAATTGTTTCTAAGCTAATAGGACTTTGGTGAGTGGCGGGGATGAGGCATGGCCTCGATGTACCCTTGTAGACAAGCAGTGTAGTGTCAGGGAATGCGTATTATCAGGGGTGGGGAGCTGATTTGTTTGTTTGATTTGAGGTTAAACGTCCCCGTCAACACTGTAAAGGTCATTTTGGAGACGTTGCTTCCAATTTTGTGGGACTTTTACCCGACATTGAGATGAAATGACATCTCAAGCCCTGTCGCTCAATGAAACCAATAGGGTTTATTAGCACGGAAGGTCCGCCTCGCACAACGGTTCCTGGACAGGCTTAGATCCTCTAAGCGGTTTACCAGTACTAGTGTGCGGGCCGGATTCAGCTCTGCGTGGAAGCATCATGCAGCCCATATATTTCTTCAAACCCCTATGGGCGGGGGCCGGGGTGGGGGCTGAAAGGCTTTTGAGATAGTATACCTTTTTATGAAGTGGTTGGGTCGGAGAGAGTGAGACTGAATTAATCTAATAAAAGCAAGAATATTTTTGTTTCTGAGGTAATAGGTCTTTCATGGAGAGGAGGGAATGGGGCAATGCCCCGGCGCACGAATGGAGACCACCAAGTTTGTGTCACTGAATGCCCCATAGCATAAGGAAAAAATGTATTATGGTTTAGAAGAGGGGATCTAAATAGTGTCCGAGATATTAAGCCTTATATTAAGGGGTGGAGCATCGTTCTGTCAGACACTGGGGTTCTCGCCAGTCGGCATAATTAAATGCGTCGTACCATACGGAAAAAGAATTATATGGTTATGGGGTGGTATCGGGCGTATTTATGAGCTATTAGGCTTTTTGGGTTGGTCAAGTCATCGGCGTATCCCTTGGAACCTTTGAAACAATCTTCCAAAACTTATGTTCATAGGATCTACGATCTTATTCCAACATTTAAGCGGATATTTGCATTTTCCCATGCGACATTTGGATCCGCGGTTTTATATTTCGAAACCCTATTTCACACCGTCTAATCCATATCTATCATATCTCATAATTTCAGAACAATCCGTCCAGTGGTTACTGAGAACATGCCCGGACAACATTTGGGCGGATAGGAAAATGATGCTGATGATAATAATAATAATAAGAAGATGATGAAGAAGAAGAACACCCGACTTTGTTTTGAAAGCGTAAGAACTAAGCATTCCAAGTGTATGTTAAACGGCGACGACTGAACAATTACATGTAATCAATACACCTGTCATTATTTGGCAATGGTTCGGACCCCTTTTGGATATGGAATTATTGAGACCGGGCAGTTCGAGCCATTGAAGTTTAACCATAGCGGCATGGCAACGCGAACAATGCATTGAATGGAATAAAGCAATTTATCACTATAAAAAGACCCCGACTGTGAATTAACTAAAGTTACAATGATAAATTTGAAAGATTTGCCTCCCTTGAGGTTATTCTAATGTCTTGAAATACGCCAATTTAATCGCGCAACGAACACTGTTATCTTAGCCAGTTTTTTGGTGGGTAGAGTGTTTAACAGTTCCACTCAAGAATCTCTGGACTTTTTCGATGTATGCTGTTTGTAAATACATCAAGTTAACAAGTCAGTGAATTGACGTTCCTTGTAAACCCCACTTTATATAGGTAAAAGTGGGGTTTAAAGGGTATACGAGTACATTATTTTTCTTATTACTGTCCCAAGACATAGGATATGGTTAGTCGTTAGAACTGCCTCAATGTGGCGGTTCCATCTAGCACCCATAGCCTATGTTTGTCGTATAAATAAGAAAAACACCACTTATTCACGAGGAAAAAAATCGCCTTGGAGGTATGAAAAAATGGATTTTAACACACAGATGTGTTATCGTAATGGAGTGTTCAATTCCATAATCATCTACAGAATGGTACACAGTGTTGGCACTGATAAAACGGCTCTTCGTTTGGATCGACAACGTTATCAAAACAGTTTAACCGTTTTCAGACCGGAAACCCCTAAATGGGTACCCTGACAAACAGTGCAGGCCCAGATCAGACGCCGCAGAACGCGGCGTCTGATCAGGGCCTCCACTGTTTGCAAAAGGTTCAGCCATTTTCCAAATCAATTTTGAAGAAAACACAATCTGACACGCCTAAGTTTTGAAAATGGATTCCTGCTATATATAAGGTTGAAGATTCCATTCGGTACAAAAAGGCTAAGCGGTATTAAAACCATATTGTGCCAGCCGAGAAGGATGACATTACGTGTACTTGCAATGTACTTTTAGAATGTACTTTTCAGACACCTTTTAAGGGACATTAAATCTGTTTGATTCGGTCATTTGTGAGTTTTAATGGCTCTCTTTCTGCTTTTTCCAGTGATATAGAATCCTTCAGGGGTTAGGTATTATGATGTTTGTTTCCGTAGTGTCAAAGTGGGGACAATAGCAATTTTAGCTTTATGATACTTTTAATTCTCCGATGCTTTATGGGCCCCGTCAAGCGATTTTGGTACTTATCGCCTATGCGAGCAGCGAAGGTTCAGGCGAGCCTGCGCATCCGCGCGGTCTCGCCAGAACCTTCGCTGCTCCCTCATACAAGCAGTGAATCAAGAGGAACCTTCAGCCAGAAAGCCATGTGCCTGGCCCTCTAAATGGCTGGGCATGCGCTGTTAAAATTTGTCATGACGGAATGCTCGAAGACACAAATTCGCTTGGCGGGGCTCAAATGAGCCTGGTTGTAAAAGATAATGTTTCATGGCATTACCTGAGAACAAAGGTGCCGATCAGCCTGCATTTGATCTTCGCAACCGCAGTTTGATCCGCACCTTTTTGTTTGCTGGATGGGTAGTTTAATGTCATTTGTATAACTAAAAGTGCCAAGAATGTTGCTAGTCTGTTTGCTAGGCCGTCCGGTTTATGTCTTTCCTGGACAAAATCCGCGAAGGCAGGTTGTATCGCAAACGGACTAAAATTATTTAATTCCCCATGGTTGTCATTTCTTCATAGCGCTACTTTTGTAATGAAAAAACACTATATATCAAGAACAATTGCACCACACTCGCATTCTAGTTTGCTTTACATTTCTAAATGTCAGAAACTTGCGCGGAATTCGTGTTTTGACATCTTGGTTCATTTGATAAGGTAGAGAACAATGATGCGTGATTCAGTTTTTAATCTAAATACTGATCGATGGCATTGCTAATGTGTCATTTTGTTTTGCACTTTCGCCATTGCAATACATTGTATACAGGTAAAATTGTGCAGACGGATGGTGTCTACCGAACGACGATAAATCGACTTGTTAACCACTCGTACTACTGACACCGACCGATATCTGGGAGACCACGAGTGGCGTCGCATATACAAGCCCACCACATATGTTTTACGTAATTAGTTTTTAACGGCCGAATACACAACAGAATGCAGTACATTTCATGCAGGTAATTTTTTAGTTTTTGTTGTACGGCCCTTTCAATGTTATTTCGCTTAAATCGAGCCTATCGTTAATGCGTGGTGGGCAAAAATCGGAAGACCCAGAGAAAAGTACCTGCCCTTCCGTTGCAGATCTTGGTGTATCACATGTGACCGGTGAGGGACCTAATTATAAAGTCAACGCTCCTACCCATTAGGTCCGTTGCAATTGAGCATTACAGTATCCAATGCTTGAATAAGCCTAAAGATTCATTACTTGCGTTTTGCAAATTATTCTTTTAATTATAACTTTTTTTTCTAAGTTTTAACAGCTGATTGGAAATATTGTAGAAATATTCGCCTTGGTGTCCAGAATACGTAATACAGAAATGGGTAAAGAATTGAGTGTCCTCCATGATTCAATAATAGAGAAAACATTTTTACTTGGGTGGTGGGGCTGTAATCTATTTAATGCGACCACAATCCTCGTTCTTGGACGTCACTGTATTATCAACTCGCAAACAATCATCTTCTCTCTTAGTCTCGTAGTTTATTACACAGAAGTGCTGGTAGAAATATGCAATGTGTGTCGGTTTTTTTTTTTTTTTTTTTTTTTTTGCTTTTAGTATTCATCTCGGCTCCTTCTGAGTCTTTATCACTGAGGGGTTTCTCTAGGCGTGCTATTTCGGGTCAAACAAAAATTATTAACGCATCTTTTTCTTTCCGCTTGGCTAATTATTCTAAACAAATCCCATTTCCTATGCCCCCGGAGTCAAAGCTTCAGGCAGATATAGATTTTGGTACGTCTGTCTGTCCGTCTGTTAGTCTGTTAGCCTATTTGTCCGCAATAACCTTAACTTTGGGCATAACGTTTGAATGGTAACTGACATGGCTTTCATATTTCACATGTGCATTTATTTCTTGTCAAAAGCCCTTTCGAGTGGTACCATAATTTTGTCCTCGTGACATTGACATTGACGTTTGACCTAATTTTAAAAACTTTAACTTTTGTCATAACTTTTGATTGGTACGTGACATGGCTTTCATATGTCTAATGTGTATTCCCTGCCACAAGACCGTTCCACTGGTACCAGGATTTTTAACCTCGTGAGCTTAACCGTAATGTTTGACCTACTTTTTAAAATCCTTAACATTGGCCATAACGTTTGTTTTGTTAGTGATATGGCTATCATATTTCACATGTGCATTTCATAACCGTAGAGTTTGACCTACTTTTTAAAATCCTTAACATTGGCCATAACGTTTGATTTGTTAATGATATGGCTATCATATTTCACATGTGCATTTCATGTCACAAGACCTTTCCGGTTTTACCATAATTTCTGACCTTTTGACCTTGACCTTGACGTTGTTTATTTAATTTTTATTAATTGTACCTGTTGCACCTTGATCACCTCTTGTGGGGAAGAGTATGCTGTGTGCTGTGTTGTTTTTGATTCGTTTTTTTCCGCATTGTCAAGTACTCTTCCTCTTGGTGCCATTGGCAGGCTGTAATCTTTGACTGTGGCTTTTCCTTTGCATCTACAGTAGAACTTCGATGGCTCGAACACCGATGGCTCGTCTACCATGAGTGCGTCGAACCCATGCTTGATCCCCTAGCGAATTCCTCTACATAAGAAATAGTGGGGGATAATTAAGGAGATTTTAGTCTTTTATCTTGCAAATGTATGCTGTCGAGGCGATTCTAATGAGTACACACAACATACATTTTTATTACGGAACACCGAAAAGATGTCCCAAAATTAACCCCGTTATGCCTCCTGGAAGTAACCCTCAGTGGATCGAACTACCCCTGTCTCGAACAGATTTTCGAGGTCCCAAAGGTGTTCGAGCCATTGAAGTTCGACTGTATTTCTAAATTTTTAGAGGAGTGTTCATTTCACGGACAACTTAACGTAAACATAAGAATCTAGCACTTTTTTTGACGCGGATAATGACGTCTACACATGATGTTAGGTCATACAATAGAACGTAATGCCTTAATTTTCCACTTACTTAGGTCTGTGTTTTTCTTAGTTCTCGGAGATGTTGCACTGATGAGCCTGCGGACTGAAAGTTTTTGTCTAAATCCGATTTAATCGCCACCCCATCCGCCAGTAAAATCCTTTTCACTGACCGTTCTAAGTAGAAGTAAAAGAAAGTGCAGGAATCGATATAATTAACTTACTCCACCCACCAAAGACACCAAAGGGAAAGAAATACAAACATTAAGCGACCAGACCATAATGGAAACCTAAACAAAGGAAGGCGGTTCTTCTGCCGCGGTTTATTTTGTTATGTTTTGAGTGTGTGTATCGCTTATATCTTTTTGTTTTGAATAGCCAATAGGCCATTTTGTGGGAAAGTAACTGTCCTTTGGCTTTCTGCTATTGATGTTTCCATTAGTGTCTAGTTATTTAATATTTGTGATTCTTTCCCTTTTGTGTCTCTGATGGGAGGTGTGGGTTAATTGTATCAATTCCTGATGATTGCCGTTACTTCTACTTACTACATTTACGTTTCCGTGTATCAATATGACGTATTTCATATCTCGTGAATGAACATTTTTCAGACAATTTCTATATTTGTGTCATATTTCTTATCGAGTCATTGATAGTGGACATTCGTTAACGAGGCGGTTCTGACGTGTACTCACAAACTATGGCATCACTGGCTTTAAGCAGCAATAAGCAAACTTATAAAACCACTGCAGACCCAACGTTCTCTATACAAAGTGGGGTACGGGGTTATTAATTAAATATATCGTGTAACCCGATGTGAAATGTAAAAGAAGAAAAAGAGGAATATTATACAGTTGTTACATAATCTTAGTGTCATGTCGTTTTGCTGCTTCCAGATCTTCGCAGATTAGTGTGATTCAATATGGCAGATTATACTGGCATAGTCGTATGGCAGATTATACTACCATAGTCGAAATACTTGTATATTTAAAAAAATATTTATTTATTTATTTTCCCACCAACCACTAGAATGGATTCATATGGAGACGGAATTTTTGTTTGAAGACTTATTCATCTGTAGAATAGAAGTGGAGGCGATGATCAAGACTCGACACAATTAACCCACAGCTCCCACCAGAGACACCACAGGGATAGAAGCACAAACATGAAATTAACATGAAGCCCAGAATCAATAACTCGACCCTTGATTTGCAAGGCGAGGCACCACAGAGGCTTCTAACAGAAAAAAACACACGAAAAGTCGGTGGGCACTGGAGATCAAAACAAACCCACTTTTAATTCTGTTAAAAGTTAGACATTTTCTTATACACAAATATGAAACTAAATTTCATACATAGTTAATAAAATGGAACCCTTTGTCTGTGAATTGCCTTACATGTGTAATTGAACTGTCTTCAAATTCATTGATGATGATCTGTCTTTTTGGTAAGTTAACTTTTCTTTTCAATAGGACAACACCACTTAAATAATTAACAAAATTTATGGATATTGCCAAATGTTACAGTTTCAAAAATGGTTTGGTACCAGCCATTTTACACAGAAGCATAAATGCATGGTGCAAAATAGAATGTTCATAATCGATCAATCGTATTTCTGCCTAAATACTGTTCCAGAGGAATCAAACAATATAAGTTTGGAATTCCGTTATAGGGAAAAAGCGAAAAGCATAGTTCAAATGAACTCATGCAGAATGCGCCGTTACATATGGATTTGTCGTGAGTGTTTGTTTTTAGAATGAGATGTTCCTCCCAATCGATGAGGCAGTTCTAACGAGTACCCATAATTTAAACGATTACCCACAATCTATATTTTGAGCAGAAATAAGAAATATGTCACAATTTTTCCTCTTACAATATTCACCGCCCGATCCCCGGCGGATGTCCCTCCAGACCCCGCACGGCATACTTTTTTGCCAAAACTGATCCGGACACCCGCTTCCGACTCCTTCTCGACTTGGACAGCTCGGCCGACCACAGCGTTTAGTATAGCTCGGCCGGGGTACGCCGTATTTGTGACCGAGGCATAAGTAGGAGCACAGTATCACGTGAACAAGTCCGTGAAATGAACACCCCGTAAACCCCACTTTATATAGAGAAAACTGGGGTTTACTAGGGTATACATTATTTTCCATATTTCTGCTCCAAGACATAGGTTATGGGTACTCGTTAGAACCGCCTCATAGTCGATTCTAACGAGCACCAACAACCTATGTTAGGAGTAGAAATAAGAACACTACCATAAATTTTCATCAGAAAAGTAACAATTTTGAAGATATAGAAAAGCACTGTGTCGCACGGGTATGTTATCGTAATGTGTAGTATAAAACATGTCCATCGGCAAATAGAATGGACATTGGCTAACACTGTTAGTTACTCAAGGGTATTCCTAGTCTGAGAAAGTTGTAAAGTTTCAAACTAACAGAGACAGTAATAATGTCTAACATATCAATTATGAATGCTGCTATCACAAGAATGTATCTTGTGGAAACAGAAATAGTGTTCTACAATACCGCGACAGCTGCCGATCAATGTTTTTTTTCACTTTCACCCCTGTTAACCGTTAGCGATATCTGGACAAAATAGAAGTGGAGGCAATGTACAGGAATCTATACATAGAAAATACCAGGTCGGTGCCTTTTGATATCAAGTTTATCAGTCAAGGCGTCGAGAACGCTTGTAAAATCGCGAGGCTTGCCGAGCGATTCTACATGCGTTCTCGAAGCCGAACCTGATAAACTTGATATCAAATGGCACGAATCTGGTATTCTATTTATCAGTTTATCCCCTCGTACACTCTTAAATTAGCAATTTACGGTCAGTCCTCAGTGCGTCCAAGCATTCTGGTGGCCGATATATTTAGTATTCGCTGACCATGGTTTTCCTATGATATTTTTTTTTCAAGCAATTTTGCAATTTTTTTCCCATTACAATAACATTTTTGTCATTTTCCAGTAATTCGGTTCATTCATAAAAGTGCAATGTTACGTTGACGTGATAAAGATCACTTGTCCTGATATAGAATATCTTTGTCAAGTCAATGCGTTACAATGCAATATATACAGGGGGGTAACTGATACAACTACCCAACGCCTCCCATCAGAGACATCAAAGGAAAAGATACAGGTACATTAACTAACTAAGCCCCAATGAAAAGATCAAAAGCGGAAAGTCTTTAAATCCAGATGATACGGCGTGTAACGAGACATTACGAAAATACACCTATAGAAGAAATGCAGTGTTGAGATGAAAAATGGTGATTCTTTTCTCATTTCTGCTCAAAATATAGATTGTGGATACTCGTTAGAACCGCCTCATCGAGTCGGTTCTAACGAGTGCTCACAATCTATATTTTAGAGCAGAACTAAGAAAAAATGTTTACATTGCCTTTACTTCTATTTTATCTCGGTAAACCCCAGTTTTACTGTATAAAAGTGGGGTTCAGGGGGTGGGGTCAAAATTATATAAGTGTGTTTTCGTGATGTGTCTCATCAGGATCTGCACTGTTTGTAATCCCTGTGGTGAGTGTTATCAACTCATTAACTACTAGAATGAACATATCAATATTACAAAATATGGAAGAGTGCCCTTCAAAAACTCAAGGCTTAAAGGGTAATAGCGTAAGAGAAAATGTACTCTAAATGTTCAGCATTAGGCAAACCAGTTTAGGTCAGACTATAAGGAGCTCATATGTGCATCGGCATCACACTCAAATGTGTGACTAGCAAACAGAAGCGGGGGCTCTGCCAAGGTTGTTATCGAACATTCAAAATTAGGATTCCCAAACCTGGAATAAAGGAAGTCCATTAAACGTCCTAAAATAAATCAAACACTGGCATGAGTTCACAGCATAAAGCCATTTGACCCGGTTCAGAAATTCTAACCATCGTTTTATTGCTTTTCCTTTCTATGGGTAACATTACTGTTGCAAGACATTTTGCATTGTGCGAATCATGTCGTTTCTAATGAATTATCATCATTGCCCCTTAGACGAAAAGCTTCGGGTTCCTTCTTCGAATTGATACCATGCTCCAGGCACCCTTAGTCTGCCGTTATGGTATCTTTGAATTTTGGTGTTGATATAATTTCAGACGACAAGAGCTAGAGGTGTCATATGCAGGCCAATTGTGACAAAAACCCGTCATATAATTCAGTTAAAATCAGTACAGTATACGCACACTACAAATCGGAAACGAAAACATGTGCACTTGCTAGCAGTGTAACATACAGACCAATTGTGACATAATCCTTCAGATAATTCAGTCACTGACGGCACAGAATTTCATATAATTCCTGCAAACTATTTAAGCCAGCACACAAAAATTCATTGCGATACTAACACACCCGTGCGACATAGGGCATTTCTTTTCATATCTGCAAAATGGCTATGTTTCTTATGAAAATCCGTATTATCTTTTCTTATTTTTACTTCCAACATATATTGTGGGAGCTGTTTAGGATCGCCTGAATACCCACATCCAAAGTCTTGGAGCAGAAATAAGAAAACCAATGTATACCCCCGTAAACCCTAGTTTTTGTCTGTATAAAGTTAGGTTTTTGGGGGGTGTTCCTTTTAAGAGACGTGGAACGTGATGCAGAGCGGAAAACAGAGCTGCGCTCAACAATGCGAGCGCTCGCTTGAGCACATGGACAAGCAAAAACTACACT
The DNA here is from genome assembly GCA_963580285.1 of Lucinisca nassula. Lineage (NCBI taxonomy): Eukaryota > Metazoa > Mollusca > Bivalvia > Lucinida > Lucinidae > Lucinisca > Lucinisca nassula. The sequence continues at coordinate 119,339,386 of OY757017.1, forward strand.
ATTGAATGACAGTGGGCGCTCGCTGTTTCAAGATGGCGACCTAAGAATGTTCGTTTCTTCATTGTCTATCAGAAATTTAAATCTGCTAGTTCTGCTCGTGGAACTGACACGTAGTTCAGGGGAAGATAATTAATACCAGTCTAGACGGCTGTAAACAAACTATTTTCTTCGCTACTTCAGCTGGCTGAACCCTCTTCCCTTCACATATGCGCAAAGGATTCATTTTCCAACGAAAAACCTCTCTCGGGTGAGGGCTGGCGCCCGGGTTGTTGAACGCAACACAGGTGCTATAGACGAATGTTCAGCAGATCCTGCACACACATCAACAGTCGAACTTCAATGGCTCGAACACCTTTGGGACCTCGAAAATCTGTTCGAGACAGGGTTAGTTCGAGCCACTGAGGATTACTGCCAGGAGGCATAACGTGATACTTTTAAACATCCTTTCGGTGTTCTATAATGAAAATGCATGCTGTGTATACTCATAAGAATCGCCTCATCGAGGCGATTCTAATGAGTACACACAGCATACATTTGCAAGATAAAGGACTTAAATCTCCTTAATTATCCCCCACTATTTCTTATGTAGAGGATTTCGCTAGGGACTCAAGAACGGGTTCGACTCATCCATGGTAAACGAGCCATCGATGTTTGTGCCATCGAAGTTATACTGTACATGTAAGTATGATTAGAGCCTTTGCTGTCCTCGTAGGCCTTCTGTCCTCGTAGGCCTTCTGTCCTCGTAGGCCTTCTAGTGTCGCTAGTTTATCAACGGTGTGACAGTCAAATGTTCCGGCGTTATGTTTGCTGAAAAAAGACGAGCAGCTGTTTTCATTTTTTTCTGCAAAAATATTGCACATTTGCCATATCAAATAATCAAAGTTTAAACGATAAGTTAACTAACGACGTCGTTACTTTTGATCAACTGTCACATTTTGGTTGTATACAAAATAATGGAATAATTTCAGCAAATGGCTCAGGACTTTACTTTACGATATGTAACCACGTTAAGGAACTACCGAATTGCTTTCTTCCAACATGGTCGACCAAAATGTCAATTTAGCTGAATATCTCTCGGTATTATTATTCTCAGACAAATGGTGCAGCTGCCAGTTCCTCCTACAGAGAATAACTTTTTTCATTTCCTTTCAAACATAGCCAGCGTCTAAACGAGAAATAAGTCAGGCTAACTGCATATTTGAAATTGTTCTGGTTAGCTACAACTGGTCCTTTGTAGTACGCGAAAGACGAAAAGTCTAGTAAAAGCGGTTCAACAGACATTCGGCTCAAAACAAACATATTATTTGCGTAGCTACAGTAGTTTCATGTATTGTGTACCATAATCAAGATTCCCAAAAAATCGAAATGGGTGCACCACGTAAACAGGTCGGTGTAATGAACGCCCCTGTAAATGATAGTTCGATAGCACAGCCATGCTCTGTAATGGCGTTTTGCATATCTCTAGCACTAGCATTTTTCATATTTAAAAGGTTTGATAGTTATCTTACTTCTAATATAGACTGTTGGTGATATATGGGGCGGTTCAAACTTGTACCCACAATCTATGTTTTTGAGCAAAAATAAGGGTACTAATGAACACCTCTGTGAACCCCACCTTTCACTATGTAAAGTAGATGTCATTACGAAAACAAGCCTATGCAAATTCATTGTAAATTTTACCGCCGAAAACACGAACATTTTAAGATGAAAAATTTTGATATTTTTCTTATTGCTGCCCAAAATATACATTGTGGGAACATGTTAGAACCGCCTCATCGAGGCGGTTCTAACGAGTAGCCACTGTGTATATTTTAGAGCAAAAATAAGAAAAAAGAATGTTTACACCAGTAAACCCCAGTTTTACTTTATAAAAGTGGGGTTAGAGGGGGTCAAAATTATGTAGGCGTGTTTTCGGGATGAAATGGGGTGTTAACTGCACGGTTTTGTTAATGTGATGAAGTTCATTACCACACGCTTTAGAGCCATGAATAAAGACAGGCAGTGACAAAATTGCAAAAGTTAAATCAAACGTTTTGAGGTCAGGAATATGTCACAAATGCCCTAACATGTAAATCTTTGCTTTAGAAAATAAATGCATACAAAATAATTGTGTGTGTTGCTGGTGTCCTTTTCTTTTGTATAGCATATTGGCCTTCTTCTCAGACGGTCAATTGGGGTACAACTGTTGGTTTTATTTCAGTTGTTTCCTCCTTTATTTGTCTAAACTATGACCGAAGTAAGGGCGAGGATTGCGGCCGCGTAAAATCGATTTTAGCCCCCCCCCACACACACACACACACCCGCGCCAGTAGAATTTGGTCTCACTGCCGCAGTTCTTCTCTCATGTTTATTTTTGTTATGGTTTGCCTTTGAGTGGTGTATCGCATATAGTTTTTGTTTTGGATAGCCTACTGGCCATTTTGTGGGAAAGTGACTATTCTTTTGGCTTTCCGTTACTGGTGTTTCCATTAGGGTCTAGTTATTTCATGTTTGTGTTTCTTTTCTTTGGTGTTTCCGATGTCCACTGACCGTTCCAATGCGGTTCTACTGTCGCGGTTTATTTTTGTTAGTGTTTGTCTTTGAGTGTGTGTATTGCGTGTATGTTTTGTTTTGGTTGGCCAATTGGCTATTTTATGGGAAAGTAACTGTCCTTGTGGCTTTCCGATATTGATGCTTCAATAAGGGTCTTGATATTTAGGGTTTTTTGTTTCCTTCCCTTTGGTGTCTCTGGGAGCTGTGAGTTAATTGTATCGATACCAGATCGTTGCCTTCACTTCTATTGCTCGTGCCTGACACAGTTCTCCAAATCACTGTATAATTTACACGATATCTAAATTATCGAAAATAATCATGATTCATCTATAACGTAATCACATGTGAAATACAGCTATAAAGATTGTAATTTTGCAATAGTACACTCGATGAACCATCTTTATCGGATAAAATAGTAGTGAAGGCAATGATCAGGAATCAATACAATTAACCCACACCACCCATCAGAGATTTCAAAGGGAAAGAAACACAATACTTAAATAACTAGACCCTAATGGAAACATCAATTATAGCGGAAATACAAAAGGTCGGTTACTTTCCCACGAAATGGCCAATTGGCTATCTAGAACTGGGAGAAGAACCTCGTATATAAGTACCTGTGTTTTCGTTATAATCCCAAATTGTATGTTCACTTGTCACATGTTGTAATGATGTTATTGATATAGTATTAAAATATGACCAAACTAACTAAAACAAAAATATATAAGCGATACACACACTAAAAGACAAACCATAACAAAAATAAACTGCGACAGAAGAACCGCCTTGGAACGGTCAGTGACTGGAATTTCACTGGGGGAAGGTGGGCTTAAATCGATATTACGCGGCAACAATCCTTACCCTTGATTCCGTCGCGATTTAGAACATTATTTTTTTCAGTCCGCATGAAGGTTTCCTAACTCATCAGTGCGACATCTCCGAGAACACAAAAATCAAACATCGACGGTTAAGACTCGACAGCAACAAACCACTGAAATGCTGCATCAAAAATAAACCAACAAATAGACTCCGACCAGATACAGGGCATCAGCTACCAACCAGCATTACATAACTTTAAGATGGAACGGTCAAATCATCTGAGGCCTGACCCACCGGCGTGCAATTAAAGAGGACAGCAAAGTTATCAAACATGATTGGGTTAACTACCATGCATGCAGTATGTTGCATAATATTTATGTTGTAACAATCTTTTTATATCGAAGAATGATTTTTTCTCAATGGGTCCTGAAATAATTGCAAGTATATATTTTTTTCTGAATTTATATACTAAGTCAAAATAAAATTCGGGTCCCGATAGACCTTGTTGCAGAAGAGATTTAAGTCCAACATATATTTCACTCGTAGCTTGCCGATTTGTGCAAATAGTAATGACAAATTAAACAATGGAACAGCACAAGAGTCTTTGTAGTGTAGTTTATATTTTACGTTTGGTGTTTTGAGATCAACGTGAATATTCTGAGAAATCGGAAATAAATTATTGGTTAAGACTCATATTCTATACAGGTTTTTAATTATTTGGACCCCATTTTGATTTATATCAGTCTTTGAATCGACTGCCTATTCGAAACTCGCAAAATTGCAGTATGTTTCCTCTGACTTTCTTTGCCGGATCATTACAGGGTCACTGATGAGCTCTATTTCTAGATATTTAGATGATTCATTAAATATTGATAATACCTATTTTGATGGGTTGGTCAGTCAGATTTACCCCCTAGAACTTCAGTTAAATAAAGCAAATTCTTCTGATACCGAGGCCCCGTTTTTGGATTTACATCTATCTACTGTAGATGGATTTGTTTCGTACAAAATTTATGATAAACGCGATGACTTTGATTTTGAGATTGTAAATTTTCCTTTTTTGGATGGTGATGTTCCTCGTGCGCCATCCTATGGCGTTTATATTTCGCAATTAATTCGATTTGCTAGAGTGTGTAGTCATGTAACTGACTTCAACACTCGTAATAAAATATTAACGGCTAAACTCCTTAATCAGGGTTATCGGTACCATAAACTACGCAAAGCCTTTTCAAAATTTTATAGACGTCATTCTGATTTAATTTCAAAATTCAATATTGGACTTAAATCTCTTCTGCAACAAGGTCTATCGGAACCAGAATTTTATGGTGACTTAGTATATAAATTCAGAAAAATATATAACCGATATAAAAAGATTGGGTACAACATGGATATTATACGACAGACTGCATGCATAGTAGTTAACCCAATCACGGTTGGCAACTTTGCTTCCCTCTTTAATTGCACGCCGGTGGGTCAGGCCTCAGATTCTATGACGGCTCCAACGTAAAAGCTTATTGAGAATTAGAGAGATAATGTTGGTTGGTGCCTGATGCTCTGTCTCTGGTCGGGCTCATCGGAGTCTAACTGTTGGTTTTCTTTTGCTCCAGCATTTCAGTGGTTTCTTGCTGTCGAGTCCTCACCGTTGTCTCACCTCTGTGGTTTTTTGATTTTTGTGTTCACGGAGGTGTTGCACTGATGAGTTAGGAGGCCTTCATGCGGACTGAACAAATTATTTGTCTAAATCGCGACGGAAGTAAGGGCGAGGATTGTGGCCACGTAAAATCGATTTAAGCCCCCAGTGGAAATCTTCCACTGACCGTTCCAAGGCGGCTCTTCTGTGGTGATTTATTTATGTTGTTGTTTGTTACTTACTGTGTGTATCACTTGTGTCTTTTAATTTTGGATGGCCATATGGCCATTTTGTGGGAAAGTAACTGTCCTTATGGCCTTCCTTTGTTTAGGTTTCCATTATGGTCTGGTCGCTTAATGTTTGTATTTCTTTCCCTTCGGTGTCTTTTATGGGTGGAGTTAGTTAATTGTATCAGTTCCTTATCTTTGTTTTACTTCTACTTTATTAGCCGAAACTACGTAGTATGACCCATCTTCTTTCTTATGAATGTTTTCATTGCCCTTAAAGGAACTCATTTTTGATTTTTATTTGTGCATTAGATTGCAGATGAATATTACTGACAATTTGGAGAATCCCCGTTTTATGGTCGCAAATTATGTTTTACGGCTCCGCTTGCACATCGCCGCGAAAAGAGCACTCGACTGTAAATTCGAAAAGTTACCCCTCTAGTTCAAAACGAAAAAATGCCTATACAAATATATTGTAAATTTTACTGCTGGAAAAGGAAAATTTTAAGATTAAAACAAAATGTGATATTTTTCTTATTTCTGCTCAAAATAAAAATTGTGGGTACTCCTTAGAACCACCTCGATGAGGCGGCTCTAACGGGTACCAACAATCTATATTTTAGAGCAGAAATAAGAAAAAAAAGTTTATCCCAGTAAACCCCACTTTTACTTTATAGAATGGGTTTTTATGGGGTCAAAATTATGTAGGTGTGGTTTCGTGATGTGACAATTTTGAAATCCCTAAAGTATGGATTTAATATTCAAATTTGTCACAGTCTTGTTCTGACCGATTTTCATTGTCAGCATAACTGTTCGTACTATATAAATCACCGTTAGATCATGGCAAGAACATTTGTTCTTGAATCAACATTTGAGACCTGACAATAATTAGACGTACTGGCAGAAAATAATATATTGTTATTAATCAAATAATTTCGTATTGGCCAAGTTACAGGTCCGAGGTCTGCTGTATTGGCACGAGGCCGAAGGCCGAGGCCATTACAGCTGACCGTGGACCTGTAACTGGGCCAATACGAAATAACTTGATTAATGACAATTTTATTTATTGACACAATCAAAAACATGATTTATGATTTTTGAATATTGGTTGACCTTGTGTAATATAGGATAATCAATTAATAATCCCCGGTATGAATCAAGAGCTCAAGCAATCTCCGTGGGCCTCTTAACCCCTTAGTCCTTAAGATACCAAGCAAATTAAACGAATAAAGATACATCAGGAGCTGATCGAATCAGAACCCAAAGCCTATCCCGAACATCAAAGGGAAAGACGGACACACACAACTTAACAAACACTAAAATCACAGGCGACAAGCCGACTTAGCAGCTTATGTTAGTTAAGTTACCTTAACTGAAGTAAATACACTGCTCAAAACAATGAAAGGAGCAGTTAATGGCATATTGCCTCATAGTATAAAGATGTTTGATAATGATGCTGAAACAACGACTCAGAAAGATAAATGACTTTATCTGCAGTATGTTAATCGCAAACATTGGCAACCAGTTCACAAATCACGGCCTGTAAAGAAGAATTTGTATTAATGTTTGAGAAATCGCCATCTTTACGTCAGATTATTTCAAATGTCATAGGCATTCGCAAATGAGTCACTTTATCCTGTCGGTAATGTGTATGACCACCTCGAGCAGCACAACACTCATGGTATCGCCGAGGCTTGCTACGAACGAACTTTTGAACAGTTTGTAAAGGCAGTGTTTCGTATGACCACCTCAAGCAGCACAACGCTCATGGTATCACCGAGGATTGCTACGAACGAAATTTTGAACAGTTTGTAAAGGTAGTGTTTCCTACTCAAGGATGTTTGTGCGTTCTTGAATAGTCATGGGTTGATGAACGCCCTGTCAGATATGTCTGTAAAGCATGCCCCACACATGTTCTATTGGGTTTCTGTCAGGAGAAGGTGCCGGCCAGACGACTACTTCAATAGTATCACGATTAAGGTAATCCATGCACACTCTTGCAGTATGGGGCGCGTATTATCCTGCATCGGAATGAAATTATCACAGATTGCTCCATCGAAAGGCCTCACAATAGGATCTAGAATTCCATCTCGATACCGTAATGCAGTCTATGAACCTCCGTTTATCACGTACAAGTCCGTTCAGCCTTCATAAGAAATTCCACCCCATACCATTACTGACGCCCCTCAATAGCTGTCTGTTTCAACAATGTTGCAGTCCTCGTATCGTTCTCCGGGTCGTCTCCAGACTCGAACACGTCGATCACATGCACTCAGGTGAAAAGTAGAAGTAAAACAAAGATCAGGAATCGATACAATTAACTTACTACACCCATCAAAGACACCAAAGGGAAAGAAACACAAACATTAAGCGACCAGACCATAATGGAAACCTAAACAAAGGAAGGCCATAAGGACAGCTACTTTCCAACAAAATGGCCATATGGCCATCCAAAATAAAAAGACACAAGTGATACTCACAGTAAGTAACAAACAACACCATAAATAAAGCGCCACAGAAGAACCGCCTTGGAACGATCAGTGAAATGATTTCCACTGGGGGGCTTAAATCGATTTTACGTGGCCACAATCCTCGCCCTAACTTCCGTCGCGATTTAGACAAATAATTTGTTCAGTCCGCATGAAGCCTCCTAACTCATCAGTGCAACATCTCCGTGAACACAAAAATCAAAGAACCACAGAGGTGAGACAACGGTGAGGACTCGACAGCAAGGAACCACTGGAATGCTGGAGCAAAAGAAAACCAACAGTTAGACTCCGATGGGCCCGACAAGAGACAGAGCATCAGGCACCAACCAACATTACCTTGAATAAAATATGCTTTCATCCGTGAACAGAACTGTACGCCAGTCTTGCAATAGCCAGTTCTTGTGCAAACTCATATCGCTGTGCACAATGTGGCCTGGTGAGAACAGGCCCTCTTTCCGGAGGTCTGGCCCTTGGATCACCTTCATATAACACGTTACGCATTGTTAGATGGGATATCCTTTGACCAGTCGCATGCTGGAAATCGATTTTTAGCCTTCTGGCCGTTTACTGCCGATTTCGTAGCGCTAGATTTCGAAGATAGTGACATTCCTTGTGTGACGTTATGTGGTGTCAGCATTACCCTTCTCGTCTAGTAAACTCGCCCGTCTCCTGGTAGCGTCTCCATAACCTGGATACATCAAGGCGTTCAGCAACGAAACTTTGAGTGTAGCTACTTTCAAGCAAAGCGACAGCTTGAGAGACCTCAATTTCTTCAAAGAACCGCCTAACACCATATGAAGTCACTATGAAGCCCAAACTAACGCATAACCGAAGGATTGACATGTTTCTGAACCAAACTCAAATTCTAAACAGATCGCCCCATATCGAATTCCAGCCGTTTTATAGGGGTATCAATGCTGTAGCTCACATTCTTGCTTTTCGCGTGAACCTTGCATGAACATTGTTAAAAGATGTCACTTTAAAAAAGTGCCTTCTCTTGAGTTTGAAATTTCCAATCGGTGATGTTATACAGCTCTATGATGTTTGCTCTTTTAATTGTTTTGAGCAGTGTAATTTGGACACACACACGCGAATTGAAATGAAACTATTTAAAGTTGTAAAACAGCGAAAATAAAACAAATGAAATCGGAATATAATCGCCTTGGTACGGTTATTAACAGTTACCGGGGCGTTTAAACCGGCTTTTTAATGCCCATTCCTTAAACCTCATCTTCCGTCGCGGTTTTCCATAATTTGGCTGGCTAATCGACTCCCAAGGAGGTCTCTAAGCGAATAATTCCGTCATCCATCACGAAAACACGCCTATATAATGTTGACCCCCTTGAACCAAAGATTTATATAGTAAAACAGGGGTTCGAAGGGGTGAACCTTATCTTTCTTATTTCTGCTCCAAAATATAGATTGTGGGTATTTGTTAGAACCATCTCGATGAGGCGGTTCTAACGAGTACCCACAATCTATATTTAAAGCAGAAATAAGAAAAATCTTATAATCATATTTATGCTCTAAAATATAGATTGTGGGTATTCGTTAGAACCACCTCGATGATGCGGTTCTCACGAGTACCAACAATCTATATTTTAAGCAGAAATAAGAAAAATCGCACAATTTTTCATCCAAAAATTTTCGTTGTTTTCGGCGGTATCATGTACCATGTATTTGTTTTCGTAATGATGAGGACTCGACACTTTCAACGCATTTATTAAATCCTGTGTGTTGATGACATCTGTTTCGTATCTTTGCTAACCTTTCAAATACATATATTTCTATAACCTTTCAAATACATATATTTCTATTTTTATTTTATATACAGGCAATCAGGTCGGATCCTGCCGTGACTGCTCCTCGTACTAGAATATCAGCCTGGTGTGGGTCATAGGACATGATTTTACAGAAAACCGGGTTTTCTCACGTGAGTTTGTTTTTATCGGGACGTTTTGTACAATTTCTCCGTGTATTGGTAAGCTAAAATTATAATGTGTAAACCTTGATTGTTTTACTGTATCAGATAGACGCATAACGACTCACGTGTGTTATAATATTTTTTCATAAATTGTGGCTTTTCTAGGACACGTTTTCTCTTTGTCTTCGTTTTTCTCGTCCAGAGGTTATTCCAAGGAAAGATGTTTGTAAGTGTAAGCTAGCGTTGATAACAAAAACACATTTCTGTATCGTGATAACACTGCAATACGATACCAAGCATTTTAAATTTAACCTTTTTGATTGAACACGTTTTGTTTCACGTGTTTGTTATACATTTTCGAGCTTATATGGTGTGATGTTTTCTTCATTGTCGACTTATTTGTTTTATATTCTTGTAATTCTTATATTCTTTTTTTATATTCTTGGTATTTACATTAAAGTACCATTTGTGTTTGATTGTTTGGATTGCGTTATAACGTCCCCGTCAACACTCTTTTTGTCATTATTGAGACACTGCTTCCATTTTTTTTAAACTTTTACCCAACTTTCAGATGAAATGACATCTCAAAATAGAAGTGAAGGCAATGCTTAGGAATCGATACAATTAACCCAAAATTCCAATCACAGACACCAAAGGGAAGGAAACACAAACATGAAACAACCAGACCCTGATGGAAATATCAATGGCGGAAAGCCAAAAGTTACTCTCCCACAAAACGGTCAATTGGCTATCCAAAACAAAACATATAAGCGATACACACACTACAAGACAAACCATAACTAAAGTAAACATCGACAGAAGAACCCCATTGGAATGGTCTGTGAAACGAATTCCAATCGGGGGCTTAAATCGATTTTACGCGGCCGCTATCCTCTGTCAAATAATTTGTTCAGTCCGCATGAAGGCCTCCTAACTCATCAGTGCAACATCTTCATGAACACAAAACTCAAACAACCACAGAGATAAATAAAACAACGGTGAGGTCTCTACAACAAGAAGCCACTGAAACTCTGAAACAAAGGGAAACCAACAGTTAGACTCCGATGGGCCCGACCAGAGACAGGGCATCGGGCACCAACTAACATAATATAAACTTAAGGCCTATGAACTTCAGCCTTTAGCTGAAGAGAGAGCTATAGAAGATGAACATATTTGTCATTCAGCCACAAAGTTTGCTGTGTGTGTTACAGAAGGACAAGACAAGCTTCCTACGCTATATAGTTACCAAAACTTCATAAAAGACCTTACAAAGCACGGTCTGTTGCAAATTCTAGCTCTTGCACTACCACTAAACTTTCTAAATTATTAATTTCCTGTCTTACTGCTATTAAAACGCATGTGATTAAATATTGTGTTAAAGTCTTTGAAAGATCAGGAAGAAATCTGTTTTGGTCTATAAAAAAATCGAATGAGGTTTTAAATAAATTGACGTCCAGACGTTTTCGTGCTTCAAGTCTGTCTTCTTACGATTTTTCCACTCTTTACACTACACTTTCTCATAATCTTATAAAAGAAAAGCTTAATGATTTAACTGAATGGGCTTTTCACAGAGAAGATTCTCTCTATCTTGCATGTAATGTCAGAAATGCATTTTTCACTTCTAAAGAGCATTAGAATTTACACTTTGGTGATGTCAGAAAGTGTGTAATGCCCTCACCTTTCTACTTGACAATATTTATATTAAATTCGGTACTAAGTTATTTAGACAAATTTCGGGTATTCCGATGGGTACGAATTGCGCACCTCTTGTGGCTAATCTGTTCTTGTATTGTTATGAAAGAGACTTCATGTTGTCGCTTTCCATTGATAACTATTCTGAAATTATTGAAGCTTTTAGTTCTACTTCTAGACATTTAGATGATTTATTAAATATTGACAATACTTACTTTGATGGTTTGATCAGTCAGATTTATCCCCTAGAACTTCAGTTAAACGAGGCAAATTCCTCTGATACCGAGGCCCACTTTTTGGATTTACATTTATCTATTGTAGATGGATTTGTTTCTTCCAAAATTTATGATAAACGTGATGATTTTAATTTCGAGATTGTAAATTTTCCTTTTTTGGACGGTGATGTTCCTCGTGCGGCATCGTACAGGGTTTATATTTCGCAGTTAATTCGATTCGCTAGATTGTCTAGTCATGTATCCGACTTCAACACTCGTAAAAAATTATTAACCGCTAAACTTCTTAATCAGGGGCATCGGTATCATAAACTACGTAAAGCCTTTTCTAAGTTTTATAGACGTCATTCTGATTTGGTTTCAAAATTCAATGTTGGAGTTAAAACACTTCTGAAACATGGCCTATCGGAACCCGAATTCTATTGTGACTTATTATATAAATTTAGAAAAATACATGCCTGTAATGACTTTAGCACCTCATTTCGTAAAATCGTTCGTCGATATATAAAAAGTAGAAGTAAAACAAAGATCAGGAATTGATACAATTAACTTACTCCACCCATAAAAGACACCAAAGGAAAAGAAATACAAACATTAAGCGACCAGACCATAATGGAAACCTAAACAAAGGAAGGCCATAAGGACAGTTACTTTCCCACAAAATGGCCATATGGCCATCCAAAACCAAAAGACACAAGTGATACACACAGTAAGTAACAAACAACAACATAAATAAATCGCTACAGAAGAGCCGCCTTGGAACGGTCAGTGGAAGATTTCCGCTGGGGGGCTTAAATCGATTTTACGTGGCCACAATCCTCGCCCTTACTTCTGTCGCGATTTAGACAAATAATTTGTTCAGTCCGCATGAAGGCCTCCTAACTCCTAATAAAGATTGGGTACAACATAAATGTTATAAAACAGACTGCATGCATGGTGATTATCCCAATCACGGTTGGCAACTTTGCTTCCCTCTTTGATTGCACACCGGTTGGTCGGGCTTAAGATTAAATGACGGTTCCAGCGTAAAAGCATAAATGGAATTTTGTTTTATTTTGGTATTCTTTATGTTGGTTGGCGCCTGATGCTCCGTCTTTGGTCGGGCCCTTCGGAGTCTAACTGTTGATTTTCTTTTGCTCCAGCAATTCTGTTGTTGTATGCTGTCGAGTCCTCAACCTTGTTTCATCTCTGTATTTTTTTATTTGTATGTTCTCGGAGATGTTACACTGATGAGTTAGGAAGCCTTCATGCGGACTAAACAAAATTAGTGTATACCTCGACAGAGGTAAGGGCGAGGATTATGGCCATGAAAAATCGATTAAAGCCCCCCAGTGGAATTCTTTCCACTGACCGTTCCAAGGCGGTTTATTTTTGTTGTTGTTTGTTACTTACTGTGTGTATCAATTGTGTCTTTTTATTTTGGATGTCCATTTGGCCATTTTGTGGGAAAGTAACTGTCCTTATGGCCTTCCGTTGCTTAGGTTTCCATTATGGTCTGGTCGCTTTATGTTTGTGTTTCTTTCCCGTTGGTGTCTTTGATGGATGGAGTAAGTTAATTGTATCGATTCCTGATCTTTGTTTTACTTCTAATTCTCAGTAAGCCTTTACGCTGGAACCCTCATAGAATCTGATACCTGACCCACCGGCGTGCAAATAAAGAGGGAAGCAAGATTGTCAAGGTGACTGGGTTAGCTAACATGCATGCCGTCTGCCGTACGTGTATAACATTTATGTTGTACTCAATCTTTTATACCGAAGAATTATTTTAGGAAATGGTGTGCTATAGTTATTGCAAGTATTTATATACTAAGTCACCATACACATTGGATTCCGACATACCTTGCTTCAGAATAGATTTAAGTCCAACATTGAAATTTGAAATTAATTCGGAATGGCGTCTATAAAATTTTGAAAATGCCCTGCATAATTTTTGATACCGATAACCCTGAATAAGACGTTTAGCAGATAACAATTTATTACGGATGAATACTGCCACCCTTAAACCAATAGTACAGGTAAAGACCTGCTAAGCGGTTAACCAGTACTCAAGTGCGATCGGTTATAGCTCTTCATGGAAGCATTATGCAGCCCAATCTTTTTCACAACGCCTCGAAGGTCGAATGTCGGGCGCCATAGTGCCAATTTTGTGAAATATGATTTAAAATAGAAAAGAAGTGAAGTTAATTATCAGGAATCGATGCAATCAACCCACAGCTCCCATAAGAGTAATCAAAGGGGAGGAAACACAAACATGAAGCAACTAGATACTTTTGGAAACGTTAATAGCGGAAAGCCAAAAGGACAGTTACCTAGCAATAAAATGCCCAATTCGCTATCCAAAACAAAACAATGTAAGCGATACACACACACACAAAGACTAACCTCAACAGTGAAACGAATTCCACTTTGTTGGGGGAAGGAAACATCGCTATGGACTCGACAGTATAAAATAACTAATGCTGGAGCAGAAGAAAACCACTAGTTAGACTCCGGTAGACCAACCAGAGGCAGAGCATCAAGTTCCAGCCATCATTACCTGAAATTAAAATTTAAGCCAGCCCATACGATGGAACCATTATAGAATCTGAGGCCTGACCCGCCGGCGTGCAATTAAAGTGGTCGGAGCGTGTATCTTGCGTCACTGTGACTTCCAAATGATGTTGGATAAGAGTTAGACAACGCCTGCTGTCATTGCAGTAGGTAGGGGTAGAGGGGAAGCGTATTAATTTTCTGTCTCTACATTTTTTTTTCATTTTCCTCTTTCTCCCTTGTCCCTCACTTTCATCTCCTCTCCAACCTCTTCAATCCCTTTCTCCTTGTCTCTGCTAGACGACACACAAGGACTGGCGTGTCGTTAAACACACAATAATCACCCAATCAATCAATGGTAATATGCCCAGACTTCATGCCTAGTGAATAATCTAGATTTTAAATTAGACAACGAGGAAGTTAAAATGTACTTCCGTGAAGCTACTATGTGAAGAAGATCGAAAGTTCGTTTACCATGGCTGTGATGAACTTCCGTCTTGAGTCCCTAGGAGAGATTTCAAATAGCTCCAGAAAACAGGTTTTAATATACCGGATAATGTTCGTATTTAGTTATGTGAATGCATATTTTTATTCTCATTTAAATCGCCTTGCTGAGGCATTTCTAAACGTCATTTAAAACACGTGTTTTTTCTTTTCGAAAAGGCTGTGGCGCAGCTAATATCTACCGAGTTCGTAAAAGATCTAATATTCGACCAAGTCGCCGGTTACCATCACCTGAACAAGTCCGTGAAAGGAATACCCCTAAGCCCCAGTTTATAAAGAGAAAATTGCTAGTCAAAAACTTAAATGTGTATGCTTTAAAATGACATATTTCTCCCTTACGCTGATTCAAGAAGGGCAGTTGTCAGTTTCTGACGAAAGATTGTGCACTGTACTGGTTAACCGCTTACGTATAAGCCTGCCCAGGAAATGTGTATAGGTAAACTGACCTGCTCAAAAACAACCTAAATATTGTTGCATCGACGGTTAAACTCCAATACAAACAAATTTACAGTGAAATAACACATATCACACATTGCATACTTTAATAAATAGTTATAACATGATTTATGGTGCGAACAACATAATATCTTGTGCGCACAAGATAATATTTTTCATATCTTTTTCACACAACATAATATCTTATTTACACAACATAATATCTTGTTCGCTTAACATAGTATCTTGTTTGCACAACATATTATCTCTTGTTTGTACAACATATTATCTTGTTTCTTAGAAAAAAGAAACAATTTGTTGGACGAAAACAATTTTATGTTGTGAAAACAAGATATTATTTTGTGCGAACAAAATAATGTGCTGTGCGAACAAGATAATATGAAGTGCGCACAAGATATTAGCTTGTGCGCACAAGATTTTACGTTGTGCGGACAAGATATTACTAGGACGAGGAAAAAAACAGCCTAACTTATTTCTGGGTGAGATGGATCTCGTCTTTTTCAATGTAATTGCCCTCTGGAAAGATACATTTGGACCAACCTTGTTCCAGTGCCATCAGCCCCGAACTGAAGAAGCCAGCGTCCTTTCCGACCCATTCCCAAACTGCTGCCACGACTTCTCCGTTGGACCGAAAATGACGTCCACGTATATCTTTTTTTTTTAATTTAGGAATAAGAAATTTCACTAGAAGCTAAGTCCGGAGAAAGGGCGGGGTGTGGTATTAGCTCGTACCATTTCCGCTCAACAGCATCACTTGCAATTTGCCAGTGGGACTCTTGCATTGTCCTGTTGGAGCAGATTCCTATGGAGCGTTTACCGCGGCGTTTTTCACGGATCCCAGTTATCAGTTGGGCAAGCAAATTTGCGCTATACGCACCTGTTATTGCACATTTCTTTGCTAGAAAGTCCAAAGGTAATAACACCATGTGCGTCCCAAAATACAGTTGTCATCACCTTGCCAGCCGAAGGTTGCGTTTTGAACTTCTTTGGCCTCGGAGATCCCGGCCCTTCCAATAGGTGATTTTGAGTTTTATTATCTGGCCCATCATGATGGACCCAGGTCTAATCTACAGTCACCAGATGTGAAAGGAAAACATCTTCCTTTGACCTAAGCCACTTCAACTATGCGCTGCATAATGATGCTCTGGTGATTTTGGGACCCAATGGGCTGTTAGCTTGCGCATACCCAAGCGATCATGGAAAATTGTTGAAACGCTACCATGTGAAATACAATTGTCATCACCTTGCCAGCAGAGCAGGTATTATGTTATTCGAACAGGAAAATATGCTATGCAAACAAGATATTATGTTTTGCGGACAAGATTATAAGTTGTGCCAACAAGATATAAACTTATGCACACAAGATATTATGTTGTTCCCACAAGACAATATCTTATGCGCCTTGTGCAGACAACTTAAAAAATAAAACTAGCTTTCCGTACAATTCGATGATTTTTTTTTTTTTTTTTTTTTTTTTTTTTTTGCTTTGGTTTTACGGCATTTTCGATATAACAGATCGTTTATCGGAGATGGGAAAAATTAGATTCCCGGAGGTTAGGCAGCGGACCTTCCTTTGCAGAATTTGACGTCTCACACGTGACCCGAGGTGGGCTGGATCCACAGCGATGAGACGCCTAATCCCACTGGTCCATGGAAGACCGTTCTGTGAATGTTGTACGAAAGTACAAATGTAATTTGCGCGAAGATAAGGTTATGCTTTTCCGACGAAATGGGAACTGATGTCTACCTCTGTTACGATATATGTACAGGCTTTCGAGGTCTGAGGATTTCGTTAGTCTGGTTCTGTACATGGACATACGTTTCATTTGAAAACAAGGCCTGTTCTAGAGATATGACGTTATTCTACCACACGGGTCTGCTATCTAATGGTTGTGCTACTCTTTCATGCGCTACCACCGGTGGCCTGCAATTTTCGGGTCGACTGTTATAAGGACAAAACCTCTATTAGTGCTGGAGTCCACGTGACTATCACTGATTTGTAGGAAATTCATGTAACTTATAAAAAGAAAATAGCAGCATTACGTAATTGTTGTCGCAGAGAGGTCAGCTTGTTGCGTACATATAAAAGGGTACTCTGTAGAATCTGGGCTGAAATCATGGGTTGGGCTTGGTAAACATTGCAGGTTCAGAGCAGACACCGCAGAACGCGGCATCTTTTCAGGGTCTACCCGGTTTGCTTACAGTACAGGAATTTAAGTGTTAAACGAAGCAGTCTAAGTCCCCGTTCAGACATGTTTTCCATTACGAAAACACGCCTATATAGTTTTGACCCTCTTGAACCCCACTTGTCTCTAGTCCACCTTATTTCACTTATTTCTACTCTCAAATATAGATTGTTGGTACTCATTAGAATCGCCTCATTGATCTATATTTTGAGCAGAAATAAGAAAAATATCACAATTTTTCATCTTAATTTTTTTTTTCGGGAATAAAGGTTACAATGTATTTGTATAGGCGTGTTTTCGTAATGTTCCAATCTACACTAGGAGACAAGCGACCCACTAGTACTCTCAGTGCTTTGATCGACTATGGTTTCAAGGGCATTTGTTTCATTTGTCTTTGAGTCGAATCCTTCGTCGACAGCCTTGGAGACATATTAATTAGGTGTCTGTGTCTCTCGGCAGTTTGTCAGTTTCGAGCATTATGAACAACTAGAATAGAACAGGCGTCATTCCCTGTCTCCCAAGAGACGTCGGACTGTTGAGCCTGTGTTAAAATCTTTAAACCTCTCAAAGAATTGTTTTCACCTTTCACCTAGAAACTGCCATGGTACAGACAGAAAGTCTCAAGTAGTCACCGTACGAACTCGGTAACTTGATATACACGTGTGTATCAAAGTCAGTCAACTGTCAAAGAAAGCAGAGATATGGGTCTTAATTTTGTGCGACTACTTAAACTTATTGGATCATAAATATTTAACTAAGAAGTATATTCAGCGGAACATTTTATAGCCTTGAGTTACCCAATTTATCCTTTTGCACACCCATAAAATGTCAGGAATCATCTGCATTAACCATACACAATTATTAAAATATAACACCTTAGGCCTAAAAAATAGCGGTGTTTCCGCTAAGCTACCGAAAACGGGTATGGGTCGGTAGGTCGCAAATTTTTATTCGATGGAAAAAAGCTAAAAAAAAAAAAACAACAACATTAAAACGGATAACTTTTAACAATATTACCTGAAAACATTAAAATAGCGAGTTTAAAAGCATCAAGGAAGCAAAAAAGAAAACAAAAACAGGGTTGTAAGTTTAGATATTTTGACAGTTTCATGAATTTTTTATCAAAAGCGCAAGAAAATAGTAAGGTCGGTAGGTAAGAAAATCTTCTTATTTTATTCTGGTTGGCAATAAAAATTGCAGGGTCGGCAAAAAAACTCAGGGTCGGTCGGATTAGCGGAAACACAGCTATTTTAGGCCTTATTAATGCATCATGAAAACAGGCCTATATAAATTTTACCCCCTTGGACCCCAGTTTTATATAGTACAACTGGGGTTTACAGGGGTAAACCTTATTTTTCTTATTTCTGCTAAATAAGAAAAATATTACAATTTTTCATCTTAAAATTTTGGTTTCTTCGGCGGTAAAGTTTACAATGTATTTTATATGCGTGTTTTCGTACAGTTAATCAAATGGTGAATAACATTAATCTTTTAGCTTAGTATTAGAGGGGATATCCCAAAATGTATACAAATACTGTACATCCTGGTCCCGGGACTGCACGCTATATTTGTGGCTGGGCACAGATAGCAGAGACTGAATAGTAAGGTTTGATGTCCCACCTCAATCTAACTTACCATTACGAAAACACGCCTATACAAATACATTGTCCATTTTTCAGCCAAAAATTTGGAAATTTTAAGATGAAAAATTGTGATGTGTTGCTTATTTCTGCTGAAAACATTGATTGTGGGGATTCTATAGAACCGCCTCGACGAGGCGGTTCTATCGAGTACCCACAATCTATGCTTTTAAGCAGATATAAGGAAAATACTGTTTACCCCTGTAAACCCCAGTTTTACAATATAAAAGTGGGATTTAAGGGGGTCAAAATTATATAGGCGTGTTTTCGTGATGCGCCAAATGAATGTTGTTATGTTATTCAATGTTAACTCATTGAGGCGGTTCTTACGAGCACCCGCAATCTATTTTTGCGTTATTTATATGCAAAATATCACGGATTTTCGCCAGAAAAGTAGCCATTTTAGTGATGTGAAAACATGCATTGTGTCGCACGGGTGTGTCATCGTAATGCATTCTTTGTCTGCTCAGATCAGCCCAGAATGTCATTTATCCTGCTCATAAACTCAACATTTGTTGGCATTTTAAAATTTATGAGCAGGATAAAATTTCATGCTCCGGTGAGTTGAGCATGAAAAATGTTTTATAACCTCGGGGCCTGGCCTCGAGGTTATAAAACTTTTTTCATGCTCAACTCAGCTTAGCATGAAACTTGTGGTGCTCATAAAAATTAAAATACTAAGCAGTTGAGCGATTTTTCTATCTCAGGTAGCAGAGAATGTTATTTGTCCTGCTCACAAATTTTAAAATGCCAACAATTGTTGGCATTTTAAAATTTGAGAGCAGGACAAAAATTCATGCTCAAGTGAGTTGAGCATGAAAAAGGTTTTTAACCTCGGAGCCTGGTTAACAAGTCCGTGTAATGAAATCCCATGTAAACCCAATTTTTTGTAGAGAAAAGTGGAGTTTACAGGGCTATTATTGTTTTCCGGGTTTGCTCAAAAAGATATGTTGTAGGTACTCATTAGAACCGCCTTAGTGACGCGGATACAACGTGCAGTAAGAAGCTATATTTGGACTAGAAATTTGAATCAACTTAAATATGCTAGTTCTGCAGATAAGAGGGATGTCAATGTAGCACACTGATGTGTTATCGAAATAAAATCTTATTCCATAAATAGTCAGTTTTTTTGTATGTTGTCCGTTATGGCTCAGTGCTGAGATATGGAGCCATACGTTACGAAAATACGCCTATTCAAAAACAGTCAAATTCCTATATTAAGACCACCTTTGGGACTGTTCAAATGTGGCCTTTAAGGCCACATTTGAACAGTCCCAAAGATGGTCCCTGACCAGGGGACACTGTGTGCGGAAAACACAAAAACAGAATAACTGATGCCTTCTCAATACGTTTTTAAAGCAGAATTAGCCTTATTTTTAGGTGGTCTTAATAGCGAAATTTTACTGTACGTGTAAACTTTTCCGCTGAAAATGGAAATTTTCTGATGAAAATGGTGATATTTTTTCTTATTTCTGCTCAAAGTATAGATTGAGGGTAGACGTTAGAACAATCTAATTGAGCGGCGCTTTTAATGGGTAGCTACCCACAATCTATATTTTAGAGCATAAGAAAAATACGTTTACCGCTGTAGACCCGAGTTTTACTGTATAAAAGTAAATTCCACGGGGATCATACGAGTTTTTCTTTGCGATGCGAATCATGTCCTGGGTCGAGGGTCTGTACGGTGTAGTTTTAAAATGACTCATTGATGGGTGGCATCCTTGTATTTATAGTCTCCTATTGTAATTGTGAAGTCAGAGCTAGTGGAAATGGAAACCTGTGGAAGGGATCTGGAGTGGGCCCCTGTGTTTGGAATGGCAAACAGTGTAAAACAAATCGGACGCAAAAGAATGTAGCGCTTGACCAGGGTCTGCGTGTGTGTGAATTCGGGTTTAACGTCGCTTTCAACAATTGTCATATCACGACGGTGTCTGGTTGCGAGGGGGAGCTCAATGCTCACTTTTATAGTGCTGCCTCACTTAAGTATCATGTTCCAGACACATTACATGATACCACACCCAATCACATTATCCTGACACTGGGTCGACCAGTCCTAGCTCTACTCCGTATATCCGAGTGCCAAGCGAGGAGCAGCTGATACCATTCTTAACGACTTTGGTATGTCGCGGCCCTGGATCGAACCCGTGACCTCCCCTTCCCCAGAGCGGACACTCTACCAACTGAGCTATCGGGGCCGGTGACCAGGGTCTGCACTATTTGCAAAACATACAGAAATTTAAGGGTTCATTACGAAAACACGTCTATACAAATACATTGTAACCTTAATCATTCAAAAAATGAAAATTTTAAGATGAAAAAGTGTGATATTTTTCTTATTTCTGCGCAAAATATATATTGTGGGTACTCATTAGAACCGCCTCGATTTCTGCTCAAAAATATAGATTTGGGTTCTCATTAGAACCGCCTCATCGAGGCGGTTCTAACGCGTACCCACTATCTATATTTTAGAGCAGAAATAAGAAAAATAAGGTTTACCCCTGTAAACCCCAATTTTACTTCATAAAAGTGGGGTTCAAGGGGTCAAAATTATATAGTCGTATTTTCGTGATGTAAACGATAAAGTCTGCATGACTCTGATCAGGTCTATTTCAAGACTCAGAAAATATCGACTCACAAGCATTACGATAACATACCCATGCGTCAAAGTGCATTGTTTCACATCTCCGAAATGGCTACTTTTATGATAAAATCCTTGGCATTTTTCTTATGCTTACTGCAAACATAGGTAATGAGTGCTCGTTAGCACCGCCTCAATGAGGCGGTTCTAACGAGCACCCCAACCTATGTCTTGGAGCAGAAATAAGGAAAATAATGTATACCCCCGTAAACCCTAGTTTTCTCTATATAAATTGGGGTTTAGGGGGTGTTCATTTCACGGACTTGTTCACGTGATGAGTGCCTCAATGAGGCGGTTCTAGCTAGTACTCACAACCTATGTCTAGGAACAGAAATAAGAAAAATATCACTGATTTTCATCAGAAAAGTAGCCATTTTGGAGATGTGAAAAAATGCACTATGTCGCACGGATGTGTTACATTTATCGTAATGAGACATGCAGCGTTTGAAGTGTAGTTGTTGCACTTTCCCTCTGTGGCCTCCCTATATAAATATTTTATGGTAAATGGCGCTTTCTTCCAGACTAATTAGCCTGTCTTCTTAAAGGCAACAAAACCGCATGAGAACTACTTTGACCTCAGAAGTTCTTAACACAATAAAGTCTAAAACCTATGGTTTCCTATTAAACATTACAATAAAACAGCCAGCTCGGGCATCTCTAAAAAAAACTGAGCTACCCACCCCCGACCCATCCCCCCCCCCTACTTCTGCTCTTTCGCCATTACAAAAACACACCTATACAAATACATTGTAAGCTTTATCGCCGAAAAATGATGAAAATTTTGAGATGAAAAATTGTGATATTTTCTTATTTCTACTCAAAATATAGATTGTGGGTACTCGTTAGAACCGCCTCGAGGCGGTTCTAGCGAGTACCCACAATCTATATTTTAGAGCAGAAATCAGAAAAATAAGGTAAACCCCTGTAAACCCGTTTTACTACATAAAAGTGGGGTTCGAGGGGGGCAATATTATATAGGCTTGTTTTCGTGATGCAATGCCATCACGAAAACATCCATAATACGCGTACGATATTATTTTGACCGCTTTGAATCCATTTTCATATAGCAAAACTATGGTTTCAATGGTTTACATTTTTGTTCGTATTTCTATTCAAAAACATACATGTATATTGTGGGTACACGTTAGAACCGTCTCACCGAGGCGGTCTAACGAGTACCAACAATTTATGTATTTCAGCACAAAAATGAACAAAACATCAGACATTTTTATCTGAATTTTTTATTGGTAACTTTCAATATTTGAACAGACGTCTTTTTGTAATGATTACCAACATTTGTCTCGAACCAATCTATGGTATGGTCCGAAGGCTTTCAAGGCACTGAAATTCGACTGTAGCTTGAATTTGTATAAACATGAGAATCATTGTTTTTCATACTTCAGCTCCTAACATTGGTTAAGAAAACGTTCCGCTAGAGCTTAGGGATTTCTGAGGGTAGCGCTTTTACGACGTTGGATGTCACAATGGCTTAGCCAAGAACAACGAGCTCTCCAATTTATATAGAGAAACCTGGGGTTTACGGGGGTAAACATTATTTTCCTTATTTCTGCTCCTAGACATAGGTTGTGGGTACTCGTTAGAACCGCCTCAATGAGGCGGTTCTAACGAGTACCCACAACCTATGTTTTGAGTATAAATAAGAAAAATATCACACATTTTCTTCAGAAAATTGACCCTTTTTGGGGATGTAAAAATGCACAGTGACGCACGGGTGTGTTATCGTAATGAATCATTTTGGATACGCTGCTTCCAATTTCATGGAAGATGACATAACATGTCAGGCCCTGAAGCCAAATAGTGTTTAAATACTGGGACAGTCCGACTCGCACCACTTTGCCTGGTCAAGCTTTGGCCCTCTAAGCGGTTTACCAGTACTCATGTGCGGGAGGTGTTAGCTCTGCGTGGAAGTACCATACAACCCAATATATCTCTCCAAGCACCAATGGGCACAGAACCTTCATTTGCTATTTGATATCGTGTGTCCCCGCGTTTGTTGATCAACTTAACACTTTCGATGAAGTGAGAAACTAGAGGACCATGATGGTCCTAATTCGCTCACCTGAGTTAAGATTTGTACATGTGTGTCTCAGGGTGGGGCAATGTTTGGCCCCAACTCTATAATTTGAAAAATCTTGGTAGACCCCGGCGCTGGGGTATATTTAGCCCCAGGGCTATATTTGAATAATCTAAGTAGAGGTTCACTGGGTGAAGCTTCAAACCACATATCAAAGACCTGGGCCTTCTGATATCAGACAAGAAGATTGTTTAAGGTTTTCCGTATACAAGGGTTTAGGAAGAGTTCGCATTTGAAGCAAATTTACCATGTTTTTCTATTTTTAGCTCTGGCGGCCATATTGTTCATCGGAGCCAGACCATTTTAGCTATTTTGGTAGAGAGTCATCTAAGCAACATTCCTATGAAGTTTGAATGTAATTGGCTCAAGGGTACAGGAGGAGTTGTCGTTTGAAGATTTTTTTCTATTTTTAGCCCTGGTGGCCATCTATTTTATCAGAGTGGAATGATTTTACCTATTTTGGTAGGGAGTCACCAGAGAAACATTTCTGTGAAGTTTGAAGCAAATTTGCAATGTTTTTCTTTTTTTAGCTCAGGTGGCCATTATGTTCATCAGAACGGGATCATTTTAGCTAATATGGTAGAGAGTTAATGACATAATATTCCTGTGAAGTTTGAATCAAATTGGCCCAAGGGGTAAGGAGGAATTGTCGTTTGAAGATTTTTTCTATTTTTTAGCTCTGGCGGCCATCTTGTTAGTCAGAGCGGAACAATTTAGCTATTTTGGTAGGGAGTCAATGACATAATATTCCTGTGAAGTTTGAATCAAATTGGCCCAAGGGTTAAGGAGGAGTTGTCGTTTGAAGATTTTTTCTATTTTCAGCTCTGGCGGCCATCTTGTTCGCGGCGTTGAACGATTTCAGCTATTTTAGTAGGTAGTCACCTAACTAACATTCCTGTGAAGTTTGAATCAAATTGGCCCAAGGGTTAAGGAGGAGTTGTCGTTTGAAGATTTTTTCTATTTTCAGCTCTGGCGGCCATCTTGTTCGCGGCGTTGAACGATTTCAGCTATTTTGGTAGGTAGTCACCTACATGTAACTAACATTCCTGTGAAGTTTGAATCAAATTGGCCCATGGGTTGAGGAGGTCTTCGCGTTTTGACATAAATTTACAAAGTTTTTCTGTTTTTAGCTATGCGGCCATTTTGCTCATCAGAGCGAAAACATTTTAGCTATTTTGGTAGTGGGTCATCTAAGCAACATTCCTATGAAGTTTGAATAAAATTTGCCCAAGGGTAAAGGAGGAGTAGTCGTTTGAAGAATTTTTCTTTTTTTAGCTCTGGTGGCCATCTTGTTAGTCAGAGCGGAATGATTTTAGCTATTTCTTGAGGGAGTCACCTACATAACATTCCTGTGAAGTTTGAATCAAATTGGCCCAAGGGTTAAGGAGGAGTTCATGTTTGAAGCAAATTTACGATGTTTTTTCTATTTTAGCTATGGTGGCCATTTTGCTCATCAGAGCAGAAACTTTTCAGCTATTTTGGTAGATGGTCACCTTAGCAACATTCCTATGAAGTTTGAATAAAATTGGCCAAAGGGTACAGGAGGAGTTGTCGTTTTAAGATTTTTTCTATTTTTAGCTCTGGTGACCATCTTGTTTGTTAGAGCACAACGATTTTAGTTATTGTGGTTGGGAGTCATTTGGGCAACATTCCTGTGAAGTTTGAATCAATTTGGCCCAAGGGTTGAGGAGGAGTTTGTGTTTGAAGCAAATTTACGATGTTTTTCTATTTTTAGCTATGGCGGCCATTTTGCTCATCAGAGCAATACCGTTTTAGCTATTTTAGTAAAGGGTCACCTAAGCAACATTCCTATGAAGTTTGAAATAATTTGGCCTATTGGTACAGGAGAAGTTGTCGTTTAAAGAATATTCTATTTTTAGCTCTGGCGGCCATTTTGTTCACCGGAGCGGAAACATTTTAGCTATTTTGGTAGAGGGTCGCCTAAGCAACATTCCTATAAAGTTTGAATGAAATTGGCCTTAAGGTACAGGAGAAGTTGTCGTTTCAAGATTTTTCTATTTTTAGCTCTGGCGGCCATCTTGTTCAGCGGAGCGGAACAATTTTAGCTATTTTTGTAGAGGGTCACCTCAGCAATATTCCTATGAAGTTTTATTGAAATTGACTCAAGGGTTAAGGAGGAGTTAGCATTTAAAGCAAATTGTTGACGCCGCACGACACACGACGCACGACGGACGACGGACATTGACCGATCACAATAGCTCACCATGAGCACTTCGTGCTCAGGTGAGCTAATAAAACTTTACATCATGCCATAAATTTGGATTACCGTTTCTCTGACCGGCCCCGATAGCTCAGTTTGTAGAGTGTCCGCTCCGGGGAACGGGAGGTCTCGGGTTCGATCCCGGGCCGCGACATACCAAAGTCGTTAAAAATGGTACTAGCTGCTCCTCGCTTGGCACTCAGATTTACGGGGTAGAGCTAGGACTGGTCGATCCAGTGTCAGGATAATGTGACTGGGTGTGGTATCATGTAATGTGTCTGGGACATGATACTTCAGTGAGGCAGCACTATAAACGTGAGCATTGAGCTCCCTGTCGCAACCAGACACCGTCGTGATATGACTGAAAAATTGTTGAAAGCGACGTTAAACCCGAATTCACACACACACACACACACACACACACACACACACACACACACACACACACACACACACACACACACACACACACACACACACACACACACACACACACACACACACCGTTTCTCTGAACAAAGTCATTTAAATGTGTTTCGATGGGCATCCGTGTAGATGAGGTATATGCATGTAGTCAGCACACACTGGGCCGTTCCTAAGTAACGTTTTTATTCATAAACTTTTGTTACTATATATGTTATTATCTTATGTGTATAAAGTTACCTTTTCTTATATTCATATATATCAGCTACATCACGTTTTAAGTAAATATTACATGACGAGACAATATCACCCTAACTCCGCGTATGTTGAGGTTATGAGCCTGGAAAAGGAGGTTGTGGACCCAGCTTTTAGCCATGTATGAGACAATAGTCACATTTGATTGGATATAATTATGAAACTGATGAGAAATACTTAGCTGTTATTTTTTTTCTTGCAGGGTATTATATGTGCATTAAACACATAAAGAAAACAAAGTGAACTGTCTCCTGAATTTTCTGTTGTGATAATAATTGTACATGTGGTATCTCTGAATTTCCAAGACTGAATTTTCACTTTGAGGCAGGGTTACCTCCCTTAGACAGTTAGAATGCTTGAAATTGCCACATGACACCCTTGTTTTTTTGTATAATTTTGTAGTTGGCAGTTTGTTTACCATGTTTTGGGGTAAGAAAATCAATTTGAAATGCAGATTTATCAGGTACAGGGTCAAATATTAACATGTAAGCTTATGGAAATGTAAATAGAAGACCATAACCTAAACCGAAAGTAGAAAATCATCACCTCTGTCCTGTTTTTGGTCATTACATAATATTTTCACAAATTTGAAGGTTCTATGTAATTCTGTGTCATAAACTGGATCTTCCTGACATGTATTTTGCTACAAAAACTTTAAAATTTGTAACTTTAGTGCTAATTTAGGTCTAACTGGGCCATTTGATCAACTTTGTGCTTCTGATCCATATAAATGGAGGGGGGGGGGGGGGGTAGGGGTTGCTTTGCTCTAAAGCCATGTTAATCAGTGTTGTCATTTGTCTGTTTGGAAAGGAGTCTTGCAATAGGTGTATGAACATAACATAAGTAAAAGAATCTACTCCATCTGGAATATATGGCATCAGGCTTGGTCCAAAGCAAAATTTCAAAAATTATTTCTCCGAACAGCCCGCTGCAATATCGCGACAAGTTTTCTCATCTGTTATAAGTTCTAATTGGTTAGATTCATGTTACTGGATCTGAACAGATATTTTCAGATGTTTCTTATGGCATTAAGGCATTTATGACCATTTTCATCAATGTTTTGTCTTCAAAATATCCTCAAAATGCCTTTTTTTACTTAAAGTAGGGGGTATAGGTGTAGAAACAACCATAACTTCTACATAGGTGTGCTATTTAGGCATAATTTAGTGCATTATAGGACTGAAGTATTCCAAAGACACATGAGAAGAACCACTGATGCAAGCCAGTCTCTGGGTTCTAGTCCAGAAAGAGGTAAACTTTGCGCTTTTTCACAAAATATGGTTTGTTTGGCTTTCATCGTAAAATCTGAAGGCGATAACTTTTTTGCAAACTTGAAAGATTCTTTGTCACTGAACATTTAGTATGCATGACTACATTATTATATATGATCTAAATTTCTATTTGGCAATTCTTTTGATGGATTATAAGGAAAATAAGGTTTGGTTTAAGGTTATGAGCCTGGAAAAGGAGGTTGTGGACCCAGCTTTTAGCCATGTATGAGACAATAGTCACATTTGATTGGATATAATTATGAAACTGATGAGAAATACTTAGCTGTTATTTTTTTTCTTGCAGGGTATTATATGTGCATTAAACACATAAAGAAAACAAAGTGAACTGTCTCCTGAATTTTCTGTTGTGATAATAATTGTACATGTGGTATCTCTGAATTTCCAAGACTGAATTTTCACTTTGAGGCAGGGTTACCTCCCTTAGACAGTTAGAATGCTTGAAATTGCCACATGACACCCTTGTTTTTTTGTATAATTTTGTAGTTGGCAGTTTGTTTACCATGTTTTGGGGTAAGAAAATCAATTTGAAATGCAGATTTATCAGGTACAGGGTCAAATATTAACATGTAAGCTTATGGAAATGTAAATAGAAGACCATAACCTTGACGCTTTAACATCAGTTCTCTCACACGTGTTTCAGCAAGTGTGAAATTATAACAAAGAAAACAATTATATTTCTATTTTTGTCGCGCCTGCTTTTAGCATGGCGCGATATAGGCGCACGGTTTTCCGTCCGTTCGTTCTTCCGTTCGTCCGTCCGTTCGTCAAGGCGTAAACATTTGCGAACACCCTAGCGTTCACCCTAATGGTCAAGTTTACCACAGGCGCGACATAGCCTTCGGCGGAATTCTTGTTCTTTCAAAGCAGTGGCTGTTAGAGTAAACGCTAAACAACAACTGTTTTGAAATGCTGGATATTGGTATCGGTGGTTATATCTGGAAGGAGCACGTGCGGCGCATGATTTCACCCAAGATGATCGAATGAATGAGTTGGCGGTATGACTGCATAATGACAAATTGCTACGCTATTCTTCTGATGCCATAATTTTACAAACTGGAATAGTCTTATGGTAGCTACATTGTTTTCGCATAGTCTGGTATATTATATTTTGCAAACCCTTCTCTGTTCGGGTTGTGTTATAACCGCCTCAGTATGAGGGCAATACATATAAATTTGTATACTAGAATTTACTTCACTTGACTCGGTTTACTTTGTTTTTAAGCCTGGTTTGTAATTTCAACTTCCAATGGTGTATCATTATCAGGCTATCACCGTTTCTTGCATTAATTACTACCGCAGTGTATTTATCTTTTTTTTTTTGTTGTTGTTGTTGTTTTCGTTTTTCGCCGACCTATGCAGCGCCAGCGCCTGACTGGTAATGGGAGATCAATACATGCCGAGTTGGAAACAAAAGAAAGAGAAATGAAAATTTTCTACGGTCATAATTCTGCCTTTCTCTGATTCTAAGACAGCAGTTGCCAGTCGCTGGTGAAAGCAGTTAGTTAGTCTCTTGCGAATAAAAAGTAAAAGAGAAAGCAAAGATCAGAAACCGATATAAGTACCATCACGAAAACACACCTATATAATTCTGATCCCCTTGAACCCCACTTTGATATAGTAAAATAGAAGTAAAAGCAATGATCACGTAACTGTTCTATTATCCCACACGTCCAGTCGGAGACACCAAAGGGAAAGAAACACAACCCTAGACCCTAATGGAAAGGTCGATAGCGGAAAGTCAAAAGGGCAGTCGCTTTCCCACAAAATGGCCAACTGGCTATCCCAAACAAAAAGACATATTATTTATGTTGTACCCAAACCCATGAATCCCAGTTTTCTCTATATAAAGGGGGTTTACAGGGTGTTCATTTCATGGACTTGTAAACGTGAGTTTAACCCATGGTATAGAAGTGAACTGTATGTTAGATAAGACCATTTGTCATATAAGGGGTATCAGGCCTATTAGTTCCGTTTTAATTCTACTTCTGACGGAAAATTCAGTAAGCAAATAGTGCAAGTCCTGATCTGGGCATGCACTGTTTTCTGAGGTACTCCTTTAAGGGTTACACATGCTCAGTTGGTTGTGTGAACTTGATATCGAATGTAGATTTATTAACATCTGAGCCGAAGCAAAGCAGTTCTTACGGTAGTATTTAAATGTATGTCCAGTGGAAACTGGTATCTAACTGCGCATATGTGCAGTCTGATGTAGGTATTTAATGTATGCTCTATTGATATGTAAGGACCCAGAACAAATTAATGCAACGGAACGGTCAATGAATCGAATTCCACTGGGCGGCTTAAATCGATTTTACGCGGCCGCAATCCTCGCCCTTACTTCCGTCGCGATTTAGACAAATAATTTGTTCAGTCCGCACAAAAATCAAACAACCACAGAGTTGAAACAATGGTGACGACTCGACAGCAAGAAACCACTGAAATGCTGGAGAAAAAGAAGACCAACAGTTAGACTATGTTGGGCCCGACCAGAGACAGAGCATCAGGCACCAACAAGCATTACATAAAATTAAAATTCTCTCTAATTCTCAGTAAACCTTTACGCTGGAACCGTCATAGAATCTAAGGCATGACCCACCGGCGTGCATTTAAAGAGGACCGGCCTCGTTAGCTCAGTCAGATGTTCGCCTGTCTGGTGATCAGGAGGAAGCGGGTTTGACACCTGTTGGGCTCGCCAACATTCTTTCGTGGAGATCGATCATGTAATCTTTTCTACGGCCATTCTCTCCCTTCCGGTGATTCAAGAAGGGTAGTTGTCAGTTTCTTGCGAAAGAATGTGCACTGTACTGGCTAACCGCCGACGTATAAGCCAGCCCCGGAAAAGTGTGAATAGAAAAAACTGACCGGCTTAAAATGACCTAAATAGTGTTGACTGGGCCGTTAAACTCCAATACAAATAAACCAAAGAAAGCAATTAAAGGGGGAAGCAAAGTTGTCAAACCATGATTGGGTTAACAACATGCATGCAGTCTCCACCATTTCCGGGGCTAGAATTTTTAGATTAAACTGTTCGATATACGAGTATTTTTCTTATTTCTAACCGTAGTATAGATTGTTGATGGACGTAAGAACTGAGGTTCCAACGAATACCCACAATCTAGGTTTTTGACCAAATTAAGGAAAATATTGAGAACCGTTGAAAACCCTCTTTTATCTATATAAAGTGGGGTTTAGGGAGGTCTTTATTACATAGACCTGTTAACTTCATGGTAAAACACTGACCGCCCTGTGCATATTTACATCTGCGTTCGCTGCGCGCATTAAGATATCGCATCCGTGCGACATAGATCATTATTTTATATCTCATAAGGATAACTCATCCGTGCGACATAGTGCATTTTTCAAATCTCCAAAATGGCTACTTTTCTGATGAAAATCTGTGATATGTTTGTTTTTCTTACTTCAGGCATAGGTTATGAGTGCTCGTTAGAACCGCCTCATTGAGGCGGTTCTAACGCGCACCCACAACCTATGTCTTGGAGCAGAAATACGAAAAATAATGTGTACCCCCGTAAACCCCAGTTTTCACTATATTTCACAGACTTGTTCACGTGATGTTCAAAATGGCTAATTTTCTGATGAAAATCCTTGACATTCTTCTTATCTGTACTGCAAACATAGGTTGTAGGTGCTCGTGAGAACCGCCTCTTCACGGCCCAGTTCTAACGAGTACGCATAACCAATGTCTTGGAGCAGAAATAAGGAATCTAATGTATACCCCGCAAACCCCAGTTTTCTCTTTATACAATGGGGTTTAGAGGGTGTTCATTTCACATGATGGCACATACTGGACGACCCTTTTTGCTTGGGTCGATGCATGTGAAATGCAATATCAAGCGAGTACAAACCAGCGTCTTGATATACTTATATATCAACTTATGTTAAATCCGTTGAGTCCACAAGAATAGAAGTGAAGGCAATGGTCAGGAATCGATATAAGTAACCCACACCTCCCATGAGAGACACCAAAGGGAAAGAGTGAGTGAGTGCGTTTACGTCTCATCAACAGCTAAGATCAAACGGAGACGGGACATTGGTTTAAAGACTCATCCGAAAGTCTGGAGAAGCCCGGGATCGATCCTGCTACCCCTGGTTTACAAGCGAAAGAGAAAAAAAAACACAAACATGAAATAACTAGACGCCAATGAAAACAACAATAGCGGAAACCAAAATGACAGTTACTTTCCCACAAAATGGCCAATATGCTATCCAAAACAAAAACCGATACACACACTCAAAGACAAACCACTACAAAAACTAGACAAAAGTGCCCAGGGGGGCACGTATACCCCCGGCCAGTGCCATCACCTCAGCTGAAAACAGCAATATCAAAAGCTTCTTTGCATATACAGGCCATATTCCATAGAATGGCCATTTTCAAGATTCAAAGGGCAATAACTCTGAAAGTAGAAAAGCAAGAGTTACGGTTCATGTGTTCTGCACGTCGTCTCGTGGTGTTTAACATTTATGTGAAGTTTCATGAAAATATATCAAGCGGTTGAAAAGTTATGGAGCGGACACGAAAATGCAAGTTAAAACATACAAAGGGCAATAACTCTGAAAGTAGAAAAGCAAGAGCTACGGTTCATGTGTTCTGCACGTCGTCTTATGGTGTTTAACAAATATGTGAAGTTTCACGAAAATATATCAAGC
This sequence comes from Lucinisca nassula, assembly GCA_963580285.1. Taxonomy (NCBI): domain Eukaryota; kingdom Metazoa; phylum Mollusca; class Bivalvia; order Lucinida; family Lucinidae; genus Lucinisca; species Lucinisca nassula. Next base: position 119,371,842 of record OY757017.1, read on the forward strand.
GGTTGAAAAGTTATGGAGCGGAAACGAAAATGCAAGTTAAAACATACAAACGGCAATAACTCTGACAGTAGAAAAGCAAGATTTACGATTCATGTGTTCCGCACGTCGACTCATGGCGTTTAACATTTATGTGAAGTTTCATGTAAATTTATCAAGCGGTTGAAAAGTTATGGAGCGGACACGAAAATGCAAGTTAAAACATACAAAAGGCAATAACTCTGAAAGTAGAAAAGCAAGAGTTACGGTTCATGTGTTCTGCACGTCGTCTCATGGTGTTTAACAAATATGTGAAGTTTCACGAAAATATATCAAGCGGTTGAAAAGTTATGGAGCGGAAACGAAAATGCAAGTTAAAACATACAAACGGCAATAACTCTGACAGTAGAAAAGCAAGATTTACGATTCATGTGTTCCGCACGTCGACTCATGGCGTTTAACATTTATGTGAAGTTTCATGTAAATTTATCAAGCGGTTGAAAAGTTATGGAGCGGACACGAAAATGCAAGTTAAAACATACAAAGGTCAATAACTCTGAAAGTAGAAAAGCAAGAGTTACGGTTCATGTGTTCTGCACGTCGTCTCATGGTGTTTAACATTTATGTCAAGTTTCATGAAATATGTCAAGCGGTTCAAAAGTTATGGAGCGGACACGAAAATGTTAACACACACACACACACACACACACACACACACACACACACACACACACACACACACACACAGAGAAAATACGAAAACTATATACCCCCATGGCATACTGCGTACTGCCGGGGGTATAATAAACCGTGACAGGAGGATCGTCTTGGAACGTTCAGTGAAAAGAATTTCACTGGGGGTGGGGCTTGAATCGATTTTTAAGCGGTCGCACTTCCTCGCGATTTAAATATTTCCGAGAACACAAAAATCACTACCGAGTTGAAACAACGATGAGGACTCGACAGCAAGAAAGCACTAAAATGCTGGAGCCATCCAAGAAGCCTTGAGCCCACAGCCTTGTATGTGTTACATTGAACCCGGATGACTTGGAGTCTAACTGGTGGTTTTCTTTTCCTCCAGCATTCTTGCTGTCGAGTCCTCACCGTTGTCTCACTTCTGTGGTTCTTTGATTATTTGTGTTCACGGAGATGTTGCACTGATGAGTTAGGAGGTCTTCATGCGGACTGAACAAAGTATTTGTATAAATCGCGACGGAAGTAAGGGCGAGGATTGTGGCCACGTAAAATCGATTGAAGCCCCCCAGGGAAAATATTTCCATGGCCTGACCGTTCCAAGGCGGTTCTTCTGTGGCGATTTATTTATGTTGTTGTGTGTTATTAAAATGTGTGTATCACTTGTGTCTTTTTATTTTGGATGGCCATATGGCCATTTTGTGGGAAAGTAACTGTCCTTATGGCCTTCCTTTGTTTAGGTTTCCATTATGGTCTGGTCGCTTAATGTTTGTGTTTCTTTCCCTTTGGTGTCTTTGATGGGAGGAGTAAGTTCATTGTATCGATTCCTGATCTTTGTTTTACTTCTACTTTGATTTACACTTTTGTTAAATAGGGTATTCCAAAGGCAGGCGCTAACAACAGCTCCGGCCTGTCACATTACGATAACTCACCCGTGCGGCATAGCGCATTTTTCACATCACCAAAATGGCTAATTTTCTGATGAAAATCCTTCATTTTTTATGTATGTTCAAAACATAGGTTGAGGGTGCTCGTTAGAACCGCCTCAGTGAGGCGGTTCTAACGAGTACCCACAACCTATGTCTTGGAGCAGAAATAAGAAAAATAATGAATACCCCCGTAAACCCCAGTTTTAGCTATATAAAGTAGGGTTTAGGTAGGTCTTCATTTCACGGACTTGTTCACGTGATGGATCTTATCTGCGCCTACTATTTTCAGATTTAAGTAGACAGTCAGCACCAGTGGGTTTGAGGAGGAAGAAAAGTAGATACCTTCGCGTATAGCGATAATATGAAGCATTTTTCGAGTCAAGCGACATCACATCCGCATGGCGGTATCTACGTTACATTTGATGCATCATAAAATTGTACGTAAAAAGTTACATTGAAAACGAGGGAAATGATAAACTCAAATATAGAATGTCACATTTCGTTCATTTCATGGTTTTAACAAATTTCTACCATCAGTCTATGTTTGATAAGAATAAATAATGAAGATCTTTGAAATCCGTTTCATATAAAATTTCGTTTTCAGAACAAAAAATATACACGGATACTACAAAGGTATGAATATGTGTCCGTGACTTAATACTAGCGTATTGTAATTGATTGCAGTTAGTGCCCAGTTAATTCATGGGAAAAATTAAATCGTATATTGTGCATGAACCTATAGAAACGCCTTCTTTGAGATTAACAGGACTTATTCTATCTATTTACCGGGTAAGTTATTAAGCCATGGCATTCAGGATCGATAAGATACAATCTAGCATTTTGCAGTACGAATCCGCTCAGCTATTGTTTCCGGTAATATGACCTTTGGGAATCCGAGGCATTTCCCCGAGTTTTTTTAGCTCAAATATATCAATTACCTATAAATGGATATAATTTCATTCCGTATCTGTGGAGGAGTCATGTGTCTGTTGGTAAACAGAAAATCAACTCGGATTCCGCTATGGTTACGCGCTTGCAATGACCACACCTTTAAACCGTCCGTAGTAACGGCCTTAAGATGTCATACAATAGTGATTGACGCAACATTTCTAATCGGACTAGGCTTGGCATTACGCACTAGTTTGGACATTGATACGGAACCCGGGAAGGGACATGGATTTTTTTTTATTATGTTGTGCGAACAAGATAATATCTTAGCGGACAAGATATTATCTTGTTCGGACGGCATATTATCTTGTGCGGACAAGATATTATCTTGTGCGGACAACATATTATCTTGTTCGCACAAGATATTATCTTGTGCCGACAAGATAATATCTTGTGCGCACAAGATATTAAGTTGTGCGAACATGATATTATCTTGTCAGCACAGGATAATATCTTTTCCACACAACATAGATCTTGTACGGACAAGATAATATCTTGTGTGCACAAGATATTATCTTGTCTGCACAATATATTATCTTGTTCGCACAACTTAATATCTTGTGGGCACAAGATATCTTGTCTGTGCAAACAAGATAATATCTTGTGCAAACAAGATAATATCTTGTCCGCACAAGATAATATCTTGTTCGCACAACTTCCCAAGATCTATGTTGTGCAAACAAGATCATATGTTGTGCGAACTAGATACTATCTTGTGCGCACAGGATAATATATTATCCGCACAAGATAATATCTTGTCCGCACAACATATTATCTTGTGCGCACAAGATATCTTGTTCGCACAACTTAATATCTTGTTCGCACAACATATTAAAAAAAAACATGTCCCTTCCCGGGTTCCGTACAATGACTATCTATATTCTTACTTTGGCTTTACTGATATTTTACAAGAACAGTGTACTCTGAAGAGTCATCCGTACCTAGATCAGAGCACTTGACTGTACGCGAGACTCAGTTTCTCACATATATTTATTAAGTTGTTTTGCTTGATCATTCTTACTTAGGCATGCGGAGAATATATTAAAATAGAATATTGCAGAACATGAACAGATAGAACAGAAAATGCTTCAAATCCTACTCATTACAGCACGTGAACAAGTCCGTGAAATGAACACCCCTTTAAACCCCATTTTAACGAGCACCCACAACCTATGTTTGCAGTAAATTAAGAAAACTACTGCGGATTTTCATCTGAAAAAAAATCCATTTTAGAGATGTGAAAAAATGCACTATGTCGCACGGGTGTGTTATCGTGATGAGAGGGTGTGTGTGTGTGTGTGAGAGAGAGAGAGAGAGAGAGAGAGAGAAACAGAAACCAGAAGAGAGCAAACCATTTATACTTGTTTACTCTTTTCTGTTCTATTGTATTCAACTTCTGTTCTGCTATTGTAGTTATCTCTCTCCCTTTAGTGGTTAGCCGCGGAGTTACCCGACGTTGTTTATTTCGTGACGATTGAATAAATGGCCGCAATCGTGTTAATTGTTTTCAAATTATTCTGTTTAACTGAAAAAGGTCATTGACCGAAATATCTTTTTAGAGAGTGAACTTTATATAACTATATCCAAACGTGTGTAATGACACAGTTCAAATAACCAAGTGAATGCTTCATTCCTACCAAAATTGTCAATCACCCTTTACTTATTATAACGGCCCCCGCCCATCGGGGCTTGAAGCAATAGATGGGCTGCGCGATGCTTCAACGCAGAGCTGAAACCGATCGCACACGAGTACTGGTAAACTGCTTTGTGGATCTAAGCCTGCCCAGGCAAAGCGGTCCGAGTCAGCACGTCCATGCTTATAAACCCTATTGGTTTCACTGGGCGACAGGGCTTGGGATGCTATTTCATTTTAATGCCGGGTAAAAGTCCAACAAAATTGGAAGCAACGTCTCCAAAATAATATTTACAGTGTTGACGGGGACGTTAAACTTCACATCAAACAAACAAATGAATACACATTCTCCTGACTGTTTATGCTACCTTATGGTAAGACAGATTTACGTGATCTCAGAAAATTCCTATGTGGTACCCGTTCATCTATGCAAAAGTTTAAGCAGCTACGCTGCCCTTTCTGAACAATACATAAAGGCCGTCCCAGGATCCTAATATAAAAATATATATTGTGTGTTTCTAGTCTACAGTGGTGCCTATGTAGACACAGGATCATCGGCGTGTCCGTACCAAATGAGCAATTCAGGCGTTTAGTATAATTCATCACGAAACACACCTATAAAATTTGGTCCCCTTGAACCCCACTTTTATATAGTAAAACTGGGGTTTACAGGGGTATACCTTATTTTTATTATTTCTGCTCAAAATATAGTGTGGGTACTTGTTAAAATCGCCATATCGGGGCGGTTCTAACGAGCACCCTCAATCTATATTTTGAGCAGAAATAAGAACAATATCATAATGTTACATTTTAAAATTGTGGGTTTTTTTCGCCGGTAAAGTTTACAATGTATTTGAGTAATGCCATTCGAAAACTCCAGAGTGCAAAACAATTTCTGTGAATGGAACGACATATGGAGATTCCATACGGAATAAGCAGCCATTTACGAGATACAACCTCTGTGCCTGGTATATTTATGTGTCTAATAATACCGTTAGATAGATAACAAGAAGTTATAATAGCGTGCTTATGAATATAGTTTTCAGACATTCAACAAAAAATGTCTTTCGCGACCCGCGGGACTAGCGTAACTGTTTTTCCACTTAAGGCAGCACCATTAATCCTTACAATGCAACAAAGTATCGTAAACTACTTGCCATTAAGACATCTAATCAAACCACTGAGAGCGCTGATGGGGCGATTGTACGTGAACTTCGAAATGCGTCAGGCAAATTTTGCAGTGCTATATAAGTTTGAATTAAACCAAAATTCACTTTTCTGATCACTATAGGGCAATGTTGGTAACAAAGCAATCGCCCGCAAAATGGATATCCGCGAAAACTAACATAATGTTATTAATCAAGTAATTTCGTATTGGCCCAGGTAAAGGTCCGTGGTCAGCTGCATTGGCCGAAGGCCGAAGGCCGTGGTCCAATGCAGCTGACCGAGGACCTGTAACTGGGTCAATACGAAATTACTTGATTAATGATAATTTTATGAACGCAAGTAAAAAAAAACATGATTATTGATATTTTGACCTCACTTGACCTCAGTTAATATGGGTTCACCTGGTGTTTATACGGATGACCTCCGATCAATACAGGATAGTCATATAATAATATGTGATATTAACTTTGTAAAGCAAGCAATGTCGGTGAATTGGCTTGCATCAGATATAGGTGATTGCTAATATAGACAAAGATCGAATTTATAACAAAATGTGAGGCTTCCAAGTTTACATATTGGCCGAGCATGCCAGATGTTGTACGTTGAGCCACAGCATTTTCACAGCTAGTCGTCTTCCACAACTGACCGCATGTCTTCGGACATGTTGAACCAAAAGAAGACTCAGATCATCCTGTGCACCCATGAAGTCCGAAACATTCCGTGTTTGCATGACGAGACTTTTAGTAAACCATACATTACCGCCAAAGACCCTGATTAATCTGCGTAGACTGTTGAACTGAGATATTGCTTGGGACAAGAGGCCGAAGATAACGTTTTGAAGCAGCACTAGTTTACAGATAGACTGAGATAAGCAAGACAGTATTGGTAAAATTGTGCAATCACGTTTAATGCCCAAAGAGAGAAAAGATATAGAAGATGATTTATACGTCCACAAATCATTACGAACCCATTATGACTACATACTATCTCATATACGCAAACGGTTGCTTTCTTTGTAACATGGACAAATATTTGTAACATGGACAAATCGGACCCTGTTGGAAAGCGCACAATGTATTTTATATATATGTACTCATCTTCAACAACAGCAACACAGAATTCTTTACCGTCATCACCATATTCTCACATGCTCTTCAAACTACCTGACAGGAGCTTCCTAGTTTCATGCACCATGTAAACATTGAATGCCAACATGCTCTAGCATTTGGCTTTGTTGAACAATAAAACGAATTGCCGATGAAAATCCAAACAGCATTCTGGAGGCAATAAAGTTATAATCAGATTAGATGTTCTTATGGAACTGACAGCAAAAGAATGGTGTGGCCATCCAAATAACAAATCGAAGACAGTTATGTTGGACTTTAATCAGAACTTCACCCACTATATCAAATCCTAGGACACTCACACTTCACACCATCAAATTGATGATAGTTCAGTATATGAGTTCAGTATACGAGTGTTTTATTTACATTATCACAGACCCGGGCCCATCGGGGCTTGAAGAAATAGATGGGCTGCATGATGTTTCCACGCAGAGCTGAAACCGTCTGCACACTAGTACTGGTAAACGGCTTAGATGATCTAAGTATGTCCAGGAACCGCGGTGTGAGTTGGACCGTCCATGCTTATAAATCTGATTGCTTTCATTGGGCGACAGGGCTTGAGATGTCATTTCATCTCAATGTCGGGTAAAAGTCCCACAAAATTGCAAACAACGTCTCCAAAATGACCTATACTGTGTTGACGGGGACGTTAAACCTCAAATCAAACAAACAAACAAAATCACAGACCCGAGTTGTCTTTAGTGGGTATCATTACACGTTAGCCGATAGTTACCGTCCTATTTTTAAAGACTCATTTTTCCCCTTTATAAAAAGGGGTGGCCTGTCTAATAGTCTCCAACAAACACGTCCTGTGGACCATAGTACACATCAAAATAGAAGTGAAGGCAATGGTCAGGAGTTGATACAATTAGCCCATCAGTGACACCAAAGGGAAAGAAACACAAACATGAAACAACAAACCCCAATGGAAACATCAATAGCGGAAAGTCAAAAGGACAGTTACTTTCCCACAAAATGGCTAATTAGATATCCAAAACAAAAAAATATAAAAGATACAAACACTCAAAGACAAACCATAACAAAAAGAACCGCGCCAGAAGAACCGCCTTGGAACGGTCAGTGAAACAAACTCTACTGGGGAACTAAATCGATTTTACGCATGAAGGCCTCCTAACTCATCAGGGCAACAATGCCGTGAGCACAAAAAAATCAAACAACTCTAGAGATGAAACAACTGTGAGGACTCCACAGCAAGAAACCACTGAAACGCTGGAGCAAAGGAAAACCAACAGTTAGACTCCAATGGGCCCGGCCAGAGACAGAGCATCAGGCAATAACCAACATTACACAGAATTAGATAACTCTCAATAACCCTTTACGCTGGAACCGCAATAGAATCCGAAGCCTGACCCACCGGCGTGCAAATAAAGAGGGAAGCAAAGTTGTCAACCGTGATTGGGTTAACTACCATGCATGTAGTCTGTCGTATAACATATATGTTGTACCCAATCTTTTTATATCGAAATAACAAAGATCAGGAATCGATACAATTAACTAACTCCACCCACCAAAGACACCAAAGGGAAAGAAACACAAACACGAAGCGACAAGACCACAATGGAAACCTAAACAAAGTAGGCCATAAGGACAGTTACTTTCCCACAAATTGGCCATATGGCCATCCAAAATAAAAAGACACAAGTGATGCACACAGTAAGTAACAAACAGCAACATAAATTAAACGCCACAGAAGAACCGCCTTGGAACGGTCAGTGGAAAGATTTCCACAGGGGCGGGGGGGGGGGGGCTTAAATCGATCCTACGTGGCCAGAATCCCCGCCCCTACTTCCGTCGCGATTTAGACAAACAACCCGTCCAGTCCGCATGAAGGCCTCCTAATTCATCAGTGCAACATCTCCGTGAACACAAACAATCAAAGAACCACAGAGGTAAGACAACGGTGAGGACTCGACAGCAAGAAACCACTGAAATGTTGGAGCAAAAGAAAACCAACAGTTAGACTCCGATGGGCCCGACCAGAGACAGAGCATCAGGCACCAACCAACATTACCTTGACTTAGTTATCTCTAATTCTCAATAAGCCTTTACGCTGGAACCGTCATAGAATCTGAGGCCTGACCCACCGGCGTGCAATTAAAGAGGGAAGCAAAGTTGCCAATCGTGATTGGGTTAACTACCATGCATGATGTCTGTCGTATAACATCCATGTTGTACCCAATCTTTTTATATCGAAGAATGATTTTACGAAATTGGGTGCTGAAGTCATTGCGGTTATATATTTTTCTGAATTTATATACTAAGTCACCATAAAATTCGGGCTCTGATAGACCTTGTTGCAGAAGAGATTTAAGACCAATATTGAATTTTGAAATTAAATCAGAATGGCGTCTATAAAATTGTGAAATAATTTTGAAAAATTTTGAATTTGAAGAAGATTTTACGAAATTAGGAGCTGAAGTCATTGCGGTTATATATATGTTTTTAATTTATATACTAAGTCACCATACAATTCGGGTTCCGATAGACCTTGTTGCAGAAGAGATTTAAGTCCAATATTGAATTGAATCTAAGCGATTATGAGGTTTTTATGATCAGAATGATATGTTTAATAGGGCGCTCAATAGGGGGAAATCGTTTGATGGTATATTTTGACCTAGATTATTGCTAACAAAATGTTGTTTTTAATTTCTTCTTTTTTATTTTAAAGAAAAAGAAAAAAAGAAACCAGAGGCCCAGGGGCCACTACGCTCACCAGAGATCAAGAGTGAAAAAGTTGCCCGGCCCCTGGCAGCCTTGTGTTTCAACAAACGATTGAGGCTTGACACATTTAGCCTTTCAGTTCATGAAATGCAGTTGCCAGTCTTTTTTCCCATACATGGTTCGTTTCGCTGGCCGTTCTTGGGCGGTTCTTCTGTCACGGGTTGTTTTAGTTTTTGTTGTGGTTTGTCTTTGGGTGTTTGTGTCGCTTTCATTATTTGTTTTGGATAGCAATAGGCCATTTTGGGGGAAAGTAGCATTCGTTTTGGCTTTCCGCTATTGATGTTTCCATTAGGGTTTTTTGTTTCATATTTGTGTTTCTTTCCCTTTTGTGTCGCTGATGGGAGCTGTGGGTTAATTGTATCGAGTCTTGATCATTGCCTTCACTTCAATTATGATATCCCATCTTACCCATAATTATCATCTTCCATTTAGCTGACTGCAAATATTAGTTCTGATGCCATAGGCATCTAGAGAACCATAAAAGTATTCCCCTGTTTGACCATCTCCCATTTGAAATGCTGGCCAAGGTAACCAAAGGTCACCATCATAGCAAACTTGCTAGGAATATAAAATTTGATGCCATCGAATACAACAGAATCAGAAAAATCCATGGTTTTTGCCTCTTTCACGTGCAGCGGTCCAAATGATCAAAGTGGACCTTGACGTAAAATAGATCATGGTCAAACAAGTTCCCAATGCTACATACCAAGTTTCAAGGTTATGTGTAATTTGGTTTCTGAAAAGAAGATTTCCAAAGGATTTTACCATATAAGGGCATGGCAGCCATCTTGGTTATCTGAGTTCAATCCCACAAATATTTTTTCATTTTCTCATCCCATATAATAAGCTGATATAATTTCATTTTAATCAGCAAAACAGTTTTGTATTGCAGAAGATAAAAATACTGAATCTGAGTCATCAAGGACAACGGCAAGTAAATGACCACCACCTTTAGACTCAATAAACTTCATTTTAGCTGATTGCAAATATCACTTCTGAGGCCACAGGCTACAATAGAATCCGAAATATGTCCATTGTTTTGCCGTTTTGCCCATACAAATGCTTAAATTGACGTAAAACAGGTCAAGGTCACCCAAATGTCATCATCTGATTAAAATTAGTATAGCCACAAGATACTAAGTTACAAGGTAATCTGCCTTTTCGTTCCTGAAGAGGAAGCTTTTAAAAGGTTTTCATCATATATGGACATGGTGGCCATCTTGGTCAAGTGACACCAATGCCACGAATCAGTTTTCTTTGCCTCATCCCATTGTAATTTGGTTTCAAACAGTCTGGTAGTTTACTGGAGAAGAAAAGAGAAATACTGAATATGAGCCATCAAGAACAAAGACCATGGCCTGTGGAATTAATAATTTTCCTCTTAACTGATGCAAATATAAATTTTGATGCCACGCGCAACACCAGGATCAGAAAAAATTCATTGTTGTGCGGTTTTTCCACACATAAGCTCAAGGGACCGAGTTTGACCTAGATATACAATGTATATAGGTCAAGGTCACCCAAATGTCATCATTTGAAAAAAAAACATGGTAGGGCCGAGGCACCATTATTGCATATCACGTTTAAGGTCCATCTCCTTTTGGTTCCTGAGAAGAAAATTTTTAAATGCTTTTACCATAGCTGGGCACGGCGGCCATCTTGGTCATGTCACTCTAATCTCACAAGTTAAGATTCATCGCCTCATCCCATAGAGGCTCCATATGAAATTCGGTTTCAATCAGACCAACAGTTGTACTGTACAATAAGATAAAATTCTGAATCTGAGCCATCCAGTACAAAGGTGGTCGTGACCTTTGGAATGAATAAACGTCTTTAATAGCTGATTGCTAATATCAAGACTGCGGCTACAACAGAATTAGAAAAAATCCATTGTTATGCCTTTTTTCCATACAAATGCTTAAATGACCAAATTTGACCTTTACATGACGTAAAATAGGTCAAGGCCGACCAAATCGCCATTTGAACAAACTTGGTAGGGCAAGTGTACCGGATGATGCTGCATAGCACGTTTCAAGATCATCCGCTTTTTGGTTCTTGAGGAGAAGATGTTTGAAGGTTTGTACTATATATGGGCATAGCAGCCTTCTTGGTCATGTGACCCAGTCCCTTCCCGTGGAGGCACCACAGGTAATTTAGTTTTGATTGGTCCAGTAGTTTCAGAGGATATGTTATTTGACAATGTTGTCGACGACGACGGACGACGAACCACTGCCTATCCAATAAGCTGTCCCGGAACCTTCGGCTCTGGTGAGCTAAAACACTAAAATCCATTGCTTCATTAACCCAAAAGTGAAAAAAGACAAATAGATTGATTAACATAAAACCTTAATCAATCAATTAACATTTTATTTATTTATTTATTTTGAAGGTATATTTCACACAAATCATGTAATGCCTGAAACATTAGCATTTTATAGTCAGTTTCAGTCAAGATGGAACTATAAAATGTTCCTTGTTTTAGATATAATCATACGTATCAGAAAAGAGAAAAAAGAAATACTTTATTGTTTTACCTTTTCAAATTTAAACCATTTACAATATATACATTTCATTTTTGGGACACTGGTAATTAGAGTATACCTAGATCAGATGCCGCAAAATGCGGCATCTGATCTAGGATTACATTGTTTTCTAAAAGTACATGCGTTTTTATACAAGTTACCTCTAACAATTGGTCCCCATATAGGGTCTTGAAGAAATAGATTGGCTGCATGATGTTTCCACGCAGAGCTTACACCGACCTCACACAAATACTGGTAAACCGCTTGGAGGATCTTAGCTTTCCCAGGCAAAGCGGTTTGAGTCGGACCGTTCATGATTATAAATCCTATTGGTTTCACTGGGCGACAGAGCTTGAGACGTCATTTCATCTCAATATCGGGTAGAACCGCATGAACCACTTGGAATCATCAAAAATGATTTATATTTTTACAACTGTGTGAAAGAAGGTATCTGAAACTTTCTTTCCCTAAACTATCGAATAGTCTAGTCAAGCTTGAACTTTGAACTCTCAAAGGTTGTTGATGAACTACATCACGTGAACAAGTCCGTGAAATGAACACCCCCTTACACCCCACTTTATATAGAGAAAACTGGGGTTTACGGGGGTAAACAATATTTTTCTTATTTCTGCCACAAGACATAGGTTGTGGGTACTCGTTAGAACCGCCTCATTGAGGCGGTTCTAACGAGTACCCACAACCTATGTTTGCAGTATAAATAAGAAAAAATATCACATATTTTCGTCAGAAAAGTAGCCATTCTGGAGATGTAAAAATTGCACTATATCGCACGGGTGTGTTATCGTAAATTAAATGTAAAAAGGGTTTTTTTTTGTTTTTTTTTTGGTTTGGTCGCCATGAGGCGGGCAAACCGAGTCTAATGACCAGATTGTATTTGTTCCATGAAGGGGCACGTGACTTGATAAACCAATCAGGTTATTGCGATAGATAGAGGTCCATTTAAAAAGCGAACCAAGCACACCCCAGGCAAACTCAATACCCAGAAACTGGTAATTTCAAGAGCACTGCTTTCTTTTTCAAGCAGGATCATCATTAGGCAAAGACCGTAAAATTGCATCATTGAGGTAGATTTTTACAGCAAAGAACGAACGACAGAAAGGGAGGCAAAATTTGGAGCGCCGTAGCTGAGATAGATTGAGCCGTCCTGAGGTATTATTTTCGGGTGTCCTGTCAGCCTTTGCGCAATGTACAGTCAGTCTATGGTGTTTGGACATGCGTTACCGGGGACGATTCGAATATTTCGCGCGCAAATGCAATCGCCATTTTGAAAGATCGTAAACAGTTGCGAGTTGAAAAAGGCAAAAATGGTTGTAAGTATTTTGGGAAATAACCATCAGGGGTCGCCAATATATTCCCCGTTTAATGGTGTGCAGTGCACAGCAGTTGCTTTGATTGCTCTGGTGTCCTTGGCTTGCAATATTAAAGACCGAACCAACAATTTCAGTGTGACAAATATGTCTCCAGCAAATATTGACAATATGTTGGAACGTTGTTGTACAAATCATTGGACGTCGAAGGGTATATTGGGCATCACCACCTTCCTCAGTTTTTAAACTTGCAAGATCTTGCTATACAAGGTCTTACTGAGGGCATCTATGGGTTTGATTATTTTCTAAACCAGTATTATTGAAACATAGATGATGCACAGAATCCTGAAGACCTTGGATTTATAACAATGAGCCAGGCTTTAAAAGAATCGAGTCTTTTATCCCCTTACTTATTGTTTACATGCAATGGTTTAACAACAGCTTTTTATGTAAACCGGGACACAAATCAATACATAATATTTGACTCGCGCAAACGTAATGCTCTGGGTTTGATGCAAGAAAAGGGAGCGTCGGTATTGTTGCCGTTCTCCAGTATTAATGAAATGTTACTTTATTTGAAGCGGTTTTATCAGGTTGAAAGTTATGGATTAACCCCCAATTTCTTTCAGTCTTGTTACACTGGCAGAGGAAGTTAACACGAACGACAGTCAAACTAGTAATCATAATGCACATTTAACAACTGCCAATAATGATAATGGCATCATAAGCAAGGGCAGCAAAAGACAGGATCATAGTTATAGATTTGTAGGTCAGAAGGCAAAGAAAAGGTAGAGAAATCCCAAAACAGAGCAAAAAACAACAATATTAGGTGTAGAGGAGCCCGCTTAATGCAGTAACACTGAGTTTTGCCATACCAATTATACATAAAAAATTTTGTTAATGAAAGTAGTATAGGGGGGCGGTATGGGGACCAGATTATGGGGACCAGATTATAGGGACTGGTCCCTATAATTTTGTTGGTCCCCATAATCTGATCCCCATACCGCCCCCACTTGATGTAAGCTTGACTAGGCTAGATTGGGGACTTGGGTAGTTGGTAGTGTGTAAAGTGGATACCTTCCGAGATGGACTGAGTGTTTTGTGTTGATTGCCTTGGTCCCTATAAATCTTCAGTTTTTGAAATTTATAGGGACCAAGTCATTTTAGGCTTGGTCCCTATAAATTTGATGTTGGGTGAAATTATAGGGACAGACGTGTGACTTTGTCCCTATAAATTTGATGTCCCGGAAATTTATAGGGACAAAGCCTTTGACTAAGTCTGAAAATGACTTAGTTTTTTGTGATAATCTTTCAAGAGGTTCAGGGATACCACAAGATGGCATTATGTTGGTCTTGTGTCTCAAGGCTTCATAGTGTCATGCTTATATATTGAGGCTATCTAGTAGCAAGTTTCTATGAGAAATAAAAAATCTTGTATCTCAAGACTTTATATTTCTTCATCAGTAGAAACTTGACTGTCAAGCGTCAAGTGTTTTGGCAAATATATTGAGGCTTGATAGTAACAAACTTCTGGATATAGATCTTGTATCTCAAGATCTATTTTTTGTTTCATTGGTTTGACTATGAAGCGTCAGTGGATGTTATTTCTAGCCATCTCAAGTTTAGATACTACTACCTCTTCGAAATGAAGAGGGGGTGAAAAGACAAGAAAGATTGGTGAACAGTTTTAACTTTATTTGTCCCGCTAACTAACTTGATTACGATGCACAGAGGATTAGGACCGTCCCTCTGTCCTCGTTTACAATTTGAAACCTTAACGTTGTTGTGAAATTGGTTTTAATAATGTCTTTTGATTTGTCTGTGGCACAGTCTCTTCTTCCTCGTCATAGGTAGGTGAATCATATTCATCCAGTGTCTTCTCAAAGAGAAATCTGCGTTTCTTGATGGCACAGTCCATGGATTCGTCTGCATCGTAATCTTTCTCCTCCCTCAGTCGTTTTGCTGTGCTTATGATTTTCTTATGCACTGGATCTTTCTTCAGTGCTTCTGAATATCCAACCAATGTTCTGTAGAAGTTTACAAGCCCCTGTGTATATCTTGGTTTGAGTTCCTCATATGCCAAATTTTCAGCAGCTTCTGTGTCGATATCAGTATGTTCTGCCAAAGCTTCTTCCACGGTCTCATTGAATGTATCTTGTAAGGTTTCCTGGGTTTTCATAACCATTCGATCCCACGGTCTGTACTTAGATTTCATTTTTTTCTTTTTGGGTATCTCAACTTCGTCATCACTATCATCTTCTTCGGTGTATTCTTCAGAATCATTGGTATAGTCATATTTTCCAAATATATCTTCTCCTTTTCCCAAATTATAGCGTGGGCTTGAAGACGCTACACTTTCTTCGTCATCTGACATATCTGTTTTATCCTCTTTACAAACACCACTGGATCTATGTCTTCTCAAACTGTCAGATCTTGCAAACTCTCGAAAACACTTATGGCATTGATATCTCCCCATGGATGTCAAATAATGAACTGATTTTTATTCAGTCTTGTCATTCCTTTTATACTCTTCCACAAAACTTTCTAACTTTCTGCACAATTTTCTGCAACTGTCTGTGACTTTTTGTCTTCACTTTTTCTTTTACGCTTGATATTCTTTAGTGGTAAAGACGTAGGTCTCCTGGGAGTATCAGGCCAGTGTTGTTTCATTTTTCTTCTTGGTTCAGCCAGACGACGTCTTTTCGGATGTCTTGTTTTCGCAAGTTGTTGGATTTCTGCGTTACATATTTTGCAGAATCTGGAGGGCCGTCCTTCCCTGAGCTTATTGCTGAGAACTGTGTTCAGTCTTTTCATCAAGTACCGCATCTGTCCATAACTTGTTTCGTATTTACTAGGGTTTTGTGTCACTGGTAACTTTTTGCATTTGACCATCTTTTTGCAGGATGTTTTTGTCTGTTTCTCTGAACTAACCATCTTATTTCCTTTCAGGAGTCTGATAAACTGACAAAGTTAGTATTAATGCAGAGTATTTATATCATGTTGAAAAAACTGTTTGTGTCTAAAGTGTAATTTAACCAAAGATTTTCCAGTCATAAAAGGTACACTTTTACCAGTGGCTGTTTTTATGCTGATATGAACTTGGTCAATGAAAGATTTGGCTACTGGCACATAGTGCAAATTTTTTAGTTCTGTATGAAAATAAGTAGAATACTTGGTATGATTAAATGGAACAATTCTCAAAATCGGTGCCTTCACATCACCAACATTTGTAAAATCTGCAATATCTGAATATATGAAAAACGTATCATGTGGAGCATTCAGGTCTGCATTAAAAATAAATGAATCTTTTTCATTCCCAATAGGTTTTCCGAATAGAGAAGGATTGAGCCCTAATAACTTTCCAAACTCTTTGGAAAATTGTAACCTAGTTTGTCTTTCATCTTGACAAATTATTTTCATGCGTTTAGAATTTTCATCAAACACAACTCCAATGCCAACATTTACATGTTCTAATAATCCGTTCTCAAACGCATTGATAGAAGATTGCATTTCTTGTGCCAAATGACTGGGAGAAACATAATTGCCAGGTGGAATGATCAGTTTAACTTTGTCACATGCATTAGTATTTCTACACATTTCAGTGACATTTTCGAAACCGTGTCTTCTTATGTAGCTTGGATCAAGAAAAAACAAATAGAAAAAGTTATTTTCTTCACTGATGTTCAGCACTTGTGCTGAAGTCATAATTTCTACTAATGCAACTTCCCAGTTTTCTTCATTGATATTAATTGGATGATCTAGTCTCACCGTAAAACTGTTTTGTTTGTTTGTTGGAAAAATGTCCAAGGAACTGTCACTTAGCAGTGTAAGGTAGAAGTCGTTCATTATTCAGGTGTGGCGTCTGATCGGGGCCCACAATGTTTAACAATGTCCCGCTGAATATTTATATACTTTCTTTTCTACAGAATGACAGTGTTTCAGTTGTGCATTTCAGTCATTTCTTAAGCAACACAAATTTAAAGTTACAATTATTATTCAATATCGTTATAAAAAAAAGTTAGTTTTCTTTTTTCTTACTATTTATAATTATCGGAAAACCAATCTTTTTTTTCCGGGAATTGGCTACTTTCAAATTCAATGGACAAAAATCGCTATTGATCGATTTTCGGAAAATCCAATGACCTGACATTTAATGGGAATGCGGTACCTTCGATATATATTCATAGTTTGTTAGTTATGGCGATACTAATAAGAAAATGATAAAGTAAATAACCAAAGTTATATCTAGAGCCCCCTTAAGAACATGATTTAGCGTTTAAAACGCCTTTATAAATATCCACTCTGAGCATTTTGTCTTATTGGGTTTTTCCCAATAGGAATTCTCAAAATAGTAACAGATAAAAAATGATAAAAATCATTATCATTTTGCTATTTGTAGCTCAAATGGGATCAAATATTTTTTTTCGAAAAAAATATAATACAAGCTTATAAATTTATGCATCACTCATAGAACATAGTCTTTCTTTTCTTAAATTTAAAACAAAAATTTTCATTTGGAAATTCAACAAAACCATTTTCTTATCAAATTGGTTTGGGGTAGACTATATATACAAAGTGGTTTCTTGTTACAAACAGGCTAGTGCTCTAGCTTACTGGTGCATGGTTTGTGATTATTGCATTGCGTGTTTTTCCGGCTTGGTCCAAAGATGCGAGATTATCGAATATATGCTTAAACAGAGTAGAAGGTAGCTACGCTCAGGCTACTTTAAGGGGATCCACGGACATTGGAAAGCCTCCGCTCTGGGAATCACTCTGGTCCATAGAGACATTCAGGTGGTTCTAAAGTGTATTCGAGATAATCTCAAATCGCCAGGAGTCCCAAGTTGCAGGGAAACCCATTAATGCAATTCACAACCACACTAGGGAGGTTGTTTGCCATCAGAGGTGACATCTAATTCTCTTGTTCTTTTTTTTCCATAAACAGCTTGGTCCTACCAAAGTTATCTTAAGTTATATACCTGCCACCGGCCAGGTAATAAGAGTCAAATTGTTCAATGTGTAGATGTGGACGTGTGGAATCTCCGCATTGTGGATCCACATTCTCCGCATCACATCCACATTGGGCATTTCAAGCTGAGTCTTAGAAGCCAGAAAGGCCTGGTTGCAATATTGCCGAATGTATAGATGTGGACATGTGGAATCTCCACATTGTGGATCCACATTCTTCACATTGAAATTGTGGAACCTCCACATTCTCCACATTGAAATTGTGGAACCTCCACATTCTCCACATTGAAATTGTGGAGGTAATGTGGATCCACAATGTGAAGATGTGGAGGTTCCACAATTTCTATGTGGAGGTTACACAATTCCAATGTGTAGATGTGGACGTGTGGAATCTCCACTTTGTGGATCCACATTCTCCACATCACATCCACAATGAGCATTTTAAGCTGAGTCTTAGAAGCCAGAAAGGCCTGGCTGCAAAATTGCCGAATGTGTAGATGTGGACATGTGGAATCTCCACATTGTGGATCCACATTCTCCACATTACATCCACATTTGCTCCACATTACCTCCACAATTTCAATGTGGAGATGTGGATGTTCCACAATTTCAATGTGGAGGTTCCACAATTTCAATGTGTAGATGTGGACGTGTGGAATCTCCACTTTGTGGATCCACATTCTCCACATCACATCAACATTGAGCATTTTAATCCGAGTCTTAGAAGCCAGAGAGACCTGGTTGTAAAATTGCCGAATGTGTAGATGTGGACATGTGGAATCTCCACATTGTGGATCCACATTCTCCACATTACATCCACATTTGCTCCACATTACCTCCACAATTTCAATGTGGAGATGTGGAGGTTCCACAATTTCAAAGTGGAGGTTCCACAATTTCAATGTGGAGATGTGGAGATTATACATTTGTGATGTGGAGATGTGGCAGTGAAGAGACCATTTTATTACATACAAAATATATCTTGGCACTTTAGCTCAGTTGGTAGAGCACCTGTCTGATAAGCAGGAGGTCATAGGTTCGAGCCCTATTCGTGCCAAACATTTTTTTTTCACACCAGAACAACATAATGTCATCTTGTGGTGTCCCTGGACCTCTTGAAAGATTTCCACCGAAAGACTGGTTAATTCAAAGCTTGGTCCCTATAATTTCACCAAACATCAAATTTATAGGGACCAAGCCTAAAATGACTTGGTCCCTATAAATTTCAAAAACTGAAGATTTATAGGGACCAAGGCAATCAACACAAACACATGGATCTACTTGAAAGATCACAAAAAAAACTAAGTTATTATTTTCAGCCTTAGTCAAAAGCTAAGTCAATTCAAACTTGGTCCCTATAAATTTCAAAAACTGAAGATTTATAGGGACCAAGGTAATCAACACAAAACACTCAGTCCATCTCGGAAGGTATCCACTTTACACACTACCAACTACCCAACTCCCAATCTAGCCTAGTCAAGCTTACATCAAGCGGTGGCACTATGGGGACCAGATTATGGGGACCAGATTATAGGGACCAAGGTAATCAACACAAAAAACTCAGTCCATCTCGGAAGGTATCCACTTTACACACTACCAACTACCCAAGTCCCCAATCTAGCCTAGTCAAGCTTACATCAAGCGGGGGCGGTATGGGGACCAGATTATGGGGACCAACAAAATTATAGGGACCAGTCCCTATAATCTGGTCCCCATAATCTGGTCCCCATACCGCCCCCCTATACTACTAATGAATCTTCTCAGATACCTTTGATAGGTACATATGTTGACATAGAAAATTTGTCAAATTATGAAACAAACAATACTTCACAAGATACAACTCAAAGTCTTATCAATTATGGGGCTTTTTCAATTTATGCAACATCTAAGCCGGTCTTGCTCTGTTTGTAATACTTTTTTGTTTGGTGATGAATGTAGATTACTTAAGAAAACTTCAGAACTTTCTTCCAAGTGAAACTTAAATGAAACCAGTATTTTGTGTTGTAAATGCTTTAACAATATTAACAGAGAATCCGTACCTCAAGGGTTATATATTTGTTGCAATTTATTTGTTGGTGAAATTCCAAAAGAATTGCAAAATCTTACTTTGATGGAAAAAAGACTAATTTCACAGATCCACACATTCATGACCTTAGTTATCTTGCCTGGTGGACAATTTGCCGATAAAGGTATGGCAGTGAACTTCCCTGTTGATGTTAATGAAATTATCACATGTTTGCCGAGAGCCATCAATTCTACAAATATGTTCCTTGTTTATTTTGGTAACTCCACTGCAAAAAGTAAGCAGTGCACACATATGGCCAGAAAACAAAGAGTACGGGGTGCTTTAAAATGGTTAAAGAGTTGCAATCAGTGTTATAAGAACATAACTTTCACGAATTGTTCCTCGTTGTCTACAGAGTATTTAAATGACAATAGTTCTAATATTGTAGATCAGTCTGCAGACTTTGATGAGTTTGGTATTGTGCCAACTGATTATAGTGTATCATTAGCTTGTGACAAATCTGCAATGACAGGATCCTTATCAAATGTTCATGTACCTAGACACACTGGTATACAACAAAACCCATATCTCATAATTCAAGTGGTAAAACTTCACTTACTGCTGCTGATGTGCTTGATTTATCTAACGACCCAGATCTGCTTTCAAATTCCTATATGTTTATGAAAGGCACCAGAGGCACAGCTGCATACTGGAAAAATACACTGCTTGATTTGTTAGC
Organism: Lucinisca nassula; assembly: GCA_963580285.1. Classification (NCBI taxonomy): domain Eukaryota; kingdom Metazoa; phylum Mollusca; class Bivalvia; order Lucinida; family Lucinidae; genus Lucinisca; species Lucinisca nassula. The sequence continues at coordinate 119,392,616 of OY757017.1, forward strand.
AATTATCAGGACGTTAGGCCTCAAACAGTATTCCTGAACTTGTCTGCTGATGACATGCACTGGTATGATGTTGCTAACATTTTAGATGTAAATACAAAACATACTACCAATGCAGATTATGTACAAAAAGATCCGCTGATGACTGCGGTAGTTGTTCATTGTCGCTTTCAGGCACTTCTGAAGTATGTTATCTTACATGGAGAAGAACCACGTGGAAAAGGTCATGATTATTTTGTTCGTGTTGAATTCCAGCAGCGTGGAACAGCTCACTTTTATTGTGAGCCATGGAGAAGAACCACGTGGAAAAGGTCATGATTATTTTGTTCGTGTTGAATTCCAGCAGCGTGGAACAGCTCACTTTTATTGTGAGCCATGGAGAAGAACCACGTGGAAAAGGTCATGATTATTTTGTTCGTGTTGAATTCCAGCAGCGTGAACAGCTCACTTTTATTGTGTTCTGTGTGAGTGGAGTTCCTTCTTTAAGCAACACTGCAAAAGGTAGAGATAATATTCTTTCAAATATTGATTCTGTTATTAAAACAGTCCAGTCCTCTGATGAAGTAGAAAAGGATATGGTATCAAGATACCAGACTCATCGCCACACTCGGTATTGTTTTAAACACGGGACATGTAGATTTTGTTTTCCTTACAGACTCTGTTCCAAAACATGTTTCAAAACTGTCAATGATTCAACCTCCAAAAATAGTAGAGGCAAATGCTATGAAACGGAGCGTCATGAAGGTGATGAATATATCAATCCATCCAATCCAGTGATTCTAAAATTCTGGCAGGCCAACATTGACATACAGCTTGTGAATTCAGCTGAAAGTGCAGCATACTATGTTTGTGCATATCTATGTAAAGCTGAGCCTGAGGACTTACGAAAAACATTGACTGAGATAATTCAATTGCTTACTCTGAGTGAAGAACCATTCCCACAAAAGTTACAGTTGTTACGTATTGGAAATTGTGTACTGAAAACAAGGAGACTTTCAACACAAGAAGCAGCTTATAGAATAAGTAATTTGCCTTTGAGAATGTCATCAAGAACAATTATTTCTCTAAATGTAAAACACCCAAATAAGCGTTACAGAATTCTCAAGCCAAAGAGTGAGCGTCTTGGTTTATCTCCTAACAGCACAGATATCTTCAAAAGCAATATGCTTGACTACTATCGCGCTAGACAAATTGCACGACCCGCAGAAAAAGCGACCGACTGAAAAGTAGAAGTAAAACAAAGATCAGGAATTGATACAATTAACTTACTCCACCCATAAAAAGTCGGTTGATTTTCTAAGAGTGCCCTAAAATCACCGTGTCATTCTGTCATTCGGTCATTCTGTCAGTCTGTCAGGCTGTCTGTCCGTCCGTAACCCGTTTGTGAAAATTGGTGATAGTGACTTTACCGCTTGGAATATTTAAACAATTTTTGGCATACTGATAGATATCAATGAGATCTAACCAATGAACTTGCGAAATATTACATTCCATTTTGTATAGCCTCGCCGAGGCGAAAAATGTGAATATTTTCGAACTGCTTCTCCTCAGACACCCTTGGGCCGATTGAAGTCAAATTTCATATGGAGCCTCTATGGGATGGGGGAAACCAAAATTTGCCCATGGGGTCAAGGTCACATGACCAAAATGGCGCCAAGCCATATATAGTCTGACTGTCTGTCTGTCCGTAACCCGTTTGTGAAAATTGGTGATGGTGACTTAACCGCTTGGAATATTTAAACAATTTTTGGCATACTGATAGATATCAATGAGATCTAACCAATGAACTTTCGAAATATTACATTCCATTTAGTATAGCCTCGCCGAGGCGAAAGATGTGAAAATTTTCGAACTGCTTCTCCTCGAAAACCGTTGGACCGATTGAAGTCAAATTTCATATGGAGCCTCTATGGGATAGGGGAAACCAAAATGTGCTCATGGAGTCCAGGTCACATGACAAAAATGGCCGCCAAGCCATATATGGTAAAAACCCTTCAAAAATAGTCTTCTCCAGAACCACTGGGCAGATTTCCACGAAACTTGATAAATAGCATCTGGGACGTAGGCCCATCATAAATTGCAAAAATGGTGACCCTGGGTTGACCTTGACCTTCTTTGTGCCTAGGTCAAACTTTGACACATATGCTTTTGTATTGGAAAAGTGAGAATGCATTTTATCCTGCAAACGATCCAGAACACAGTACTAAAGTATAAGATATATTTTTGCTCCTTACGATAAGGCGCATTTATTTGGGGAACCGTTTTAGGTCCAGGTCACATGACCAAAATGGCCGCCATACCCATATATGGTAACACTCATATAGCTAAAAGCATCCGGCGGGTCGTGCACTTCAGCTGAAGCACTGGTTACTCATAAAAATCTTAGTTTATATGAATTTGCTTCATTCTGTATTAGTTGTTCACCTCCGAAGGAGAAATCTTATGTAAGCAAAATGTGTATGGAAAGAATTCAACTTCAAGCCCTATATCTTTCTATATGAGAAAGCGAACAAATGCGCTGTAATTCGCTTGCCAAAAATAGTAAAACACACTGAAGATTATTACTACAGTTGCTTGTTGCTTTTTTCCACACCGATCTGAAACAGACATCCTGCATGAACATCACACAGCTTACTACAGTTGCTTGTTGCTTTTTTCCACACCGATCTGAAACAGACATCCTGCATGAACATCACACAGCTAGGGAGGCATCCATAGAAGAAATGGCAAACAAATGTTTGAAGATGAAACAGTTTACTTCCTATTCCATTGCAGATGAGCTAGCAGAGGCTGTTCAGTTTGTAAGGCTGTCAAAAATGGAATTTGCTTCTTTTGTTATGCCTAATACAGTTGATTCAGAAGAACAGACATTGGAACATGTATACACAAGCTTACCAGCTGATGTTAACAACACATTTGACAATCTTCTGCAAAGAGATGAAACTGTAAATGCAACTTTCGATGACTCCGATAATATCTTTCTCCACAGTTTACTAAACGGCATATCGGTTGATCAGATGCATCAGGATATTTCATGTCTTACTACGGATCAGTTGTCTGTGGTGCAATGTATTGACACACAATTTAAGTCCAAATCACTCTTTTATAGCTTCATAACAGGAGGGGCAGGTGTTAGAAAAAGCTTCCTTACTCGCACTATCATTAAATGGTTAAAAGCTAAGTCTGCATGTACATCTGTTGACTTGCTGCCAGTGATAGTGTGTGCACGAAAAGGTGTAGCAGCAAGGAATATCAAGGTAGAACTCTTCACAATGCTTTCTGTTTTCCAGTAGAACACCCAGGTTTCAATCAGTTCACAGAACTGTCAGCTAAAACACTAAAAAGGCTTAGGGAAGCATATGCAAATGTTCACACATTCCATGTTGATGAAATTTCAATGGTAAGTGCTAAATACTTCAGATATGTTCATCAAAGTAGAAGTAAAACAAAGATCAGGAATCAATACAATTAGCTTACTCCACCCATCAAAGACACCAAAGGGAAAGAAACACAAACATGATGGGACCAGACCATAATGGAAACCTATACAACGGAAGGCCAAAAGGACAGTTACTTTCCAACAAAATGGCCATCCAAAACAAAAAGACACAAGTGATACACACAGTATGTAACACACAACAACATAAATAAACCGCCACAGAAGAACCCGCCTTGGAACGGTCAGTGGAAAGAATTCCACTGAGGGGCTTAAATCGATTTTACATGGCCATAATCCTCGCCCTTACCTCTGTCGCGGTATACTCTAATTTTGTTTAGTCCACATGAAGGCTACCTAACTCATCAGTATAACATCTCCGAGAACATACAAATAAAAAAACTACAGGGATGAAACAAGGTTGAGGACTCAACAGCATACAACAACAGAATTGCTGAGGCAAAAGACAACCAACAGTTAGACTCCGAGGGGCCCGACCAAAGACGGAGCTGTGTTCCATTAAATGTTCTGATGAGCCAGTAGGTGGTTTAAATATTATTTTAGTGGGGGATTTTTTTTTTTTCAGTTAAGGCCCTGTCGTAATTTCTATGCTTTTGAAGAAAAATATCTGTGGAACAAATTCCAGCCGTTTTTCCTTGAAACAAATATAAGACAAAGAGGTGTTGACCTGTATTGACCTGTTAAATAGAGCACGTATTGGCCTTTTAAATGAGCAATACAAAAGACTTCTTGAAAGCGGAAAACTTCATAACACAACATCAGAGCTCTTTTCATCTGCTGTCCATATGTATCCAAATATCAAGGATGTTCGTAAATGCGATACGCTGAAACAGCAAATGGTACAAGCAGATACTGGCATTATTCAAGCTATTCAATATTTTTCGGAAATGGACATAAATCCACATGGAACCGTTTCTGAAAATCTTATTCCACAATATGACCGAAAAGCGGGCGGTATGCCCCGACTACTTGAATTGTCCGTTGGTACACGTGTCATGTTGCTGAGAAATATTAATATAAAACAAGGATTAGTCAATGGAGCAATGGGTTATGTTAAAGAAATTCATTATGGTGAAAATAACACAATACCAGCCCATTTGTACGTTAAATTTAATGATACATCAGTCGGCAGTTTGCTGCAAAATCCTGCAAATAACAATAGCATTTCAATCGAAAGTATATCTCAAGACTTTTTTGCAAAGGAAGAGTAATTACATGATATCAGTTCCCAGTAATACCTAGCTGGGTTTGTAGCATACATAAAATGCAAGGTACATCTTTGCAGCATGCAGTTATTTCTATAGGAGATGATGTTTTTGCAAAAGGCATGTCATATGTTGCATTAAGTCGAGTTACAAGTATTGATGGTCTTGCTCTGAAGGCTTTCTCTGCTGACAAAGTTCAGCCAGATCTTAAAGTTCTTCAGGAATATGCGAGAATGAAACAAAAAGGTAAATGATGGTAACAGCAGTATGAATGATACATCAAATAACTAAATAACAGAAATGTAGTTTTTTGCAGCTAAATAGTGGGTCAATAAGCAAGAAAGTCTGACCATTAAAATTGTTCTGTTTGTTGTCTCCCTAACTGTTTGAAATAATGGCCCGTACCCTGAAAATTTTATTGGCCATTATCAAGATCTTTTTTTATGCCCCTGCCATTCGAAAATGGTGGAAGGGCATATAGAATTCCACCTATCTGTCTGTTACTTATTTCTGGATGGAGTTTGAAATTACTTGACAGAAATGTTGCTAGACAAGGTGTCACATGCAAAATTCAGCTCAGTATCGTCAAGGTCACAAAAGGGGTTCAAAACTTAAATGCAGTCAACAACCTTGTTATTTCTGGATGGATTTCAGAAATGTTATTCATCATAAGACAATTTTTTATGCACAAAATTCAGGTCTGTACATTCAAGGTCAAGGTCAACAGTGGTCCAAAACTTATTTTGGAATGGATTTTGAAATTACATGGCAGAAATGTTAACCATTAATGGCATCATAGAGAGATGTTGCACACAAAATCCAGTGTAGTACCTGTAAAGCTAAGCTCATACTTAGAGACCAAAGGTCAAAAAAGGCCAACATTAACACGTGGTCAATAACTTTCTTAAATCTGGATGAATTTTGATATAACTTTACAGAAAGGTTCACCATTAAGAGAAGATATGTTATGCTCAAAAACCCATGTATGTGCCTCCAAGGTCAAGGTCGTACTTGGAGATCAAAGTTAAAAAACAAACAGTACAAAGCTTATAAGTTTTATCTTAAAATTGTGGTACTTTCTCCATATTGACCTTTGTTCTTGCTGAGATTTTAAACTCAAACATAACCCATAATTAAGAACCATATATATGTAAAACAATATGCTGGTTTGATAAAAATGTGTCAAAATAAATTGTGAAGCTAAGACTGTACAAATGCATTGTTTTCGCCCAACCAACGATTTCATTTCACCTGGTTCCGATGCTATCTATCAGCAATTAACCCTTATCCTGCTGTTCACGACATGACCTGTCTTTGCAAGTTTGCAAACAGTATAGATCCATATCAGATGGCGTGTCTTCTGATCAGGATCTACACTGTTTGACATTCAGTTTGTGAATTTGTATTAATAAATTACATCAAGTAGTCTGATTGGTTCAAAGTCAGAAATGGGTGTTGCTCATTTCAGCAAGATATGGGTTAAAATCTGCAACAGCTTTATTATTTCATCATCAAACTTTTCGAGACCTCCATTACGTTTGCTGAAAAAAGCTTTTGATTTCATTACAGTGTTATATATACGCACTACAATTGACTGTTGTTATCTCAAACTACTGCTTAAGTCAAACAAAACTTTGTGCACTACTATTTCTGTTATGCTAGCCTATATGTCCCATGATTTCAACTCCTTTTTATCTCAAACTACTATTATCTCAAACAAAATTTTCCAGTCCCTTGGAGTTTGAGATAACAAGAGTTAACTGTATATCAACTAAGACTTCATTTACCCTTTCAAACCTGAGCATCTTAACTGGACTGTCCTGGAAGCAACGTCTCCAAAATGACCTTTACAGTGTTGACGGGGACGTTAAACCTCAAATCAAACAAACAAACAAACATATTAGAATCTACACAGTTCCATTCTATGACATCAGGGTTTATTGTAAATCATTAACAGAATGCCAAACAGTGAGGCGCCAGATGAGATGTCTCATTATGATCAATTTCGGCTGATGCTACTCTGTTTTAATAAGTATAGGCAAATGTGTACTTGTGTACAAGGTTGAACCGGGTTAAGCACAGCATTGAAATCTGATTAATTGAACATTATTTGAGCCCCGCGAAGCGAATTTGTGTCTTCAAGCATTCCGTCATGACAAATTTTAACTGCGCATGCCCAACCATTCAGAGGGGCCAGGGGTATGGCTCTCTGTCTGAAGGTTCCTCTTGATTCACTGCTTGTATGAGCGAGCAGCGAAGGTTCTGGCGAGACTGCGCAGATGCGCAGGCTCGCCTGTACCTTCGCTGCTCGCATAGGCGATAAGTACCAAAATCTCTTGAAGGGCCCCATTTAATTTAGAGTTCATTAAGCAACATATCATGCATATTAAATACATATGCCACGTATTATTTTATAATTTACCATTTTGCTATATTGTGTGGAAGCCTGATTTTTCAAAACTTAACATTTTTACAACTTTGCTTTTGTTTTCACTTACTTTCTATACTTGGCTACATGTCTATTTGTAGAATAACTTAGAAGAAATACTAAAACTGGGTGCTAACCTCCCCATATGCCATCCAGTAACAGCTGCAGTTCTAAGCAAGGACACTGCTTTGACAGAATATGTAACAGAAGCAAGAGAAAAGAGACAAAGGTTTCATGCCATATTGGCGGACTCTACAGTTGCCTGTGTTGTCAAAGTTTTCAAGCCCAATTTATTTGGGGACTGTATACCTGGTTTGGGAATACGACTAGACAATGTCATCAACAAACAGAACTACCTTCTTGTAACATCAAAAACGTCTGCCTCAGTTGTTCCATCTCCACCTGTTCCAGAAGCAGTGAGACTTAATGCTCCACCTTTGCCATTATCAACCTCTACAAGCCTACAGTCGGCTCTCAACAGTCCACCTTCATCTTACTTGACCATTCAGGGTAAAATTGTGAATGTAAGTACGAACAGTGAGTGAGTGAGTTTTAGTTTTACGTCCCACCAACAGCTAAAGTCATACGGAGACGGGACCTCGGTTTAAAGACTCATCCGAAAGTCTGGAGAAGCCCGGGATCGATCCTAAATACGAACAGTATTCACGCTTCATGTTTGTCAACCTTGGCAGGATATCAAGCTTTTTAAGCTCTTTTTTCCTGGATTTCAGGCTGTATGATTTTGATATTTCTTCCAACAATTCTGTTTAAAATGACCTTAACCCTTATCCTGCTGAATAAATCTATTAAGCCACAACCTATCAGACAGTAAACTATTTTGACATTATCATGTTGAATGAATTTATTTAACCACTCCCATTTCTGACTATCAGCCAATAAATTACTCGGTATGATGTATTCATTTCATTTACAAATGTGATGTACGGCAGGATAAGATTATGACTGCAAAATCGTGCCTTTCAGGCATGGAAAAGCTTAATCAGTATGAGCCCTGAGTATATGAAAAAAAGACAAATATTGTTTTATATTTATATCACAGCTGAAACACAAATACATTTTAATTGTAAAAAATGAAATAAAAATATTATACTAAGCATGCTTATAAAGAGGCCCGCAAAATTTTTGTGTGTGACCATCCTGTCTATCTGAACTGGGTCTGCAGTATTTGACAGCAACACAAAAATGGTTCTCTAGGCAAATTTGGGTTATGTTTGTTTGATTTGAGGTTTAACTTCCCCTTCAACACTGTAACGGTCATTTTGGAGACATTGCTTCCAATTTTGTGTGGGACTTTTACCAGACACTTAGATAAAAATACACCTCAAGCCCTGTTTTCCAATGAAACAAATAAGGTTGTCTTGTGTCTTTTTAATTTGGTTAGCCAGATGACCATTTTGTGGAAAAGTAACTGTTCGTTTGGCTTTCCACTTTTGTTGTTTCAAGTACGGTCTAGTTGCTTCATGTTTGTGCTTCTTTCCCTTGTCTTTGGTGGGAGGTATAAGTTAATTGTATTGATTCCTGATCATCGCTTTACTTCTACTTTGTTAGTATGGACAGTCCGACTCACACCGCGTTGCCTGGGCAGGCTTAGATCCTTTAAGTTGTTTTACAGGGCTCATGTGCAGTCGGATTCAGCGCTGTGTGGAAGCATCATGCAGAAAAATCAAATAGAAACAAACAAACAACTGCCTGCGATGTGAGTTTTACAGTTGCATTTAAAGAGTTCATATGAAGCTGTGTAGCATAATTTTGTGTTGGAATCATATATATTGCAAGAACAATAATTCATGGTATTTTCATTGTCATAACATTTGGCAGGTGCTGTGAAAGGGTTTTGAACAAACTGAAACCATTGATGGTCCATATATATATATATATATATATATATATAAAGTTTTGAACCACTGGAAATATTTCACAATTTTTTAAGGAAGCGAAACATATTTTTAATCAGTTGGTTTCATTTGTTGGCCAATTTTTGTAGAGCGCAGTGGTGCAGCGGTAAAGCATCGGATTTGAGATCGTGAGGTAGCCGGTGCGATCCCCGCAAGCTCCAAGTGTTGTTTCCCTGAGCAAGATACTTTATCCACATTGCTTAGTACCTGTTTCTACCCAGGAAAATAGGGTCGCATGGAAGATTAGTACTTGTACTAAATGTGTTACCCTCTATAAATAAGGTCGATTATTATTATTATTTAATAATTGTGCTATTCACAGATTGTTTCCAACATAGCCTATACGCACTCATTACTGAAATAGTGGTCAATAATAAGTTTTGTTTTCCTAATAACTGTGTGGTTGAACGAAAATCAACTTCCCAGCTCATGTATATATGCCTAGGGATAGATTACTGGCCCAAACTGATCGGACCTAGACCCTCTGGCGTGTGCAATCTTGTCTCAGTGTCAATTTGGTAACCAGAATCTGTGGAGTCCAGGCACATACCAATTTTGAAGTGATTTCAGGTCGCCATTAAAAAGGATGAACAGACCCTGTCTTGGCACTGTATTCTTTGGTCAACCAGTAATTGGTCTGTTCTTAAACTTAGTTAAAATTGTCAATTTGCCCTCGCCACTGGCAGATTCTAAGGATGGCAGCATGCGCGATTACAAAGTTACTGGTTACCTGCCTGGCACTGAGTCCATTTGCCCAAGGGTCCGGATCCGATGGGTTTGGGTCAGCATTTTACCCTTAGACATGCATACGTGAGCTGCAAAAATGATTTTCACTCCACCACACATTTATCAGGAAAACAAAAGCAAACAAAACAATTCCTGGTTGTGAGTTTTGTCATTTTGTTACTTCTGTTGCACCACCCTTGCTCTACTTTTCAACCACTTGTTCACTTATGCATGAGGGTAGGCTTTGTTCATATCCATATGTGAATAGCAGTTATTGGCCTACAAATAGACATCAAAGGATTAGAAATTTATTTCGCTTCATTAAAAAATGTGAAATATACCCAGTGATTCAAAACTTTTTTGAACTATATATTATTTATTACAGTCAAGTCCAGTGACAACAAAAACTGTACGTAGGAAAGACACAGAAAACCAAGTGAAATTAAAAGAGGCAAGAATACAAGACACAACAGCAAAATGCAGAATTGCCCTGTGGGGGAATCTGGCAGATGAAGTTAGCATTGGTGAAACAGTAAGAGTGACGAAAGTGAACAAACTCTCTTTCCGGGGCGAAGATTTTTACAGACTACTTCTAATAGTCAGTTTGATGTAGGTGAACAGCAAGCAGGTGTCAGGTGCGAAAAACACATGCCTGGGTAATTTTTCAGAGGCTGAAAATATATTAGGCTGCAGATACATGTACAACCGCGCAACTGGCAAGTTAGCAATATGCCTTCTCCCAGATGCACTTTTGATGTTGTTTGAGACGAATAACAAATAAGCTTTGTAGCACCGTTTTAAACTTTCCATCACATGCTTCGAACTGGAATTTGAGATGAATGACAGCCGTCTTTGAAAGTTTTAAGCGTGGGCGGGACAATAGTGCTGTCAGTTTAAGTTACAATCGGTTTTAAAATCGATTTAAGCCCCCCAGTGGAAATCTTCCACTGACCGTTCCAAGGCGGCTCTTCCGTGGCGATTTATTTATGTTGTTGTTTGTTACTTACTGTGTGTATCACTTGTGTCTTTTAATTTTGGATGGCCATATGGCCATTTTGTGGGAAAGTAACTGTCCTTAAGGCCTTCCTTTGTTTAGGTTTCCATTATGGTCTGGTCGCTTAATGTTTGTATTTCTTTCCCTTTGGTGTCTTTTATGGGTGGAGTAAGTTAATTGTATCAATTCCTGATCTTTGTTTTACTTCTACTTTTAATACTGCTCAAAACTCGTTAAAACCTCGAAGCGGTTCTAACCAGCAGTATCCACATTATATAGTCTGCTCAAAACAGAAATTGTGGATACTCGTTAAAACCTCGAGGTGGCGACAGGGCTAGAGATGTCATTTAATGTCAATGTCGGGTAAAAGTCCCACTAAATTGGAAACGTCTCCAAAATGATCTATACAGTGTTGACGGGGACGGTAAACATCAAAACAAAGAAAACCTCGAGACTGTTCTAACCGGCAGTACCCTAAAGCGAATCTATATTCTGCTCAATACAGACTGTGGATACTCGTTAAAACCTCGAGGCTGTTCCATGAAACCAGCAGTCACAGTTTTGGTGCAGAAACGAGAAAGAACAATGAATGAACGCCTGTATAAACATGTATTAAAGTGGCCGAGGAGGCATTCGACATTGAATCGAGCGTGGTAGCTCAATGGTCAGTGCACTTGCCTATGATGCTAGAGGCCCCCGATTTGATTCCCGGCAGCGGTAATAAAACTGCGGTGTCCGAACATGCTCCGGGTGAATGCCACATAGAGCATCGTCCTCCGCATTGGGACGTTAACTGGGGACCCCTGCACGTGCAGGGAGGCTAATTCTGTGCAGGTTAAAGATCTATCGTTATTACATGATTACTGCGTATGTTTTCATCCTGCAAACCTGGAGAGTCAATGACCGGTCACACTAGAATTGAAAACGCTCCAATGTTGATTCGACCGACAGTAAATAGAAATAGTTGAAAGAAAGAATTGAAAACGATGTTCCAACATTGAGTCAAGGATTTGTTAGGGAGGGAGTGGTAGGCGATCAAAATTATATCTATTTTTTAGGTGTTTTTTTGTGGTTCGTATCAACGACGAGACGCATAAAAACCCCTATTGGTTTCACTGGGCGGTAGGGATTAATGTCCCCTTTTGAAAAATGGTGGAAAATGTCAGGTGTTGCCATTCCTATCAAGAAACCAATATTTTTTTTTCCTTTTTTGCAAAATTTCAAGTGACCAATAACAGACTTTAATTGACCAATATCTCTGCTTTTCTGTCAGATTGTTTGTTTGAGGAGCACTGGTGGGCCAATTGTCTGTTGAGTTTGGGCTGAGAAAAAGTCCTGAGATTTTAACTGTTTTGTGTGACACTTAAATTCCAGTTTTAAGCAAACATTGTAGAGCGTGATCAGACACCGCGTTCTGTGGCGTCTGATCTTGGTCTACATGTTTTACCAAACACAGCCAATGATTCAGATCCTGATTGTATAGACAAAACTCTTAAGCAGCACTCTGACCTCACAGCGTTTTTTTTTTTATATAAATAACTCAGGTAAGTAAGTTATAGTCACGTGGACTTAAGCACTGAAACGCTTTTAAGCTTAGTAACTTTAATTCGATTGATAAACAAATTTTCGTCCTTAACCCATATATGCCTAGTGGCCCTTTTTTGGGACGTTGGCAAACAATGTATACCCAGATCAGACGCCGCATAACGCGGCGTCTGATCTGGGTCTACACTGTTTGCTCAAAGAACATACATTTTTGTACAACTTACATTAAACAAAACAAATCTGACACCCCTATAATTGGAAATGGACAACTCCAAATTTATATGATGGAAGATTCCATTGTCATATATGGGTTAAATAAGCTCTGTCATGAGAAAACCTGACATCGGAGTTGCGACCTTATAAGACACAAAACGGCCTACTCAAACACACAGACGAGATAGAAATTGAACTAGTCCGTGAAATGAAGACCCCCCCCCCCCCCCTGCAGGCACATGACGTAATTATGACGTCACACCAACGTCGGTACAACGTCATGACGTTTATGCAACGTCACATCAACGTCGGTGCAACGTCGTGACGTTGCACCGACGTTGATTTGACGTTGCCCCTGTGACGTGTGCCTGCTGGGCCTATACCCCACTTTATATAGAGAAAACGGGGTTTACGGGGGTATATATTATTTTTCTGGTTTTTACTCCAAGACATAGGTTGTGGGTACTCGTTAGAGGCGCATCAATAAGGCGGTCCTAACGAGCACTCACTAGAGATACTATATATATAAGGAGAGAACACCAAGATATCGATCAGCCTACGCGGATGCAAGAAATGATCTTCACCTTTGTTTTTTTGTATCAAGATCCAGCTCAAATCATATCACTGTCGTTGAAAGGTCTCGATGAACTGGTCCTGTTAAGCATCAATTAATTGAAGAAAAAAAAAGCTTTTTTGCTCTGTTTTGCTTTCAAAACTAAACTATTTTGTTGTTGTTCTTGCATTACATTTATTTATTAATTTACCTATTTTATTTAGAAAAGAGGAATGTTTACGGGATATATGATTGGGTGACCATACCACAATCTGACGCATTTCATTTTATCTTTTTATTTTATATGTATTATTATTTTTTTAGTACTTGACTTGTGATTGTTGAAAACCACGTGGGTAGCTTATTTCAGCAATTAATAGTGTAATTGTTATTGTCATTTGTAATTGAAATGACTAAATGGACACGAGGGCAATGATCAGGAATCGATACAATTAACCCACACCTCCCATCTGAGACAAAAAGTCGTTACGATATGCCTGCTTTCGCCAGCATTTAGCTTTGACAAACTGTATCCTGAACTTCTCATTTTTGTGTATCTTACCTCTGCGCCGGTCTCGTTGGCTCTGTCGAAAGCTGGTGACCAACATGTTGCATATTCGATCCCCGCCGGGTCGGTAACGTTGTTCCGAAGATATTGATCCTGGTATCTTTTTTATGGTCATTTTCTTCCTTATGCTAATTCAATAATTCTAAGGAAAAAATGTGACTTGTACTGTCTATGCGCTAGTAATAAAAATGAAGGCAATGACCAGGAATCGATACAATTAACCCACAGCTCCCAACAGAGACACCAAGGGAAAGAATCATAAATATGAAACAACTAGACCCTGATGGAAACATCACTAGCGGAAAACCAAAGGACAGTTACTTTTCCACAAAATGGCCAATTGGCTATCCAAAACAAAATAATATAAGCGACACACAGACACACATACTCAAAGACAACCCATAACAGAACCAATTACGAAAGAAGAACCGCCTTGGAACGGTCAGTGAAACGAATTCCACTGTGGGGCTTAAATCGGTTTTACGTGGCTACAATCCTCGCCCTTGCTTCCGTCGCGATGTAGACAAATAATTTGTTCAGGTCTCCTAACTCATCAGTGCAACATCTCCACGAACACAAAACTCAATCAACCACAGAGATGAAACAACGGTGAGGACTCGACAGCAAGAAACTACTGAAATGTTGGGGCAAAAGAAAACCAGCAGTTAGACTCCGATAGGCGCAACCAGAGGCAGAGTATCAGGCACCAACCAACCCTGCCTAGGAAAAGTGTTTTTAGGTAAACTGACAGGCTCGAAATGATCTAAATATTTTTGCCAAACTTAAGAAACAAAATCTTATCTCAGTACTGCGACGGGATGCAGGTATAAATAAGACTTTTGTGGCTGATCTGTTCTTGTATTGTTATGAAAGAGACTTCATTTTGTCGCTTTCCATTGATAACCAATCTGAAATTATTGAAGCTTTTAGCTCTACTTCTAGATATTTAGATGATTTATTAAATATTGATAATACCTATTTTGATGGTTTGATCAGTCAGATTTACCCCCTAGAACTTCAGTTAAATAAAGCAAATTCTTCTGATACCGAGGCCCCGTTTTTGGATTTACATCTATCTATTGTAGATGGATTTGTTTCGTGCAAAATTTATGATAAAAGCGATGACTTTGATTTTGAGATTGTAAATTTTCCTTTTTTGGATGGTGATGTTCCTCGTGCGCCATCCTATGGCGTTTATATTTCGCAATTAATTCGATTTGCTAGAGTGTGTAGTCATGTAACTGACTTCAACACTCGTAATAAATTATTAACGGCTAAACTTCTTAATCAGGGTTATCGGTACCATAAACTACGCAAAGCCTTTTCAAAATTTTATAGACGCCATTCTGATTTAATTTCAAAATTCAATATTGGACTTAAATCTCTTCTGCAACAAGGTCTATCGGAACCCGAATTTTATGGTGACTTAGTATATAAATTCAGAAAAATATATAACCACAATGACTTCAGCACCCAATTTCGTAAAATCATTCTTCGATATAAAAAGATTGGGAACAACATGGATATTATACGACAGACTGCATGCATGGTAGTTAACCCAATCACGGTTGGCAACTTTGCTTCCCTCTTTAATTGCACGCCGGTGGGTCAGGCCTCAGATTCTATGACGGCTCCAACGTAAAGGCTTATTGAAAATTAAAGAGATAATGTTGGTTGGTGCCTGATGCTCTGTCTCTGGTCGGGCTCATCGGAGTCTAACTGTTGGTTTTCTTTTGCTCCAGCATTTCAGTGGTTTCTTGCTGTCGAGTCCTCACCGTTGTCTCACCTCTGTGGTTCTTTGATTTCTGTGTTCACGGAGATGTTGCACTGATGAGTTAGGAGGCCTTCATGCGGACTGAACAAATTATTTGTCTAAATCGCGACGGAAGTAAGGGCGAGGATTGTGGCCACGTAAAATCGATTTAAGCCCCCCAGTGGAAATCTTCCACTGACCGTTCCAAGGCGGCTCTTCTGTGGCGATTTATTTATGTTGTTGTTTGTTACTTACTGTTTGTATCACTTGTGTCTTTTAATTTTGGATGGCCATATGGCCATTTTATGGGAAAGTAACTGTCCATATGGCATTCCTTTGTTTAGGTTTCCATTATGGTCTGGTCGCTTAATGTTTGTATTTCTTTCCCTTTGGTGTCTTTTATGGATGGAGTAAGTTAATTGTATCAATTCCTGATCTTTGTTTTACTTCTACTTTGTATCATTTAGTTCGCAGGCGAATGTGTATATACATTATTAATCACTATCTTTACTGAAAGCACGGTTCATCAGTCGCATATGGGGGTTCAGCACTTTGTTGTCATCAGCACAGAGAAGACAGTAGAAGGACTTTAATAGGCCTTCAGCTTCGTCCGGGCTGACAGCGCCGATTCGTTTTCATTTAAGTGGAAAGACAGGTAAATACTGGACACGAGTCGTAGCAATTCGCAATATATGATAAATGTAAAAGTATTGACACAGTCTTTTTTATTAAAGTTTATGCTAATTTATTATTGTTCGATTGCGAAGAAAGCTTCAAGCTTATTTGAATCGCTCTCGAACACTCATTCCGGATGTTATCACGCGCGCGCGAGAGAGTGAGGCTGTGAATTTTCACCATTGCTGCCCATTTAAACCTGGGTGGAGTGGGGCAGCGGCATTACATGTCCTGCCCAAGGATACACCACGCCTCCCGTGGCCGGATTCGAACCAAAACCTCTCGATTTTAAGTAGAACGCGATAACCACTGAGCTAACGAGGCTGCCTAGTTTTTTTGTTGCTGTTTTGTTTAAGTTTTACGGCCCATTCAAGATAATAGCATTTATTTCAGGTCGATCATTTGTCAAATGTGGGCGAAAACAGGTGTATCCGGAGAGAAAACGCGGCGTCTCTCGTATGACCGAAACAGGCGCGAACCATAGCGGTGGGCGACTTAATGATTAAAGGTCGGCGCTTTTAACCACTAGGCCACGGAGGCCCATACTTTTTTGGCATTAATGGCATTAAACAACATATTGAATCGAATAGGCCTAGATCGGCTGAGCGTAAGTGATGTGTATCTACAGTGCTTCTTGTATGCCTTGCATCAGTACAATATTCGCTTACATATTTTAGAATATTTTCGGTAACAATCTGAATATTTTACATATATACAGTATTTGCTTTATCCAATTAGATAACATGTTACAAATTACACAACGTGCATTCAATATGCAAATTAAATCCCACCTATAGACACGCCTACTAAATATGCAATACCGATTAATGATTAATCTCGGTAAATCTTGATGATGCAACTATATGCAATATTTACAAACATGCATTCACATCACAACAAACCTCAAAGAGTTTATAATTAGGTTACGATGTTTAGTCTTCGACTGCTAAAAAGCTTATTTGTGCACGATTTTAGTGTAATTGCAACCATTTAAACATAATCTGTGTTTTGTTATAAAAACACCTCCGTGTAGTTATGACGCTCCTCAAATTGCACCGATGTTACAAAACGGGAATCCTAGGGGAATATTTTGTCTAATATTTTTTACAATAAAGACAAATAACTTGGTTAATTGTAGTATTGGGCTTAGTTTTTAATGGTGCCGTTTTATCCTTTGCGTAAATAGTTAAAAAGATCGTTTCCCCATTATACTCATTTTATTACTCAGTTATTGTGATGAAGTGCATCCCTGCCTCATTTTATAATCCTGATCATTACGGTAGTATTTTGTTTAAATTGCAGGAGTTAATATTTTTGTGCATAGAAATTATAAGTTATACATTATTGATGCACAAATTAGTAAACAAATGTAATTTCTACTTTCGCGGACGTGAGAAACCCACCAACATTTTATGATGATGCAATGCTTTGCAATATCTGCGTTTAAAAATCAATTAAATCATTCACAGCAATGGTTTGTTCGAACTTAACTATCAAAGGCTGTTCGTTAAATACAATAACTCTATTACCATTATCCTTTACCGGAACGGAGATGATTGCAAAATCAGAACTGACTGTCAATGATATGACCTTTTCAATGTCACGCTTTTCTGATAACTTTATCATGAACATCAGTGGTATTGCGCAGTCACTCATTTAAATCCTTAGACGTGCATTTGTTCGTTCTATACTATGAACAGACGAGCAGTAACAATCAAAGTACTGAACGCACCGATGGGTCGCTTGTCTCTGAGTTAAGGTTCGATAAATGGCCCATTACCTCATAAATCTGGTACTTCGAGCAAAGTGTGTAGACAGTGATTAGACAGTGCTCGTTGTCCTCTTAGAGCATGGCGATCTGACATCTAACCAATGGTATTACGTGTGACGTAAGAATTTGATGACCGTGCCTCACAGTATTTATTGTGAATTATATTGTCTTGTCATTTGGGATCATTGATACCATTGCAGAATTTCAAGAAGATTTTCGGATCACTGATGAGTCCTAATTGGCCGAAACGTGCACGTCTGGCCCAGACAAATCTTGTGCACTCCACAGGTGTTAGTTCCGTGTTGTAGTCCATGCTTGCATACTTGCATATGAACATATTTAACGTCCCTCGCACAGTCACCAATTCCGTTCTTGCATTGTCGCCTTACACGAGCTCGACCGTCAGAAAAGTCCAATTTAAACGAGACTCATCAGTACAGAGGATTTTATTTCACTATATTCTCCTCACTGATGATGATGCGTTGTCCAACTAAGGCGGTTGCGGCGATGTGGTGCAGTAACTGGAGTCTCAGACGTAAGACAAACGCCCTTTCAGATCTACGGCTTTCTGCCTGTTTCGGACAGTCTTATATAAGAGGCCACGTACAGTCCAGCAGCATGCTTTGACATACATCGGTAACGCCTCGACGTTACCACCAGGTAGCGACCTTTTTGCTATGTTCTTTTCCGGTGCAGTTCGGTGCTAGCCATTCTGGCGCGCGCCTTAAATCTTGATATGGTAATAGGACTGGCACGAAAATGGTTTATTATATCAGTAATTTTATTACAGCCTTTAGCGCTTCTTTTGTACGTTGACGTCGCCCTAACGATATGCTCTGACGCCTTACCCTGTTAGAAATTCCGGACTTGTAATAAACTTTTCAAGGTTACCGATCAAACTGAACATGCACACAGTAATGCTGGCTATGTACAACGCACCGTTCACCTGTGCTGCTACACATGGGCATTGAAACTTAACAACGCTAACAAACGCGACTCTAGGCCAGTTAATGCAAAGTTTGAAGGGAGGTGTTTTTTTTATAACCAGACGTTTGCTAACACAACCTCCATTTGCGCCGAATAGACAACTTATTTCAATAAAACTCGTCAAAAGATGAGGCGAAAAACCAATAAACATCCGCTAGTTTTTACTGGTGTCCTCAAGACGGTACTTTCGTAGTTTCATTTGTTTTATGTTTTGGAAAGGGTTATCCTTTGGAAGCAATGAATACACCGCAGAGTTGGAAAATATGGAATGAACATGTTTTCTGGACCAGACTAGCTAGTTTCGGCCAATTAGGCCTCATTAGTGACCCTCAAGTATTCTCAAAATTCAATAATGGAAACAATGATTCCAAAGGACAAGAAAATATAAACAACACTATGATGTTGGGCAGGGAGATTTTTCCGGACGCCACACATTCTCAGACACCAGATGCAGTGACGTTAAATATGTTCGAGAAAGCATTATCCTTTGGAAGCAATGAATACACCACCGACCTGGCAAATATGAAGTGTACATGTTTACCGGGCCAGACTATCTAGCCAATTAGGCCTCATCAGTAACCCTCAGATAATCTCAAAATTCAACAATGGAATCAATGATCCCAAAGGAGAAGAAAATATAAACTACATTATGATGTAGGGCAGGGAGACGTTTTACGGCCGCCACACAGTCACCAACTGTAGTGACGCTAAATATGTTCCAGAAAGGGTTATCCTTTGTTCGATACTGTTCAGTTTTGAAATTGTTTCATCATAACTATGGCAAGCCAAGTGCACAATAAATCTTAAAACCTCGATTTGACCTTGAAACCCTAGTTCGAAATTTTCAAACTACGGTTTCATAGAAAATCTGCACAATATTTGTTTTAACCACAGAGGTTTTAAGTTATTTTCTAATATCTTTGCTTCAGTCCTTATTTTAAAAATTTCAATCCCAAGTTTCAACACAAAATGTATCATAAATATTTTCAAAGCAGTTTGAATCAGGGTTATCGGTACCATAAACTACAGAAAGCCTTTTCAAAATTTTATAGGCGTCATTCTGATTTAATTTCCAACTTCAATGTTTGACTTAAATCTGTTCTGCAACAAGGTCTTTCGGAACCCGAATTTCGGGGTGACTTAGAATATAAATTCAGAAAAATATAAAACCGCAATGACTTAGCACCCAATTTCGTAAAATCATTCTTCGATATAAAAAGATTGGGTAAAACATAAATGATATACGACAGACTGCATACATGGTAGTTAACCCTATCACGGTCGACAACTTTGTTTCCCTCTTTAATTGCACGCCAGTGGGTCAGGCCTCAGATTCTATGACGGTTCCAGCGTAAAGGCTTATGTTGGTTGGTACCTGATGCTCTGTCTCTGGTTTGTCCCATCGAAGTTTAACTGTTGGTTTTCTTTTGCTCCAGCATTACATGAGTTTCTTGCTGTCGTGTCCTCACCGTTGTTTCATCTCTGTAGTTGTTTGATTTTTGTGTTCACGGAGATATTGCACTGATGAGTAAGGAGGCCTTCATGCGGACTGAACACATTATTTGTCTTAATCGTGACGGAAGTAATGGAGAGGATTGTGGCCACGTAAAACCGATTTAACCCCCCCCCAGTGGAATTTGTTTCCGCTGACCGTTCCAAGGCGGTTCTTCTGTCGCGGTTTACTTTTGTTATGGTTTGTCTTTGGTTGTTCGTGTCGCTCATATTATTTTATTTTGGATAGCCTATTTGTCATTTTGTGGGAAATAATTGTTCTTTTGACTTTCTGCTATTGATGTTTCCATTAGTGTCTGTTGTTTCATGTTTATGTTTCTTTCCCTTTGGTGTCTCTGATGGGAGCTGTGGGTTAATTGTATCGATTTCTGATCATTGCCGCCACTTCTCTTTTGAAAATTTAAAAGAGAAATGTCTAGGAACTGATGCAATCAGATCCCAAATTCATCCCACAATATCACTAGGGAAAGAAGTTGAAACATGGAGTGACCACAGTAAACAGAAAGACCCCCATTTAAACCGAGTCAGCAGCTGTTTCCCCAAACAGGTGATGACTCAGAATATCCAAACCTACATGTAATTAAAAAGAAGCAAAATAAAAAAGAGGAATGAATTAAGGCGTAACTATACCTAATTTAGTGACACAGAGGCCTTTCTGATATTTAATCTTCATCACTGTGTCTCGAACCAAAAGTTCTGAAACCGAAACGGATGATGGACAAGACCCGGCAAACACAGCACATCCCCCTCCGGGCACACACCGACCGACGAAGCTCGTGAGACAGGTCAACTGGAGGCATCAGGCAAGACGCCCACCCGCGGACTTATAGGCGTCCCCCACCGAGCCAACATCAGCAAACATGGCCCGCGCTCCACGGAAGTCCCGGGCATCAGGAAGGAGATGTCCAAAGTAGCGAGACTTGCAAAATTTAAAATATAACAAAACGGGGCAACCAAATCCGCTAAGATACATGTCTCACCTGACAAGTCAGTCTTAGTTTTAGAAAAATTAGAATTTTATACTGCAAAAATTAAAGATATAGTATAGTTATTTAAATCAGTACCTGAGTACTGACGTCAACACTGCAGTATCAAACTCAGCACTCGGGAACTGATACTGAGCTGATGATACCCTCGATAATCCGAATCATCCACTTAACAACATACATAATTCGGGAAAGTATAAGAACCACCGATACTAAACATGAACGAAACCACAACAACAGCACCGACTTGGTTAACTAAACTGCATAAAATACCAATGCATGGTTAATTGCTAATTCAAGCTTTTGTACCACAACAAAAGTTTCAAATTATTAACGTCATGTTTTATTGTAATCAGAAAACATGTGACTAAATATTGTGACAAAGTCTTTGAAAGCTCAGAGAGAGAGAGAGAGATTTTTTTGTCTATAAAAATTCTAATGAACTTTTAAATAAATTGAAATCCAGATGTTTTCATGCTTCAAAACAGAAGTGGAGCCAATGATCAGGAATCAATACTATTAACCTACAGCTCCCATCAAAAACACCAAAGGGAAAGAAACACAAACATGAAACAAAAGACCCAAATGGGAATATCAACAGCGGAAGGCCAAAACGACAGTTTCTGTCCCACAAAACGGCCAATAGGCTATCAAAAATAAAATAATACAAGCGACACAAATGCCCAAAGATAAACCATAACAAAAATAAACCGCGACATAAGAACCACTGGGGTCTGTTGTTAGATGTTTGTGTTTCTTTCCCTTCAAGTCCGTCTACTTATGATGTTCAACCCTTAGCACTACACTTCCTCATAAACTTATAAAAGAAAAAACTTAACGATTTAATTGAATGGACATTTCATTGAGAAGATTCCCTCTAACTTGCATTTAATTCTAATGAAGTTTTAAATAAATTTAAATCCAGATGTTTTCATGCTTCAAAATAGAGGCAATGATCAGGTATCGATACAATGAACCCACAGCTCCCATCAAAGACACCAAAAGGACAGAAACACAAACATGAAACAACAGACCCCAATGGAAATATCAACAACCGAAAGCCAAAAGGACAGTTACTTTCCCCCAAAATGGCCAATAGGCTATCGCAAATAAAATAATACAAGCGAGACAAACACCGAAAGACAAACCATAACAAAAATAAACGGCGACAGAAGTACCATTGGGGGTATCTTGTTTCATGTTTGTGTTTCTTTCCCTTTCAAATCCGTCTACTTATGAATTTCCACCCTTTGCATTACACTTTCTCATAATCTTATAAAAGTAAAACTTAACGATTTAATTGAATGGACATTCATAGAGAATATTCACACTAATTTGAATATAATGTAAGAAATGCTTTTGTCACTTCTGAAGAGCTTAAAACTTATACTTTATGGTCATTTCAGAAAGTGTGTGAAGCTCTCACCTCGCTGCTTGACAAAGTTATTTAGACAAATCGTGTGTATTCCGATGAGTACGAATTGCGCACCCCTTGTAGATGATCTGCTCTTGTTTCGTTATGAAAGAGACCCCATGATGTCCCTTTCCATTGAAAGCCGATCTGAAATCATTGAAGCCTTTTTCTCGGCTTCTAGATATTTGGATGATTTATTAAATATTGAAAATACCTATTTCGATTGTTTGTTCAGTCAAATTTACCTAACCCCCACCAGAACTTTTTGAATTCACATCTATCTATTGTAGACGGGTTTGTTTCCTGCCAGATCTATGTTAAATGCGATATTTTTGATTTTGGGATTGTCAATTTTCCTTTCTTGGGTGAGTTAGGAAGCCTTCATGCGGACTGAACGAATTCTTTTACGCAATTGCGACAGAATCAAGGGTGAGGAATTCGGCCGCGTAAAATCGATTTGAGCCTCGAAATAGTGAAATTCTTTTCACCTACCCTGCAAAGGCGGTTCTTCTGTCGCGGTTTATTTTTGGCCAATTGGCTATCCAAAGCAAACTAATATAAGCAATACAAACACGCAAAGACAAATCATAACAGCCGTTTAGCAGTTAAACGTTTATTACGAGTGTTAAAATCAGTGACGTGACATCACCCTCTTGCGAAGCAAATAAGCTGCAAAATAATTGGGAAGAGATCATAAATATTATAAATTTTAAAAGGAAAGTAGAAGTAAAACAAAGATCAGGAATCGATACAATTAACTTACTCCGCCCATCAAAGACACCAAAGGGAAAGAAACACAAACATTAAGCGACCAGACCATAACGGAAACCTAAACAAAGGAAGGCCATAAGGACAGTTACTTTCCCACAAAATGGCCATATGGCCATCCAAAATAAAAAGACACAAGTGATAAACACAGTAAGTAACAAACAACAACATAAATAAACCGCCACAGAAGAACCGCCTTGGAACGGTCAGTGGAAAGACTTCCACTGGGGGGCTTAAATCGATTTTACGTGGCCACAATCCTCGCCCTTCTTCCGTCGCGATTTAGACAAATAATTTGTTCAGTCCGCATGAAGGCCTCCTAACTCATCAGTGCAACATCTCCGTGAACACAAAAAAACAAAGAACCGCAGAGGTGAGACAACGGTGAGGACTCGACAGCAAGAAACCACTGAAATGCTGGAGCAAAAGAAAACCAACAGTTAGACTCCGATGGGCCCGACCAGAGACAGAGCATCAGGCACCAACCAACATTACCTTGAATTAGATCACTCTAATTCTCAATAAGCCTTTAGGTTGCAGCTGTCATAGAATCTGAGGCCTGACCCACCGGCGTGCAATTAAAGAGGGAAGCAAAGTTGCCAACCGTGATTGGGTTAACTACCATGCATGCAGTTTGTCGTATAACATCCATGTTGTACCCAATGTTTTTATATCGAAGAATGATTTTACGAAATTGGGTGCTGAAGTCATTGCGGTAATATATTTTTCTGAATTTACATACTAAGTCACCATTAAATTTGGGTTCCGATAGACCTTGTTGCAAAAGAGATTTAAGTCCAATATTGAATTTTGAAATTAAATCAGAATGGCGTCTATAAAATTTTGAAAAGGCTTTGCGTAGTTTATGGTACCGATAACCCCGATTAAGGAGTTTAGCCGTTAATAATTTATTACGAGTGTTGAAGTCAGTTACATGACTACACACTCTAGCAAATCGAGTTAATTGCGAAATATAAACGCCATAGGATGGCGCACGAGGAACATCACCATCTAAAAAAGGAAAATTTACAATCGCAAAATCAAAGTCATCGCGTTTATCATATATTTTGCACGAAACCCATCTACAATAGATAGATGTAAATCCAAAAACGGGGCCTCGGTATCAGAAGAATTTGCTTTATTTAACTGAAGTTCTGTGGGGTAAATCTGACTGGTCAAACCATCGAAATAGGTTTTATCAACATTTAATAAATCATCTAAATATCTAGAAGTGGAGCTGAAAGCTTCAATAATTTCAGATTGGTTATCAAATGAAAGCGACAATATGAAGTCTCTTTCATAACAATACAAGAACAGATCAGCCACAAGAGGTGCGCAATTCGTACCCATCGGAATACCCACAATTTGTCTAAATAACTTAGTACCGAATCTAATATAAATATTGCCAAGTAGAAAGGTGAGGGCATCACACACTTTCTGACATGACCAAAGTGTATAATTCTTATGCTCTTTAGAAGTGAAAAATGCATTTCTGACATTACATGCAAGATAGAGAGAATCTTCTTTGTGAAAAGCCCATTCAATCAAATCATTAAGCTTTTCTTTTATAAGATTATGAGGTAGTGGAGTGTAAAGAGTGGAAAAATCGTAAGTAGACAGACTTGAAGCACGAAAATGTCTGGATTTCAATTTATTTAAAACTTCATTCGAATTTTTATAGACCAAAACAGATTTCTTCCTGATCTTTCAAAGACATTATCACAATATCACATGCGTTTTAATAGCAGTAAGACAGGAAGTTAATAATTTAGAAAGTTCAGTGGCAGTGCAATAGCTAAAATTTGCAATAAACCGTGCTTTGTAAGGTCTTTATGAAGTTTTGGTAACCAGTATAGCGTAGGAAGCTTGTCTTGACCTTCGGTAACACACACAGCAAACTTGGTGGCTGAATGACAAACATGTTTATCTACTAAAGCTCTCTCTTCAGCTAAAGGCTGAAGTTCATAGGCCTTAGTACCACCAAGCTCCTGCTTAAGCGTGTTAACATAGTGGAGCCGTCACACAACGACGACGTTGTTAGCGACCTTGTCTGCAGGGGCCAAAACAAACTTCTTATGAAATTCTTGAATACCTAGTTTAAGATGACGTAAAGAAGTCTTGGGCTTAGGAGGTAATAAGTTAGTATTTTGAGAATAGAAAGAAATGCGTTTGTTCACTAGTTTTAACATGCTAAGTTTTCAGTCCTTAAGGGCTTTATGCTCAACATACTCGCGCTTACACCATCGATTACCGAATTCATTCAAGGAAGCAGCGATTTCATCTCTACATTTACTGAAATCAATTTTAGAAGGAAACCGATATTTCGGTCCTTTAGAAATTATATTCTTTTTCCTAGAATCAGGAATAATTTTCAAATTGCCAGGAATTACATGACCAGCAGCAGGATTGCAATACACTGAGTTTTTACAATCACATGAATCAGGAGTATTAGTATCAATATCAAGATCTGAAACAAGTTTATTGAAATTAAAAATGATAGATATAACAGGTTTGTTATACTTATAGTAAATTATAGGTGTTTCAGTATTTTGAAATTAAGCAGGAATCGAAGAAAGCACCGATCTCTCACGGAAGATACTGGGCAAATCTATAAAATCCATACCCTTATTAATGAAGGATATTTTGAAGAAATGGCGTTTATGATTAATTTCAGAATCAATGTAAGGACGGAGAGTATGCTGAGTATAGCCTCTAGTTAAGAGAGCTGCATCATATAACTGATAAGAACTATCGTAGAATTTATTCGCCACAAATGCAAATCCAAAAACAGGGCTCCAATATCAGAATAATTGGCTTTGTTTAACTGCAGCTCAGATGTATACATTTGCATGACCACTCCTTCAAAGTAAGGGTTGTCAGTATTTTAAAGTTCATCTACATATCTTGAGGTAGGGTTTAAGGCTTCAATAGTGCCAGCTTGCATTTGATTAGGAGTTGATATCATAAAATCCCGTCCATAAAAAAACAAAACAAAAATAGATCAGCTTCAATGGGAAATAAATCAGCTGCAAGCCTGCCTAGGAAAAGTGATGATAGGTAAACCAACCGGCTCAAAAATTACCCAAATAATGTTGACTGGGCCGTAAAACTCAAATACAAACAAACAAACAAGGGGAACACAGTTTGAACCAATTGGACTACCCACGAGCAGAGCATCAGGCACCAAGCATTTTTAAATTCTTTAGGCCTGAGTCGTCACACAATCTTAGGCCCAGTCCGCACACAATTAAATAGGGAAATTGAGATATCAACTACGATTCAGGTTAATTACCGCGAATGCAGTGTAGCGTGCTACAGTTATAGTAAACCGCTCATTTTGTATCGAAAAATGATTTATCGAAATTAAAAACTGAAGTCATTTCATGAAATACCGTGTTTTCTGAATTTACATGCCAAAAAATTCGGCTTTCGAGTGGCATTGTTCAGGAGAGTTTAAGTTATACATTAAATCTTGAATCGAAATCCAAATGGCGTCTCTAAAATTTCGAAAAGCTTCTGCGGATTTTATGATTCCAATACCATTAATGATTTATTACAAGTACTGTCTCTTGTCGGTCCCATCGGAGTCTGACTGTCGGTTTTTATTTATCCCAGCTTTTCAGTGGTTTCTTGCTGTTGGGTCCTCTCCGTTATATCATCACTGTGGCTGTTTGCTTTTTGTGTTCTCGGTGATGTTGCACTGATGAGTTTGGAGGCCTTCATGCGGACTGAACAAATTATTTTTCTAGTAAGGTCTAGAATTGCGGCCGCGTACGCGTAAAATCGATTTAAGCCCCCAGTGGAATTCGTTTCACTGACCCTCCCTAGGCGGTTCTTCTGTTTCGGTTTATATTTGTTACGGGTAGTCTTTGAGTGTGTGTATCGCTTATATATTTTCAATTGTTTTGCTTTGAATACCCAACTGGCCATTTTGTGGGAAAAGAAACTATTCTTTTGGCTTTCCGCTATTGATGTTTCCATTGTGGTCTAGTTATTTCATGTTTGTGTTTCTTTCCCTTTGGTGTCTCTGATGGGAGTTTTTGGTTAATTCTATCGATTCCTGATAACTTCCTTCACTTCAATTTTGAAGTCAGTGACATGGTTAGCCACACCGGCGAACCAAAATAGTTACGATGTATTAATACAGTATGGTGCTACAGGAGTAACAGCCTCGTCAAAGAAATGGAAATATAACATTATCGCGTTCAACATGAATTCTGATTGTAACAAATCAATCTGAAACAGATATAATTGTCAATCCAAAAACGGAGCTTCTGAATCAGAAGAATTTGCTTTATTTAACTGAAGATGTGAAGTGTATGTTTGACTGACCATCGAAGTAGGTATTATTAATGTTTAAGACATCGTCGGAACATCTAGACGGTTAGCTGAAAGCTTAAATAACTTAGTTTCTTAAGAACGGTACATCTCGTTTTGACTGTGGTAGGTCATTTTTCTTCTCTAGTTTGAAAGGCAGAAAAGAGACAGTAGAGGGGATGAAGAAGATGGCAGGATGGAAACAGTAAAGGGAATGAAAGTGAAGACATCACGTAAACAAGTCTGTGAAATTAACACCCCCATAAACCCCACTTTATATAGAAAAAACTGGGGTTTACGAGGGTTAACATTATTTTCCTTATTTCTGCTCCAAGATATAGGTTGTGGGTACTCGTAAGAACCGCCTCAATGAGGCGGTTCTAACATGCACCCAAAGCCTATGTCTGGAGCAGAAATAAGGAAAAAATTACAAATTTTCATCAGAAAAAAATACCTTTTTTGAGGTTTGAAAAATGCACTATTTCACACGGATGTGTTATCGTAATGACCGTAAAAAATAAAAACATTCCCCTCTACCCTTACCGGTTAAAAGGATAGAAGGCCTTGCCCAACTGAAAGCCACATATCAATTGGACGACGGCTTCGCCACACCCAACCAATCCAAGGAACATCATGAATATTCTTTTACAGCAGAAGAAGAATTAATGAGTCTTAAAGTGGTGCGGATTTCTTACCGATCGGAAAATCCACTGTTTGTCTAAACAGCTTATAGTTTTTGTGTTGTTTACGTTTTTGATATCAATGGATTTTCCTAGGCTTAGTATCATTGTCTAGAAATAATTAATGTAAATCTGTTTGCGAGAAATACTTAAACTATTCTAAAATGTTTAAGATTTGGGGGCTTTTACGCTTCTGAACATGGAAGGACGGACGTCCACAGTGAATAAAGTGTACATTCCTGAATTCGGCCGTTTTTGTTGTGCCCGCCTTTTATTTGAAGGCTTTGTCTTCGGTTCTTCCCTGTGTTGTTTGGCTTGGTGGCCGGTGTGAGTTTCGCTTTGGTTTTGACGGTATCGCCCCTTTACACACATATGAGTATCGAAAATAGGAGATGTTGCAATGATGAGTTACGAGGCCTTCAAGCGGACTGAACAAATTTATTTGTCTAAATAGCGACGGAAGTAAGATCGAGAATTGCGGCCGATTTAAGCCCGCGGTGGAATTCGTTCCAGTGATCATTCCAAGGCGATTTGTCTGTCGCGGTTTATTTTTGTTATGGTTTGTCTTTGAGCATCTGTATCGCTTATATTTTTGTTTTGGATAGCCAATCGGTCATTTTGTCGGAAACTGACTGTTTGGCTTTCCGCTATTGGGGTTTTGCATTTGGGTCTAGTTATTTCACGTTTATGCTTCTTTGACTTTGGAGTCTCTGATGGGAGCTGTGGGTTAATTGTTTTGATTCCTGATCATTGCTTTCACTTCTATTTCTCATCGGCCGACCCTAGGTCTGGGTCCTGCGATAAAGATAAAAAATACCTTATCAAATAAAGTTTCATGAAGAATATAATACTGTTACTACCTTAATGGCTCACAAAATTGCAATAAGTCCGTAAAATGAGTATCCAATTAAAGCACAACTATGCCTTCACTTCTATTTTTATATGTAGGAGCCTCCGTGGTGCAGTGGTTACGCTACTCGCCTTGTAAACCAGGGATCGCAAGATCGATCCCGGGCTTCTCCAGACTTTCGGATGAGTCTTTAAACCGAGGTCCCGTCTCTGTATGACCTTAGCTGTTGGTGGGACGTAAATCTTAAACTCACTCACTCACTATTTTTTATATATATAGGAACGTGGCGTGTCCAGGGGTACACATATTTTCTTTATTTTTCTTCAAAACATAGGTTGTGAATTTTCATTACAATGGTGGTTCGAGCGAGCATCCACAAATTATGTTTGGACTAGAAATAATAAAAATATAAATATTTTTTTTTTATCTAAAACATGTTTGTTATTTAAGCTCTTCCCACCCCAGTGAATTACACTGACCGTTCTAGGGCGGTTCTTCTGTAGCGGTTTATTTTGTTATAGTTCGTATTGAATGTGTGTATCGCTTATATAGCTTTATTTTGGATATTCAATTGGCCTTTTTCGAGAAAGTGACTGTCCCTATGATGCTTCAAGTATGGTCTAGTTATTTCATATTTGTGTTCCCTTTGGTATCCCTAATGGGAGATGTGGGTTAACTGTATCGATTTCTGGTCATTGCCTTCACATCTATTTGGTTGAAGAGCTATAAGATAAGATCTTTTGGAAGCAAAGAATAGACAAAATAAACGAAATTTTCACTCGGATTTATTGAGTCTGTTCATGACCAGTACGGAAGTGTGCAACACCGGCCACACCATCTAGCACCAGCGTAAGCAGAACTCTATTTTCAAAATGATTCTAAATGAACCCATTGATCCCAAAGGACCAGAAAATATAATCGGCATTATGATGATATACGGGGAGATTTTTTACGACTGACACATGACATAAGACCAGCTGCCGCGAAGGCAAATCAGTTCTGAATAGTTAGATCCTTTGGAAGCGAAAGAATACACCTAATAATCGAAAACAGCAAACTCGGTTTTATTGAGTCGCAATTTTAGGACACGGGTGGGTCTCTTAATGAAGTACCAGGATGGATCTCTCAGACTACAGGCAGAAGAAGGAAATGTCCTTTCGTGCATTATTTACATCGTTATTTGTTTCCATTTCCTTTTTCTGTTTAATAATTATTAATATTATAAAATATTTCCGAATTTACAGTGTAAAACATACCACGTTAAATCTGTTAAATCTATTTTGCATTACAAGTATAGCATGCTCAAACATTGGATCGAATGCATTATTGTATTGCCTGCGATACAAAACAATGTATGAAATATTCAGCTTTGTATATTAATAGTAATGATATTTTTATTTATTTATTTTTTTTTGGGGGGGGGGGGTGGGGGGTTGGTTTTACGGCCCTTTCGAGATTATTTCACTCATATCGAGACAATCGTTAATCAGAGGTGGGCGAAAACCGGGGTACCCGGAGAAAAACCACCTGACCTTCCGTTGCAGAACTTGGCGTCTCACATGTGACCCGAGGGAGGCTCTATCCACAAAGGTTAGAGACCTAATGATCAAGAGTCAGTGCTCTTAACCACTAGGCCACGGAGGCCCGTAACAGTTATGATATAAAGTGGTGTCAGATCAGCGGTGTCAGATCATGGGGTTTACTTCCACAATGTAATGATGCATCACACTGTAGACCATATTTTTTTCCTTTGGAATCGTTGAATCCATTATGGAATTACAAAGATATTTGTTGGTCAATGATGAGGCCTAATTTGCCGAATCTAGACAGTCTTGCACAGAAAAACTTGCTTCCTCTACAAATTTTACACCTGTTATGTTTACAATTTGGAATATATTACATTTTAACGCGGTTTGCAAAGTTGCACTACTTAAACTGCGCTTTTTGTCTGAATTATGTGCGTGCCTGAAATAAAGATTTCTGTTTACAAGGTAAAGGATAAACTTAAGCATATGCATGTGCACCTATCTGCATTGCCAATGGTTGAAATTATAACCAACCTGAGATCAAGTGCAAAAGTCTCTTCCATCGGCACATCACAAATAAACTAGCATTCAGTGATGCACAGTTAAATTGAGAAGAACAGTAAAATAAATGCGAAGTGCTAATGTAACAACATGATGATATTAATAATTGTGCTTACTGTTATAAGTCTTTGCTTGATACTGCAACGACGTCTGTTGTATACTCTGTTCAGTCCCAGAAACGACCCTCGGCGTCTCGTTCTTATATACCGACTAGGCTAAAATGTGAATAGACACCTTGTATAAGGCAAAGTGCATAATAAAAATACTACGGGTCAAAAGGATGCATTAACATGTAGATTCATTAAAATAACAGACCCGTGCGAAATATTATCCAAATTGATAATAATGGCTTGATCAATACATTCTAGTTGTTTCATGTTTGTGTTTTTCCCCTTTGGTGTCTGTGAAGGGAGCTGTGGGTTAATTGTATCGATTCCTGACCATTGCTTTCACTTCTATTTTGATACACAAATAAAAATATGCATCGGTTGGATCGCTACACTATTTAGAATACTCAGTTCCGATATTCAACGCCGGTTGCATATTAAATTCCAAACGTTTCGGTTTTTAACACTCTTTACTGCGATAAATAAAGCGGCGTCTGATCTGGGTTTATAATGTTGGTTGGTGCCTGATGCTCTGTGTCTGGTCGGCCCAATCGGAGTCTAACTGTTGGTTTTCTTTTGCTCCAGAGTTTCAGTGGTTTCTTGCTGTCGAGTCCTCACCGTTGTCTCACCTCTGTGGTTCTTTGATTATTTGTGTTCACGGAGATGTTGCACTGATGAGTTAGGAGGCCTTCATGCGGACTGAACAAATTATTTGTCTAAATCGCGACGGAAGTAAGGGCGAGGATTGTGGTCACGTAAAATCGTTTTAAGCCCCCCAGTGGAAATATTTCCACTGACCGTTCCAAGGCATTTCTTCTGTGGCGATTTATTTATGTTGTTGTTTGTTACTGACTGTGTGTATCACTTGTGTCTTTTTATTTTGGATGTTCATATGGCCATTTTGTGGGAAAGTAGCTGTCCTTATGGCCTTCCTTTGTTTAGGTTTCCATTATGGTCTGGTCGCTTAATGTTTGTGTTTCTTTCCCTTTGGTGTCTTTGATGGGTGGAGTAAGTAAATTGTATCGATTCCTGATCTTTGTTTTTCTTCTACTTATAATGTTTGCATTAAAAAAAACATTCATTTTTTGTTAAGTTTGCTCGAAACAAAAAGAAACCCGACACCCCTATAATTGGAATTACGAGGGCAAGTCAACAAGTAACCTGCCCGTCCCATTTCCAATTGACAGCGACAACCAAGGTTGCCATGCCTTGTTTCAATACATGTTTTAAGCATGAGGGCAAAATGGCACCCTTACCGTACCATTCACTCATAAGATATTGAACATCAAATATGGCTAGTGAGACAAAAACAAGCTTGTACCGTGCTGTAATTCGGTACTTGTATTTGAAAGGGAAAACAAGTCAGTACATACATTGTGAGTTGACCAATGTTTATGGTTCTTCTAAAGCATCATATACACAAGGTATACATAATTTAGGTGGCCATTTGCTGACAACATACGTGTAGCTGATTTACCAGTTGAATTAGTTTGTCATGTAATCTGTATTCCAACAGTGTATTTTACACCACTTTTGTTTGCCAAAATGAGATAAGAAATATATCCGAAACAAATCGTTCATAGAACTTGAAATAAGTACAATGTATATAGGAAATATGTTAGTTTATTTACCAGCAAAGCTGAATAGAAACTATTTCTTAAGAATAATCCGTCGTTGAATCAGTGTTGTATGTAGTTTAGGTAACGAAGCTCACATGAATATGAGTACATGGAATATAGTACTGTATCGCTTCAGACTACTGAATATCAATATGTATAATTAGGAGCTCATTCATTCAAATATCATTACAAAGGTGACTTGTATATGTTGGCTTTTGTTGCCTATATCAAACAATTACCTGGTAACATGTATAGGTAGCGTAGGGAATGATTAGGTAAGGGTAGGATATGATGAGTATGGATACTGTTTGGCATGAGAATTCTAGGGTAGAGTGATAAGGGTAGGTGAGGAGAGCAAGGGTAGGTAACCTTAGGACATTGGTTGCGGACATTACATGCGCACACATGAACAGATAAACATGCTTACCTACCCTACCATACACATATTCCACCCATTTATACTCATGCCCTGTCCCGGGTAGGGTATGGAACATGCCCAGACTTAGGAAAGGTATATAATATATCCTGTCCTAGGTTAGATATGGAATGATATTGTAGGCTAAGTGATTTGCATATATGTAACGTTGGTATCAAAGCCTGCCAATACCTTTATCCAAATCATAGGTTCAGTTGAATTGTTGTATGATAAGGCATGCTTAGGTTATGGTAGGTTACATTATGAGAAGGGAGGGTGCTTGGATGTGAAGGGTAGGGAGCAGAGGGTAGGCAAAGGACAGTAGTTTTAGACTTTTGTTGCGGGTCTTGCATATGCATTCAAATGTAAATGGGTTTAAAAACCCTATCTTAGTCTACAAAACCCATCCCCTCTCCACTCATTCTCATACCCTGCCTTTCATCTTTTGGAACAGATGCAAAAAATTAAATGCATATCTCGCTATCACAGTGTTTCTTCTTTTACAGTTATTATTCATTTAAATTGTATAGCTGAAAACAAAACCTAGAAGTACACACAAAAAAAATCATATACAGGTCATTAAAATATTTACTAAAAACCTGTTTCCTAACCCATTTATACTATCACATTGTTAAAATGACTCATGCATTACATATGTACCATCTTTATGTGAAAAGAAATTGAGTCACAGTTTCTGTGCGGAACGTTTTGTGCATACCGGTATTGTGATAAAAAAGAAAACAGTTTTCATATTCTATATTACTAGTGTATTTCGGATATTGTTGATTATTTCAGCTCTTCACGGTCACTATATATAGATTATAGACTTCAAAATTAATAACATGTTTGTTCCGTCTACTTAAAAAAAATGTTGGTGGTTGGTGTTTTTAGGTGATACCAAAGGATATTTAAAGACTATAATAACTATAGGCGGTATAATAAATTGTATTGCTTTTATGGTAAAAGGAAAGCCATAGTATACTCTAACATACCTCAAAATAAAGGAGTAACACTGAATGGCTCCATATAGTTACCCAATCTGTTGTCTGGGAAGCCAAACCTCTTCCCACTAAACCAACATATTTGTCCTTCTTATTTTTAAATTGAGAATATAAACTTTTTAATTCTTAAGATCGCATTAAAAACAGAACAATTCTGGGCCAAGTAAATTTTCCATGTAATATACGTTACTATTTCCCAGTGTAGTGTGCACAAGCATAATATAACTATACCCTCGTGATCCTTAACAGTTTGTCCAGCGAATTTATGTTTCTTACTTTATGTCCAGACTACAAAGATAGCTGGCTATTAAGTTCAAGTGTTCAGTGGTCAGTTACTCAGTGTCGATAGCTAACTGTCATTATTACAATACTTGAAAATGGGTGTATGCCTCCAATATTGCCCTTTATGAGAAACGGAAGGCTCCTAGAAAGCTCAAATATGCACAAAAATGCAGGTTAATAACTGCAGTTTAGTTTTGTATATAAGTAACAGTGATATGTTTTATAAGAACCTTTGTTTTGGAAACGACAGGAGGTACAATTGCCAAATTTCTGGTTTAATCTACGTTACCCATTCAATACCAGGGACACTGATGTTCCAAATGTCTTCAAATTATAAATTTAGAAAGCACTTCATTTCTTTTCAACATTTATGCCCCAATTTTTGTCAGTTCTTTGTCTTACTCATCAATTTCTTTTGTTCGTTTATTTGAATTGTACATTAATAAATTACGTATTGGTATAATATTCTACAGCCCGGCATATGATAACGCCCCGACGACCAGAGTGGTAACATTCTGCATTTGGTACCCTACTGTATGTACTTTAAAACTAAGTATGTCCTCAAAACTCGCACGCATGGTGCGGGGTCAACATATCCTAGCGTATTGGCCATAATACTGCACCCCGCCTATTCTCCGGACTTAGCTCCTAATGACTATTTCCAATTTTCGACGAAGAAGTCGTTGCGGCAGTTCAGGAGTGGGTGGGAAGCAAAGACTCTGTTTTCTTCGATTCTGGGCTGATGGCACTAGAACAGCGTTGGTCCAAGTGTATCATTCTCGCGGGTAATTGCATCGAAAAAGAAATAAATTAGGCTCGTGTTTTTATTGACTCGCCCTCGTAGACATCTCCAAACTGATTATATGGGAGATTGTCATATATGGGTTAATATGTAAGGAAAGCAGATGTTCATACCCGTGTTTATATAATACCCCGGACTCAGCCTACAGGAGCCTGTGGGGGATAACATGACACAGACAAACTGTCGGCCTACGCCCATCGGGGCTTGAAGAAATAGATTTGACTTTATGGTGCTTCACTTATAACTTTTTATTTCTTTCGCTGTACATTTACCGGATAGTTTCGTGAAAGTTCATTGGCGCATGCGTCCTTGCAGAGTAAACAAGTTATCGATTGATGGGCGCATGCGCTGTTGATTAAATTAACATTGTGGCAAGCCGTCAGGTGTCTAATATGGGTGGCAGTGCTCAGGGTGCAAACTTCCTAATATCGTGGTAGTTTACTACAAAATAACAATGGGTTGGAAAGTGTGTTATTATATTTTTCTAACATTTTTAATACCTATCTATAAATAATTAATGCCAAACTGTTTGAATAAAACGGTTTGATGGTATTTGCTTTGACTCAAGATATTCGAATATGACTCGAGACAAATTGTACTCTATGTCAAAAATAAACATGTTTATTAATTGACTATACTGTATTGGTATTAACACCAGGTTAACCAATATCAACCAGAAACCAATGATATTAGGTTGAGGTCAAAAATCAGTAATCGTGTTTTAATGGTGTCAATTAATAAAACTGCCATTAATCAAGTAATTTTGTTTTAGCTCAGTTTCAGGTCCTCAATCAGCTGTATTTGGCACTTTAACTTCGGTCTCGGGCTCATACAGCAGCCCTCGGAGCTGTAACTTGGCCAATACGACAGTACTTGATTAATAACATTTTAATATAATATTTTCGATAAAAATACAAACACATTTGGGAAAATGTGTCTTTGTTCACAGAAGCTCAATTTACCCAGACCTTGCGTCCATGAAATTTGGTCACAAGAATTTGCGCCGAATTTTCTTTTAAGAAAACAAAAAAAAAAAAAAAACACCAACAAAAATACTTGATAACCTTATTAATATCTGCTTGAGATTCCCTGAAATAAATAGCTTCAAGGAAAACCATTTCAAGAACATACTGTAATGCACATAGATTATAATCATTTAAAGGGCTCAAATTTAGTGTGCGCATGTTGAAATGACCAGTAATTGATTTAACGAAAACATTAAACCCGAGGATATCGGAATGCCTGATTATAATAAATTATGCAAAAGCAAACACTGCAAACAAAGCTGTAAGTGTGCTTTCAGGCAGAGCTGAAACCGACAGCACATGAGTACTGGTAAACGACTTAGAGGTCTTTAGCCTGTCCCGGAAATGTGGTGCTAGTCGCACCGTCCTTGCATACAAACACCATTGTGAAATTTTGAAAATATTTGAGGGTCAGTGATGAGGCTTAATTGGCCGAAATTAGCTAGTCTGGCCCAGAAAACATGCACCCTCCATATTTTTTAATTCTGTGGTGTATTCCTTGCTTCCAAAGGGTAACCCTTTTATAGAACATATTTATGTTTCACTGGGTGGCAGGGCTGGGAATAAGCGATTATATTTTTCGAAAAGGTAATATTTCTGAGATGCCAGACTTTGTTATCTTTGTTTATTTTTGTTATCGTTTGTATTGGAGTGTGTGTATTGCTTATATCTGTTTTGTTTTGGATATCCAATTGGCCATTTTGTGGGAAAGTAACTGTCCTTTTGACTTTCCGCTATTGATGTTTCCTTTAGGGTTTAGTTGTTTCGTGTTTGTTTTGTCTTCCCTTTGGTGTCTCTGATGGGAACTATGGATTAATTGTATCGATTCCTGATCATTGCTGTCACTTTTATTTTCTTAAGTATTAACTTCGTTTTCACCGCTATTCAGAATCTTATTATAAGATAAATCCAGCTCTTGTGCGACTAGTGAGTTATTTTATTTCAATGACCAATCCAAGGCGTTTCTTCTGTCGCGGTTGATTTTTGTTATGGTTTGTCTTTGTATGTGTGTATCGCTTATATTATTTTGTTTTGCATCACGAAAACACGCCTCTTTAATTTTGAACCCTCTTTTATATAGTTAAACTGGGTTTAACAGGGGTAAACCGTATTTTTCATATCTCTGCTCTAAAACATAGGTTGTGGGTACTCGTTAGAACCGTATCGATGAGGCAGTTACGAGTGGCCACAAAGTATGTTTTGAGCACAAATTAGAAACATATCGCAATTTTTTCATCTTAAAAGTTTTGTTTTTGTTCGTCAGCAAAATTCACACTGTATTTCTATATGCATGTTTTTGTAATGT
This sequence comes from Lucinisca nassula, assembly GCA_963580285.1. NCBI lineage: Eukaryota > Metazoa > Mollusca > Bivalvia > Lucinida > Lucinidae > Lucinisca > Lucinisca nassula. The sequence goes on from OY757017.1 coordinate 119,430,575, forward strand.
GGCTAGCCAACTGGCCTTTTTGTGGGTAAGTAACTGACCTTTTGACTTTCTGCTATTGATGTTTCCATTAGAGTCTAGTTAGTTCATATTTGTGTTTCTATCCTTTTGGTGTCTCTGGTGGGAGCTACTTGTCTTAAAGTTTTAGTTGAAGTATTAAACACAAGTGGTCCTCACGCTATGGTGTCATTTTAAAGTGCCCCCAACCTGTTCAAGTCAAACGGAAATTAGATGAGGAGGCTTCTATGATAAAGCTCATCGATTTGATTTTGATTATGCAGCACTTTTAACTAGATACTATACTCATTGTTTCATTCGCCCAGCAATGGATTCTGATATAAATCACAAACAATTTTTGTAAAAAATTGCCTTATTTTGTTTATTGATTTGCCTAGTATATTGATAGACAAATCTATAATTTCTTCCTCACCACCTGATTATTTTACTAATAAAAAACCCTATAATTTATAAATATAACAAACTTATAAGAAATGCCATATTTAATTTTAATCAACTAGTATTACATTTTGACATTCATGCCAACACTCCTGATACATGAGACTGTCAAAAACCAAATTCCTGTATCCTGCCGCTTGTCATATTAAAACAGGTAATCTTAAATTCATATCTGACAAAAGAATTCGAAATATAGTTTCTGAAGGTCCTAAATACCGTCCTAATTTGTCTTAATCGCGACGGAATTAAGGGCGCAAATTGCGGCCGCGTAAAGCAACCCCTCCCCCCCCCAACCCCAGTAGAATCCGTTTCACTGTCTGTTCCAAGGTTGTTCTTCTGTCGTGGATCATTTTTGTTATGGTTTGTCTTTGAGTGTGTGTACCGCTTAGACTTTTTGTTTTGGATAGCCAATTTGCCATTTTGTGGGAAAGTAACTGTCCTTTTGGCTTTCCGCTATTGATGTCTCCATTGGGGTCTAGTTATTTTATGTTTGTGTTCCTTTCCCTTTGGTGTCTCTGATGGGAACTTTGGGATAATTGTATCGATCCTGATCAATGCCTTCACTTTCGGCGATCGTTGGTGTAAGCGAGAAGGTGTTGAGCATAGTGGTTTAAGCGAAAGGAAAATTAACATGTCTTAATTTATTGACAAACTTATTGAATTTTATTGCTAAAATACTAATACTCTACCGCCTAAACTTAAATCTACTCCCCCGTGTTTGAAAGGGAATGGTATCTAAAAATTTCATGGAAAGTACGTTTAGGTTCCAGCAGATAAGGCTGCTAATAATGTTTTCGTTATTTGACGGTTACATTGTATTAACACTTTAAAAAAGGAACTAAACGGTACCATGGCCTACAAAGATACTCTATTCGACGAAAAGTCAGTTGTTGATAGTCACAGCAGCAAACTACCCTTAAGGTTTTCTGTGATTGTTAAAGAACGCCACGACAAGCTTCCCACGATGTATTGGTTACCAAGGCTTCATAAACGCCCATACAAAGCCCGTATGTTTGCTACCTCCAGGTCTTGTGCGACTACTGAACTACTTCGTTTCACTGGCCATTTTCAAGTCGGTTCTTCTGTCGTTGTTTATTTTTGTTATGGTTTGTCTTTGAGTGTGTATATCGCTTATATCATTTTGTTTTGGATAGCCAACTGGCCTATTTGTGGAAGAGGAACTGTAATTTTGGCTCTCCGCTGTTGATGTTTCCATTAGGATTTAGTTGTTTCGGGTTTGTGATTCGTTCCCTTGGTGTCTCTGATGGGAGATGTGGGTTAATTGTATCGATTTCTTGTCATTGCCTTCACATATAGTTTTCAATTATAAGCTGTCATCTTGCGAAAAAAACGACATATTATGAAGTTCAGTTTATTTGTTTTCCAACATACACGTTTTCAATAGTTTTGAAACTTTTAATCAAACGCCATCCCCGTTATTTCATACTAATTGACGCAACGCGCGAGTTTAAAACGTGCTCTAAGACGTAATGTTATATTACTACCTGTCGCTTTGTGAAATAGTTCTGATATTCCGTCTCAATATAAATGATGTCTCTGATGGGAGCTGTGGGTTAATGGTATCGATTCCTGATCATTGCCTTCACTTCTGTTTTCTTAAGTATTAACTTCGTGTCTCACTGCTATTAGGAATCATGTTATAAGATGTTGTGAAACTGTCTCTGAAAGCGCGGTTAAAAATCGTTTTGGTCTACAAAGGATTCTGGTGAGGTACTTAATAAATTAAAGTTAAGAGGTTTTCGAACGTCTAGTCTGTCTACGAGCTCGTACACATGATTTTTGCAATTTATACACAACTTAAACCCATAACGTAATAAAGGAAAAAAAACTCATTAATTTGATTGAAAGAACTTTCAAAGGGGTGGTGCTATTTTCATTGCATGCAATGACAGACGTGCCTTCTTTACATCAGATACAAATCTTAAATGTATTCATTTTGGTATTGTCAAATTATGTGCGACGCTTCATCTGATCTTTTTAGACAATATTTATATCAGATTTGGAATAACATAACATACGCAAATCGTATCCATTGGTACAAACTGTGCTCCCCTTGTAAGTGATTTATTTTTGTTTTGTTATAAACGAGATTTTATGATGCCACTTTCTAGTCAAAGTCAAGGTGACATTTTTGAAGCCCTCAAGATATTTAGATGATCTTTTAAATATTGACAACATTTACTTTGAAGGAATGATCAGTCCAATGTATCCATCTGAGCTGCAGTTAAACAAAGCCAATAATTCTGATATCGAAGCCCCGTTTTTGAATTTGCATTTGAACATTTCAAATAGTTTTGTTTCAACTACAATTTATGATGAGCAAGGTACTTTTGATCTTATCATTTTCAGATGGTGATACTCCTCGTTTGTCATCTTACAGTGTCTTATTTCACAGCTTACTCGCTTCGCAAGAGTGTCAAGTCGTGTCGCTAATTTTTCGCTCGTAATAAAAGTTTAGCTGCTAAACTGCTACAGCAGGGATATCGATATCATAAAACTTCGGAAAGCACTTTTTAAGTTTTATCGCCGACACTATCAATTAATTTCTAAATTTAAGGTTGGAATAAACAGAGGTTAGCTGCAGGGATGTAACAACCTGAGCTTTTTGGCGACATGATATATAAATTAAGAAAAAATAAATGTAAACCTAACTTTTCAGCACAATTTCAAAGTAGAAGTAAAACAAAGATCAGGAATCGATACAACTAGAGCTGTCAGTGAAACTGACTAGGGCCCCGGCAGCGCTATCAGAAATTTGTGGACGGACAGACGGACAGACAGACGGACGGACAGAGTGATTACTATAGGCCACCCACACTTTCAGTGCGGGGCCCTAATTAACTTACTCCACCCACCAAAGACACCAAAGGGAAAGAAACACAAACATGAAGCGACCAGACCATAATGGACACCTAAACAAAGGAAGTCCATAAGGACAGTTACTTTCCTACAAAATGGCCAAATGGCCATCCAAAATAAAAATACACAAGTGATACACACAGTAAGTAACAAACAACAACATAAATAAACCACCACAGAATAACCGCCTTGGAACGGTCAATGGAAAGAATTCCACTGGGGGGCTTAAATCGATTTTACATGGCCATTGTCCTCGCCCTTACCTCTGTCGCGGTATTCACAAATTTTGTTTAGTCAAAACTTATTAAACGTTACAAAAGCATCGCATATAATATAAATGCTATTCAACCGCCTGCATGCAATCACAGACATACATTATGCTTTCCTCCTTAATAGCACACCGGTTGATTTGGGTTCAGACTCCATGATGACTTTGGCTTTGACTTATTAATTGGTTGGTTGGAGGCGGAATGTTTTTGTTTGTCATCATTCTTGTGTCAACGTGGCTTTAATTGTGATTTCCTTATTTACCGAGTTGATTAACTGATGAGTTAGGAAACCTTCCCGCGAACCGTTGGGATCCCGAACCCACCAGTATTTTACTGACCGTTCCAAGTCGGTGCATTTGCTGCGGTTCATTCATGTTTTGTGTTGGTGGTTCTGATCCTTTTCCTAATTATATATGTTGTTATGTTGATGATCGGATTCTTCCCCCTTTTTGGTTTTCAATTTTAGTTACGTTTGACCTTCTAGTTTAATGTTTGTCATATTGGTGATCCGGATTCTTTCCCCAATTATGTGTATCGCTCCTTTTTAATTAGATACGGAAGCTTTAGCTTTGGTCTGTTTTGTTTACTGTCGTCATCCCCTCTTTTGACTTTTTCACTAGTGATATGGTGGGAAGAATTTGGGATCTGATTGTATCAGTTCCCGATAGTTTCTCTTTTTAATTGAGATGCCATTTCATCTCAATGTCGGGTACATGTCCCACGAAATTGAAAGCAGCGCCTCCAAAATGTCATATAGTGTTAACGAGGACGTTTAACCTCAAACCAACCAAACAAACAAAACAGACAAACGTTAAGCTAATAAATGCTATGCACTTACTGAAACCTTGAACTGTTGAACTAGAGTATGCACTACCTTTTGCAATCAGTATAGATGCATATTATATGGGTGCTGAAGAAACTGTATGATCAGTCAGTGTAGATACAGAAATAGTGGATGAACTATGCAAATTAGTTAGATACGCCCCGTAACCTTACTCGCACGACGTCATTAACGACATCCCGTTTACAAATGGCGTATAATTGACGCTTTTATAACAAATCTTGAATAGAATGTTTTATATGCCGGCGAAGCCTCGCATTTTATACCTTTCCTTCAACTCGTTTAATAAATTCAATAATACATGAAAATTCATGTAAGATCCTCTTTGTTTTGCTCAAAAAAAAAAAAAAAAAAAAAAACAAGAAAAAAAAACTGGATTAGTCGATTTGAATGAGCAACCACAGTTTTGAGCAAAATTTAGATTGATGGCAATAGTTTTCATCTGAAAAAAATGATGCGGCATACAGATATGAAGTGAAAGTGGTTTGTTCACATAATAATAAAGCTTTGTTTGCTTGTATGATATGAGGTTTAACGTCCCCGACAACACTGTATAGGTCAATTAAACCAATAGTGTTTAAATGCATGGACATTCCGACTTGCACCACTTTTCTGGGACAGTGAAATTCGTTTCATTGACCGTTCCAAGACGGTCCCTCTGTCGCGGTTTATTTTTTGTTATGGATTGTCTTTGAGTATGTGTGTCGCATTTATTTATTTATTTTTTTTTTTGGATGTCCAATTGGCCATTCTGTGGGAGAGTGACTATTCTTTTGGCTTTTCGCTATTGTGCTTCCATTAGGGTCTAGTTATTAGCTCGGCTGTTTTCGAAGAAAACGACCAGGTATTTTATCGCTCTGGCGTCGTCTGCGTCGTCGTCGTCGTGCAAAAACTTGGACATTTTGTAATATATCTTTCATTACTGAACATATTTACTTGAAACTCGGACTAGTTGTTCATTCGAAAAGGGGAACTCATACCAATAGGTGAAATATCCCTCAAAATATTTTTGGCACAGTTCAGCCCCTTTTTCGACTAAGAATTTTTGTTTTCTAAAAGAAACTACAACCGAGCGTTGCGGTGCAACTTAAAGCAACTACAACCGATCGCATGCGGTGCTCTTGTTTCATGTTGTATCGATTCCTGATCATTGCCTCCACTTCTATTTTAGAACCTTTGAAACTGACCGCACATGAGCACTGGTAAACCGCTAAAAAGGTCAAAGACTGTCCAAGCAAAGTCGTACGAGTCAGACCTTCCATCCACATTAATTGGTTTAATTGGTTGGCAGAGCTTGAGATGTGATTTCAACCCCGTTTCGGGTAAAAATCCCGCAGAATTCGAAGCAACATCTCCAAAATGACCTAAATGGTGTTGTCGGTGTTAAACTTAAAAAAATCAATTAAACAATCAGTCCATCGGGGTGGAGGTCGGAGGCGATCCTGTGGTTAACATATCTGAGTGATGTTGGAAAAACTTAATGGGCCAACCGATGAGGAAAAGACCCTACTTAGCAACATCCGATACATGTTCTTTAAACGCACGTGTGCAGCCAATTAATATGGTTAGCAGCATGTGACATAGTGCACGAAGCGCCTTCATGGTCACTTCTACATTCCTGCGATCAACAAAGGTACTGTGAGACTGCGACTTTACTGAATCCATATGCGATAAATATCCTGGCTCAAAAGCAGAAATGGAAATCCACCCTGCTTTACCGATACGAATTTTTGATCGATGTTTGTCAGTCGACCGAAAGTTACTGAGCATAACACCTTTTCAGTGGTAAAGTACGCAATTATGTCTGACATGTCGGAATAACAGTTGTTTTTTTTTCTTTATTTAGAAAATAGCCGCTGTAATGGCAGGTGTTCCGTAAGAGGGCTGTCTATAGAATCTGGACTGGAATTGCGGGTTTGGGGTTGCAAGCAGAATAGACCCACATCATACGAAGTAAATCAGTATTGACACTAATTGCTAACGAAGGTGGGATTTAAGGGCAAAACGAAACAGTTTATATCTCAGTCAAGGCCTATTTTCCCTGACTACACTCAGAGACAATCGACCATCCAGTACTCACAGTCCTTTGATTATCTTTTACTTTGTAATCACTATGTCTGTGCTACAGATGATACCGTACCTCCCTCAGTAATGTGTTTGTTTGAATTGAGGTTGTATGTCCCCGTCAACACTATTTAGGTTATTTTGGAGGCGTTGCGTCCAATTTGATAGGACTTTTATCTGACACTGAGATGAAATAACATCTTAAGCTCTACCACATAAACAAAACAATGGGGTTAATATGCAGGGACGGTCCGACTCGCACCACTTTGCCTTGGCAGGCTCAGACTTTCGAAGTACTCATGTGCGTTGGTTTCAGCTCTGCGTGGAAGCACCATGCAGCCAAATCTATCTCTTCAAGCCCCGATGGGCGCCCAATTTCAGTAATACTAGGCTGAAATAAAGTTGGTATCGAATGCATGATCTCCTTTTCGTCAGTACCCAAAGCCGCTGTCTCTTACAGGTGCTTATATATCATCACTGCAAACAAACAGTGCTTCAGCTGAAGTGCACGACCCGCCAGATGCTTTTAGCTTTATGAGTGTTACCATATATGGGTATGGCGGCCATTTTGGTCATGTGACCTGGACCTAAAACGGTTCCCCCAATAAATGCCGTTTTCGTAAAAATATCTTATACTTTAGTACTGTATTCTGAATCGTTTGCAGGATAAAATGCATTCTCACTTTTCCAATACAAAAGCATATGTGTCAAAGTTTGACATAGGCACAAAGAAGGTCAAGGTCAACCCAGGGTCACCATTTTAGCAATTTATGATGGGCCTACGTCCCAGATGCTATTTATCAAGTTTCGTGGAAATCTGCCCAGTGGTTCTGGAGAAGACTATTTTTGAAGGGTTTTTACCATATATGGCTTGGCGGCCATTTTGGTCATGTGACCTGGACCCCATGAGCAAATTTTGGTTTCCCCCACCACATAGAGGCTCCATATGAAATTTGACTTCAAACGGCCCAACGGTTTCCGAGGAGAAGCGGTTCAAAAAATTTCACATTTTCTTCTCGGCGAAGTTATACTAAATGGAATGTAATATTTCGCAAGTTCATTTGTAAGATTTCATTGATATCTATCAGTATGCCAAAATTTGTTTAAATATTCCAAACGGTGAAGTCACTATCACCAATTTTCACAAACGGGTTACGGACGGACAGACAGACAGACCATATATGGCTTGGCGGCCATTTTGGTCATGTGACCTGGACCCCATGAGCAAATTTTGGTTTCCCCCGGCCCATAGAGGCTTCATATGAAATTTGATTTAAATCGGCCCAACGGTTTCCAAGGAGAAGCAGTTCGAAAATTTTCACATTTTTCGCCTCGGCGAGGCTATACTAAATGGAATGTAATATTTCGCAAGTTCATTGGTTAGATCTCATTGATATCTATCAGTATGCCAAAATGTTTAAATATTAGTAGTATAGGGTGCCACTATGGGTACCAGATTTTTTTAAACGTGAAACTTTTTGATTTTCAGGCTAAACTTGAAAATAACTTAGTTTTTTTTTCTGAAAGTTTTCAAGTACCTATAATCTGGTACCCATAATCTGGTACCCATAGTGGCACCGCTTGATGTAAGCTTGACTAGGCTAGGTGCTGTATCGTGTGTTATGTGGGCTTTCGTGAAGGGTGACTGTTTACCTGGTACCCATAAATTTTTGGTACCTGAAATTTATGGGTACCTGAAATGTTTTTGTCAGGCCTAAGCTTGAAAATAACTGAGTTTTTTGGTGATCTTTCAAGTAGATCCATGTGTTTGTGTTGATTACCTTGGTCCCTATAAATCTTCAGTTGCTGAAATTTATAGGGACCAAGTTTGAATTGACAAAGCTTTTGACTAAGCCTGAAAATAACTTAGTCTCTGGAGTTTGTACAAGAACCTGGTACCCATAAATTCTGGGTACCTGAAATTTATGGGTACCAGGTACCTGAAAGTTCTGAGTACCTATAAATTTTCAGTGACTGTTGGTACCCATAAAATCTGGGTACCTGAAATTTATGGGTACCAGGTACCTGAAAGTTCTGAGTACCCATAAATTTTCAGTGACTGTTGGTACCCATAAATTCTGGGTACCTGAAATTTATGGGTACCAGAAAATTTTTAATTTTGGCATGGTAAGAGTGGACTTAGTCTTTTGTTGTAAATCTTTCAAGAGGTCCAGGGGCACCACAAGATGACATTATGTTTTTTTCTGGTGTGAAAAAATGTTTGGCACGAATAGGGCTCGAACCTATGACCTCCTGCTTATTAGACAGGTGCTCTACCAACTGAGCTAAAGTGCCTAGATATATTTTGTATGTAATATAATTATTTTAAACTTAAGACATTATAGTTATTCTTTCTTAACTGCTTGGTAGCCTTGAAAAGGGCTGTTTGGGTTTTGAATATCTTATTCTTTTATCTGGTTTTCTTTTTACGTATGGGTTTGGTAGCAGCTCCAAGTCCAATAGCTGATGACTGCATCAGTTGTTCATCTTCATTTGCCACGATATTGAAGTGGAGAGGAATCCTAATAGGGCTCATTTCCAGTGATGATGGTTGTTGAGGACGATCTTCTAACTGTTTGACTCTATTTTTGAGCTCATTGATTTCCTTTACTTAGACTTCAATAACTTTGGGTTGGGGTTTAGATTGCTGTACTGGAGGCTGTGTATAGATCAGTTGGTTAGATGGAATTGTTGTATATTGTTGTTGTTGTAAGGTAGCATCACTACCAAATGTTTCATTGATAGAGGTTGTTAAAAGATCTGGATTTTGCAAGAGATCATCGAATGATATTGTTTTTTTTCAAGAAATCTGAAGTAGGTCAAGTCCTTTTTATACTCTGGAGAGGGATTGACCTACTTGCAAAAATACTTTCTTTCACGTCCGTGTTCAGTGAATAAATACCAATGCATGGGCCTACTTTGTTGCACTTCTGTGTACAAGACAAAATGGCTCACAACAGTGAAATCTACTTCAAAGCTTTGGAGGAGCAGACGGAGTCACTGAAGAGTGGCGTGAGGGAATTGATGCTCTCGTTTGATTTGGTCAAGCGAGAAGCTGAAGGATTGTTTTCCTCGCTTGACAACTTAGAAAAGATGATAGCCATCACAAAAGAGGCAGCAGAGTTGGCCCATGGTCAACAAAGGAATGGTGATGCGGCTGGGCCCTCTGCGACCACACAGACAGAAGACTGGGGGAATGAAGCGACAGAGCCCCCGTTCTGCCTTTCCAGTGGGTCCAGGATAACTTATGAGTCCTGGGCCAGAAGATGTCCAGCATGCGGCGGGAGAACCTGTTGCCAATGTTAGTTTATGACTAACAAAAACCCAACGGCCCTTTTCAGGGCCACAATTTATTTTTGGATGAATGTCCTTTGATAATGTTCAATCAAGATTCCTAAGTCTGGTATTTGCTATGATGTTTCAAAAGAACAAACATCATTGCTGCACCAAAACGAAGAATTCTCTGATTATGATTGGTTAAACCAGTGTTTCATTTTAAGTAGGTCAATCCGATGTCACTTGTATATATATCATTCATGATTATTACTAACTTCATAACCATGGATGAATACCCAAAGTCTGGTAGTTGCAGTGAGTGTGATGCTCCAACATATCTTGAATGTGGTAAGTGCTACGTCATTCTAAGGTATGTTGGAGAGGAGCACAACTGCCCTGATGATGACGATGGGTTCTTTGAAGACGACAGTTTGTCCATATGTGATGAGTGTCTAGAAGAAAAAAAATGAACCTCTGATGGTTCTCTAGACCAAATGGCCCTTTTCAGGGCCACCACTTATTCTTGAAAGAGTACCTTTTGATGATCATACAAAAGATTCCTAAGTCTGGTATTTGCTATAATGATCTATGTTTCGAACATAGACCATTATTGCTACACCAAAGACGAAGAATTCTCTTAGGATGATCACTATTGGCTATTTCGTTAGCCAGTTTGATTGGTTGTTCGATTAAAGTAGGTCAATCCTCCTACATTGTATAAAAGCCCTTCTGCTTTTGAGTTCTCTCCATATTGTTCCAGTATGACTTGGTTTAAGAAATTACGTGCTGTATTCCACCGAAGGAAACATCCTGAGATGGAAACACAACAACATACTGTGACTGAGGAAGAGTACTGGAAGAAAGTGGAGAGACTGCAAAGCGGGCTGGCTTTCCAGCAGTTCCTGGCTAGAAGGGGAGTGGGATCGGTTACCATTAAACCGATCGCTATAGTAGAACCATTCCGTGGCTAGTAACTGTTTAAGTTACTAGCTACATAAGAACAGTCCTTTTTAGGGCTAACCCATGGATTTCGTTAAAGAATAACCTTTTATAATTAACAAACAAAGACTGGTAAACTTTTACTGTTTTTAATGTGTTTTAAAAATTCTTAATACAATACTATGTTTCTTAACTATAACTATCTTATGTCTGTAACTAATGTCTATGACACTTTGTTTTATTCACAGTCAAATGTCTATTTTGTCTTTGGTTTCTTCACACCACGAGTGTTAGAAGTTGTTCGCTTTCTTTTTCTTGATTTCTTAACACTAGATTGTTTCTCCTCGGCACAAGATTGTTTGTCATCGGCACAAGGCTGTTTCTCATTGGCACAAGACTGTATCTCCTGAGGAGTGTCAGATGATATTTCTTCAGTAGGTAATGTAGGTGGTATGTCCAACCCATCTTGTATCAACTGCTTCTGTGTACATTCGGGTGCCCAATGATCTGGAAGTCCACATATGTAACAGTGTCCGTAGGGTAGCTTGAATCCCGATGTACAATCTCGCGACCAGTGTGTCGTAGCATTACATCTGAAGCAACGTCCATAAGGTGTTCTCATCAATTGTTGATCAAGAAGGGATTTTTCCAATGTCCGTAGAAGATGGACATCATATTGTTGTTTCAATAACTTCTTTAAACTTGAACAATGGTAGTAGATGCTTTCAGGATCACTATATTTCTTTGTTCTTGGATCCCTATTGTATTCCATCTTGTTTAAGATTTTTGAAGTTTTCACTGTGGCAGTCAGAAGTAGAATGAAGTTCTATTCAAGATCACTTCCTTTTATATCATCCTTGCCTCGTGTCTTCGAATGTAAGAACTCGATCACCTTTGGATTGTCAGCTACAGATTTTTTCCAATTCTCAAATGTGATGACTGAATCTTCTAACAGTTTGTACTTAGCACAAGCCCACCACAATTTCTTGAAATCTTCAAAAGTTTCTTTTTCATTTAATTTCATCTGGATTTCTTCCATAGAAATATCTTCATGAGAAAACAGTATGTAGATGCAAAGTAGTAATCTTCTGTAAGGTTTGAATTTTATCACTTGTGTCAGAGGTACTTCAAACCACTTCTTCTCCATGCTGTTGATAAAACAATGATGATCTGTGTTTCAGGTCAATTTATATGATCAAGGAATCGATCTGTTTGATCAAATCGTCAATATCAGTTTCCATCGGTTCCTCATGACGGTTTTCAGAGCAGTCCATCGGTTGTTCTGATGAAGCTCTTTCAATATCCATGATCATGTTGTAAATGTAGCTGATCACCTCATCGTTGTTAGCTACATGCAAAAGCCATTGATCCAGTTTCACGGGTGACTCATCCAGTATGTTACTCATGAGCCAAGCTGTTCTTTTCATCTCATGTCGAAAAGACATAAATGTATCATATCTTCTCAACCAAACATGAATGTCATCTTTAGTTTTCAAGAAATCTACATTATCTGGCTCTAATGACAAAGTTTGTTCAAGTGCAAGTCTGCAGATCTCAAATTTCAGAATTTGATCTAAAGATACAGGTAGACTTTTTCTGATGGTCTTAATCATGATTTTTTAGTTAAGTATGCAATTAGAATATTGAGTTGGGAACTTCAATATGATCTTAGGTTCTTTTCTCAACTGTTCGTTGCCTAATGTCACTTTATATCCTTCTTTGGCATTTATATATTCCGACCAATAGTCATTGAAAGTCAAACATCCCGATGGTAATATCATAAGATCTGGATTGTCCCGACTACAGAATAACTGTTTGACTTGAGCTTTGGTATATTCCTCATTCAGTATTAGATATCCCAAAAGCATATCTCTGTAGAGAAAGCTAGATGACACATTACCATGTAGAAAGTGTTGATGAAAATTCTCAGACATGTAAAACATGTCCCGTGTGGTAAAGTTGAAGAAAGTGACTAACCATCTTTTTGCTTTCTTAAGGGTTGGTTGATGTTGAAAATGAAAACGGCTAATCTGTCTATGAAACTCTAATCGTTTCTTATCTGACAAATTAGGAAGTTCATCTATGAGCAATAGTAACTGAATCATTTCATCTTGGTAAGTTATTTGAGATCCAGTGTTCTTCAACATCTTCATTCTCATAGAAAACCAGCTGTCTTGGATGAGTTCTGTAAAGTCTTGGCCTTTTCCACAGTTGTACATGTTGTATGTCAAAATCATCTCCGTTATTTCCAAGGGTAGAATACGGCTGGTAGTCATGATTAATCTGAAACAAGAATTTGGAATTTCCAAAGTCAGTGGGTCAATATAAAAACGGGTTTTTCAGGTTGAAGCTTCATAGTTCAGCATTGAACACCAAACAATTAACATGCCAAAGAGACATTGGAAGCGAATAAGAACTCCATCCAGTTCGGATGATGGGATGCCACCTAAGAGACCTAAGTTGGTGGATTACTCTGACACTGAAGATGAAGATGAAGAATATGAACAATATTATACCATGAAGCCAGTAAGAGAGCGGGAGTCGAGGCGATTTAGAACAAGAGCTAATGTATACAGCGTGGACATGAAAAAGTTTCCTGAGAAAACATCACCATTAGAATTTGTGCCACGCTTGTTTCAACAATTGGTGGATGATATAAAGAGACATACCGAGGCACAGGGCAGTGATAGAATAAGAGTTAGTATCTACCATCCTGGACTTAAACTTGGGGTGTTTATACCCTTCACAGATGTATCCTCATTAACTGGAGATGCCCTGTCACAAGAAATTGAGAAAGTCTTACAGTCCAATGAAGACTTCAGAATCGATGATGGGCAGATGTCATTGGAAGTGACCCATACAAGACTCCCTGTAGGAAGTGGAAGAAAGCCACTCAATTATGGACTCTACTTTGATTCTAACAATATGAGAAAGATGAAAAAGAGTATTGTTACCATCAACAATACAGAAGACTCCATGTGCCTGGCTAGAGCTGTGGTTGTCGGCAAATGTCATGCTGACAAAGATGAATCCCCGACTTGGAAGAAGACATGGAATCATATTCGTCGATCTACCAAGTCTTACCAGACGAGTGAAGCTAAGAAGTTAATGGATCGAGCTCAAGTTCTACATACCAAACCTTGTGGACTTGACGAATACAAGAAGATCCAAGCTGTGTTAGCACCTGCCTACCTGATCAAAGTACATTTGCAACATGCGAAAGATGACCTTCTCTTCAAACCTGAATTCGAAATGACCAAACAGACTAAAGTGATACATATATACTACAATGGAGACAATCATTATGACACTATCACCAGTATAACTGGTTTTCTAGGATGTCATTACTTCTGTGAACTTTGTGACAAAGGATATAACAATCGTGGTGACCATATGTGTCCCCATGGATGTGACAAATGTTACAATGAGACATTATGTGCGGCAGGAGAAACTTGTTTCTGTAGGGATTGTAAAAGAAAATTTTACAGTCCTCAATGTTTTGCTAATCATAAAAGAATCAAACCTGGACAGAAAAAGTCCATGTGTCAATTAGTTTATAATTGTGGAAATTGTTTCAGTAGAATCATTGGGAGTAAGAAAAATCATGTTTGCCCAGGAAATCGAAAATGTAGATTTTGTAAAGAGATCGTGGGTGCAAATCACCAGTGTTACATACAATCTTATGTTTGTAAGACTGATGAGGATGCACCCAACGAATCTGATGATGCAGAATCTGATGATGATGAAGAAACAAGTTCTTCCTCCTCCAAGTACATTTTCTTTGATTTTGAATCTTCACAAAATACAGGAGAACATTTAGTTAATTTCTGTGTAGCACATAGAGCCTGTGACCAGTGTATCCATTTACCTATCCATGAAAAGTGTAAAAATTGTAGCAAGTTCCCAGACCAAGGAAGAGAAATGATCTTTGAAGGTCCTGGTACTTTGCATGAGTTTTGTACTTGGCTATTTCAACCTTTTAATGAAGGCTCAATTTGTATTGCACACAACTTTGGTGGTTATGATGGGCAGTTTATTTTAAGATATCTCTTAGAGAATGGAACTTACAAACCAGAGGTGATCATGAATGGGCATACTATCATAACCATGAAAGCTGGAAAACTTGAGTTCAAAGATTCGTTTCAGTTTTTGCACATACGTTTAGCTAGTTTCCCTGATACCTTTGGACTTAAAGAAATGAAGAAAGGTTATTTCCCACATTTGGCAAATACTGAAGCTAACCAAAACTATGTGGGTCCATACTTTCCTGCCGAAATGTATAACCCTGGCCAGATGTCTAGCAAAGACAGAGACGACTTCTTGCAATGGCATAAGTCTAAAGTAGAATCAAATGCTATCTTTAACTTCAGGCAAGAAATGGAAGAGTATTGTCGGAGTGATGTCGATATCTTGAGGAGAGGTTGTGCTTGCTTTAGGCAGCAGTTGATGGAAACAAGTGGAATTGACCCTTTTAAAGTAGCATGTACGGTGGCTCAAACTTGTTCACTCGTTTGGAGAAAGGATCATATGCCAGAAAACTCAGTAGCTATCATTCCTCCTGAAGGCTATCCAAACCAAAAGAAATATTCGATCAAGGCTGTAAGATGGTTGCAGGTTATGGCTAAGAAAACAAACACACACATTCAACATGCATTGAATGGTGGGAACAGAAAATTGGTGAGTTTTACGTGGATGGATTTGACCAAGAAAATAAGAAAATCTATGAATTTCAAGGTTGTTATTGGCATGGTTGTCAAAGATGTTATCCTGACAGGCATAAGATCAATACCTACAACTGTTTGAAGATGGACACTCTTTTTTGTTCCACTTTGAGAAAAAATGAAACTCTGAAAGCTGCAGGGTATGAAGTCATAGAATGTTGGGAATGTGATTTTGACAAACAGTGTAGAGATGACAAAGAATTCCAAACTTTGGTAGAAGCTGAATTTACTAACTTGGATCCCTTGAAACCCAGAGATGCTTTATTTGGGGGAAGGACTAATGCTACCAAATTGTACCATGAGATTGACGAACGTTCAGATCAAGAAATCAAGTACATTGATGTCTGTTCTCTGTACCCATACATTTGTAAATATGGTGTTTTCCCACTAGGTCATCCAGAGATTTATTCTCAAGAAGAAATTGACAAAGACAATATCCAGCAATATTGTGGCCTGATCAAATGTAAAGTTCTTCCACCCAGAAACTTGTATCATCCAGTACTCCCTTACAAATGTAACAATAAACTTCTGTTTCCACTCTGTAGAACATGTGCTGAAAAGTCAGACAACACACAACTTTGTCATCATACTAAAGCAGAAGATAGAGAATTGGTCGGAACTTGGGTCAGTATAGAATTGTTTGAAGCTTTGAAACTTGGTTATCAGCTTACTGAAATTTATGAGGTTTGGCATTTTCCCGAGACAACTCAGTATGATAAAGAAACTGGCCAAGGTGGAATCTTTGCTGGGTACATTGATACATTCCTCAAAATAAAGCAAGAGGCCAGTGGGTATCCTGATTGGTGTAAAACTGAGGCAGACAAAGAAAAGTTCAAACAGGATTACTTCGAGGCAGAGGGAATTAGAATGGGGCATATTGAAAAGAATAAGGGTCGTAGGGCTACTGCAAAGACTGAGTTGAATAACTTGTGGGGAAAATTGGCACAAAGAGATAATATGACTAAAACTGAATACATCTCAGAACCATCAACATACTTTGAATTGGTAAGCAATCCCATGAAAAAAGTCAAGTATGTTGATGTCTATGGTGAACAGTTTTTACATGTCAACTGGGAAGAAACAGACTCTATCATTGAACCTCATAGTTGCAGTAATGTGGTGGTAGCATCTTTTGTGACAGCACAAGCCAGATTGAAATTGTACAGTGTGTTACACAAAGTTGATACACGTGTACTCTACTTTGACACTGACTCTGCAATCTATGTCCACAATCCCAAACTTTGGAATCCAACTATTGTGAATAATCGACTTGGGGAATGGACTGATGAAATGCCCAATGCAAAAATCACAAAATTTGTTGGTATGGGGCCAAAGAACTATGGTTACGAGTATGTTGAAAACAATGGTGATAGAAAATCCACTTGTAAAGTGAAAGGACTGACTTTGGATTTTAACACTTCTCAAATCATACATTTTGAGAAAATGTTAAACTGGGCAAAATCTAAAGATAGAGATTTCCGTGAAACTGTGCAGTATCAACATAAAATCAGAAAACATCCCAATAGAAAAGTGACCACTGAAAAACTTTCAAAGATTTATAGATTTACCTATGACAAACGGGTGATTGTGAAAAATGGGTACACTGTGCCATATGGTTATGAATAAAGATTTAGTAGATTATTAAAAGTATATAAATATACATGTTGTTCGTTGTTCTTTCTCATTACTCATCATGTCAAGCATTCAGACACCAGTAGTACAAGATATTAACAGTTTGTTTTTTAAACATCCTGCTAATCTCTTTATATCAGGTCCAAGTGGATCTGGAAAAACAGAGTTTGTAAGAAAAGTCATCGAATACAAACAAGACTTGTTTGATATTTTACCACAACGTATCGTGTGGTGCTACAAAGAATGGCAACCAACTTATAATATCTTGCAAGAACGTGAAGGATCCAACATCACATTTCTTTCTGGAATTCCCAATGACGATGATGACATTGTCAGCGATACGAGTTTGTCTCACTTGATCGTCTTTGACGATATGTTAGGAGACAAAGATGAAGAAAAAATCAAATTGTGGTTTACAAGGAAAGGGCATCATCGAAATGCAAGTGTGATATACATCACACAAAATTTGTTTCACCAAAGTAAAGATAGTCGAACTATCAGTTTGAATGCACATTATCTCATTTTGTTTCAAAGTCCTCGAGATAAAATGCAAATCAAAGTTTTGGCAAAACAACTTCAATCTCCACATTTGATGTATGCTTTCAATGATGCCACATCCAAACCACATGGATACTTACTGATCGATTTGAAACCAGATACACCAGATCTATTGAGATTTAGAACAAATATTTTTCAAAACTGGTTTACAAAACCAAATCATCAAGGACCAGTTGTTTATTTCCCAAACATATAAAAGTGTGTGTCTGATTTGAAAATTGATCACAAGTCATTATGGTTTCGAAACGAACATCAGCTAACTTGATAAGGGCACTCTACAATTTGAGTAGAGAACCCAATACTGTAAAACGCAAACAATTGCTCAATGAGGGATTACTTGAAATGATAAAATGGTTTTCTTTGGCTGCAAGAAAAATCATTGAGGGTAGAATGAAATTACCCAAACAGACAAAGAAATTTATGGAAAAACATAAAGATGATCTGAGAAAATTAACAAGTACCATGGTCAATAGTGATGTTAAACGTAACATCATTTTGAAACCTGGCGGCGGTGGTTTCTTGGGTGGCGTTATTATCAGAACATTAATACGATGGGACGGTAATAAAATATTAAGGCGGTTTGCCAAAAAGAAGACTTCTGTAAAGAAGACTTCTGAAAAAAAGAAAAAACCTAGAAAAATTAATGAAAAGTTTATTACTGTGAGAAAACGTCCAATTACATCATGGCAAAGTCTTGGGATGCGATCACCCACTGAAAATGCTCGCTCTGTCACTCGTCGAAAAACCATTTCACCCAATATTGCTAGATTTCAACCACTCTATGCTGGGGAACCACATGTTTTTCAAACAGCAAGACAGTTTGGATTTGAAGCTGCAATGCGTGAAAAAGCTCTGCAGGGACAAAAAATGTATAATCAACCTTTTAGAATCAATAACAGAGGTCCAAACTTGAAACTTACGAGACGCAAAATATAAAAGCCCATGTTAGACTGGGATTCTTCATAGTGTATCACGACAATCATGACGGCCGTACGTAAAAGGAAAACTCTGAGAAAAAAGAAAACTTCTTTGATAAATAAATATGGTCCTTTTTTAGAAGGACTTTGTCAATTACCTCCAAAATTTCGTCAAAAAATAATCAATGATTCACCCAAAGAAGTGATCGATTGTGTAGGGGAATGTTGCTTAAACATTATAAAAGGCAATGTACATCTAACTAAAGCTCAGAAACAACACTTACAATCTAGAAAACAGCATGTTCGTTTGCTGAGTACAAAACAGGTCCCTGTTGCAGCAAAAAAGAAAATCATTAATCAGAAAGGCGGGGCTTTACTAGGATTGTTACTCAAACCTTTGATTGCCCCACTCATAGGATCTGTCCTTGGTGGCCTTCTTAATCCAAATCATGGAAGGGCGTAAAATGGCTTTTGTCCCATTCAAACTTTGGGAAGATATGAAACGTTGGAAAGAGGAACAAATTCAGAAACCTAGATTACCACCTGATCCTGAAGTTTCGGCCACTGCTAATCTTCAAAACGACTTGTCTTCTGTTATGGCTAACAATGAAATCTCGGAATCAGAAAAGTCTCAGCTGTTTGGTGAAACTTTGCATAAATTTAAGACGGCTCATAAAAAAGCTTTAAAAGAACCTTCAGTTTCCCTTTCCCAGCCTGTTCTGCAACCTAAGAAGATTGATCAGCACATTATTGACAGTGTTCCTTCCACCATGAAAAGAAAAGCTCAGCTTTTGCTTTCTATGTTGCAAGAAAATAAAAACATAGCTTGGGATGATGATGGTACAGTCAAGATGTATGGAAAACCTATTCCTGGTTCTAACATAATCGACTTGGTCAATGATGTGATCAGACATAGGAAAGGTATTGAGCCCACGGGTTGGCAAGCTTTTGCACAAGGATTGAGAGAATTGAATATTCCTCAAGATGTGGTAGGCAATAGAGACAGATGGGAATGGATGCACGAACATCAGCTTCCTCCTCCTGAACAATCACCAGAGGATGTCTTTGTGACTCCTCCAAAATCAAAACGTCATAAACTAGGGACTCCCTATACAAAACAGCGTAAATATGATCTGCCCTCAGTCAAAAAACACGTAAGGCGATTAGCGAGAAAACATATAAAAGAAGAAGAAATGGAAGGTCCTTTCATACCTAAATGGTTAACCTATGATGAACAATGAAGTTTGAAAAATTATATTATGATCCTAAAAGTCCTGCTGCCTATGCTGGAGAACAAGCTTTATTCCAGTTAGCTAGAAAAACTTCTAAAAAAGTAAAACTTAAAGATGTCAGGGATTGGTTGAGGAAACAAAAGACGTACACTTTGCATAAACCTATTCGAAGAAAATTCAAACGTCGAAAAACTGTTGTTGCAGGAATCGATTATCAATGGCAAGCAGATTTAGCAGATGTATCAAGTATGTCTAAGTTCAATGACAAACACCGATACTTGCTTTGTGTCATTGATGTATTTTCCAAATTTGCCTGGGTTGTTCCCATCAAAGATAAGACGGGTAAAACTTTGATCAAAGCATTCAAATTGATCTTGAAAAAACGAAGTCCAAAAAGCCTCCAGTCTGATAAGGGAACAGAATTTAAAAATAAAAATTTTCAGAATTTTTTAAAGTCAAAAAAGATTCATTTTTTCACGACAGAAAATCCTGAAACTAAAGCCAGTATTGTCGAAAGATTTCAAAGAACTTTGAAAAGTCGCATGTGGAAATATTTTACACATCATCGTACGCTGAGATATATTGATGTACTTCCAAAATTAGTTCATGGTTACAACCATGCATATCATCGAAGTATCAAATGTGCACCTGCATCTGTTACTAGCAAAAACGAAGTTGTAGTGTCAGAAAATTTATTTGGAAAGAAACAAAAACATCAAAGTCCAAAATTAAAAGTCAGTGATTATGTTCGCATTAACAAGACAAAACGTACTTTTGATAAAGGTTATTTACCAAACTGGACACAAGAGTTGTTTCAAATTTCGGCTGTGTACAAACATCAAAATCCTGTAACCTATAAAATAGTAGATCTAGATGGCGAAGTAGTCAAAGGCACTTTTTACTCGCAAGAGTTACAACGTGTAGAAAAAGATCAAATATTCGAAATTGAATCTATCATAGATCGCAGAAAACGTAAAATTGGTAAAAAGTGGATCAAAGAAATAAAAGTTCACTGGAAAGGGTATCCATCTAAATTTGATAGTTGGATTTTAGAATCAGATCTTCTATAAAAACGGTGAACATGAATTTCAGAAGCTCATTCGTGCGTGACACTGCTTCTTTACAATCTGCAGACGGTAGTCAAGGAATATTAGCAAAAAATCGCTAACATTTTTGGCTCAAATTATTGTTGTTTATGCCATCATTATCACCTCGTTGGTACAAATCAGTTTAAGAAGTCCAGACAAAGAATTGTGGTTGATATTACTCAGTAGCTCTGTTGGATACATTTTACCATCCCCAGGATTAAAATTCAAAAGACAACCTCCAATTTCATCTTCTCTCCCTGAGGAAAAACAAAAACCATGAAAGAATTTTACTTGACATTATTAAGTGACAGTTCTTTAGACACATTTCCCAAAAATACTCAATCTACTTTCAAAGTCAAATTAGATTGTCCTATTCAAATTGACAAACAAAATTGGGAGGTAGCTTTAGCAGAAATAATAACACCAGGTGAAATCATGAATATCACAGATAAAAATATTTTTTTCTTTCTTCGATTAACAAATAATGCTTTCATTGACATAAAGTTTGATCACTTAAGGCATGAAATTTGCAGACAAACAAAAAAATGTTCAGATTATAAAGTAACCTTTCCAACAGGAAATTATACTAGCCCTGAACATTTGATTATGGAAATGAAAAATGCACTTGAGAGTCGTATTCAAAAGATTTTGACTCAACACAACATTAAAATTCATCTTGAATACAGAAGTCAATTAAAACGCATCAAGGTTGCTGTAGAGTATCCTTCTGGTTCAAATTACACAAATCAAATTCAGATAGTATTTCCAACACCATTAGCAATCATTTTAGGCATCGATAAACAATTTCACGGAGAACCATTAGGTAATGACGCTGTCAAATTCAAATATGGTGTTGACTTGAATATTCATAACAGTCGCTTCTTTGTGTATTCCGATGTGGCCGGTTACACAAACATAGGACATATAACAGCTCCCATTTTAAGAGTTGTTCCATTTGCAAATACAACTGGCGAAATTCATTTCCATCAAGAATTTCTCAACTTGCATTACGTTCCAGTGGCAAAATCCTTCATTGATCAAGTTTACATTAGTATAAAAGGCGATACAGGTAATGATATTCCATTCATTACTGGAAAGACATTGATCAAACTACACTTCAGAAAAAAAGAACAATAATGCGTACTATTCATTATCATCAGTCTGGAGCAGGATTTAAAGACTTTCCCGTCTATCGAGGTGTCTCAAGACAATATGGCCATGGTTTAGGTTCAATATTTAAAACAGCAATGCGAAGTGTTGTTCCCATTTTAAAACCTCTAGCACAAGCAGGAATAAAAAGTGCAAAACAAGTTGCAAAAAAGGAGGGACTAGGTGCTCTTCGCGATATGTTGGAAGGCCAAAATATCAAACAAGTTTTGAAACAAAGAGGCAAACAAAGTTTGAAATCTCTCGGAAAATCAGCTCTTGGTGAATTAAGTGGGGGGTATAAAATCAAAAGGCAAATCTAAAAAGAATCAGTCTAAGACTAAACGTCAAGGTGTTAAGAAGGGTCAAAAAAAGAAAAACTCAACTGCTATTCCAAAAAATCTTAAATTTCCGAAAGATATTTTCGATCAATAATGATGCAATCAGGTTCTTGTGAGTGCAGCAAAACGGAGCTGGAAATGCAATCCGTTCCTCCGACAATGACAACTATGCAAGAAACTCAGTGGACTGATTATCATCCTATTGCTTCCCTGGATAGTTATCAGGCACCCATTGAATTTTTGGTTCCACCCCATACTGAATATTATACAGATTTATCTCAAACTTATCTTTATCTGAAATGTAGAATCCTGAAACCAGATGGAACTAATATTGAGGACAAAAAGGTTGCCCCTATCAACAACTTCTTCCACAGTATGTTCAGCAGCATCGATTTGTATCTGAATAATAAACTAGTCACAAGTAATATGGATACATATCCGCACAGAGCCTACATAGAAAACTTATTTTCCTTTGGAGCAGATGTCAAAGACAATCAGTTAAAAGCTGCAGAGCATTGGTATGAAGATGAACCTGGGAGATTTGAGGATTTTGAATGTGATAACATAAAAAAAGGCCGAGGTGAAGCTACAAAACAAAGTAAATCTTTGGAACTCATGGGCCGATTACATTTAGATCTGGCCATTCAAGACAAATATCTTCCGAATGGCATTGAAATCAAACTCAGACTTAACAGAGCATCTCCTCAATTTTGTATCATGGCTGAGGATGGTTACCCTGTAGTACTCAAAATTGATGTAGCCAAACTGTCAGTGAGAAATGTACAACTTCTACCAGCAATCACAAACGATTTGAATCAGAGCATTGCTCAACATAATGCCAAATTCCCCATCAGAAGAGTTGAGGTGAAAACATTTACCATTGGTACTGGACTCAGATCTAAAATTGAAGACCATCTGTTCCAGGGTCAACTTCCAAAACGATTGTTCATTGGCATGGTTCCTAATGAAACATTCAATGGCACGTTTCCCACGAACCCCTTTAACTTCCAACCTTTCAATCTCAGTAAACTGGATGTCACACTCGATGGACATAATATCTATGGCAGACCCTTTGAACCTAACTTCACCAGAAACGAGTACCTTCGATCATACATGTCACTGTATCAGGCTCTGAGTAGTCGAGACCAAGTTCAGAATTGTAACATCGATTACGAGGATTACAAAGACGGATACACATTCTGGGGATATGACTTCACACCTGATCAAGCTGCTGACCAGAGTCATCTCCAGCCTATAAAAACTGGAAACCTGAGACTAGAACTTCAGTTTGCCAATTCGCTCGCAAAGACTATCAACGTCATTGTGTATGCTGAATTTGATAATCTGATAGAAATAAACGGACTCAGAGAAGTAATCACAGACTACTGAAAAAAAAAGATGCATAGTGGATACTATATTGAAGAAGAACTGAGGGATTATCTACTATGGTCAGATTCTACTTCATCTGGAAATGGCATGCTTCAAAAAGAATTTGAGGGATTATCAGAAGACAATGAAACACAGGGACAACACAAATGGATTAAAGATATCCTTATACGAGCCATGAAGATCAACTTGATGACTGCTATATTTGACTATGCCCGTCACCAGTGCCAAGGATGTAGAATAAATCATCCCAGTCAGAAATACCATGACTTGTGCTTGTGGACAAAACCAAACGAATGGATTACAGACTATGCTTTACAGATCCATGCCCTGAATAATCTCAACATCTATGATGTCATCCAAAAATGGAACGAGTTGCTCCTGGATGAAGTACCATCAGAAGAAAGAAGAAAAGAATATAGTGCTATGACAGGATTGGACCATTTAACACCCTCTGAAAAAGTCGAAGCCTATAAAAACTGGATGTTCCTGAAAAACAGTCATAACAGATACGGAAGAATACCTGACTACAACGAGTGGAGAAACTTTTGGAAACAGAAATTAATAGAAACTACTCCATCGGAGACATCACCAGAAAAATGGACACACATGAACTGAGGAAAATTCTATACCACATGCCTGTTAATGGAGATGTATGTGCCAAAGATCTCTTACCAGAGAAGAAACCTCTAGACATGAAAGCCTATATCATAAACACTGACAATTCAGATGAACCAGGAGAACATTGGGTTACCGTATACTTCAGAGGCCATCAAGCTATCTACTTTGATTCTTATGGCATGCCACCAGAAGAAGACTATATTCTACCTTTCATCCAAAGAAATTCCAGAAGTTGGATTCAAAATACAGAACCATTACAAAGTCCATGGAGTCACAACTGTGGAATGTGGTGTATATACATTATTCATCAACTTGAAAAAGGACTAGACTTGAACAAAGCTATTCATGGGGAACTGTATGGCACAGGAGAAGACTTATACCAAAATGACAGTGACATTGACAGATGGTTCAGTGCTAATTATGGCAAAGTGATCTGGACACAAATCAAGTCTAATTATGGCAAATTGATCTGGACACAAAATGACATGCCAACTCCAAAGTTTCTTTACAAACATAGAATTCAAGTTTGCAAATGCTTACGAAATACACATTGCTTATCAAAGAAATACCCCATGTATTTAATGTTGTAAATATGTTAAGGTTTCAAATTGTAAACGAGGACAGAGGGACGGTCCTAATCCTCTGTTCATCGTAATCAAGTTAGTTAGCGGGACAAATAAAGTTAAAACTGTTCACCAATCTTTCTTGTCTTTTCACCCCCTCTTCATTTCGAAGAGGGTAGTAGTATCTAAACTTGAGATGGCCAGAATTAACATCCACTGACGCTTCATAGTCAAACTAAAGAAACAAAATAGATCTTGAGATACAAGATCTATATCCAGAAGTTTGCTACTATCAAGCCTCAATATATTTGCCAAAACACTTGACGCTTGACAGTCAAGTTTCTACCGATAACGAAATATAAAGTCTTGAGATACAAGATTTTTTATTTCTCATAGAAACTTGGTACTAGATAGCCTCAATATATAAGCATGACACTATGAAGTCTTGAGATACAAGAACAACATAATGTCATCTTGTGGTATCCCTGGACCTCTTGAAAGATTTCCAACAAAAGACTAAGTCCACTTTTACCATGCCAAAATTAAAAATTTTCTGGTACCCATAAATTTCAGGTACCCAGAATTTATGGGTACCAACAGTCACTGAAAATTTATGGGTACTCAGAACTTTCAGGTACCTGGTACCCATAAATTTCAGGTACCCAGATTTTATGGGTACCAACAGTCACTGAAAATTTATAGGTACTCAGAACTTTCAGGTACCTGGTACCCATAAATTTCAGGTACCCAGAATTTATGGGTACCAGGTTCTTGTACAAACTCCAGAGACTAAGTTATTTTCAGGCTTAGTCAATTCAAACTGGATCCCTATAAATTTCCGGGACATCAAATTTATAGGGACAAAATCAAACCACAAAAACATTTCAGGTACCCATAAATTTCAGGTACCCACAATTTATGGGTACCAGGTAAACAGTCACTGAAAATTTATAGCACCCTTCACGAAAGCCCACATAACACACGATACAGCACCTAGCCTAGTCAAGCTTACATCAAGCGGCGCCACTATGGGTACCAGATTATGGGTACCAACAAAATTATAGGTACTAGTACCTATAATCTGGTACCCATAATCTGGTACCCATAGTGGCACCCTATACTACTAATATTCCAAGCGGTAAAGTCACTATCACCAATTTTCACAAACGGGTTACGGACGGACCCAAAGAAGGTCAAGGTCAACCCAGGGTCACCATTTTAGCAATTTATGATGGACCTACGTCCCAGATGCTATTTATCAAGTTTCGTGGAAATCTGCCCAGTGGTTCTGGAGAAGACTATTTATGAAGGGTTTTTACCAAATATGGCTTGGCGGCCATTTTGGTCATGTGACCTGGACCCCATGAGCAAATTTTGGTTTCCCTATCCCATAGAGGCTCCATATGAAATTTGACTTAAATCGGCCCAACGGTTTCTGAGGAGAAGCAGTTCAACAATTTTCACATTTTTTGTCTCGGCGAGGCATTACTAAATGGAATGTAATATTTCGCAAGCTCATTGGTTAGATCTCATTGATATCTATCAGTATGCCAAAAAATGTTTAAATATACCAAGCGGTTAAGCCACTATCACCAGTTTTCACAAACGGGTTACGGACGGACAGACAGACAGAACATATATGGCTTGGCGGCCATTTTGGTAATGTGACCTGGACCCCATGAGCAAATTCTGGTTTCCCCAATCCCATAGAGGCTCCATATGAAATTTGACTTCAATCGGCCCAACGGTTTCTGAGGAGAAGCAGTTAAAAAATTTCACATTTTTTGCCTCGGCGAAGCTATACTAAATGGAATGTAATATTTCGCAAGTTCATTGGTAAGATCTCAATGATATCTATCAGTATGCCAAAAACTGTTTAAATAATCCAAGCGGTTAAGTCACTATCACCATTTTTCACAAACGGGTTACGGACGGACAGACAGACAGACCATATATGGCTTGGCGGCCATTTTGGTCATGTGACCTGGACCCCATGAGCAAATATTGGTTTCCCCAATCCCATAGAGGCTCCATATGAAATTTGACTTCGATCGGCCCAACGGTTTCCGAGGAGAAGCAGTTCAAAAATGTTCACATTTTTTGCCTCGGCGAGGCTATACTAAATGGAATGTAATATTTCACAAGTTCGTTGGTAAGATCTCACTGATATTTATCAGTATGCCAAAAATTGTTTAAAAATTCCAAGCGGTTAAGTCACTATCACCAATTTTCACAAACGGGTTACGGACGGAGAGACAGACAGACCATATATGGCTTGGCGGCAATTTTGGTCATGTGACCTGGACCCCATGAGCAAATTTTGGTTTCCCCCGTCCCATAGAGGCTTCATATGAAATTTGATTTCAATCGGCCCAACGGTTTCCAAGGAGAAGCAGTTCGAAAATTTTCACATTTTTCGCCTCGGCGAGGCTATACAAAATGGAATGTAATATTCCGCAAGTTCATTGGTTAGATTTCATTGATATCTATCAGTATGCCAAAATGTTTAAATATTCCAAGCGGTTAAGTCACTATTACCAATTTTCACAAACGGGTTGCGGACGGACCCAAAGAAGGTCAAGGTCAACCCAGGGTCACCATTTTAGCAATTTATGATGGGCCTACGTCCCAGATGCTATTTATCAAGTTTCGTGGAAATCTGCCCAGTGGTTCTGGAGAAGACTATTTATGAAGGGTTTTTACCATATATGGCTTGGCGGCCATTTTGGTCATGTGACCTGGACCCCATGAGCAAATTTTGGTTTCCCTATCCCATAGAGGCTCCATATGAAATTTGACTTCAATCGGCCCAACGGTTTCCGAGGAGAAGCAGTTCAAAAATTTTCACATTTTTTGCCTCGGCGAGGCTATACTAAATGGAATGTAATATTTCGCAAGCGAATTGGTTAGATCTCATTGATATCTATCAGTATGCCGGAAATTGTTTAAATATTCCAAGCGGTTAAGTCACTATCACCAGTTTTCACAAACGGGTTACGGACGGACAGACAGACCATATATGGCTTGGCGGCCATTTTGGTCATGTGACCTGGACCCCATGAGCAAATTTTGGTTTCCCCCATCCTATAGAGGCTCCATACGAAATTTGACTTCAATCGGCCCAACGGTTTCCGAGGAGAAGCAGTTCAAAAATTTTCACATTTTTTGCCTCGGCGAGGCTATACTAAATGGAATGTAATATTTCGCAAGCTAATTGGTTAGATCTCATTGATATCTATCAGTATGCCGGAAATTGTTTAAATATTCCAAGCGGTTAAGTCACTATCACCAGTTTTCACAAACGGGTTACGGACGGACAGACAGACCATATATGGCTTGGCGGCCATTTTGGTCATGTGACCTGGACCCCATGAGCAAATTTTGGTTTCCCCCATCCTATAGAGGCTCCATACGAAATTTGACTTCAATCGGCCCAACGGTTTCCGAGGAGAAGCAGTTCAAAAAATTTCACATTTTTTGCCTCGGCGAGGCTATACTAAATGGAATGTAATATTTCGCAAGCTCATTGGTTAGATCTCATTGATATCTATCAGTATGCCAAAAATTGTTTAAATATTCCAAGCGGTTAAGTCACTATCACCAATTTTCACAAACGGGTTACGGACGGACAGACTGACAGAATGACAGAATGACACGGTGATTTTAGGGCACTCTTTGAAATCAACCGACTTCAGTCGGGTTTTTTTACTGCGGGTCGTGCAATACCAAGTTTGAGCCTACAAGCTTTAGCATTATGAAAACGTATCCGTAAGAAATACTGGCGTTCAACATGGTGTCAGAAAATGATAAATATTAGGTAAAAATGATAACATCTTTATTATTTCTGCTTTCAACAGAGATTGTGGGTGCTCGTTAGAACCGCGTCAATGAGGCGGTTCTAACAAGTATCCACAATCTATGATTTTGAGCAAAAATAAGGCAGATAATGTATACCACGTAAACCCCACTTTTCTCTATATAAAGTGGGTTTAGCGGGGTCTTCGTTTCAAGGACTTGTTATCGAGATGATAGTTGCTGAAACATTTTGGCGTCCCATACTTAGTCGAAAAAGTAACTACATCAACTTCCAAGTGAAAACTATTTGGAAGTTATTTAGACAAGTATAGCTTTCACAAAATGCTAGGTCTACGCCGAGTACATATTACATGTGAATATCTAGTGTTATATCCCAGAAATGTGCTTTATTCAGTAATTGTCTTTGGCAATATTCTAATTTCCATTCTGCACCCAGCATCCTGCCGACTGCAGTGCAATGTCTGAAATTTCAAAGTTGACAATGCTGTAATTTTGTCAAAAAGTATTTTTTTTTTCGTCTTTAAAAAGGCACATGTTTAACTTCAGTATGCGGTGTAACATCTTATCAAATGGAATGCTAGAAAACTGTTAAAGTTAAGTAGACAACTTTCCTACACTTTAATTGAAGATTGCCCCAAAACTTTTGCTAGCGGCGAGGCAAGTTTTTTTTAGCTCACCAGAGCCGAGCTTATAAAATAGGTCCGTCAGGATCGAGAAATTGTAAATGTATGTTTTTATAAGTCTGTACACATATGATAGCAAATATGGGCTTGCACAAATGTGCCAGAATTCTGCCCGTGGTCTCTTTTTAGTGTGAAAGCTTATACTTGTTATGGGCCGCTTTTTCATCTTGTGAAAGCTTATATTTGTTATTGCATAAAAATAATGGTCAATTAGCATTGTGCGTAACTAATGGCTGAACTTCCGTATTAAACCCAATGTCATTAATGTCTATACCAAAAGGCGTAGACAATAAAAACAAAATGGCTATTAAAATTTGGCACGGACGTTTAGCTAGATCTGCTCAGCAATCGGCTTGCAATTGCTGTCCAGAACGGTTATTTACCTTTGTTGTGTCTAATATAAAATAAAATATCCACGGAGCATCTGAGGGCACTTTACTTTTACAACATCACAGGAACATCATCACATGCAATGTCTAAATTTGTGAATTTCTCAAATTATCTCCTTTTTTATTAAAAAATATAGCAATTTTCATACTAATGTTATTCCTATACCTGTTGTCCACGGTTATTCTACAATTTCTTAAAACAACGCTGTTTTACTGCCGTTGCTGTTAATTATAATGGTAAATGAAGCAGAAAATTAATATAGTTTGCAGGACTTCCGATTGCGATTTTCTATGGAGTTTCCATTTAAACAGCATTTGCACACAACTTCTAAGAATCCGAGTACCGTACATGTTGGCCTGTTTCTCTCGGTGTCTAAATCTTTGGTGAATAGATGCACCTGGTATCTAATAAAATGTAACATGTCTCCTATTTTAGAAATCATGCGAATATTTCAATTTTTAATATTCTAAATCTTAGTTTTTCAATAATAATTTACTCTGCGAAAATTACGCAGTGTCCCCTTGAGCTTTCAAAAGCAACAGCATATGATGAGGAAAACGAAACGCATGCGGGGCTTTGTGCAGTTTTCTTTTATAGTAACTATGGTAATATAAGCAAATTTGTATGTAGAAAGATTTTACCAAGTATATAATAATCAGGATTTCGGCTAAGGCATTTGCCACGTCTCTAGTGATAGCTGAAACTGGTTTTGAGGGCTGCCTTGTAATAACTAAAATATATTTACCAATACAAGGGAGAATAGCCTTTCTGGCATATGAGTATAGTTGCATCGTATTTAATGCCTTCTTGCAACCTCTATTCCGTTTGGACCAAAAACGCCCTTGTTTCGAGGATTTGAAAGGTATTTTGACCGTGGGCATTGCCTCAGAATATATCAAAATAGAAGTAAAGGCAATGATCAGGAATTGATACAATTACCTCACACCTCCCATTCAAGAGAAACACAAACATTACGAAAACATGCCTATACAAATACATTAACAGTTTTTCGGCCAAAAAAAGGAAATTTTAGGATGAAAAATTGTGATAATTTTCTTATTGTTGCTCAAAACATAGATTGTGGGGACTCGATAGAACCAACCCCTGTAAACCCCAGTTTTACTATATAAAATCGGGGGTTTTAGAGGGTCAAAATCGCTTAGGCGTGTTTTCATGATGATATAAAACAACATCACCATAATGAAAACGCCATTATCGGAAAGCGAAAATGACAGTTACATTCCCACAAAACGGCCGAATGGCTATCCATTACGATAACACACCCGTGTGACAGTGCATTTTTCACACCTCCGAAAGGGCTACTTTTCTGATGAAAATCCGTAATATTTTTCTTATTTATACTGCAAACATAGGTTGTGGGTGCTCGTTAGAATCGCCTCATTGAGGCGGTTCTAACGAGTACCCACAACCTATGTCTTGAAGTAAAAATAAGAAAATTAATGGTTTCCCCCGTAAACCCCAGTTTTCTATATACAAAGTGGGGTGTAAGGGGGTGTTCATTTCACGGACTTGTTCACGTGATGCAAAATATAACTATATTGGCACTGCAAAAATGCACAAATACACCACGACAGAAGAACCGCACTGGAAAGATAAGCAAAATGTTCTTACTGGGAGGGGGAGGGGGCTTAAATCGATTTTAGTTGGCCACAACCATTGTCCTTTGTTCTTAAAACCTGTCGCTTATTTTGATTGATAATTTAGGAGCCTTCTGAAAACTATTTTTTCTGATTACAAGGCCCAAACTTCTGACGAGCTTTTAGACAGTTGTGAAATGTGACTTGAACGATTCCAGCATCATGCTTACAATTCACTACTGTCTACAATCAAAATAGTTCACCGGCCCCGATAGCTCAGTTGGTAGTGTCCGCTCCGGGGAACGGGAGGTCACGGGTTCGATCCCGGGCCGCGACATACCAAAGTCGTTAAAAATGGTACTAGCTGCTCCTCGCTTGGCACTCAGATTTACGGGGTCGAGCTAGGACTGGTCGACCCAGTGTCAGGATAATGCGACTGGGACATGATACTTCAGTGAGGCAGCACTATAAAAGTGAGCATTGAGCTCCGTGTCGCAACCAGACACCGTCGTGATATGACTGAAAAATTGTTGAAAGCGACGTTAAACCCGAATTCACACACACTTACACAACCAAAATAGCTCATCAGTGGTATGTCCATCTGTTGTGAGAAAACAAAACGAAGTAGTGGGGGTCCAAGATATATTTTCATCGGTCAATGATTGCGCAACTATAAAACTTGAGTGCTAATGAGGCTTTCCTGATATCTAATCGACATCAGGTGATGGGCAAGACTTGGCGAGAGAAGCACATCCTCCTCTGAACACATGAATCAACCAACGTAACTCATGAGGCCATGCAGAGACATCAGGTAAGAGACGTAATATAGAATTTGTTGCACAATCACCTTCCGCTTGCTGATACGGCCGCCAATGGCCTAGTGGATAAGGGCGCTGACTCTTAATCATTAGGTCTCTCCCCGCTGTGGGTTCGAGCCTAGGGTCATATGTGAGACGCCAAGTTCTGCAACGGACGGTCAGGTGGTTTTTCTCCCGGTACTCCGGTTTTCGCCCACCTCTGATTAACGACCGGCTCGATATGAGTGAAATAATCTTGAAAAAAAAAAAACCGCTTGCTTATTATCAGAGCGCTTGGTTAAAGGTCAAAGTCGTAAAAGCTCGCCCCCAACCCATCCAAACCTACAAACACTCGCCAGTATACAATATTTTAGTCACCGTTCCCTGGTGGTTCTTCTGTTGGGGTCTATTTCTCTTATTGTTCGTCTTTGCATGTACATGTATGTATTGCTTATGTATTTTTTTTTATTATTATTTTGGATAGCCGTTGGGCTATTTTGTCGGTTTGACTTTTCGCTTGTGTTGGTGTTTCCTTCCCTTTGGTGTTTTTGTGTGATGTAATTGTATCGATTCCCGATCATTGCCTTCACTTCACCTCTGTTTTCCAATATGCCTGTCTCTGTTATATACATTTCGATAACACATCCGTGTGATATAGTGCATTTTTCAAACCTCAAAACTTTTCTGATGAAAATTTGTGATAAGTTTCTTATTTATACTCCAAACATAGGTTTTGGGTGCTCGTTAGAACCGCCTTATTGAGACCACCTAAAATTAAGACTAAACCCCCGTAAGCCCCAGTTTTCTCTATATAAAGTGGGGTTTTCGGGGTTATTTCTCGGACTTGATCACGTGATGTATGATGAAATAAAATATATTTGAATCTTGAGGGTGATCGTTACATCCGCCTCATTGAGGTGGCTCTAACGAGTACCAACAACGTGTGTCTTGGAACAGAAAAAAGAATAACAAAGTTTACCCCTGTAAACCCCATTTTTCTCTGTATAAAGTTGGGTATACAGGGATGTTAATTACAGGAAATCGTTAACGTGATGACTAAGGAAAATTGTTTACCATTGTTAACCATTATTTTCTCTTTATAATAAGAGATTCACTTTACTGGCTTGCTTATGTGATTTTTAGACGATATCTTCCACTGCGGCCCTCTCAGTAAAAAATGTCTGCGTAAAAATATCTCCGAAACAAATCTTTATATATGGGCAATTGAGGTACAACAGTCTTGAACAAACTCCAACAGCCTACTCTAGAACCTAAAATATCACGTTCTGATCCTGTGATTGACATAGAGACATAAATCAGCATTTAACCGCATGGGTGTCCTAAGTGATCAAATTATTAAAAGCCTAATTAAACACGGTTTTATATTACTATTAAACTGAAATAGAAGATATGTTTTCAATTCGATACATTGCATTAATACTGTCTATGTTGTGTATGTGCCCCATCGTTAGAAATTGTTTTATTTTTGCACCCCACCCCCTCCTCCGAAAACAAACGTGTATATAGATCAGCCTGCGCACCCGAGCCTTCTGATCAGTACATTTGTGTTATTGCTGCTAGTCTGTGTAGCTAAGCATTACGATAACATACCCTTGCGACATGGTGCACCTTATCACATTTCCAAAATGGCTACTTTTCAGATGATAATTCGTTTGTTTGTTTGATTTGAGGTTTAACGTCCCCGTCAACACTGTAAAGGTCATTTTGGAGACGTTGCTTCCATTTTTGTGGGACTTTTACCCGACACTGAGATGAAATGACATCTCAAGCCCTGTCGCCCAATGAAACCAATAGGGTTTATTAGCATGGGCGGTCCGCCTCGCACCACGGTTCCTGGACAGGCTTAGATCCTCTAAGCGGTTTACCAGTACTAGTGTGCGGGCCGGATTCATCTCTGCGTGGAAGCATCATGCAGCCCAAGATGAAAATTCGTGATATAATTCTTATTTATACATAGGTTGTGGGTGCTCGTTAGAACCGCCTCGTTGAGGCGGTTCTAACTTGTACCAACAACCTATGTCTTAGAGCAGAAATAAGAAAAATAATGTATACCTCCATAAACCCAAATTTTTCTTTGTATAAAGTGGGGTTTAAGTGGGACTTGTTCACGTGATGGCAAGCAGGCGTGTGTCTTAAAGTGAATGACCACCTTTTTTCTCAGCTCCATTTTACAGTACCATATTCTTCTCCTAACCAGTTTCTCTAATTAACTGCAATGGCTCATTAAAGTTGCTTCTAGAGTGTCAGCCATTTTTACAGATTATATCTCCTGCAGTGACCTCACAGAAACTTTTGATAGCTAAGAAATCTTGGGGATTTTAGAGGAGAAAGTGAATAAAAATGCCTTCTTGCAAGACCAAATACTGCACTGTGATAATAGGACAAGGAATTAGCTGTTTTCCAATCCCTGACCCTAAGAAAAATAGAGTCATTACGATAACACACCTGTGTGTCATAATGCTTTTTTTATTTTACATCTCCAAAACAGTCAATTTTCTGACGACAATTTGTAAAATTATTCTTAAACATGTATATACTGAAAACATAGATTGTGGGTGCTTGTTAGAACAACCTCATCGAGGCGGTTCTAACTAGTACCCGCAATCTATGTCTATCAGTAGAAATAAGAAAACTAATGTATACCCCATAGACCCCAGTTTTCTCTACATAAAGTGGGGTTGTATGGGGGTGTTCGTTTCACGGGCTTGTTCACGTGATAAATGTGAAAAATTGATACAAAATCTGTGAACAGAGAATCTCAACATCAAGCATAGCATTGTTTGTACTTAAAATTTTGAAGATAGCTGTTTTCGGTTTGTTGATTACTTGTTTCTGTTCTTTTCTTCATTAATTAATGCCTATCAGTATCATTTAACCAATCATTACCTAAGCACACCTTGACAATTTTAGGTAATATTTCATGGCATTTCACATGGTATTTTGTGATATTTTTCTTAACCCTTTTTGTAGCAAATGGAATGAATCTTCCTCCTTATATATACCGGGAGTCAATTTCAAAATTTATGGCTGTTAGGTTATGTTTTCCTCAAAATGTATTAGGAAAATGGCTGAACACTTTGCAAACAGTGTAAGCCCTGATCAGACGCCGTGTTCTACGGCATCTGATATGGGCCTGCATTGTTTGCCAGGGTACGTCTTTTGGGGTGTCTGGTACTAAATGGGTTAATTCAGTTTGAAGCATGGATTTGGGGTACTCAATGAGGCGATTCCTTTAAGTACCCATAATTTATGTTTTCATTTTCACATAAAGTCCTCGATTTTATGCAAACAGTGTTCAGGAATACACTAGGTCTGAAATACAAAGTGATTAACTGTAGATCAGACATGGATTACAGAAAACAATTGTTCTGTAGGAACTTTAAGGTAGAACAGGTTTTGTTTGTTTCAATTGATGTTTGACGTTCCCATTACAACCATTTAGGGCATTTTGGAGTTGCTGCTTCCAATTTTATGAGACTTTATCCAACATTGAGATGAATGCCACCCAATGAAACCAATAGCACCAAACTCATGAAAACTTTCTTCAAAGTCTTTATTTTCATCCAAGACATAATGAAGCCTGTATGTAAGACCTGAACTGATACCCTACCATAGGAGTTTTGAGAATGCACCTGATTAGGGAGCCTCATTACTTCTCCTTTAGTAGCTACATAGAGAGATATAGAGCTTCAATGGTCTCCATGTGGTCAGGATTTTAGCAAACAGCTAAAATTCTGGGATACATTTGGATTACCTTTGTGGAAAATATGGCCACTGCCAGAAGGCTCCACTGAAACCATTAATTTCGGATTTAATTACCTTAGCAGATTTCAGTTGGTAATAAAATTCAGAGATTAATCATTACAGTAACTTTTTCTTGCAAATGAACTAATAGTATTATAAAGGTGGTCATTCACTTTAAGGTGAACAGATACACCTGGCTGCTATTCCCGCTATTTCTTCGGGCTTCTCCAGACTTTCGGATGAGTCAATTTGAAAATTATTCCTGATTCTAGGATAAGGAATATAATTTCTAAAGGACCGAAATATCGGTTTCCTTCTAAAATTGATTTCAGTAAATGAAGAGATGAAATCGCTGCTTCCTTGAATGAATTCGGTAATCGATGGTGTAAGCGAGAGTATGTTGAGTATAAAGCCCTAAAGGGCCGGAAACTTAGCATTTTAAGACTAGTGAATAAACGCATTTCTTTCTAGTCTCAAAATACTAACTTATTACCTCCTAAGCCCAAGACGTCTTTACGTCATCTTAAACTAGGTATTCAAGAATTTCATAAGAAGTTTGTTTTGGCCCCTGCAGACAAGGCCGCTAACAACGTCGTCGTTGTGTGACGGCTCCACTATGTTAACACGCTTAAGCAGGAGCTTGGTGGTACTAAGGCCTATGAACTTCAGCCTTTGGCTGAAGAGAGAGCTATAGTAGATAAACATGTTTGTCTTTCAGTCACCAAGTTTGCTGTGTGTGTTAACGAAGGCCAAGACAAGCTTCCTACGCTATACTGGTTACCAAAACTTCATAAAAAACCTTACAAAGCACGGTTTATTGCAAATTCTAGTTCTTGCACTACCACTGAACTTTCTAAATTATTAACTTCCTGTCTTACTGCTATTAAAACGCATGTAATTAAATATTGTGATAAAGTCTTTGAAAGATCAGGAAGAAATCTGTTTTGGTCTATAAAAAAATCGAATGAGGTTTTAAATAAATTGAAATCTAGACAGTTTCGTGCTTCTAGTCTGTCTACCTACGATTTTTCCACTCTTTACACTACACTTCCTCATATTCTTATAAAAGAAAAGCTTAATGATTTAATTGAATGGGCTTTTCACAGAGAAGATTCTCTCTATCTTGCATGTAATATCAGAAATGCATTTTTCACTTCTAAAGAGCATAAGAATTATACACTTTGGTCATGTCAGAAAGTGTGTGATGCCCTCACCTTTCTACTTGACAATATTTATATTAGATTCGGTACTATGTTATTTAGACAAATTGTGGGTATTCCGATGGGTACTAATTGCGCACCTCTTGTGGCTGATCTGTTCTTGTATTGTTATGAAAGAGACTTCATTTTGTCGCTTTCCATTGATAACCAATCTGAAATTATTGAAGCTTTTAGCTCTACTTCTAGATATTTAGATGATTTATTAAATATTGATAATACCTATTTTGATGGTTTGATCAGTCAGATTTACCCCCTAGAACTTCAGTTAAATAAAGCAAATTCTTCTGATACCGAGGCCCCGTTTTTGGATTTACATCTATCTATTGTAGATGGATTTGTTTCGTGCAAAATTTATGATAAACGCGATGACTTTGATTTTGAGATCATTGTAAATTTTCCTTTTTTGGATGGTGATGTACCTCGTGCGCCATCCTATGGCGTTTATATTTCGCAATTAATTCGAAAGATCAGGAATTGATACAATTACCTTACTCCATCCATAAAAGACACCAAAGGGAAAGAAATACAAACATTAAGCGACCAGACCATAATGGAAACCTAAACAAAGGAAGGCCATATGGACAGTTACTTTCCCACAAAATGGCCATATTGCCATCCAGAATTAAAAGACACAAGTGATACACACAGTAAGTAACAAACAACAACATAAATAAATCGCCACAGAAGAGCCGCCTTGGAACGGTCAGTGGAAGATTTCCACTGGGGGGGGGGGGGGGGGTGCTTAAATCGATTTTACGTGGCCACAATCCTCGCCCTTACTTCCGTCGCGATTTATACACATAATTTGTTCAGTCCGCATGAAGGCCTCCTAACTCATCAGTGCAACATCTCCGTGAACACAGAAATCAAAGAACCACAGAGGTGAGACAACGGTGAGGACTCGACAGCAAGAAACCACTGAAATGCTGGAGCAAAAGAAAGCCAACAGTTAGACTCCGGTGAGCCCGACCAGAGACAGAGCATCAGGCACCAACCAACATTATCTCTTTAATTTTCAATAAGCCTTTACGTTGGAGCCGTCATAGAATCTGAGGCCGGACCCACCGGCGTGCAATTAAAGAGGGAAGCAAAGTTGCCAACCGTGATTGGGTTAATTACATGCATGCAGTCTGTCGTATAATATCCATGTTGTACCCAATCTTTTTATATCGAAGAATGATTTTACGAAATTGGGTGCTGAAGTCATTGCGGTTATATATTTTTCTGAATTTATATACTAAGTCACCATAAAATTCGGGTTCCGGTAGACCTAGTTGCAGAAGAGATTTAAGTCCAATATTGAATTTTGAAATTAAATCAGAATGGCGTCTATAAAATTTTGAAAAGGCTTTGCGTAGTTTATGGTACCGATAACCCTGATTAGGAGTTTAGCCGTTAATAATTTATTACGAGTGTTGAAGTCAGTTACATGACTACACACTCTAGCAAATCGAATTAATTGCGAAATATAAACGCCATAGGATGGCGCACGAGGAACATCACCATCCAAAAAAGGAAAATTTACAATCTCAAAATCAAAGTCATCGCGTTTATCATAAATTTTGCACGAAACAAATCCATCTACAATAGATAGATGTAAATCCAAAAACGGGGCCTCGGTATCAGAAGAATTTGCTTCAGAAGAAACTGCCAATTGCCTACGTAATTTTGACAAGTGAGGAAGGTAACAATATTTTAATATATAGTAAAATTCCTATATAAAGACCACCTTTGGGACTGTTCAAAATTGGTCTTAACTACCACTTTTGAACAGTCCAAAATGTTGGCTCCTATTGAGAGACAATTTGGTGTGGAAAACACTAGGTAAGAATAACTGAAACTTTCGCAATATGCTTTTAATGGCAGATTTAGTCTTAATTTTAGGTGGTCTTAACAGCGGAATTTTACAATATTTCATAACTTAACAAGGCCTTTCCAGGTAGCATAATGTTTCTTTGGGGGATTATGGAGCCGGTATTTCAGTTGGTGATACAAGCATCATGATTACTGGATAGCAACTACTTGACATTCAGTTTATGATAAAATCAGGGGTCACTTGAAATTTTGTCGTTTTCAAGATGGCCATAGCTAAAACAAAATGGCGGCCATTTTTAAGTATTTTCAATTCTATATTTAAAGTAAGTGTGCGAGATCAAAGTAGTCAAGGGATTTCATGGATATGTTTGGTGACCCTGGATTTAAAATACATACAAATTGTGTTGTGGCCCCCGCCCATCGGGGCATGAAGAAATACATGGGCTGCATGATGCTTCCATGCAGAGCTGAATCCGACCGCACAAGAGTACTGGTAAACCCTTAGCGGATCTATGCCTGTCAAGGCAAAGCGATGCCCATGCTCATAAATCGTATTGGTTTCATTTGGCGACAGGGCTTGAGATGTCATTGCATCACGATGTCCAGTAAAAGTCCCACAAAATTGGAAGAAACGTATCCAAAGTGACCTATACAGTGTTGACGGGGACGTTAAACGTCAAATTAAACAAAAACCAAATTAAATGTTTTGACTTAGTCTGGAAGTTGTGATCTACTTCTAAAACTGGTTAATGACACCTTGTCACTCTTTGGCAATTCGGTAAATAACTTCCATACGATCTGTACACCATCCGGAGGTCTGAAGCCTAGCCCTCCAATGCTCAGCGATCTAATATTGGCACGTGCCGTCTATTTGATACGACACTTTAACCATTAAATGGGTGGATCAAGGTGTACTTGGGAGACTTCCTACAAGCATTTAAATTGTCACTGAGCCCCATGCCGAGTGGCACGACAATGAACTACGACATTGTAGTAGCCAATTCTATGGAAATATAGTACCTATTTAATGATAAATAATAAAATATTTTGTTTCAGCTAATTAGAAATGGTTAACATTGCTATGATTTTTTGAGTGTTTCACAGTGGAAACAAATTAGAAAATGGATGTTGAAACGAAGAGATAGGATCATCGAATCGTTGTAGTTTCTTTCATGGAAATATCATAATACTTGCTTTCGGATCTGATTCCAGGATGAAATAAACGGCCGATCAACAGGGTAAAATTCTGTCATGAAACTACAATATTAAAAAGCAGGGAGGACATTTTTGGCTCAAGATGAGCTATTGTGATTACCCTTTATCAGTCATACATCCGTCGTCAATATTTATGTTGTTCACCCTATTGAGGCAACAGGTTAACATCAATCTTCATGGAAGTTTAACAGAATGTTTGCCTTGATGGTATCTCGGTCAAGTTTAAGTACGGGTCATGTGGGGTCACAAACTAGGTCACAATTTCAGATTTCTTTTAAACCTTGTTCATCCTCTAGAGGCCAAATATTTGCTTCAGTTTTCATGAAACATTTCCAAAATGTTTACATTGGCAACATCTGGTTCAAGTTCGAATATGGGTCATGTCGGGCCAAAAACTGGATCACTAGGCCACATTTCTTTAAAATCATGTTCACCATCTAGAGGCTAATGTTTTGCGTTACTCTTCAATCATCATGTAACTTTACTAGAATATTTGCCTCTATGATATCTGGATCGAGTTCAAATATGGACCAGGTCACTAGGTTCTGGTAACGTTTCATGAAAATAGAAGCAAATCTGTAGCCCCGAGAGGGTGAATGAAGCTTCGATCTTCATGAAAATTTACTAGAATGTTTGTTTTATTAATATCTTACTCAGGTATGAATATGGTTAATGTAGATCAAATATCTTGGTCACTAGGTCATTTTATTCAACCTTGATCAGCCTATAGAGGTCACAGAATTGCTTACATCTTAATAAAACGTTACCGGAATTTTTGTCTTTGCAATATCTGGGTAACGTTTGAATATGGGTCATGTCAAATAAAACTCTAGGTCTTTAGGTCAACTTTCTTTAAAAGATTGTTCACCCTCTACTTTAAGTTATCATCATGAATATTACTCTAAATGTTTATTTTCATGAATCCTAGGTCAACTTCGAAACTAGGTCACTTGGGGTTTAAAACCAGACCAAATCAAACGAAAACCTTGTGAACACTCCAGAGGCGACATGTTTGAAGTAAACATCACGAATATTGCTCAAAATGTTTGTCTTAATGATTTCTAGGTCAAGTTCGAAACTGGGCCATTTTAGTCAAAACCAGGTCATCAGGCCGAGTCGAGAGGAACACTGTAAAGGGCATTTTGGAGGCGTTGCTTCCAGTTTTGAGGGACTTTTACCCGACACTGAGATGAACTGACATCTCAAGCCATGTCGCCCAATGAAACCAATAGGGTTTATTAGCATGGACGGTCCGCCTCGCACCGTGGTTCCTGGAAAGCTTAGATCCTCTAAGCGGTTTACCGGTACTAGTGTGCGGGCCGGATTCGGCTCTGCGTGGAAGCATCATGCAGCCCGTATATTTCTTCAAGGCCCTATGGGCGCGCGCCGTGAAATAGCAATGTACGAAATAAGGTATAGATTATTGTTATGACATGTAACCACTCAACAGTAGGCCTTTGAAACTTCCGTTTTCTATATGATGAGGCTAACGCGACCATGAAAATAAAACCTCCCATGCATGACCAGGTTGGTATACAGAACAGGGAGGTTTTCATGCAGGGTAAACAAATTATTTGTCTAAATCGCGATGAAATAAAGGGCGACGATTGCTGCCACGTAAAATCGATTTAACCACAGTGAAAGTATTTTCACTGAGCATTCTAAGGCGGTTCTTCTGTCGCGGTTTATGTTTGTTATGGTTTGTCTTTGTGTGTGTGTATCACCTATATCTTTTTGTTTTAGATAGCCAATTGGCCATTTTTGTTGGAAAGTTACTGTCCAGTGGCTTTCCGCCGTTAATGTTTCCAATAGGGTCTGGCTATTTCGCGTTTGTGTTTCTTTCCCTTTGGTGTCTCTGGTGGAAGCTGTGGGTTAAATGTATCGATTCATGATCATTGCCTTCACTTCTAATTTACAAGAAGAGTCTGTTAAATTTCTACAAGTCGCGTTTTGAAACAAAGAATATTTTAGCAGCAAACAATGTGCCATGTCGAATTTTCAACTTTTTGTTGTTGCATTTCATATGAAAAGTACGATATTTCGAAGGGCTTAATTTCGAGATGCTTTCACCATTTTTCTGCACTATTTATTTGCAGTGTCTGGAAAAACTCCGTTAGTGGACAGAAACTTTGGCTTGGGCGGAAAAAGTCTAGGCATTTTCATGTCAATCGTTTATCTACTCGGAGTAGTTTATCTGCCGCGAAGAAGTTCATATAACCCAGAGTAGTTTCTCGTATCTTGAGTCTACCAAGAACTGCTGGTTCATGAGTGGTTCATGGGGTCCTTTAAAAGCCTTCATTAAGTCCAGCATATATATGTCCACCTGCCCTGTTTTGGTTAAGATTTTTCCATATCATTATCAATAGTGCTCAGC
Organism: Lucinisca nassula; assembly: GCA_963580285.1. Taxonomy (NCBI): domain Eukaryota; kingdom Metazoa; phylum Mollusca; class Bivalvia; order Lucinida; family Lucinidae; genus Lucinisca; species Lucinisca nassula. The sequence continues at coordinate 119,473,175 of OY757017.1, forward strand.
TGAGTTTCAAAAATGTGCCTTTTCCTAAATGCATCTTGCCTGTCCATCCAAATAGCCCACAACATTTGAGCAAACTATATAATCTACTTCGATTCCTGAACGGGCCTCCGTGGCCTAGTGGTTAAGAGCGCTGACTCTTGATCATTAGGTCTCTCACCGCTGTGGTTCGAGCCTCGCTCGGGTCATATGTGAGACGCCAAGTTCTGCAACGGAAGGTCATGTGGTTTTTCTCCGGGTGCTCCGGTTTACGCCCACCTATGGTTAACGATCGGCTCGATATGAGAGAAATAATCTTGAAAGGGCCGTAAAACCAAAACCAAAAAAAAAAAAAAAAAAAAAGTCGATTCCTGATCATATCCTTAACCCTACTGTTAGGATTAGCGCTACTTCTTCCCTCGGCCACTGAACATTAAAATACATTTTAACATTCCATAAATGTCGCAGCTGACTGTGCAGAAGATAGAATTGCCATATGGCCATTTTGTGGGAAAGTAACTGTCCATATGGCCTTCCTTTGTTTAGGTTTCCATTATGGTCTGGTCGCTTAATGTTTGTATTTCTTTCCCTTTGGTGTCTTTTATGGATGGAGTAAGTTAATTGTATCAATTCCTGATCTTTGTTTTACTTCTACTTTGCTAAGTTTACCTATTTAGTAGGCGCTCTGGAAGATCTCATTTCCTTATCATATGTGCTTGAGAAGAATGTCATCTGACGTTTTACGAATCGTGTAAAGTCCGTGCTTGAAAATATCTGATTTGTGCAATTCGGAAAATATAAGTTAAGGCAATGACCAGGAATCGATCCAATTAACTAACACATCCCATCAGAAACACCAATTGGAAAGAAACACAAACTTGAAATAATAGTAATAATCGACCTTATCTATAGAGGATAACACATTTAGTGCTAGTACTAATCTTCCATGTGGCCCTCTTTTCCTGGGAAGGAACCAGTACTAAGCAATGTGGATAAAGTTTCTTGCTCAAGGAAACAACACGTGGCGCTTGCGAGGATCGAACCGGCTACCTCTCGATCTCAAATCCGATGCTTTACCACTGCACAACAGCGCTCCAACTAAATCTTAATGAAAATATCAGTAGCAAAAGCCAAAATGGCAGTTTCTTTCCAACAAAATGGCCAATTGGCCGTTCAAAACGAAACAAGATATAAGCGATGCACACACTCAAAGAAAAATCATAACAAAACTAAACCGCGACAGAAGAACCGCCTTGGAACGGTCAGTGAAAGAATTTCACTGAGGCGTGTGTGTGGGTCGTGACCTAATTCGATTCTACGCGGCCGAAATTCTCGCCTTTACTTTCGTCGCGATATTTCCGGCACACCGAAGTAAAATGAGTTCCATTGTAAAGGTAGTATCACCACAAATACGTTTTGGCTGTTCCTCTCATTTTGGTAGAGTATGTCACATAAAAATGATCGCTTCCTCTTCACGATCTGTTGTACCGCCATTCACCTTAAGATGGTTTGACGGAATGAAGTTTGTTATTGGAAAGTAATGTTCAATTCAGTCTGTCATTTATTGTAAATTGTGCATTCATTCACGTATTAAAATTACTCAATGAAAAATAAATGAAATCGTAGACTTTTGGATAGCCAATCGACTATTTTGTGGGGGAGTAACTGTTCTTTTGGCTTTCCGCAGTAATGTTTTCATTAGTGTCTAGTTATATGATGTGTGTGTTTCTTTCCCTTTGGTGTCTCCGATGGGATCTGTGGGTTAATTGTATCCTGGTCATTGCCTTCACATCTATTTTGCTGATATGTCGGCTTTCGTTGTCTTTGATGCCAACATGACATGGAAGTCAAAGAAAATAAGCTGTGTAGACAAGGTTTAAACTAATTTGCATGATAGAATTATAAAAATGACGATTATGTATTGTTTGAGCACAGACAGACCTTCAAAAAACACAAAATGACAAATCGTTATCTATTGTGTGGTTCAGCGTCATACAAATTGATTGGATTTCAGCAGTAAGTATTAAGGCTTTATCTGATGCGAGGCTTGGTCAATCTTTCGACCCCCGTGTAAATATATTTCTGTTGTCAGGATATTTTGCGATGATTTTTTTAAATTATTTAGCTCTGAAAACTGACGAGTGTCTCTGACATTTTATTTGAGCGGACACACAGATCTATGTATGGTTGTTAAAGAGTCCATGGATTCTCGAAATCGTTCAAACTTCTAACTTTTATACCGGCATTATTTACAACGGTGCTATACGAATACCAAATTATGGAATAGTTCTAGGTATTTTTTTTTTAAATTAACGGGGTTTCGCCTGCAAACAGCGTTGTAAGCTGGATCAGAGTGATTTGATTTTGATTTGAAAATGTATTGTATTGCGTCTGTCGTGTAAAATTGATGTTCCATTTATAAACAGAAAGCTTCTAAGGCTAGTCGAATTATTTGATGATAAATAGGGTTACTGTTTAGATATGACTTTCTCGCAGAACCATAAGTAATGACATTATAATCTAATTTAGAGCACACATTAGTTCTGTAAAGTTAGAGCAAAATTTTTCAGTCTAGGTCTCTATCAGTAATTGGCAACAGCCCGAGGTAGAATCAGTCCCTTCTGGCATTTAGCTTTTAATCTTTTGAGATGAGCATTTTTGCGAAAGATTACTCATCTAATTTGTTACTCTATCACTTGAATAGAAGTTCCTTCCAGTGTGAAAACAGAATTATCGCGGGCACCTCGAAACTGACAAAAATGCATACTTGTAATACGGTTTCGCCTTGAAAGTTTTAAATATTTAGCGGTGCCCAGTTTTGACTTTTGGTTTAATTTATTTTGGTTAACGTTCGCTTAGATGCATATTCTTTGATAAATAGCATTTGAAAAATCATTAACATGTAAGGACCAATCGACCCCAGTATATACGTTTTAACTCTATCGTTTATTGTGGAATTTCACTGTGGAATTTTGAAAATATCTGAGGGTCACTGATCAGAATCAGAATTGTTACTGGTGACACGTCAAATGACATTCATACACCAGGACCTGTGATATGGGAAGTTAGTCCCTAGCTCTAACCAAAGATGTAAACTGATGAGGCCTAATTGGCCGAAACTAGCTAGTCTGGCCCAGAAAACATGTACACTCCATATTTTTGGTTCTGTGGTGTATTCCTTGCTTCCAAAGGATAACCCTTTTATAGAACATATTTTGTGCCACCAACAGTATGCTTCCCTGAGGAAATTCTTGATTTTGTTCATGACATTCTGGTTATGTTTAACCCTTATCTTGCTGAATATTCATTTACTCCACACCCATGTCTGTCTATCAACCAATCAAATTACTTGATGCAATTTATTGCTACAAATTCATAAACTGAATTGCAAACAGTGTATTTTTTCCATTGGTGTCTTGGGTTGGATATATAAGGCAGTTGTATCGATCCCTGATCATTTCCTTCACTCATTTTAAGGGGGTTTAGAAAACCTTACATCAACTTACACACTTCACGCGGACTAAACAAATTGTTTGCCCAAACAACAGCAAATTGTGATCACGTCGATTAAAGCTCCCCAGAAAATGTTTTAACGACCGTCCGAGGGCGGTGTTTCTGTTGTGTTTATTAGCGGTATGGTTTGTCTAGGCATATCAGTACTGCTGATATTGTTTTTTTTTTTTTTTTGATAGCCATTTGCCAATTTCTTGGGAACGAAACTGCTCTTGTGATTTCATGCTCGTATCGTCTTAATTACGGTGACTTTCTTTTACACTATTTTTCCCTCCGGTGTCTTTGATGGAATGTGTTGGGATACTGTATCGATTCGTGATGAGAGCCTGAGTTAGAATAGAAGCAAATGCAATGATTAGGAATCGATACAATTAAACCACAGCTCCAATTAGCGGCACCAAAGAGAAACAAACACAAACATGTAATAACCCTAATGGAAACATCAATAGCGGAAAAACAAAAGGATAGTTACTTTCCCGCAAAATAGCCAATTAGCTACCCAAAACAAAACTACAAGCGATACACACACTCACATACAAACCATACCAAACATAAGCCGTGACAGAAAGACAGCTTTGGAACGATCAGGGAAATGAAATCCACGTGTGTGTGTGTTGGGGGGGGGGGGGGGCTTAAATCGATTTTACGCGGCTGCAATCGTCGCCCTTATTTCCGTCGCGATTTAGACAAATAATTTGTTCCGTCCGCATGAAGGCCTCCTAACTCATCAGTGCAACATCTCCGACAAAACAAACTTCAAACAGCCACAGAGAAGAAACAATGGTGATGACTCGAAAGCAAAAAATCACTGAAATGCTGGAGTAGAAGAAAACAAACAGTTAGCATCCGAAGGGCCCAACCAGAGACAGAGCATGTCTTAAGACCGGGGCTGTCATAGGGTTCGAGGTATGAAAATATTGATATCGTATATAAATAGGGATACTGGCAAGTAGTTTAGACTGAGATCAGTGCCGAGCAATAAAATTTATTTAGGGTTTGAATGAGTTTGACACAATGGTTATAATAATCGTTATGTAAAGATTTGTTTCTATTGTGAGCTAACGCCCTTGCTCAGTGTAGAGGAATCGTGCTATCTGGTTTAGTACAGAGCCACCTAGGCATCATTTCTGTGAAGGAAATAAAAGTGGACCAATGCTATAGGAGAAATAAACTTTAAATATTGTTTCTATTTTAACTCTTTGAGCCAACTCATTCTTGGATAAAAAACAATCCTAACTATTTCGTTAAGGAGTAACCAGAAAAACAAAAGTTTGCTTGAAATTGGACTCAAATAAGGATTTAGAAAAGAAGTGGAGGCAATGGTCAGAAATCGAAACAATAACCTCGCAGCTCTCGCACAAGACACAAAAAGAAAAGAAACAGAAACATAAAACCACCTCACTACCAAAGGAATTCTTATGCATACGTGCAGCATCTCCGAGAACATAAAAATCAAACGAATCTGACAAGAAACATCGAGGAGGACTTGACAGCATAAAGTCACTGAAATGTGTGCAATTTAAGGGAGAATTAGAAGTTGGCATATCATTTTTTCTCTCTTTTTAGCTGTCTTGGCATACTGTTTCATTGTAGCAGAACGGCCCTTGCCCATAGGGGCTTGAAGAAATATATGGGCTGCATGATGCTTCCACGGAGAGCTGAATCCGGCCCGCACACTAGTACTGACAAACTGCTTAGAGGATCTAAGCCTGTCCAGGAACCGTGGTGCGAGGCGGACCGTCTATGCTGATAAACCTTATTGGTTTCATTGGTGCTACAGGGCTTGAAATGCCATTTCATCTCAATGGCGGATAAAAGTCCCACAAAATTGAAACCAACGTCTCCAAAATCACCTTTACAGTGTTGACGGGGACGTTAAACCCCAAATGAAACAAAAGAAATCATTGTAGCAGTACCTTGCGCAATATATTTGGACGAAACTCCCATACACGTCTGTAAAGCAAAACAAGTTTTGGCTGGCTGCGTCAAGCGGAACATCACCTAAACAAGTCCATAAAATAAACACCCCTTTAAACCCCACTTTATAAAGTAAAAACTGGGGTTTAATGGGGTATACATAGGTTTTCTATTTTTTGTTGGAAAACCTAGGATGTGGGTACTCGTTAGAACCACCTCCTATGTTTGCAGTAAGAATAAGAAAACATATCACGGATTTTCATAAGAAAAATCGTCATTTTAGAGATATTGAAAAATGCACTATGCCGCACGGGTTTATTATCGTAACGAATGGTGTTCAAGCAAGCGCACTCTCAGCGAACCAGGCAAAAACGGCCTGCTACTCGCTAGGTATGGGTGTTGGCCTGGCATTATTTGATTGAATTAAACTTTGTCTATCATTACACCAGCTATGAAACAAATCCAATTAATGATTTGGAATTATACGCAGTCACTGAACTTTAAAGTAAATGAAGACACAGTCGCCGGGGACAGTGCAATGTGTTTTCAACTAGGCTTCATTGAGTGAGTGAGTGTTTGAGTTTTATGTCCCATCAACAGCTAAGGTCATACGGAGACGGAACTTCGGTGTAAAGACTCATCTGAAAGTTTGGAGAAGCCCGGGATCGATCCTGCGACCCTGATTTACAAGGCCAGTAGCTTAAGATGGCTTCTAGTACGAAGTGTTCATGGTGAGGTATTGAGATCAGTGAATGTCCGTCGTCCGCTGTGCGTCGTCAATAATTTGCTTTGAATGCGAACTCCTCCAAAACACTTGGGCCAATATGATTCAAACTTCACAGGAACGTTGCCTATGTGACTCCCGACTAAACTAGCTAAAATCGTTGTGCTCTGATGAACAAGATGGCCACCAGGGCTACAAATAGAAAAAATATACGCCAACTTCTCCTGTACACTTGGGTCAATTACATTCAAACTCAATAGAAATGTCACTTATGTTACTCTCAACCAAAATAGGTACAACTGTTTGGTCCGATGAGCAAAGTGTCCGACAGGGCTAACAATAGAAAACAAATTCGTAAATTTGCCTCAAACGCGAAATCTTCCTAAACCCTTTGGCCAGTTGACTCAAACTTCACAGGAATGTGGCCTAGGTGACTCCCGACCAAAATAGCTAAAATTGTTCCGCTCTGACAAACAAGATGGCAACCTGACCTAAAAATAGAAAATATCTTCGAACGACATCTCCTCCTGTTCTATTGGGCCAATGCCATTCAAACTTTACAGGAATGTTTCATAGAAGACCCTCTATCAAAACTGCTAAAACAGTTCACCTCCGATTGACAAAATAGCCACCAGGGCTAAATAAAGAAAATCATCGTAAATTTGCTTCGAATGCGAACGCCTCCTAAAACCGTGTGCCAATTTTATTCAAACTGCACAGGACTATTGACTAGATGACTCCCTACCAAAATAGCTAAAATCGTTCTGCTCTGGCAGCCAGAGCTAAAAATAAAAAAAAAAACTCTTCAATCGACAACTCCTGCTGTACCCTTGGCCCAATTTCATTCAAACTTTATAGGAATGTTGCTTAGGTAACCATTTCCAAAATTGCTAAAACGATCCCGCTTCGGTGGAGAAAATGGCCACTAGAGCTAAAAATGTAAAAACATCGTAGATTTGCTTCAAACTCGATCTCCTCCTAAACAGAAGTGGAGTCAATGATCAGGAATCGATACAGTCAACCCACAGCTCCCATCAGAGACACCAAAGGGAACGAAACACAAACATGAAACAACAGACCTAATGGAAACATCAATAGCGGAAGACCAAAAGGACAGTTACTTTCCCCCAAAATGGCCAATAGGCTATCCAAAATAAAATAATATAAGCGACACAAACACCCAAAGAAAAACCATAACAAAAATAAACCGCGACAGAAGAACCGCGTTGAAACGGTCACCGGAAAAGAATTCCACTTCGGCTTTAATCAATTTTACGTGGCCGAAATCCTCGCCCTTACTTCCGTCGCGATTTAGACAAATAATTTGTTCAGTCAGCATAAAGGCCTACTAACTCATCAGTGCAACATCTCCGTGAACACAAATAATCAAACAACCACAGAGACGAAACAACGTGAGGACTCAACAGCAAGATAACACTGAAATGCTAGAGCAAAAGAAAACCAACAGTTAGACTCCGATGGGCCCGACCAGAGATAGAGCATCAGGCACCAACGACATCTCCTCCTGTTCTTTTGGGCCGATGCCATTCAAACTTCACAGGAATGTTTCATAGAAGACCCTCTATCAAAACTGCTAAAACAGTTTACCTCCGATTGACAAAATAGCCACCAGAGCTAAATAAAAAAATCATCGTAAATTTGCTTCGAATGCGAACTCCTCCTAAACCCGTGTGTCAATTTTATTCAAACTGCACAGGACTATTGACTAGATGACTCCCTACAAAATAGCTAAAATTGTTCTGCTCTGGTGAACAACATGGCAGCCAGAGCTAAAAATAAAAAACTCTTCAATCGACAACTCCTGCTGTACCCTTGGCCGAATTTCATTCAAACTTTATAGGAATGTTGCTTAGGTAACGATTTCCAAAATTGCTAAAACGATCCCGCTTCGGTGGAGAAAATGGCCACCAGAGCTAAAAATGTAAAAACATCGTAAATTTGCTTCAAACTCGAACTCCTCCTAAACAGAAGTGGAGGCAATGATCAGGAATCGATACAATCAACCCACAGCTCCCATCAGAGACACCAAAGGGAACGAAACACAAACATGAAACAACAGACCTAATGGAAACATCAATAGCGGAAGACCAAAAGGACAGTTACTTTCCCCCAAAATGGCCAATAGGCTATCCAAAATAAAATAAAATAAGCGACACAAACCCCAAAGAAAAACCATAACAAAAATAAACCGCGACAGACGAACCGCGTTGAAACGGTCACCGGAAACGAGTTCCACCGGGGGGGGGGGGGCTTTAATCAATTTTAAGTGGCCAAAATCCTCGCCCTTACTTCCGTCGCGATTTAGACAAATAATTTGTTCAGTCAACATAAAGGCCTCCTAACTCATCAGTGCAACATCTCCGTGAGCACAAATAATCAAACAACCACAGAGACGAAACAACGGTGAGGACTCGACAGCAAGATACCACTGAAATGCTGGAGCAAAAGATATCCAACAGTTAGACTCCGATGGGCCCGACCAGAGATAGAGCATCAGACACCAACCAACATTACCTTGAATTTGATCTCTATAATTCTCAATAAGCCTGTACGCTGAAACCGTCATAGAATCTGAGGCCTGACCCACAATTAAAGAGGGAAGCAAAGTTGGCAACCGTGATTGGGCTAACTACCATGCATGCAGTCTGTCGTACAACATAAATGTTGTACCCAATCTTTTTATATAGAAGAATGATTTTACGAAATTGGGTGCTGAAGTCACTGAGGTTATATATTTTTCTGAATGTATATACTAAGTCACCATAAAATTCGGGTTCCAATAGAGCTTGTTGCAGAAGAGATTTAAGTCCAATATTGAATTTTGAAATTAAATCAGAATTACGTCTATAAAATTTTGAAAAGGCTTTGCGTAGTTCATGGTACCGATAACCCTGATCAAGAAGTTTAGCCAGGGCAAATATGATTCAAACTTCACAGGAATGTTGCCTAGATGACACCCTACCAAAGTAGCTTAAATCGTTCCCTCTCTGGTGAACAAAAGGTCACAAGAGCTAAAATTAGAAAAGAAAATCTTCGAACGACAACTTTTCCGGTACCCTTGTGTCAATTTCATTTAAACTGCATAGGAATAATGCTTAGATGACCATCTACCGAAATGGCTAAAACGATTTTGCTCGGATGAACAAAATGGCTCTCAGAGCAAAAACAGAAAAAAAAACATCGTTAATTTACCTCAAACACGAACTCCTCCTAATCCCTTGTGTCAGTTGGATTCAAACTTCACAGGAATGTTGCCTTGGGAACTCTCTACCAAAATAGCTAAAATCGGCTTGCTCTGACAAACAAGATGGCCGCCAGAGCTAAAAATAGAGAAAAAATTCAAACGAAAACTTCTCCTGTACCCTTGAGCCAATTTCACACAAACTTCGTAGGAATATAGATGACCCTCAACCAAAATAGCTTAAACGATCCCGCCCCGGTGAACAAAATGGCCACCAGAGCTAAACATAGAAAAACATTCAAAATATGCTTCACACGTAAACTTCACCTTAACCCTTGGGCCAATTTGATTCAAACTTCGCAGGGATGTTGCCTTGGTGACTCCCTTTCAACATAGCTAACATCATTCCGCTCTAATGAAAAAGAGAAGCCTCCGTGGTGCAGTGGTTACGCTACTCGCCTTGTAAACCAGGGATCGCAGGATCGATCCCGGGCTTCTCCAGACTTTCGGATGAGTCTTTAAACCGAGGTCCCGTCTCCGTATGACCTTAGCTGTTGATGGGACGTTAAATTAAAACTCACTCACTCACTCTAATGAAAAAGATGGCCACCAGCGCCAAAAATAGGATGTACTAGAGACAGTGACACTCAGGTGAGCGAATCAGGGCCATCTGAGCCCTCTTGTTGAACAACTTCATATTATTCATTTCATTTCTGGTCTTCACCTTGAGATTGTAAGCAAAAGCTGAGCGTATCGGCCTATATCCATCAGCATGTAAAACCTCAACTAAATCGAAGAAAACCACGAGGTATTGTCATAGCTCTGGCGTCGTCTGCGTCGTCGTCGTGCAAAAACTTGGACATTTTGTAATATCTCTGTCATTACTGAACATACTTACTTGAAACTCGGGCTAGTTGTTCATTATGAAATGGGGAACTCATACCAATAGGAGAGGTAACCTTAAAAAATATTTTTGGCACAGTTATACCCCGTTTTCGACTTAGAATTTTTCAAAAACTTTGACATTTTGTAATATCCCTGTCATTACTGAAGATAATGACTTGAAACTCGGACTAGTTGTTCATTATGAAAAGGAGAACTCTTATCAATAGGTAAGGTAACCTTCAAATCTTTTTGGCACAGTTTTGCCCCTTTTTTTTAATTAGAATTTTAGTTTAACTAAAAGAAACTTCAGCCGAGCGTTGGCACCCGCATGTGGTGCTCTTGTTGTTATTTCTGCTCTTAAACAGAGAGTTTGGGTATTCGTTCAAACCACCTTAATGTGGCGATTCTAAAAAGAACCCACAATCTGAATTTTGAGCAGATATAAGAAAACAAACTACTACGTTTTTTCATCAGCAACTTCCAGCCCCCGCCCATAGGAGCTTGAAGAAATATATGGGCTGGATGATGCTTCCACGCAGAGCTGAATCCGGCCCGCACACTAGTACTGGTAAACCAATTAGAGGATCTAAGCCTGTCCAGGAACCGTGGTGCGAGGCGGACCGTCCATGCTAATAAATCCTGTTGGTTTTATTGGGCGACAGGGCAAGAGATGTCATTTCATCTCAATGTCGGGTAAAAGCCCCACAAATTTGGAAGCAACGTCTCCAAAATGACATTTACAGTGTTGACGGGGACGTTAAACCTCAAATCAAACAAATAATCAGCAACATTAGGAAAGTACAAAAGTTGGGCCAAAATGACAGCATCTTTCTTATTTTTGCTTTCAACATAGATTGTCGGTTCTCGTTAGAACCGCCTCAACGAGGCGGTTCTAACGAGTACCCACAATCTATGTATTTGAGCAAAAATAAGGCGGATAATGTATACTCCCGTAAACCCCGCATTTCTCTATATAAGGTGGGGTTTAGAGGGGTCTTCGTTTGACGGACCTGTTATCGTGATGAAGTTTTCATTTCTTCGGTGGTAAAAACAATGTATTTTTATAGGCATGTTTTCGTAATAACCGCCCGTTCCGAGGGGATGCTTATGTTGTGATTTATTATATTCACTGTTTGCCTTTGGATGTACGTGCTGCTAATGTCTTGGATAGGCGCTTTTTCCATTTTATGGGTATCGACTTTCTTCTCGTATATTGTTTCTTTATGTTGGTGCTTCTGACCTACATCTGCCACTGCACCAAATTTGAATCAAATTTATCATAAAGGTATGAACAAATGATCTTTCAAAACATTAATACATAACTTAAATAAATTCTAAATCCGTGGCCTTAACCCTTAGGTCATTGGAAGTGGTGGGACATTGCAAAATATGTTGTTTGTTTGTGTTGCGCTTATATATCATCATCAACATCATTTAGGTCAATTTGGAGAGATGCCTCCCTTTTTAGCGAGACTGTTCTCGGACATTCACATAAAAATCTCAAGCACAAGCGCCCATCAGAAACCGCTAGATTTAAGGTACGGTCCAGCTCCCACTTCTTTTCTTGGGAAGTCTATGACCTTCTAAGTGGTTTAACAGTACTCGAAAGTTTGCTCGAATACAGCTTTGCGCGAAAAACCATGTTGCTAAATATATGTCTCCAAGCCCTGATGGGTGGAGGTCGTATTCAACTTTAACCTTTTGAAGGTAGATCATATGTACTAGTGTCAGTCAATAAAAAGCTGAGGTTTTGAATAATTAATGTTTTGATTTTAATGACACTTGGAACACACATGGCACAATGAATTAGCATACAAGGATGACGTCATGTGCACTTACGGTGACGTCATATGATGTAAAGTCTAACTACGCCCAGTCGTCCTGAACGACATGACCAGCTTAAGCACCAAACAACAACGAGTTTATATATAAATCGAGTTTTATAAAGGAAACATTGCCGTAAATATATTCAAAATGCTTCAGAAAATATGTGGAAGACTTTATCATGCATTGCACTATACCTTGTGCTAGCTGAACATACGAAACTATCGACACACACGCAAACAAACATTCCATGAGATGGCTTGCGTGTCGGGCCTTACTGAAAACTTGCAACCGAGCCGCTTTATTGGAACAGAAAATTAGACAAATACTGAACATGTGAGGTCGTTTGATTTTAAATGCAGTGTTTATTTGCTTATGTGTGTTGTATCCGATCTGATTATATCTAAGAAGCAAGGGTTTTACGAAATGGGATACAGATATCATTGCATGTATATTATATTTATTTGAATGAATATATACTAAGCGACCATATAATTCAGACCCCGATAGGCCTTATTGAAGAAGAGCTTTAATGACACTGCCCCACCACCAAGGTGAAAACAGGTAGCAGTGGTGTAAGAGCCAGTGCCTCTCTCTCTCGCGCGCGTGAAAACACCCGGAATGAGTGTTCGAAAGCGATTCAATCAGCTTGAAGCTTTCATCGCAATCGAACTAAAATAAATTAGTATAAACTATAAACTAATTTTGAAACTAAATCGACATAATGTCTGTAAAACTTAGAAAAGGCTTTGCCGACCGGGGTCTATCTGTTAGTTTTCTTTTGCTCCAGATTTCTGTTTTTCATGCTGTCAAGTCGTTATCGTTGCTTAATCTCTATAGTCTTCTTTGCTCGGCTGTACGAATGACAAGGAGAACTATTATAGTCACCCCGGTCGTTCCCATGCTCGTCACACGGCGTTAAAATTTTTCAAATGCTTATATTTCAGCAGTCATTGGTCACAGAGCAATCATATATGGAACTTGGATACCTGGGAGGGTCGTCTGAGATTCTTAGAGAATATACCCACATGTTCATGTCCCAGGGTGGTGCTAGGGGTCAAAATCTAGAACAGCTATGTAACATTGTGTTATTGTTTTTCAGATGATTATATTTCGACAATCACTCGTCACAGTGAATTCATATTTACCACTTGAAACCTGGGAGGGTCTTCTGAGATTCCAAAGGAACATGCCCCTGGCTTCATACCTGGGAAATGGGGCTGGAGGTCGAGACTATTTGATGGAGAAATGTTATAACTTGAATATTACTTCCATGCAACCAGATAATTGACCTCAGAATATATCTAGGTCAGTTTGACCTTTATTTCATGGATTAGTGATTTTGCCGTATATCTTGTATATTGAAGGATAGACAAACTTCATACCTGGATTATCAATTCAATAAGATTCGATGAATGACACATAAATACACCTAGGTCAATGTGACCTGTATTTCATGGCTCAGTGATTGTGCCCTAAGTTTTGAATACTGTTTCATGGAGAAAGTTTCATACCTGGATAATAAGTTCCATGTGATGACCATATGATTGCCTTAAAAATATGCCTCGGTCAGTGTGGCCTATTTTCTTGGCTCGATGATGTTGCCTTCTTACTTGGACACCAGCTCCTGCAGAAGTGTCATTCTTGGAATATATGTTCCATTTGACCTGATATCCTGAAGGCTTGAAACAGGAGAGCTATGCTGTCATGCGACAGTTCTTGTTTTATATGTTTTCGGAGATGTTGTACTGATGAGTTGGAAATCATTCAAGAGGACCGAATGCGTTTGGTCTACAACACGATAACAAGTCCGTGAAACGAAGACCCCCCTAAACCCCATTTTATATAGGGAAAAGTGGGGTGTAAGGGGGTAAACATTATCTGCCTTATTTTTGCTCCAAACCATAGATTGTGGGTACTCGTTAGAACCGCCTCATTGAGGCGGTTCTAACGAGCACCCACAATCTATGCCGAAAGCAGAAATTGGAAAGATGTTATCATTTTTATCTAATATATTTGACTTCTGACACCATGTTGGACGCCATTATTTCACACGGCCATGTTTTCCTAATGTAAACCACGACAGAACTAAGTGCGAGGATTGTGGTCATGTAAGCTACGTCGGTCGGTGTGTGCTTGGAGGTGGGTGTGCTGTGTTTGCCGGGTCTTGTCCATCATCTGTTTCAGTTTCAAAACTTTGGAGTTTAGACACATTGATGTAGGAGACTTTATAATGTCCATTTCCGTTGAAAACCAATCTGAAATCAATGAAGCCTTTAGCTCGACTTCTAGATATTTGGACGAGTCGTGATTGTCTGATTGTCAAGGCATTTGCAATACCATATTCGATGGTTTGATTAGTCAAATATTACCACAGAACTTCAGTTAAAAAAAAGCAAATTCTTCAGATATCGAGGCCCCGTTTATGGATTTACATCTACATGTATCTATTGAAGATGGGTTTGTTTCCTGCAAATTTATGATAAACGCGATGGTTTTGATTTTGAGATTGTAAACTCTCCTTTCGGGGATGTTCCTCGTGCGACATCCTATGGAGTTTATATTTCGCAATTATTCGATTTGCAAGCATGTCTAGTCATGAAATTGACTTCAACACTCATTAAAAAGTGTTTACTGCTAAAAGTCTATACCTTGGTTATCGGTATCATGAACTACACAAAGATTTTTTTTTAATTACGATACAATTTCAAAATTTGATGTTGGACTTAAATATATTCTGCAACAAGGTTTATTGGAACCCGAATTTTATGGCAAATTAGTATATAAATTCTGAAAAGTAAAGACTTGCCTGACTTCAGCACCAAATTTCGTAAAATCAGTCTTCGATTTAAAAGTTAGCGTACAAAATAAACGTTACACGACAAATCGCATGCATGGCAGTTAAGACAATTACGGTTGACAATTTTGCTTCCCTCTTTAATTGCACGCCGGTGGGTCAGGACTCAGATTCTATGACGGTTCCAGCGTAAAGGCTTATCGAGAGTTAGAGAGATCTAATTCAAGGTAATTTTTGTTTGTGCCTGATGCTCTGTCTCTGGTCGGGCCCATCGGAGTGTAAATGTTGGTTTTCTTTTGCTCCAGCATTTCAGTGGTTTCTTGTTATCGAGTCCTCACCGTTGTTTCATCTCTGTGTTTTTTTTTATTATTTGTGTTCACGGAGATGTTGGACTGAGTTAGGAGGCCTTCATGCGGACTGAACAAAATATTTGTCTAAATCGCGACGGAAGTAAGGGCGAGGATTGTGGCCACGTAAAATAGATTTAAGCCCTCAACCCCACCCCCACCCCTCTCCCAGTGGAATTCGTTTCCGCTGACCGTTCCAATGCGGTTCTTCTGTCGCGGTTTATTGTTGTTATGGTTTGTCTTTGTGTGTTCGTGTCGCGTATAGTTTTTATTTTGGATAGCCTGTTGTCCATTATGTGAGGCGTAACTGTCATTTTGGCTTTCCGCTATTGATGTTTCCGTTAGGGTCTGTTGTTTCATGTTTGTGTTTCTTTCCCTTTCGTGTCTCTGATGGGACCTGTGGGTTGATTCTATCGATTCCTGACCATTGCCTCCACTTCTATTTTACTTAGAATTTAATCTCATGTAATGTTGGTTGGTGCCTTGTGAGCTGTATCTGGTTGGGCGCATTGGAGTGTAACTGTTGGTTTCCTTTTTCTCCAGCGTTTCAGGGGATTCTTGCTGTTGAGTCATCACCGTTGTTTCTTCTCCGTGGTTGTTTGATTTTTGTGTTCTCGGAGATGTTACACTGATGAAATAGGAGGCCTTCATGCGGACTGAATAAATTATATGTCTAAAGCGCGACGGTAAGTAATGGCGAGGATTGCGGCCGCGTAAAATCGATTTAAGCTCCCCCCCCCCCCCCCCCCCCCCGTGATTGTTTTTCAAGACGGTTCTTCTGTCGCGGTTTGTTTGTGTCATGGTTTGCCTTTGAGTGTGCGTATCGCTTATTTATAGTTTGTTATGATTAGCCAATTGGCCATTTTTTGGAAAGAAACTGTCCTTTTGGCGTTCTGCTGTTGATGTTTCCGTTGAGTCTAGTTATTTCATGTTTGTGTTTCTTTCCCTTTGGGATCTCTGATGGGAACTGTAATTTGATTGTTTAGATTCCTGATCATTGCCTTCACTTCTATTTCTTGACGCTTGAATTATAGTGAAGTTCATGAATGTTTTGGTTTGTTTCCCTTTATATTCTTGGGCGGGAGATGTGGGTTAATTGTATCGATTCCTGATCATTGCTTTCACTTTTTTCGGTTATGATTCCGATAATCGTGATTAAAAAGTTAGCAGTTAATAAGGTATTTGAAGTGTTGAAGGCAGCAGTTAAATTACTAGACACTCTAATAAACCGAATGTATTGATATAAACGAACACCGCAGGATAATGCACGGTGAAATTCTCCATTAGGGTAAGGAGAATTTACAATTTCAAAATCATTACAATACCATTGCCGTTGATGTTTATGTCATTCAGATGTATTATTTTCTTATTCGTTTCACCCAGGTCTGAGAGCACAAAGGTCTCTAATGGATGGAGCGACGATGTTGTATTTTATATCACCACGAACAATTATCTACTCGAAACCTGGTGGACACCAAGACGCAGTAGCTGATTTCTTTGCACTGAAACCCAGTAACATAAGGAGAGTTCATAGACCAGACATTATAGTACGGTGTAGTAGATAACACATTTTATCATATGACGTCGCGTCTGAGAGTGTAATAACGCCATGTAATATTTTCGATAATCCACTAATGGATTAAATATGCAAATTAGCTAGATACTTCCCGTAACGTTACATGTACGACGTCCTTAACGACGTCGCGTTTTCTAATGGCGGAATATTGATATTTTTGTAAACAATTGTGAATAAAATGCGTTTTAAATGTCATATGATAAATAGAATCTTGCATTCGTGCTCATGTATTATTGGATTTATTAAACTCGTTGAGGAAAAGGAATAAAATGCTCGGCAAAGCCTCGCATTTTATCCCTTTTCTTAAACTCGTTTAATAAATTCAATAATACATGGACACTCATGTAAGATCCTCTATGAATTACTTTTCATCTCGAATGTATTATTTGGTGAATGCGTAATTCATTTTATATTTTGATCGTTCATTTGCACATTTTGTTATATCGCACGCTGTTAACGTACAGCGAGCACGCATGTGATAATGGCGTTTTTTTTTTTAAATATTTACATTTGCTGATGTCTGCTTTAACTTGTTCGTCAGCATCAGCAAACGTAGCAGTAACGACGCATTTATTTCATGTATCATGATCAAGACAAAAACAGCGCATAATCAACGCAGTTCCCCGTCAATATCGATTAGATTTGAATATCAAGTTACTTCGGCGCTGCCGTATATAACTCCAAGTTTGGTATTCTTTCCTGTAACAATGTATTTAATCTTGAAAATAAAGATGCTGTGATCGACATGAAATGCCATTTCAATAGTTTTATAAGCATACCAAATCGTAATCGAAACGTATTTCGTTTACTTATTAGAAGTGAAGGCAATGATCAGCAATTGATCCAGGTCACTTACACGTCCCATCCAGGACCACAAAGGTGAAGAAATACCGACATAAAACAAATTACCGTAGTCAAACATTATAAGCAGTAAGATAACTCGAGAGCATGAAATAAATGAAATGCTGAAACAAACGAAAACCAACATTTAGACTCCGGTGGACCGGAGCACAAACAGAGCATTAGGCACCAACCGATTAACCTATGGGCGGGGCAATTAAACAGATGTTTTACCTATGATTGGGTTAATGCTTACTATCCGCGGACGCCTGATTACACTCTTCTGGAGTCCGTGTCTGTGGATCTGAACATTGATATTTGCAATTTTGTCTGTGGATTAATGATTTTGGATCAATGCTTTGGTACTACCACCTAAACTACTTAAATGCAGTGCATGCAGTCTGCATTGTAACATTCAAATTGTGACCGATCGTTTTATATCCAAACAAAATGATTTTACATTACTGGATGTTGCAATCTTTGCAAGCATATTTTCCTGACCGTTTCTCTTCTTATTTTCGATAGGTCTCGTTGCAGAAGAAAGTTATGTATAACGCTGACTTTTACAACCGAAGCAAAATGATGGCTACAAAACTTAGAAAAAAGCCTTTGCGAGGTTTATAATTATGATAACTAAAAGTGAAGGCAATGTTCAGGAATCGATACAATTAACCCACAGCTCCCATCAGCGACACCAAAGGGAACGAAATACAAGCATGAAAAAAACGGAACCTAGTGGTAACATCAATAGCGGAAAGCCAAACGGACAGTTACTTTCCCACCAAATGGCCAATTTGCTATCCAACGCGATACACACACGCGAAGACAAACCGTAACAAAAATAAACCGCGACAGATTAACCGCCTTGTAAGGGTGGGTGAAACGAATTCCACTGGAGGGGGGCTTAAATCTATTTTACGTGGCCAAAATCCTCGCCCTTACTTCCTTAGCGATTTAGACAACTAATTTCTTCAGTCCGCATGAAGACCTCCTGACTCATCAGTGCAACATCTCCGTAAACACAAAATCTCAAACAATGACAGAGATTAAATAACGAGGAGGACTCATCAGCAAGAAACCACTGAAATGCTGGAGCAAAAGAAAGCCAACAGTTAGACTCCGATGGGTCCGACCAGAGACAGAGCATCAGGCACCAACCAACACTACATAGAATTAGATTCTCCTACATAGAATTAGATTCTCTCTAATTCTCAGAAAACCTTTACGCTGGAACCGTCATAGAATCTAAGGCCTGACCCACCGGCGTGCAATTAAAGAGGGAAGCAAAGTTGTCAACCGTGATTTGGTTAACTACCATGCATGCAGTCTGTCGTGTAATATTCATGTTGTACCCAAACTTTTTATATCTAAGAATGATTTTACGAAATTGGGTGCTGAAGTAATTGTGGCGATATATTTTTCTGAATTTAAATACTAAAGCACCATAAAATTCGGGTTCCGATAGACCTTGTTGCAGAAGAAAGTTTGACACATTAAGCAGTAAATAACTTATTACGAGTGTTGAAGCTAGTGCACGACTAGACACTCTGACGTACCGAAGTAGTTGCCATATATAAACCCCGTAGTTTGCCGCACGAGATAAAAAAAATACTTGAATAAAGTAAACCAACCATCTTGTTACGACCTTAATAGTAGTAACTGGGCCGTAACCAATCTCCCCACCCCTAAAAACAATGAATAAAATTTTTATTATTTAATATTTTTAAAAATGCAATGCGAAGTTAAAGATATTGGCCTGCATTTGTATTTTACGTCCATAATAGACGGGATCATTTGCAAAAAAAAAAATAATAATAATTCCCCTTATGTTCGTATCAAATAAACAAAAACAATTGCTGACTATTGGAATGAACTTTCACAATCCTTTATTTTTAAACTTAGTATTATAACTATGGTTTTAACATGAACGTTAAATACAGCATACAAACAAAAATAAATAATATTATAAAAAGAGGACAATGATCATAAATATATATATATTAGGAATACAAAAACGCGTTCAGGGGATAAGACGTTAATTAAGAAATCTTAAGATAGTTCTAAAACGTCTTCTTGTCTTGTTTCTTTGTTGGACCGTTTCATCCAGCCCAGTTATTACATGGCTTGACTAATAGTGTTGCCAGCGTTGACCTAAAGATAGCCTCGTTGGCTCCACAAAACAGAAAAATCTAATAATTTGCTAATTAATGCTATCGATGGATCACTACACGGACATTGTTAAAACCAAACCGTGAGTTTGACATTTACTTGCATTGCATGACCGACGTTGGGTACGTGTCGACATACAACGTCTAAATATCCTAAAACACTGCAATTCTAATGAGGTTAAAAGACATGTCTCATGTGGCATGCTAACACTATGGTAGCCTATACAATACACTAGCCAGCCTCGATAGCTCAGTGGTTAGCGTGTTCGAGAGGTTGTGGGTTCGAATCTGGCCACCGACGGCGAGGTGTGTCCTTAGGCAAGACACGTAACGCCACTGCCTCACTCCACCCAGGTGTAAATTGGTAGCAGTTGTGTTAAAGTCACTGCCCTCTCGCGCGTGCGTGATAACATCCGGAATGAGTGTTCGAGTGATTCAAATAAGCGTGAAGCTTTCATCGCAATCAAACTAAATAAATTAGCTTTTTTGTTGTTGTTTTGTTTTGGTTTAACGGCCCTTTCAAGATTATTTCACTCTTAGTGAGCCGATTGTTAATCAGACGTGGTCGAGAACCGGAGTACCCGGAGAAAAACCACCTGACCTTCCGCTGCAGAACTTGGTGTCTCACATGTGACCCGAGCGAGGCTCGAACCACAGCGGTGAGAGAACTAATGATCAAGAGACAGCACTCTAAACCATTAGGCCACGGAGGCCCGTATAAATTAGCTTACAATAATACTGTCGTAGAATGAGTCAAATAGAAGTAGAGACAATGATCAGGAATCGATACAATTAACCCACAGCTCCAATTAGAGACACCAAACTTGAAGAACACAGACATGAAGCCACAGACTCTCAGGGAAAGCGGAAACGAATTCCACTGGGGGGGGGGAGGGTTAAATTGATTTTACGTGGCCACAATCCTCGCCCTTTCTTCCGTCACGATTAAGACAAATATTTTGTTCAATCCGCATGAATGCCTCCTAACTCATCAGTGCAACATCTCCGTGTTCACAAACATCAAACAACCACCGAGATAAAACAACGGTGAGGACTCGACAGCCAGAAACAACATAAATGCTGGAGCAAAAGAAAATTAACAGTTAGACTCCAATGGACACGACCAGAGACAGAGCATCAGGAACCAACCAACATAAGCCTTTATGTTGGAACCGTCATAGAATCTGAGGCCTGACCCACCGGCGTGTAATTAAAGAGGGAAGCAAAATAGTCAACCGTGAGAGTGTTAACTACCATGCATGCAGTCTGTCGTATTACATTTATATTGTACCCTATCTTTTTATATCGAAGAATGATTTATGTTGTACATTTCTCTTTATGTCGGGTTGCGATAGACCTTTTTGCAGAATAGTTAAATATTTAAGTTCAACATTGAATTTTTGAATTTTAATCGGGATGATGTCTATAAATTAAAAGAAAAAGGCTTTATTTGTCTAAATCGCGACAGAAGTAAGGGCGAGGATTGTGGCCACGTAAAATCGATTTAAGCCCCACTGACCGTTCCAAGGCCGCTCTTCTGTGGCGATTTATTTATGTTGTTGTTTGTTGCTTACTGTGTGTATCACTTGTGTCTTTTAATTTTGGATGGCCATATGGCCATTTTGTGGGAAAGTAACTGTCCTTATGGCCTTCCTTTGTTTAGGTTTCCATTATGGTCTGGTCGCTTAATGTTTGTATTTCTTTCCCTTTGGTGTCTTTTATGGGTGGAGTAAGTTAATTGTATCAATTCCTGATCTTTGTTTTACTTCTACTTTGCATAGTTATGATACCGATAAACCTGAAAAAAAATGTTTAGCAGTAATAAATATATTATGAGTGTTGAAGTCACTTAAATGACAAGCCACTCTGGCAATTCGAATTAATTGCGAAATATAAACGCCATAGTTTGCCGCTAGAGGAACATCACCGTCCAAGAAAGGAAAATTTACAATTTCAAAATCAACATAATCGCATTTATTATGCATTTTGAGGAAACAAACCCATCTACAATAGACAAAAGTAAATCCAAAAACAGGGCCTCGGTTTCAGGAGTTGTTTTATTCCATTGAAGTTCGGGTAAGGGGGTGTAAAGTTGACTGATAAACCATCGAAATAATGTCAATATTTCATAAATCATCCAAATATATATAAGTCAAGCTAAATGCTTCAATGAATTCAGATTGGTTTTCAACGTAAAGGGACATCATGAAGTCTATTTCATAACAAAATAATAACAAATCAACCGGAAGGGGTGCGCAATTCGTATTTATCCATTGTGTTTCTTTCCATTTGGTGTCTCTTTTGGGCGGTGAAGGTGAATTGTATCTATTTCAGATCACTGCCTTCACTTCTACTTTACTTTGACTGCACCTTTCGAATATGCATATTATTTGTATTACAGAGAGAAATCGCAGGACAAGTCGGACAACATAAATTGAGTCTCAAAATAGGCAAAGACGTGTATCCACAGATCCAGATTATGAGGTTCGAGCCTGGCAAAGATCCCGAGTATTATTTCTATCTTAAAGCATTTTGGTACACAGGCGAGTCGACAGAAAGAAAGAATGCGAATAAAGAAAACTAACATTATGTCGGTCATCTAAAACCAACAACAGATGGGCTTATTCATCGGTGTTTGGCCATATGGCTGTTCAAGACAACCCCTGAATTTGTAAACAGTGTAGATCCAGGTCTATACTGTTTGTCTTGCAGTTAGTGAATTGAACAAATAAATTAAATCAACTAATTTGATATGATGATAATTAGCACTGGATATGGGTAAATTAATTAATTCTGCGAGAAAAGTCAGGGAGTTCATACTTTCACCCAGATACCTTCTTTTTGTAGTTTTCGTATGTTTCATGTTTCTGTCAAGCGGAGTTCTTTTCTTGATTGTACATTTGCTTTGTCCATTATAGTATGCCTCTTTATGCGCTCCCATGAGGGCTGAACATTCTAAATAAAATATTGTATCTTGGTTGCGCATGGGCCTTTGTGGCATTTGTGCTCTATGTGACTCAGGACCGGAAACTTGTAAAGCCCATCTGGTTTTGTTTAGCTAAATGATGTTCAAACAAGTAAATGAGATAATCTTAAAAAAGGGTTGTTAGTATTCCAAGATAAATTTTCTTCTAATTCACGCTAACAATGACCCATTAATCCATTTTGTACCAAATGGAATCTTCCTCATTTTAAAATTTAGGATTGGCAGGTTGTGTTTTCATCAAAAATTATTTTGAAAATGACTCAACTTTTAGCAAACAGTGTAGGCCCTGATCAGACGCCGCGTTCTGTGGCGTCTGATCTGGGCCGGCACTGTTTGCCAGGGTACCCGTTTTGGGTTTTCTGGTACTAAATGAGTTAATAGAACCAGGCGTTTGACTCCCTGCGTGAAGCATCTTCAAAATCTCTGCTGCAAGTCGGTGACCAACAAAGGATCTGCCGAGTCTGTGGTTATACACACCAGCCTACTCCTTTGCTGATTGCCTATACAGTAGGCTACATTTGTCTTGTGCTGACGTATATGTCATCACGAAAACATTCCTATATTATTTTGACCCACTTGAATAATAGAAGTGAAGGCAATGATCAGGAATCGATGCCATTAACACACTGCTCCCATCAGCGACACCAAAGCGAAAGAAACACAAACGTGAAACAAAAGACCCTAATGGAAACATCAACAGCGGAAAGCCAAAAGGGCAACTACTTTCCCACGAAATGGCCAATTTGCTATCAAAAACATATAAGCGATACAAACGCTCAACGACAAACCATAACAAAATTAATCGCGACAGAAAAACCGTCTTGGAACGGTCGGTGAAACGAACGAATTCCTCTGCGGGGGGGGGGGGGGGGGGGGGTAATCGAATTTTTGTTGCCAGCCGCAATGCTCGTCATTTCTTCCGAATGAATTCCACTGCGGGGGGGGGGGGGGGGGGTAATCGAATTTTTGTGGCCAGCCGCAATGCTCGTCATTTCTTCCGTCGCGATTTGGAAATTATTTGTTCAGTCCGCATGATGGCCTCCTTACTCATCAGTGCAACATCTCCGTGAACACAATAAATCAAAAAACCACAGTTATAAAACAACGGTGATGACTCGTCAGCAAGAGAACACCGAAATGCTGGAGCAAAAGAAAACCAACAATTAGACTCCGATTGAACCCCGCTTTGACATAGTAAAACTGGGATTTACAGGTATAAACCTTATTTTTCTCATTTCTGCTCTAAAATATAGATTGGGGCTACTCGCTAGAACCGCCCGCCTCATGGCGGTTTTAACCCGTATCCACAATCTATATTTAGAGTAGAAATAAAAAAATATCACCCTTTTTCATCTTAAAATATTCATTTGTTTCGGCGATATAGGTTACAGTGTGTTTGCATAGGCGTGGAACCCAGGAAAATCATGACGTCGATATGCAACGCCATGACACTGCATTGACGTCTTGCTTAGATGTCTTGTGAGAGTGCCCACTGGGATGTACCTCGTAAAGCTGTTATAAATAAGACGTGTCTTTATCAAAAGGGGACCAGCACAGACTCAGGGAAGCCAACGCGGACGCCGAGAGAGCCTTGACTACTATCACGAGATGTAGATAAGATGCCTCAGCGGACATGCGTTTTCCTTGGATAGCCCCCGCCCATCGGGGCTTGAAGAAATATATGAGCTGCATGATGCTTCCACTCAGAGCTGAATCGGACTGCCAATGAGTACTTGTAAACCGCATAGAGGATCTAAGCCTGCCCAGGCAAAGCGTCACGAGTCGGACTGTCCATGCTTATAAATCCTATTGGTTTCATTGGGCGACAGGGCTTGAGATCTCACTTCATCTCAGTGTCGGGTAAAAGTCCAACAAAATTGGAAGCATCATCTCTAAGATGACCCGTACAGTGTTGACGGGGACGTTAAAGCTCAAATCAAACAATCAAACAAAGAATCATGCGTTTTCGGTGGCTGCATTTGACAAATGTAAATTTGAAACGGCTAAGGTCCCGCCCTTGTGTGCCGGCCGTTAAATGATCGTCATTCACTCATTTGGCCTGTTTTCATTTCATGCTAATGTATACTCAAAACAATTATAATCTATTGTCTTTTAATGACGGAATTTTAACTTAAAAAAAATGAAAGCTTTCGATTTGAAAGCAAACTTTATTTTGATTAAGGCATTGTATGCACAGGGAACTGCCCTGTAAGCACAGTGTATATGATCTTTGTTAGCCTGTTTTAGTAAATGCTGCAATTACATGGTACTGTAATACTTCTTCGAGTCAAAACGTAGCATACGGTTTTCGGTAGAGTTTTCTTAAATCAAATCGCCAAATTAATCGAGTCGTTGGAACGTGACCTATGGAATCCTTCGTCGTTGAATGTGGACACGTGCTTTGCGCTAGGCAGTATGGATTTTGTAGTTACAAAATAAATGGCAAATAGAGTAGCTCCTCATTATTTCAATCTAATCTTGACTGATTGGGTAGCGTCGCTATAGACAGCCATTTCTTGCACAACAGACAAGGAAATCTGTGATTTTACCCTGGGATAGATATTTATCTTCTGACACTGGTGTTTCGACCCAGGCAACTAACAAAAGTGCGTTTCAATTCTATTCAACTGCCGGAACTACTTTCTTTGTAAACAATATACATGTCCGAGCTGTCAAAACTAACCGGCAAAAAATACAAATAAAAAAATCAATAAGAATGATTATTATTTTACTAATTTATTGTTAAAGGACACTCAATACATGCTTTTTGTATGAAATCTTAAAAAGAAGAAAAAGAAATATTGTATGTAGTTCTGCTATCTGCTACAAAATAAAACAGGTAATGCGTTTTCCTTGGATAGCCCCCGCCCATCGGGGCTTGAAGAAATATATGAGCTGCATGATGCTTCCACTCAGAGCTGAATCGGACTGCCAATGAGTACTTGTAAACCGCATAGAGGATCTAAGCCTGCCCAGGCAAAGCGTCACGAGTCGGACTGTCCATGCTTATAAATCCTATTGGTTTCATTGGGCGACAGGGCTTGAGATCTCACTTCATCTCAGTGTCGGGTAAAAGTCCAACAAAATTGGAAGCATCATCTCTAAGATGACCCGTACAGTGTTGACGGGGACGTTAAAGCTCAAATCAAACAATCAAACAAAGAATCATGCGTTTTCGGTGGCTGCATTTGACAAATGTAAATTTGAAACGGCTGAGGTCCCGCCCTTGTGTGCCGGCCGTTAAATGATCGTCATTCACTCATTTGGCCTGTTTTCATTTCATGCTAATGTATTCTCAAAACAATTATAATCTATTGTCTTTTAATGACGGAATTTTAACTTAAAAAAATTGAAAGCTTTCGATTTGAAAGCAAACTTTATTTTGATTAAGGCATTGTATGCACAGGGAACTGCCCTGTAAGCACAGTGTATATGATCTTTGTCAGCCTGTTTTAGTAAATGCTGCAATTACATGGTACTGTAATACTTCTTCGAGTCAAAACGTAGCATACGGTTTTCGGTAGAGTTTTCTTAAATCAAATCGCCAAATTAATCGAGTCGTTGGAACGTGACCTATGGAATCCTTCGTCGTTGAATGTGGACACGTGCTTTGCGCTAGGCAGTATGGATTTTGTAGTAACAAAATAAATGGCAAATAGAGTAGCTCCTCATTATTTCAATCTAATCTTGACTGATTGGGTAGCGTCGCTATAGACAGCCATTTCTTGCACAACAGACAAGGAAATCTGTGATTTTACCCTGGGATAGATATTTATCTTCTGACACTGGTGTTTCGACCCAGGCAACTAACAAAAGTGCGTTTCAATTCTATTCAACTGCCGGAACTACTTTCTTTGTAAACAATATACATGTCCGAGCTGTCAAAACTAACCGGCAAAAAATACAAATAAAAAAATCAATAAGAATGATTATTATTTTACTAATTTATTGTTAAAGGACACTCAATACATGCTTTTTGTATGAAATCTTAAAAAGAAGAAAAAGAAATATTGTATGTAGTTCTGCTATCTGCTACAAAATAAAACAGGTAATGTTTGGGAGGTGTTGTGCAAGAAAAATAATCCAATATGGAGTTCTTTTGTAGGTTGGCGTTTCCAACCCTCGAAATGACCGTGCTGAGTGGAACCTCGGCGTAGCATCGGTTTCGCACAGCTCGGTCATCCCTCGGGCTGGAAACGCCCATCTTCCACAGAACCCCATATCAGATTCTTATAATATTCTAGCCCATAGAATTGTGTTTTTATATAGACATCGTAGATACAGGTCAGAGACTTTCATCATAGTTTCTACGTTTTCTTGACCTTTTATCATCTGGTATAGACGGTGGAATTTCAAATATATTTGTGGGTCATTCATTAGGCCTGATTGGCCGTAACAAATTAGCCTGATCCAGATAACTTCAACACCGTTTGTAGTTTCAGTTCTGTTGTGTTTTCTCTCTTCAAATGATTGCCATTTCAGAGCATATTGAGCTTCGCAACCACCATTGTTTCGGGAATATGTCCTTCATCGTAGTGTTGAATATATTTTCTTGTCCCTTGGAATCTTTCGTTCCATTAAAGAATTTAAAAATATATCTGTGGTCACTGATAAGGCGTATTACCTGGCTGGCTCCAAATTTATAAGCTTGACAATTTTAGTTCTGCCGTGTAGTCCATGCTTCTATAGGATTCTCTTTAATTTTACATAACGCTGTACAATTTTCAGCTATTAATGTGTTGAGGGTCTCTCGTGAGATCTTATTTTGCCCGAAATTAGTTACATATAGACTGGTCCAGGAAGTTAGAACTCTTTACAATTTGCAATCCGTTTCTGTATTCCAAGCTGCCAATGGATTTGCTTTGTTAAAACATATATTGTATAATACACAATGAATAAAATCTTTCCAAGCTGGATTTATATTTATTAAACGTTGGTGAGCTCACGGACAGAACCGAGATCTATATTGATATTATAATAATTCTATTCTGCAAAGCATGTGGTTTCCACCACGCGAATAAGCTCGTGAAAGCAACATACCTAAACCCCACTTTATATAGAAACACCTAGGGTACGCGGGGTATACACTATTTTTATTATTATTATTCTGCTCTAAGACATAGGTTATGGATAGTCGCCTCAAAAGAGCACACTCAACCCATTTTTGCAATATAAATAAGAAGAAAATTACGGAATTTCAGCAGAAAAGTAGCCATTTTGGAGATATAAAAGAATGCACAATGGTGTTCATAGTATTCCGCAATCATATTTTCAAAAATTTGAATCGTTGATGTAACAGTTTTCAATTGTATCTTTTCTTATTCATCACTGACCAAAAAATCAGCATGTCAATGCTACAACACCTTCCACAGATACGCATCATTTTAACAAGTCCGTGTAAAGTCCCATCTTATATAGAGACAACTGGGGGTTCAAAGGGGGTGGGGGCGTACAATATTTTTCTTATTTATGCTCTAAGACATAGGTTGTGGGTAGTTGTTAGGATCGCGTCAATCAAAAGTTAAGGGTACTCGTTAAAAACGCCTGTCGGAACCTAAGTTTTATGGGGAATAAGTTTACTAATTCAGAAGAATACTATGTAGTGATTTTTTCCGGTCATTTCAGAAAAGTGGTTATAGCATGGATGTTATGCGACAGACCGCGAACTTTGCTTCGTTCTTTGGTTGCACGGCGTTGGGCCGGATTTCGGACTCTTTGATGACGGTCCCACCCTAAATACTTTGAATCGGGAAGGTAGGAGCCGGATACCTCCTGGGTTCGACCCTCCGTGATCTAACTGGTGGTTTTCTTCTGCTTTAGCCTCGGATTATTGTTGAGTCCTCAACCCTGATTCATGATAATGTTAATCTATACATATCCATTTTACAATGTTTCTTATCATGACTCACTGTTAAGCTAGAAAACCTCCATGCGGATCAATTTGTTATTGTTATTTTGTTACATACTGGAACTGAGGGTGAATTTTGCAATTTCATAAACAACGGAGTTGAAGCCGCCCCCTCCCCCCACCAGGTAGTTTTGCTACTGACCGTCCCAAGGTGGTCGTTCTTTTGCAGTGTCTTATTTGTTTTTTGGTTTGTGACGTTGGTTCATGTTTCGTCTGTTTTTGTGTGTGCCTCCGTGTCACTTTCTACAGGTGACTTGAGACGGCTGCGTTTTTGGATTGTGTCCTTTCCTGAGCGACCTTTTCTTATTAGTTTGAGTACAAATAAGAACGATATCACATATTTTCATCCGAAAAGTCATCAGTTCGGAGATGTGAAATTATACGGATGTGTTCTCGCACTTGACATTGGGCACAAATTACCCTCCTTTTCTGGCATCTAGGCCGATAGACTCGTCCACTTCAAATCTTTGCTCGCCCCATCGATCGGGGCTTGGAGAAATAGACAAGCTGCGTGGGGCTTCCATGCAGAGCTGTGATCTGACCACACATGAGTACTGGTAAACCGCTTAGAAGGACTCATATGTTCTAAAAAGGGTTATCCGTTGGAAACAAGGAATACACGACAGAACTAGAAAATATGGAGTGTACTTGTTTTCTGGGCCATACTAGCTGGCTTCGGCCAATTAGGCCATATCAGTGACCGTCAAATATTTTCAAAATTCGGCAATGGAATCAATGATCCCAAATGACAAGAAAATGTAAACTACACTATGATGTAGGGCAGGGGGATTTTTAAGGCCGCCTCTCATTCCCAGACACCAGCTGTAGTGACATCAAATATGTTCTAAAAAGAGTTATCCTTTGGAAGCAAGGAATACACCACAGAACTGGGAAATTTGGAGTGTACATATTTTCTAAGCCTGTCCAGGCAAAGTGGTGTGAGTCAGACCGTCAAATGCATATAAGCATTTTGGTTTAATTGGACGGCAGGGTTTGAGATGTCATTTCATCTCAATCTTGGGTAAAATTCCCACAAAATTGAATGCAATGTCTCCAAAATTACCGAAATAGTTTTGACGGGGACTTTAAACCTCATTTTAAACAAACAAAATCTTTGGACACCTACAGTTGCAATATAAAGAATGAGGTGTTAGGTTTATAACAACAATTTCCTTACTTACCTGATTAGACGCCGATATTTGTGGCGCATGATGAGGACCGTCATATTTTGTTATCCCCACCCCCTTTTGGAAAACAACGCATGTGTTGGTCAATAGTTTCGATCAAAGTCAAAAACGTGTATTAATTCTCGGATTTGGTTTTCTTGTAACTACAGTACAAGCTGGCTTAGTAGTCAGCCTGCATTAAGTTCCAACGGAAGGCATATGCATTGGAATTCACCTATGAAAAATGCTAAATTCACAGAGTACTTGGAATTCATCTATCCACGTGAACTTGAAATTAAGGAAACAACAGAGACCTCAACCTTCTCCTTTTACTTGGATTGTTATCTCTATATTGACAACGGGAAGCTTACTACTGAGCTGTGCGATAAACGAGATGACTTCAATTTTCCCATTGTTAACTTTCCTTTCCTTGGCAGTAATATCCCGTCTGCACCAGCATATGGAGTTTACGTTTCACAGTTAATCCGTTATGTTAGAGCCTGTTCCAAGTATCAGGACTTTATGGAACGTGGGAAGGTGCTCACTACCTGGTTGTTATACCAGGGATATAAAAAACCAAACTGGTATCAACACTGAAGAACTTCTATGGGAGGCACCATGATCTTTTTTGTCCGTACAATGTGGCCATTTCCAGAATTATTTCTGATATGTTTGCCAATAGGAAGACTTCCAAAATCTCGGACATACCCTTCTCGGCATTTACTCCTTTTCTTCGTTCGGGTCGATGGGCATGGTGGGCGAAGCTTGCTTACCAAGTAATGCTTACTATCCGCGGACGCCTGATTACACTCTTCTGGAGTCCATGTCTGTTGAGCTGAACATTGATATTTGCCATTTTGTCTATGGATAAATGATTTTGGGATTAATGCTTTGGTACTACGACCTAAACTACTATCAAGACCAAGCACATTTTTATACCCCGCCGCATGATAGATTAGGGGTATTACGATCAACCCCCCGGTGTCTGTCCATCCATCCGTCCGTCCTCACCATTTCCGGTCGATAACAGGTATTTTTCACAGACTTTGTTTTCACATTTTCCATACACAATAATACCGGGGTGTGCGGTAAGGAAACATGCCCGTTGTGTTGGGGTATTACGATAACCCCCCCCCCCCGGTGTCTGTCCACCCGTTGATACATTGGTGTCATGGATGTGGATTCGTATGTATAATGACAAAATCCTACAGTCCCAATAATTTGGCCTCTAATGCATTAATAAAACGGTAACAAGAAGATGAACTTTCTTAGATATATCCACCACTGATGGAAGCATAATGTGGCGAAGGCCATCAACTCTGCTCAGAATCAGAATTGTTACTGGTGACACGTCAAATGACATTCATACACCAGGACCTGTGATGTGGGAAGTTAGTCCCTAGCTCTAACCAAAGAGGTAAATTTAGCTACACAATCATCAGCACCTTCAGCTGACGAAATAATCGAATCGGGAAGGGCATTCCAATCTCTAATGGTGCTGGGGAAGAACGACTCTTTATAAATGTCAGTTCTTGCGCTAAGGGTCTGAAACGCCAACGAATGGTGATTTCTACAGTGTCTAGCTGGGGGAACAAGGTCATCTGTTGGAATGCTGGCAGCACCCTTTAGACCTTTGTTTAAAAGGATTAGCCTACTGTCTTTTCTCCTTTTCTTGAGAGACTCCCATTTTAATTTTCCAAGTATTCTAGTCATGCTCCCAGTTTCAAAGCAGTAATTGCCTGTTACAAATCTAGCAGCTCTATTCTGACCTTTCTCAATTTCATCGTTAAGGACCACTCCACTGGGGTCCCAGATACAACAACCATATTCCAAGATTGGGCGAACAAGACCTTTATATGCTGCCTCTTTTACATCCTGAGGGCACTGATGAAGATTTCTCCTCAGGAAACCAAGCGTTCTATTTGCCTTAGTACACATGTTGCTAAAATGAGTATTCCATCTCAAGTTGTGTGAGATTGTCAATCCAAGGTATTAAATGGAGTCCACATTCTCGTGGACCGTTCCCTCTAAGGTGTAAGAAGCCTCAACTTTATTAGATCTCTTCCTAGTTATCTGCATAATATTGCATTTAACTGGCTGAAATCTCATGCCCCATTTACGTGTCCAACATCCTAATCTATCTTTGTCAGCCTGAAGTTTCAATGAGTCATCTGTATCTCTAATTTCCCGATAACAAACACAGTCATCTGCAAACCGTCTTATTTTTGAGTCAATGTCAGTGGAAATATCATTGATGTACAGGGAGAACAAAAGTGGACCAAGAACGGTCCCTTGCGGGACTCCAGACTAAACTGAGAACCACTCCGAAGATTCACCATTAACAACAACCCGCTGTTTTCTGTAGCAAAGAAAGGAATCTATCCATTTGAGAGTCTTTCCCCCAATTCCATAACCAAATAACTTTGATTTAAGTAGTTCATGAGGAGGGGTGTCAAAAGCTTTCTCGAAGTCCAGAATAAATGTGTCCACCTGTCCCCCTTTGTCCAAGATATTGCCCATTCATTAATAACTGTGCTTAGCTGAGTTTCACAACTGTGCCTTTTCGTAAATGCATGTTGTCTGTCTGACAAAAGTTTATGTTCGTCCAAGGTGGCCATGATGTTCGAGCAGACTATATGTTCCAGCAATTTACACAGAACACAAGTCAGAGACACAGGGCGATAATTACGGACAAGAGCCCTATCTCCTTTTTGAAGAGTGGACAGATGTTTGCTAAAAGCCATTCTTTTGGGATTTCACCCGTATCAAGAGACTGTTGAAACAAGTGTGCAAAAACTGGACCAAACTCATTTGCTAGTTCCTTCAGGACTCTAGGATGAAGCTCATCAGGTCCTAAGGCCTTACTTGGGTTTAAGCCTTGCAGTAATTTGATCACTCCTGCAGCTGTCACAACAATATTATTCATGAATGGGGCCGATCTTCCAATCAATGGAACCTCCGTGAACTCAGTTTTATTAAACGCATCATTGAATTGACCAACTAGTTCCTCTGCCCTTTCAGAGTATGATTAAGCAACCCCATCCCCTCCTCTTTTATTAAGGGGCGGGATACCTTGCCTTTCTTTCTTCTGGCTATTTATATATCTGTAGAAGTCTCTGGGATTGGCCTTTACATCACCTACCAAGTTATTCACATACAAATCATGCTGATTTTTTATATCAGTCTTGATTTCACGTCTCAAGTTTTCAAATTTTGTCCGGAGTTTACCACTTCCCGTCTTTTTTGCCTTTGCATGAATCTTATTCCTTCTGCGAATTTTCCTTCTTATCTCTGGAGTGATCCAGGCAATAGAAGATACAGACCTGCTAGTTTTTGAGGGTATATGATTTTCGGCCGAAGTATGAATGAAAGAAGTTATCAAATCACAATTCTGCTGTACAGACCGAGCATCTGAATGACCTTTAAAGTAATTCTCCTTTGCAAATCTGAGTGCATCCTTCCTCATAGTTTCATAGTCACCTTTCTGATATGAGTACACCTTCCTCCGAGGTTTCTTTATTGGTGAGATTTGAATTTTTAAATATCCGCAGACAACATCGTGGTCACTTAGTTTATCTGGGGAATGAATGTCTTTGAATTGTCCTGGCAAAGTCGTAAGGATCAGATCCGATGTGTTCTTATCACGAGTGGGGAAGTTAACAGTTTGTTCAAGACCATGATCGTTCATAATTAATATGTGTCCTTCCGACTGACTCAGCAATGTGCCTTGTTTGCTGAGCCTGTCGGGCCAAGCAATGTCTCTGAAGTTGAGGTCACCTAGAACATGTACAGCCGGGAGTTTTTTACCCTTATGCTGCAATTTAATGCAATCCAGTTGGTCTTTAAACAACTGGAAGTTTTCGATTGTACCATTTGGTGGTCGATACCAACTTGCTACGAAGTGGGAAGTTTTATTTGCAAAAACCTTAACCCAGACCGATTCGGTGTCATTTTCAAGTTCCATGAACGGCTTGTGAGGGATGTCTCTATGAATGAGCAACATCACCCCACCGCCATGAGAGTTCCTATCTTTTCTGTACACACAGTACTGACAATTTTCAGGGAAAAGCTCAGATGTAGTAATTGAACTGTCAATCTTTGTTTCCTGAATAGCAACAATATGAGGTTGAGATGTATCGAGGAAAGCTAAAAGTTCAAGAATTTTACCTCTAATTCCATTTATGTTTATACTGCAAAGTTTCAACCCTTTCACAAAATTTGACTTAGTTTCATCAGCAGTCGAAGATTTGCCTCTCTTATCCTCTGACAGAGGTTCAAACCTGTTTGGCTTACTCAGTTCTACATATTCATCAAAGAAGGAGTCTGAAAAGTTACAGACCTCACATTTTGTTGATGCGATCATCCTCGGTATTGGGTTATCTGCCCTTAATAGATGTGCAAAATGATTTTGGCCAATTCCAATAGATAACTTGAATTCTTGTTCAAACATTAGCTTCAGAATTTGTATATAAATTTGTGTCGGAGATATGTGGTTTGGGATTGTTAATGGCCAAAATCCGTCAACATTTAACATATTATATCCTGCTAATTCCCGATAAATGGTTTTCAACCTTTTATTACTTCAATGAATTGAGTAATTCTCGGATACAGACTACCATCTGCCCTGTATAGATGTGAAAAACGTGGTTGTCCTTTGCTGTATAGAATATCTTGATGAACTTTTAAAGATGTATAAAACGCTCAAGGAAGCATATTATGGCCACGAGCAGTCGCACTGCCGGTTCTATTTCATGAGTTATTTGTCCTTGATATAAGTAAAAATGCATTTGGTCCATATCTCCTTTACTTTATAGAATTCTTGATGAACTATTTGTGTAGCATTCTAAGACCAAAAACCCTACTCTTACAATTTTAGTTCTTGAGCTAGCTTAATAGATATATTGAGAATTTAAAGCTACAACACTGTGGTAAACTACTGCTACACCGGCTTTTCTACTTCTATGTTATCTGCCATTATCAGTTGTGTCTAAAAATAGAGTTGGAGGCAATGATCAGGAATCGATACAATTAACCCACAGCTCCCATCAGAGACACCAAAGGGCAAGAAACACAAACATGAAACAGCATATTCTAATGGAAACATCAATAGCGGAAAGCCAAAAGGACAGTTACTTTCACACAAAATGGTCAATAGGCCATCCAAAATAAAATAATATAAGCGACACAAACACCCAAAGACAAACCATAAAAAAAAAGTAAACCGCGACAGAAGAACCGCCTTGGAACGGACAGCGGAAACAAATTCCACTGGGGGGGGGGGGGGGGGGGGGGCTTAAATCGATTTTACGTGGCCACAATCCTCGTCCTTAATTTCGTCGCGATTAAGACAAATAATGTGTTCAGTCCGAATGAAGGCTTCCTAACGCATCAGTACAACATTTCCATGAACACGAACATCAAACAACCAGAGAGATGAAACAACGGTGAGGACTCGACAGCAAGAAACTACTGAAATGCTTGAGCATAAGAAAACCAACAGTTAGACTCCGATGGACCTGACCAGAGAGAGAGGATCAGGTACATACCAACATAAGACTTTACGCTGGAACCGTCATAGTGATTGGGTTCACTACCAAGCATGCAGTCTGTCGCATAACATTTATGTTGTACCCAATCTTTTTATATCGAAGATTGATTTTACGAAATTGGGTGCTGAAGTCATTGAAAGTAGTTCGCGGCCTATATTTTTGTACTATGTGGAACCGATTGACGAAACTTTCTGATGTAGAGGATACAAAACGTTGCCTTGTGTGGCCAAGGACATTAAATTATTTATGAATCTAAAGATCATTTGTTCTTGCCTGTAGCTTCTGCACCAAACGGAACAATCTAGTTTGAATACTAAACAATATTCCGTTCAGAAAATTTGAATCATCGATTTTTTCGTTTCTTGCTCTTGTTGCTCATTTTAACCCATACGAGACAATGGGAAAGTTCTAGACCTGACTCTCCGCCAACTTCTCCAGCAAATCTCAAGTTTCTGCGATAGTCAAGAAAGGCTGTGATTGTTCGGAGAACATTGCATTCACAGACTTAGACATTCTGACAGGTTCGGCACACCCTTTTATACCATATATAGAATTGGTTACTACTCGCGTAAAACACTAGGGCGACCGTGTTAAAATGCACGTTAAAACCCTGGAAAATCACTACCTGTGATACCACGTTCGATATGGGTATGATGTACTGACAGCACATCGCATTTTTCTGTTTGAACATGGTCTGTCACACCTTTGAGTATGAGCCACGCGTGTGTCGGTTTTTTTTTTTATTATTATTATTTGCATGGCAGGATCAAACAGACGAAAAGCACGCTACTAACTCCTTATCCAAGCGTTCTGTAGGCTTTGTGTAAGAACGCGTGGGCTCCCAAAAATTTTAGACATGCATAAACATTTTAACAGCCAGGGCGTTTATGATAATTCATATGCGTCACAAATGCGTAGACTAAGTTACGGACTCGTCCAGTGAAATTTTGAGGCATGTCGCGTATCCTATTTTTTAAGGTCGTGGGTTGGACGTCTGTGGACGCTCACGGTTACGAGCTCCAAGCATTTGTCAACCATGAGTTTAATACTTACCGTGTGTGTGAGACGCATGTTGAGAAAATGTCTCGGTGCAATAACAGCTCTGCGGACACGCAGAACAATGACAATTGTGAGTACTTGCTATGCATATACTCAAACGCAGCTTTCTTGATAGTGTATCTCAGTCCGTTTCTTTTCTGTCTCTTTCTCACTCTTTGTCGCTCTCTCTTTCTGGATCCCGCTACCCCAATGGCTCGAACACTATGGGGACCATGGAAATGTGTTAGAGACAGGGGTAGTTCTAGATCGTGAGGGTGAACATATGCCATATCACGAGGTATAATGGAATCAGTTACGCAAAACCTTTTCTATTTTTTTTTACAGACGGCATTCCGATTTAGGTTCAAAATTCAATGTTCAACTTAAAACGTCTATCGGAACACGAATTTTATAGTGTCTAAGTATATATTTCAAAAACGTATATACTTGCAATGATCTCAGTACCCAATTTCGTAAAATCATTCTTCGATATAAAATGATTGGGTACAACATAAATATTATGCGACAGATTGCATGCATGTTAGTTATCCCATTTCAATTGAGACTAAACACTGATGGACTCAGGCATGGTAAGCGAGCCTGTAACTGGAACGATACGAAATTACTTGATTAATGACAATTTTATTAAAAACATGATTATTGATTTTCTTACTTCCGAACAATACAGGATAGTCAAACAAAAATAACGTATATATATTTCCAATTCAAGGGAGAATATACAGTCTGACAAATGAATATAGTTCTATCGGATGTACGTCGTCTTGTCTATTGTATTCCACATGCACACAAAAGGCCTCGGTCTCAAGGATCTGGTAGTTAGGTTGACGGTGTCTTGCCTAACTGATTGCCTAATCGAGCAAATTAGGAACCATTTATAATTTTCGACCACTGTGAGAATTATCCTTTGGCACGTTTTGGACTGATGGAATAGAATATAGGCGTGAAGGCAATGGTCAGGAATCGGCACAATTACCTCATACCTCGAATAAAAGACATCGAAGGCAAGGAACACGAACATGAGTTAACATCATAAATCTTTATCATAAATTTTACATGAAACAAATCCATCTAAAATAGATAAATGTAAACGAGTAAGAAAAGGTCACTCAGGAAAGGTCATAGTCAAAGAACGTAGCAATCTCAAGTCACCTAAGGAAAGTAAATGACATGCAAAATACCGACAAAACATTTTAAAATAGGGGCTTTGGTGTCAGAAGCGTTTGTTCTATTTATGCCAACAACTTCGAACCATAATGATTCTGTGGCGTTTGTGCGTACGTCAGTCCGTGCGTCTGTTACACTTTTTGGTGCGTTGCATAACTTCTGAACCCTGCATATTAGGGTTTTGAAAATTCATATATGGATTCCTCATGATAAAGTAGCTGACACGTATTTTTTCTCGTCAGGATTATGTGCTTTGCCGTGAGTTATGGCCCTTTGAGGAAATTGAATGAAATCTTGTCGCCAAAATATTTCAAAAGCTAGAGCTTGGAAAGTTGATGAGTTGATTACTAGAAGAAATTCAGGAAAATACTTAATGAGTTATGGGAGTTATGGCCCTTCGAAACTTTGGGCATTTGTTAATTGCATGTCGCCACGCCCATCGGGGCTTGGGGAAATAGACTGCATAGTGCTTCCACGGAGAGCTGAAACTGACCACACATGATTACTGGTAAACCGCTTAGAAGGACTAAGCTTGCCCAGGCAAAGTGTTGTGAGTCAGACCGTCCAATGCATAAAAGCCTTTTGTTTTCATTGGGCGGCAGGGTTTGAGATGTCTTTTCATCTCAATGCGGGGTAAAGGTGCCACAAAATTGGAAGCAAGGTCTCCAAAATTACCTAAATAGTGTTGACGGGGACATTTAATCTCAATTTAATCAATGAATTGTGTATTGCAAGCTTTGTGATGCATATCATAACTTTATGACCATGTGTGATAGTTTGTTTTGTTTGTTTCTGAGATGTAAGATCATATCCATTGAACATCGGAACTTTTGCACTACATTCAACGGCCCCCGCCCATCGAGGCTTGAAGAAATATACGGGCTGCATGATGCTTCCCCACAGAGCTGAAACCAACCCGCACACGAGTACTGGTAAACCGCTAAGAGGATCTAAGCCTGTCCAGGCAAAGCGGTGGGAGTCGGACAGTCAATGCTGATAAACCCTTTTGGTTTCATTGGGCGTCAGGGCTTGAGATGTCATTTCATCACAATGTCGGATGTAGGTCCCACACAATTGGAAGCAACGTCTCCAAAATGACCTTTACTGTGATGACGGGGACGTTAAACCTCAAATCAGACAGACTACATTCAAGGCTTTAATATGTGAAATTCGCAGCTTTCTGTATTTCTGCTTACAGTTTTGCAGATACAGAGCACCTGCGTTATAACGACATTATTTGGTCCCTATAATTGGGCCGTTATAGGGATTTTGCCGTTATAAAGGATCCCAGTTTGGATTATGATAGGTTATAAAAGGTCTTTTTCACATCATTACTCCACGAAACAAATGTTATAAACATTTATTAGTATCGCCTCGATGAGGGTAATCCAACATATATCTATCACATTTGTTTATTGGAGTATTAAATTACAAGAATCATTCATGAGTATGGATTCGATTGGGGCATTTCCGACCCGAGGGAAACCAATGCCGCTCGGAATCGAGGCTAAAACTTGAGTTAAGAATTCAGTCCATTGAAATTGTCGTTACAACGAATATCGTTATAACGCGGGTCCTCTGTACTTATGACAGCAGCTCAAATGAACAACTGCAGTTTACTTTTAGAACAGAAACAATCACACAGTGGCCATAGTGCTCACTCAAAATCTCGGATTTTCATCTGCCGGCCTCAGTTCTGGGCCGTGAAAGTTAATATTATATTTTTATATGTGACATGCTTGTTCTGTGGACCTGAATGATTTCACAAGATTGGTATGCTTGAAGAAAAAAAACAATCGAATAAAAAATGGACTTGCTGACCAAGGCATCAGGTTACCTTAAATGACATACGATGATGTTGTTTTGCATTGACTAAATACGAGGGTCGTTCAATAACTATCTGGCCTTACCAACTTAGAGTCACACTTGACTTCCTTATTTTTACGCATAGTCAACCCGCAACAACAAGCTCTTCACCCATCGATATTCCAAGGCTTTTTTGCTAATTTCAGGGTCTCTAGAGTCAATCCACCATCCAACCGCTGCCTCAAGCTCTAAATCTGACCAGCAGTGACGTCCACGCTATTCTTTCTTCAAGTTGGGAAACAAATTGTACTCAGTAACAGATCAGGAGAATATGGTGGGTTGGGTAAGGGTTTTAAACCGTTCCGCATCATTTCGTCCACGGAGACTTTGCGAGTATGGACTCTAGCATTGTCATGTTGCAACAGCACATCTTCGCCTTTCCTATAAGATAGCTGCACGTAATTGGTCCAAACTATTACCATCATAGTCTCCAATAATAGTCTGGTCATGAGGTAAATTGTCCACCAACAGAACCCCCTTGCTATCCCAAATACCCAGTTGCAATGACCTTGCCAACTGAAGGCTCAGTCTTGAATTTCTTTGGACGCGGTGGACCTTGTTTACTCTGCTGTTTAGTCTCAGGATCATAGTGTTGGATCCAAGTATCGTCCCCGATAATATTTTTTTCAAGAAAGTCTTTCAAATGGGACACAGACATGGACACTCGGACAACTCGTTCTTCACTAAGGCATTTTGGGACACAGCACGCTGAAAGCTTCCTCATGCCCAGCCGGTGACGTTAAATGGCAAAAGCGCTAATTTCCAATCTTCAAGTCATTTCCACAACATTCATTCGCATGCCCTGCTTTCCTAGTTCCCTAAGTGTTTTTACTAATGACGGTAAACGCATTTTCAAGGAGCTTTCTTTCTGTAAACCTCACACAATTCGTCATAGATGTTCTGGTTCGTCTTTCTTCTTTTACAAAAACAAGTATCTAGTCATTGCTCTGTACACAATGTGAAGAAAATTTGGCAACAATGACTCCCGCCATGTTTGTTTACCTCGCACGGACTGCAGATACTAGACTGAACGATAAAATTTGGATAACGATATACAAGACACTAATGTATAATATGTGAAAAGCGAGCAATTGCCACGAGTCAGTACCTGGGTAACGCCAGTTATATATTGAACGCGCCTCGTACACAACATATTAGCCACGTCGTCAGTAAATGTGTTATAGCATTTGCGTACACAAAAGTACCGACCAGCCTGCGTATCCGCGCAGCTGAATAATTCAGTACCTCCAGATTCTATATGTAACATTCCAATAGTGTTGCTAGTCAGTGTAGCTGAGCAGGCCGGAATTTGAAAAAGAAGCTTTTTCTTCACAACGGGGCTCATTTTATGTATACTTGATCTTGTATCCGACGAGGACGGTTAGGAGTCCAGTAGAGTAATAGTATACAGGGTTCAGTTTTGCGTATTAGTTTGGCGAATGAGGACGGTAACACTG
Organism: Lucinisca nassula; assembly: GCA_963580285.1. NCBI lineage: Eukaryota > Metazoa > Mollusca > Bivalvia > Lucinida > Lucinidae > Lucinisca > Lucinisca nassula. The sequence continues at coordinate 119,514,099 of OY757017.1, forward strand.
TTTTAGATTATTTCATTAATATTACGAAAACACTTCTATACTAATATATGGTGAATTTTACCGCCGAAAAAAATGAAAATTTTCAGATGAAAAAATGTGATATTTTTTCTTATTTCTTCTCTAAAATATAGATTGTGGGTACTCGTTAGAACTGCCTCGATTGATATTATTCTTATTTCTGCTCAAAATATGTGTGTTTTTGTTATGAAACTGTATTTGCATGTCCTATATGCCGCTTTCTTTAAGGGGACTGGAAACACCTGCAGAAGAGGCAACTCCTGCAAGAATATTTCGTCTCCCGAGTTGATAGGGACTGGTCGGAAAGGAAATATTTTTACTGAAATCGGAACCAATTCCTTCTTTTAAGAGTGGACCCCTTTTTCAGCGAAACAATATTAAACAAAAAGCAAAAAAGGAAGCCTATTTTTTTTCTCTTTAAAGATGGCGGAAATGTCTGGGGTTTTTTTAATTTCTTTTACTATTTATACCTTTTAACAATGCGGTATGTCTATCAATTGTGTTAAATTAGTCGCTCAGTGATCAGTTCCTAAGTGCAACAAAATCTGTAAGGAAATCGGGAAAACAGTGTAGTGTTATTGCATTCATCAGGAAAACACTCCTTATAATTTTGACCCCTTGAACCCCACTTTTAAATAGTAAAACAGGAGTTTTGAGGGGTAAACTGTTTTTTTTCTTATTTCTGCTCTAAAGTATAGATTGTGGGTACATTTTGAGCAGAAATTAGGAAAATATCACAATTTTTCATCCTAAAATTTTAGTGTTTTTTTTTTTTTTTTTTTTTTCGGCGAATAATTTACCATGTATTTTTATAGGCATGTTTTCGTAACGCGATTTAGCTCGTGGGCTTAAATGATCATGAGGGTAATATATCTTAAATGCCCGATTTTGATATTGTCTCGCTTCTGCACTGTTGAAAGCGTAAAACTAGATTGCACGGCACCAGAACAAGAATGGCAATTATAAACATAAATTACGCGCTTTTAAAAGAAACAATACCAGGCTACAGTGACTGTTCATAATATTATTTAATCATGGACGCCACTCAACGCTTCATTGCCCATTTCAGTATTACGGATTCTGGACACCGAGGCGAATAAATTCTACGATAGTTGTAATCAGTTATACGATGTTGCTCCTTGAACTAGAGGTTATGCTCAGCATGCTCTTCGTCTTTTCATCGATTCTGAAATTAATCACAAACGTCATTACATCAAAATATCTTGCATTAATAAAGGTTTAGATTTTATAGATTTATCTCGTATCTTCCGGGACAGTTCGGTGATTTCATCCATTCCTGCTTATTTTCAAAATACTGAAACACCCAGAATTTGCTATAAATACAATAAACCTATTTGATGTATAATTTTTAATTTCAATAAATTTGTTTCTGATGTTGATATTGACACTAACACTCCTGATACCTGTGATTGTAAAAAAAAAAGTGTATTGCTATCCTGCTGCTGGTCATATTATTACTGGCAATTTGAAAATTATTCCTGATTCTAGGATACGTAATATAATTTCTAAAGGACCGAAATATCGATTTCCTTCTACAATTGATTATTATAAGTGTAGAGATGAAATCGCTGCTGCCTTGAATGAATTTGGTAATCGATGGTGTAAACGAGAGTATGTTGAGCATAAAGCTCTTATAGAATTGAAACTTAGAATTCTGAAACTAGTGAACAAACGCATTTCTTTTTATTCTCAAAATACCATCTTATTACTTCCTAAACCCAAGACGTCTTTACGTCACCTTTAACTAGGTATTCAAGAATTTCATTTAGAAGTTTGTTTTGGCTCCAGCAGATAAGTCCGCTTACAATGTGGTCGTTGTTTGACGGCTTCACTTTGTTAACACTCTTCAGCAAGAGCTTGGTGGTACTAAGGCCTATGAACAGCAGCCTTTAGCTGTAGTGAGGGCTTTATTTGTTGATCACATTTGTCATTCAGCCAGCAAGTTTGCTGTCTGTGTTACAAAAGGCAAAGACAAGCTTCCTACGTTATATTGGTATCTAAGTTTCACAAAAGACCATACAAAGCACGGTTGATTGCCACCACTGAACTCCCCAAATTATTAACTTCATGTTTTACTGCTTTCAAAAAACATTTTCTTATAAAAGAAAAAACTTCATGACTTGATTGAGTTGGGATTTCATAGGGAAGACTCCCTCTATCTTGTAATGTAAGAAATACTTTTGTTTTTACTTCTGAAGAGTATAAAAAATATACTTTATGGACATGTCAGAAAGTATGTGAAGCTCTAACCTTTCTACTTGACAATATTTTCATAAGATTTGGCACTAAGTTATTTAGACAAGTTGTGGGTATTCCGATGGGTACTACTTGCGCATCCTTTGTAGCTGATCTGTGTTTGTTTTGTTATGAGAGAGACTTCATTCTTCGATATAAAAGGATTTGGAACAACATAAATGTTATACGACCTACTGCATGCATGGTAGCTAACCCAATCACGGTTGGCAACTTTGCTTCCCTCTTTAATTGCACACCGGTGGGTCAGGCCTCAGATTCTATGATGGTTCCAACGTAAAGGCTTATTGAGAATTAGAGAGATCTAATTCAAGGTAATGTTTGTTGGTGCCTGATGCTCTGTCTCTGGTCGGGCCCATCGGAATCTAACTGCTGGTTTTCTTTTGCTCCAGCATTTCAGTGGTTTCTTGTTGTCGAGTCCTCACCGTTGTGTCATCGCTGTGGTTGTTTGATTATTTGTGTTCACGGAGATGTTGCGCTGATGAGTTAGAAGGCCTTCATGCGGACTGAGCATATAATTTGTCTAAACCGCGACGGAAGTAAGGGCGAGGATTGTGGCCACGTAAAATCGATTTAAGCTCCCCCCCCCCATTGGAATTCGTTTCCGCTTACCGTTCCAAGGCGGTTCTTCTGTCGCGGTTTATTTTTGTGTCTATGGGTGTTTGTGTCGCTTGTATTATTTTATTTTGGATAGCCTGTTGGCCAATTTGTGGCAAAGGGACTGTCCTTTTGGCTTTCCGCTGTTGGTGTTTCCATTAGGGTCTGTTGTTTCATGTTTGTGTGTTTTTCCCTTTGGTGTCTCTGATGGGAGCTGTGGGTTGATGGTATCGATTCCTGTTCATTGCCTCCACTTCTATTTTCATGGTGTCCCTTTCTGCTGAAAACCAATCTGAAATTATTGAAGCTTTTATTAAATATTGACAATACCTATTTCGATGGTTAGATGTGTCAAATTTACCCCTCAGAACTTCAGTTAAATAGAGCAAATTCCTCCGATAACGAGGCCCCATTTCTGGATTTACATCTGTCTATTGTAGATGGGTTTGTTTCTTGCAAAATGTATGATAAAAGCGATGATTTTGATTTTGGGATTGTAAATTTTCCTTTCTTGGATGGTGATGCTCTTCGCGCGCCATCTAATGGCATTTATATTTCGCAATTAATTCGCTTTGCCAGAGTGTGTAGTCATGTAACTCACTTCAATACTCGTAATAAATTGTTAACTGCGAAACTTCTTAATCAGGGTTATCGGTACCATAAACTACCCAAAGCCTTTTCATAATTTTATAGACGCCATTCTGGTTTAATTTCAAAATTCAATATTGGACTTAAATCTCTTCTGCAACAAGGTCTATCGGAACCCGAGTTTTATGGCGACTTAGTATATAAATTCAGAAAAATATATAACCGCAATGACTTCATTTTGACTTGTTTCTTTTTTATTTTGGGTAGCTTTTCTGTCGGTTTTGCGGGAAAGTAATTAACATTTTTGCTTTCCGCTTGTGACGTTTTATTTACGGTGAATTGAGTTTTGATGTTGTTGGTTACCCTGTGAATCTCGGGTGGAGGTGTGAGAAAATTGTATCATTTTAACCCTTGTCCTGCTAATCCCGGATATGCCTTATTTTCCAAACAATGAAGATCCAGATCAGATGGCTTCTTCAGAAGCCATCTGATCAGGATCTTCATTGTTTGCCATCCTGTTCATGAATTTGTTGCAATAATTTGCATCAAGTAATCTGATTGGTTGATAATCGGTAGTGGGTGTGGCATATATGAATATTCAGCAGGACAAGGGTTAATTTCAGTTAACATAGTTGTTTGCGTTTGTGAGACCGTAGGAAATCCTTTGAAGAAGTCAGAGGGCATTTTGCTTCTGGGGCGTTTGTGCGCCCGTCCGTGTGTATGTGTGAGTGCGTGCGTCCGTCCGTTACGCTTTTTGGTGCACAGTATAACATCTGAACTTTGCATGCTAGGTGTTGTTGTTTTTTAATTTCATAAACGGATTCCTCTTCAAGAAATAACTTACGCGTATGGCGTATTTTTTTTGCAGATGAAAATGGATGAAATGTTGTCAGCACAATTTCTCAAAAACTATTAAAGCTACGACATTGAAAAGTAGAAGTAAAACAAAGATCAGGAATTGATACAATTAACTAACTCCACCCATAAAAGACACCAAAGGGAAAGAAACACAAACATTAAGCGACCAGACCATAAGGGAAACCTAAACAAAGGAAGGCCATAAGGACAGTCACTTTCCTACAAAATGGCTATTTGCGGCCCCCGCCCATAGGGGCTTGAAGAAATATATGGGCTGCATGATGCTTCCACGCAGAGCTGAATCCGGCCCGCACACTAGTACTGGTTAACCGCTTAGGGGATCTAAGCCTGTCCAGGAACCGCGGTGGGAGGCGGACCGTCCATGCTAATAAACCCTATTGGTTTATTGGACGACAGGGCTTGAGATGTCATTTCATCTCAATGTCGGGTAAAAGTCCCACAAAATTGGAAGCAACGTCTCCAAAATGACCTTTACAGTGTTGACGGGGACGTTAAACCTCAAATCAAACAAACAAACAAACAAACAAAACAAAATGGCTATTTGGCCATCCAAAATTAAAAGACACAAGTGATACACACAGTAAGTAACAAACAACAACATAAATAAATCGCCACAGAAAAGCCGCCTTGGAACGGTCAGTGGAAGATTTCCACTGGGGGGCTTAAATCGATTTTACGTGGCCACAATTCTCTCCCTTACTTCCGTCGCGATTTAGACAAATACTTTGTTCAGTCCGCATGAAGGCCTCCTAACTCATCAGTGCAACATCTCCGTGAACACAAAAATCAAAGAACCACAGAGGTGAGACAACGGTGAGGACTCGACAGCAAGAAACCACTGAAATGCTGGAGCAAAAGAAAACCAACAGTTAGACTCCGATAAACCTGGTGAACGGTTTAGTATTGAATGTGTAGATGACCTGATTAACTTTTGAATGATTTTTAAAATACCTTATGAGTTATGGCCCTTTGAAATTTCGAGCAGTTTGTACATTGCATACCTATGGATGCTTAGAGTAATTGAAACAAGCATGCAAGCGTTTTGAAATTAAATATATCGATTCCTAATGAAAAAAATAACTGAAACGTATTTTGCCCTGCACGGTTATCCCCATTTTCTGACTTATGGCCCTCTTGTTTATTTGATTTGAGGTTTAACGTCCCCGTCAACACTGTAAAGGTCATTTTGGAGACGTTGCTTCCAATTTTGTGGGACTTTTACCCGACATTGAGATGAAATGACATCTCAAGCCCTGTCGCCCAATGAAACCAATAGGGTTTATTAGCATGGGCGGTCTGCCTCGCACCGCGGTTCATGGACAGGCTTAGATCCTCTAAGCGGTTTACCAGTACTAGTGTGCGGGCCGGATTCAGCTCTGCGTGGAAGCATCATCTGTAAGCAAAATTTCTCAAAATCTATTGACAATAGAGCCTTGAAACCTGGTGAATAGGTTCGTATTAATGAGTAGATGACCTGATTAACTTTCAAATAATTGCTGAAAAATACTTCATGAGCTTTGGCCGATTGTAATGTTGTCATTTTCACGTTGCATGCTTTTGGATGCACAGAGTAACTTTTGAATCGGGTAAGCTAGGGTTTTGAAATTTCACATAGGGTTTTCAAATTTCACAAATGTATTCCTCATGGAAAAAAAATAATTGACATGTATTTTTCCTTTCAGGATTATGGCCCCATTTCTGAGCTGTGACCCATTGAATATGTTTGGATGAAATCTTGCCAGCAAAATATCTCGAAAACGTTTTGAGGCAGATCTTTGAAATAGAAGCGAAGGCAATGATCAGGAATCGATACAATTAACCCACAGCTCCCATCAGAGACACCAAAAGGAAAGAAACACAAACATGAAACAACAGGCCCTAAAGGCAACATCAACAGTGGAAAGCCAAAAGGACAGTTACTTTCCCACAAAATGGCCAACAGGCTATCCAAACCAAAATAATATAAGCGATATAAACACTCAAAGACAAACAATTACAAAATAAACTGCGACAGAAGAACTGCCTTGGAACGGTCAGTGAAACGAAATCCACTTGGGGGGCTTAAGTCGATTTTACGGAGATGCCGAAAATGCGGGAGCAAAAGAAAACCAACAGTAAAACACTGATTGGCCCGACCAGAGACAGAACATCAGGCACTAACCAATATTACATAGAATTCGATTCTTGCTAACTACCGGAGACAGAGCATCAGGCACTAACCAGTGTAATTAAGGCCGGATTTTACGGAGATGCTGAAATTCCGGAGCAAAAGAAAACCAACAGTAAAACTCTGATTGGCCCGACCAGAGACAGAACATCAGGCACTAACCAATATTACATAGAATTCGATTCTTGCTAACTACCGGAGACAGAGCATCAGGCACTAACCAGTGTAATTAAGGCCGGAGCCGCCATAGAGTCTGAGGCCTGACCCGTCGGCACAGAAGTAAAGAGGGAAGCAAAGTCACTAACAATAACCACAATAATGCAGTCTGTGGTATAACACTTATGCTGTACCCTTACACACTCAAAGCAAGCTCGTCATTCCCGATCTGTGAATTATTTTGAAATTACATTATTTCACTTTTCGCTGCTTCAAAACAGGCATCTTTTTCACTGCCTGAATGATGTCTTTCTATAGGGTACTAAACATGTATATTTGGAACATATATAAATCAAATATCACATAATTTCATCTGGTTTATATCCTTCATCTTAGGATGCAACCGAGGATACAGATAATATTTTCCGAAAGAGATCTGGAAACTTTACTTTTATAAGGTATATGTGTACATTGAACGAATAAGCTCCCGCCCATTCCGGCTTGAAAAATTCAATTGGACCGCATGTGCTTCCACGCAAAGCTGCAACCAACTAAACAGGAGTACTGGTAAACTGTTAATAAGGCCTAGACCTGCGAAGTCAAAGTGACTGCAAATGATCCCTAACGGTTTGTTTGGGCAGGTAAAAAACACACCAAATGGAAGCAACGTCTACATAATGACCTAAAAAGTATAGAAGGGGACTTACAACTAACACAAACAAACAAAACAAGGAAAAAATACCTCAATTATCGACCTGTTCCAAACATTAAATGCATATCTCAGTGTACCAGTACTTATTTTGTGAATTTTAGATCTAAAGATGCGCCTCACTCCAGACTTGTGTTTTTGGTTCCTCGCTGTAGTTACTTGTAGCGCTGCTCCTTCAAGACCAACTCATAATACGAATAGTGATGATATCCAAGGTATCGCTTCATTTATATATGTCTATTCTTTCAAAAACATACACTGACAAACACCGAATATATTTTGTGGAGAGTAGTTCTTTGGAAGCCAAGACTACAATACAATATGAAATAGAAGTGAAGGCAATGATCAGGAATCGATACAATTAACCCACAACCCACAGCTCGAGTCAGAGACGCCAAAGGGAAAGAAACACAAACATGAAACAACAGACCCTAATGGAAACATCAATAGCTGAAAGCCAAACGGACAGGTACTTTCCCACAAAATGGCCAATTAGCTATTCAAAGCAAAATAATAAAAGCGATACAAACACTCAAAGACAAACCACAACACACACATACCGCGACAGAATAAGCGCCTTGGTAAGTGAAACGAATTCCACGGGGAGGGGGCGCTTATATTGATTTTACTTGGCCACAATATTCGCCCTTACTTCCGTCGCGATTTAGACAAATTATTTGTTCGGTCCACATGAGGGCCTCCTAGCTCATCAGTGCAACATCTCCTGAACACAAAAAGTCAAACCACCACAGAGATGAAATAACGATTAGGACTCGACAGCAAGAAACCACTGAAATGTTGGAGCAAAAGAAAACAAACAATTAGACTCCGACAGAGCATCTGGCACCAACCAACATTACATAGAATTAAATTCTATCTAATTCTCAGTAAACATTTATGCTGAAACCGTCATAGAATCTGAGATCGACCCACCGGCGTGCAATTAAAGAGGGAAGCAATGTTGTCAACCGTGATTGGGTTAACTACCATGCATGCAGTCTGCCTTATAACATTTATGTTGCACCCAATCTTTTTATATCGACCTTGTTGCAGAAGAGTTTTAAGTCCAATATTGAATTTTGAAATTAAACCAGAATGACGTCTGTAACTTTTCCAAAAGGCTTTGCGTAGTTTATGGTACCGATAACCCTGATAAAGAAGTTTAGCAGTAAACAATTTATTACCAGTGTTGATTCCATTGTGAAATTTTGAAAATATCTGAGGTCACTGATGAGGCCTAATTGGCCGAAACTAGCTAGTCTGGCCCAGAAAACATATACACTTCATATATTTCAGTTCGGTGGTGTATTCCTTATCCAAAGGATAACCCTTTTATAGAACGTTGAAGTCAGTTACATGACTACACACTCTGGCAAATCGAATAAATTGCGAAATATAAACGACATAGGATGGCGCCCAAGGAACATCACCATCCAAAAAAAGAGAAAATCAAAATCATCGCGTTTATCATACAGTTTGCAAGAAACAAACCCATCTACAATATATAGTTGAAAATCCAAAAACGGAGCCTCGGTATCAGAAGAATTTGCTTTATTTAACTGAAGTTCTATGGGGTAAATTTGACTGAGCAAACAATCGAAATAGGTTTTTTCAATATTTAATAAATCATCCAACTATCTAGAAGTCGAGCTAAAAGCGTCAATAATTTTAGATTGGTTTTCAGCAGAAAGGGACATCATGCAGTCTCTCCCATAACAAAACAAAAACAGATCAGCCACAAGGGGTGGGCAGTTCGTACCCATCCGAATACCCACAACTTGTCTAAATAACTTAGTACCAAATCTTGTGTAAATACTGTCAAGAAGAACGATAAGAGCTCCACACACTTTCTGACATGACCATAAAGTATAATTTTATGCTCTGCAGAAGTGAAAAAGCATTTCTTACATTACATGCAAGATAGAGGGAGCATTCCCTATGAAATGGCCATTCAATCAAATCATTAAGTTTTTCTTTTATATAAGATTATGAGGAAGTGTAGTGTAAAGGGTGGAAAAATCATAAGTAGACAGACTTGAAGTCTTGGCCCATCGGAGTCTAACTGTTGGTTTTCTTTTGCTCCAGCATTTCAGTGGTTTTTGCTGTCGAGTCCTCACCGTTGTTTTATCTCTGTGGTTCTTTGAATTTTGTGTTCAGGGAGATGTTGCACTGATGCGTTAGGAGGCCTTAATGCGGGCTGAACAAATTATTTGTCTAAATCGCGACGGAAGTAAGGGCGAGGATTGTGGCCACGTAAAAAGCCTATTGGCCATTTTGTGGGAAAGTAACTGTCCTTTTGGCTTTTCGCTATTCATGTTTCTATTAAGGTCTGTTGATTCATGTTTGTGTTTCTTTCCCCTTTGATGTCTCTGACGGGAGCTGTGGGTTAATTGCATCGATTCCTGATCATTGCCTTCACTTCTATTTTGAAACGTCTGGATTTCAATTTATTTAAAACTTCATTAGAATGTTTATAGACCAAAACAGATTTCTACCAGATCTTTTGCTGACTATGTCGCAATATTTTATCTTATGATTTTTGATGGTAGTGAAACAAGAACTTAATAATTTAGAGAGTTCAGTGGTGGCACAAGAGCTTGAATGTGCAAAGAAACGTGCTTTGTATGGTGTGTAACCAACATAGCGTAGGAAGCTTGTCTTGGCCTTCTGTAACACAGACCGCAAACTTGGTGGCTGAATGACAAATGTGGTCACCAACTCATGCCCTCCCAACAGCCAAAGGCTGCAGTTCATAGGCCTTTGTACCACGAAGTTCTGGTTGAAGAGTGTTAACATAGTTAAGCCGTCAAAGAACGACCACATTGTTAGCGGCCTTATCTGCTGGATCCAAAACAAAATTCATATGAAATTCTTGAATACCTAATTTGAAAACTGCAGAGTAGGCAAGTTTTTTAATCTGTGTCTGACTAGCTAGTTTCGACCAATTAGGCCTCATTCTTGAACCTCAAATATTTTCTAAATTCCACAGTAGAATCAAGGACCCAAAATGACTATAAAATAAGTGTTAACATACAATGAAGGGCACGAAGACTGTTTAGGGCCGCCACGCGCTCCCTTACCATAATGTGGTGAAGTTGCTCTTTGAACAGAAATCGTTTGGAAGCAACTAAAAAATGGAGTAGACAAGATTGTTCTGGGCAAAAGTAGCTAGCCCTGGCCAATAATGCCTCAACAGTGACCCTCAAATATGTGAAATAATGATCCCAAAGGACTAGAAAATGAGACGCCTATAAGGTTTTTACTAAGCTCGAAAAGTGACAAAGAAGTTCAATGATATTAACAAAAGCAAATGCATGTATTTACACTATGTGATAAACACCTGAATAATTACACAACCATTGGTTTACATCTAAAAGAGTAGCTATGCGCACAAGATACCTACAATCTAGTTATACAATGCTAGTCAGCTCGAAAACAAACGACAATCTAAACACAAAAAAGAATAAAACAATTTAATGAAGACATGAAAGTAGCAGAAAGAAAAAGCAAACTAGCCTTTTGGGCAAATTTAACAAATTTATTTGCAAAGTATCTTTTACCTGTAGAAGTAAGTAAATTAAATGTACTTAGCTCTGTTATGAAATATCCTTGAATGAATATATTTTCCTTGATCCCACAGAATTCACAGTCCGAAAAATAAAATATAATATCCTTTAACAATCGAACACAGAATTTAGAAATAACTTTTCTTAAAAGCCCAAAGATCAAACTCAAATGTCTGACTCAAAGAGAAAAATCAAACTCTTTTATAGACCCTTAGAATTCTCTAGAACGTTCTAGAGGGCCGTGGAATAAGATTAGGTAATTTTCTAAAAATAATGCAAACCTGAACTTTCTGGAAAGTTCCAAAGTACTTTTCCTTGTAAACAAGTTGTTTTCAAATCAAATAAATCTGCGACTCATTTCTTTCCAGAAAATTCTTTAAGAAGAATAAACAAGATATTTTTAGGTCACCCAGTGGGGTGAAAGTGAGAATCAGAAAAATAAATTCTTATGCATAACAGTATGCATATCTAAAACACCTGCATATTTTAAAAAAGTTTAAACCACTACTGTAAGAGAATTTGTGCACGCAAGATATAAATTATCGAGTTCACTTACTTCACTATGAGGGGTATGACAAATTGTAGAAAAAGCGATAAAAATAATTTCATAAATATTCCTGTAGCACATGGAAATCTGACCATGCTTAAAATGACTGCAAAATTACAAAACAATTGCTCTCTAGCAGTAAGAGGAGTTGAGCAGTACTGACAAAAACAGAAAACAAAAACACCTGCATGGTTTTCAAACAACTAGTATACTACTGTAATACGTGTTACGAACAGAATAAACATGCTATCAAAATAAAAGTGAAAGCAATGATCAGGAATAGATACAATTAACCACATCTCCCACCAGAGACACCGAAGGTAAATAAGCACAGACATGAAATAACTAGACCCTCATGGAAACATCAATAGCGGAAAGTCAAAAGAACATATACTTTCCCACAAAATGGCCAATGTACTATCCGAAACAAAAAGATATACGCCATACACACATTCAAAAACAAACTATAACAAATTAAACGTGACAGAAAAGCTGACTTACATTATCACGGAAACGTCGAACACTGAACAGTATGTCCCTTCGCTCTATGTCGTAAGGCGGTGGCAAAAAAAAAAGAGAAAAATACGCGTGTTGATCTAAGATAAAAAAGAATGGCGAAAAGAATAAACCGGTTAACTACTGCGACTGTACTACTGATGTTTCATGTTGTGTTATTCTTACAGTGGGTTATTTTCTTACCTTTTCCTTCCAGGTGTGAGAGCACAAAGATATCTAATGAATGGAGCTACGAGGTTTCGTTCCCTATCGCCACGTGTTACCATCTATACAAAGCCTGGTGGATACCAGAATGCTGTAGCCGATTTCTTTTCTCTAAAGCCTAGTAACGTCAAAACGGTGTATACACCTGATGCCACGGTATGGCTTACTAGATAGCACATTTGCATACTTATTAATTTGGTGGTAATTCTATGTGAATGCAGAATTCCCTTCTCAATTTTGATACCAAGACATTTTGGTGTGAAGTTATGAGGGCCGTATTAAATCAATCCTAATGGATTGACCAAAGTCTAAAAGGGTTGTTAAACAACCATGATGTTGCGCCCAACCGATACTGTAATGAAAGTGAGGGTGAGGTCTGGGATCCCGTAAACTACGCGTAAGTCCACCAGTAATTTTAATGGCCGTTCGAAGTTGGAACTTTTGCTGTGGTTCCTACCTGTTAAAATATTTGTTATGTTGGTGGTTCTGACTCTTTCCCCAGTATGTATGTTGTTCCTTTTCAGATACGTTTGGATTATCTGCGCCACCACGTATTCGGTAAAGAGCTGTTGACTCGGTGTACCAGCTGTCTATTTTGCTTTATGTCATAACTCAACGTTTCGATTTCTTTCACTTGTGATATTGTTGCAACCGCACAACATAATGTTACCTTCGTTCCAAAAGCAATATCTGCGCTGCATCTTACGACAAAACCTGAGAAAAATAATCCAGGGTGAAGTGTTTTAAGCACACGTTAGTATTCGTTAACAAATCGTTAAAATTTTAACAACATTATAGTAAAGCAAAAACTACAGTCAAGGAAAAGGGATGCCAGTTTGACGGAGCCTTAAACTCCAGCGGTTTATTTGAGTGGTAGGGTTTGAATCGACTGCCTATTCGAAATTCGCAAAATTGCAGTATGTTTCCTCTGGCTTTCGTGTTCGGATCAATACAGGGTCACTGATGAGGCTTTATTATCCGAAACTACGTAGTATGACCCATCTTCTTTCTTATTAATGTTTTCATTGCTCTTAAAGGAACTCATTTTTGATTTTTATTTGCCTTCACTACAGCTGGTGTTGTGCCGTGTGGCGGCCGTAAAACGTCTCCCCGTACATCAACCATAGTGTAGTTTATATTTTACTTTTGGTCCTTTGCGATCAGCGTGAATATTCTGAGAAATCAGAAATAGATTATTGGTTTAGACTCATATTCTAGACAGGTTTTTAAATATTTGGACACCATTTTGATTTATATCAGTCTCTGAATCGACTGCCTATTCGAAATTCGCAAAATTGCAGTATGTTTCCTCTGGCTTTCGTGTTCGGATCATTACAGGGTCACTGATGAGGCTTTATTAGCCGAAACTACGTAGTATGACCCATCTTCTTTCTTATGAATGTTTTCATTGCTCTTAAAGGAACTCGTTTTTGATTTTTATTTGAGGAGTCATTTGGTCTCAATATCGGGTAAAAATCTACAAAATCGGAAGGGTTGTCTCCAAATCGACCTCAATGGTGTTGACGGGGATGTAAAAACCTACACTCAAACACATAATGATTTCATCTATTCATCCAAAATACATGTGTATCAGATATTATACTTGCTAGGAAAGTTTACATAGTAACCACATAAAAGCTTGTGAAGCTGATGATGCTTTGTGCGCAACTGGGCCCAGTCTTTACATATTGCCATCCGGAGGATAATATTGTCTTATATACTGTTTCGTGTTTCATTGGAATGCATACCCCTGGGATTTTCCGCTATATAGCACAAGTTGATAACTTTTCTAAAATTGGTCCAATCCTACAGGAAAGATTTTACATCTACTAAGAAAAGTTTATATCCCATTTGACAAGGGAAACAAGAATGTCTTTTGAAAATGTTGACATCCCTAAATGTTGATCTGTTCCCATATACTTTCACACTGCAAAAGGTGACTGTCTCTGAAGTATTCCCTGCTTTGTATGGCATTTCAGACACGTTTACAAGACATTTAAATTTCAAGTTTAGAACACCCTTTACTTCGGGTCCAAAACAAAACGAACTGGAAATCAGTACCGACAGTTCATTTTTGGGCGTCATAGAAAGACAGCACAACCTAACCCACTTGTCTTCATGTTCCCAGTTTCCTTTCCATCAATATCTACAAAGTATCTAAGTCCCAGAGGCACCTTTCATTTCTGTCTCTTTTGTTATTATAAAACGATTAAATAGGGCAAGGTGCACTATGTATTATAGTCGTATCAGCATTATTATGCCAGTAATTCAACCAGATGGCAAACTACTTTATGCACATACTTACCGGAAAACGATACATTGGCATTGCATTAATATACGTTATAGCCATCTTTAATGATGTACTAACAGAACAAGCAAATACGGGCCATGCCTACGCTCAGCCCGAGTCTTACTGTACACATAGGTTAAATTGACTAAAATTTTATACGATTACTGGCGTTTATGATTCTAATGAGGTTGCCTCTCTTTACAAGTGCTGCACTCTGCGTACATCTATATCCTTTGTATTACAGAGAGAAATTGCGGGACAACTTGGACAGCATTCTACGCTGAGTCTGAAAACAGGCAAACCCTTGTTTCCACAGATCCAGATTACGAGTTACGAGCCTGGCAAAGATCCCGAGTATAATTACTATATTAAAGCATTTTGGTACATAGGCCAGTTGCCAGAAGATCAAAGATCTAACACTATGACGATCATCTAAAGACACGTTTCCTTCTGTGCTCGGTTGTGCATGCACCTTTTATACGCAATGCAGTGTACTTACTAAAACAAGCTCCGGAAGGAATGTTCTTCATATTTCATTGAATATACGGACTCGCGCACCGTGATATGATAATTAAATGACGTCAAAATACATCACTGTTAGTTCCAGTACGATTGGGCGATTCCGTCTTTATAACGTCAACAATTTTGTCCAACTTTAAAAAAACAAAACTGTGTTTAAACGTTTTCTTGTTTCATCTATAGCCATGAAACCAAATAATGGGTGCTAAATAATATAGATATAATTTAACCTTATCGAAGTATGACCAACGTCGGACATCATTGACCCAATGATGCCAATTATTCTAGGACATCGGGGCCGCGTACTTTGTTCGTTACTTGATGACGTTTCTACTTCAGTGATGCACAGAATCTGTTTTACTGTGAAAATGAAAATTTGTCTGATAAACATTTTGTTTTCTACTTGAGGTCAGCTACAATTATATATTGTGGTACTCGTTTGAACTGTCCCAACGAGCACTCATTGTGTTTTATACTATACGTTCCAAGGCGGTTCTTCTGTCGCGGTCTATAGCGAAAGTCCAAAAGGACAGTTATTTTCCCACAAAATGACCATTTGGCTGTCCAAAACAAAAACAATAGAAGCGATACACACACTCAGAGACAAACCAGAACAAAAATAAACCGCGACAGAAGAACCGCCTTGGAACGGTCAGTGAAACGAATTACACTGGAGCGGGGGGGTGTTGCTTGTCGTTTCTGTTGGAAAGCAAACTGAAGTTATTGAAGACTAGATATTTAGACGGTTTACTAAACATTGCTAATGCCAACTTTGATTGTTTCATCAGACCCATTTACCATTCAGACGTCAGTTAAATAACTCTAATTCTCTGATACCGAAGCCCCGATTTTGGATTTACATTTATCTATTTTTAATGGGTATGTTTCATGCAAAATGTATGATAAACAAGCTTCTGATATTATACATTTATATTTCTTTGATGGTGGTGTACCTCGGGTGGCACGATACGATGTTTATATATCGCAAATAATTTTGTTCGCAAGAGTTTGTGACACTTACACTAGTAATGAATTATTAACTGCTTAAACTTCTTACTCGGGGTTATCGGTATTATATACTTCGCAAAGCCTTTGCTTCGTTTTATAGACGATATTTCGATTTAATATTAAAATTCTGTTAGACATAAATATCTTCTGCAACAAGGACTCTCGGAACGAGAAAACTTAAGGACCTAAGTTTGTAAAGCCATTCTTCGAAATGAAAATACTGGGTGCAACAAAAATGTTACACAATAGAATTCATGCACAAGATACGTAGTTACCCAATCAGGGTAAATAACTTTGCTCCCCTCTTTTAATGCACGCCGAAGGGTCGGGCCTCGGATTATATGACAAACCAGAAGTAAAGACAATTATCAGGAATCGATACAACCTATCAGAAACACCAAAAGGAAAGAAAGACAAACGAGAAATAACTCGAACCTGATGGAAATATCTATAGCGGAAAGACAAAGGAACAGTTACTTTCCCACAAAATGTCCAAAAACAAACCCAAAACTAACCAAAAGTATAATCGATGCACACACTCAAAAGACAAACCATACCAATAAACCGCGACAGAAGAACTGCCTAGGAAAGGTCAATGAAACGAATTTCACAGGGGATTTAAATCGATTTTGCGCGACCGCAATCCTCGCCCTTACTGCCGACGCGCTGTAGGCAAATAATTTGTTCAGTCCGCTTGAAAGCCTCCTAACTCATCAGTGCAACATCCCCGAGAACACAAAAATCAAACAAACACAGAGACAAAACAAAGGTGGGGACTCGACAGCAAGAAATCACTGAAATACTGGAGCAAAAGAAAAGCAACCGTTAGACTCCGATGGGCCCGACCAGAGACGGAGACGAAGCATCAGACTCCAGCCTATAGACTTAATTAAACGTTTAGATAATGTCGTCGATGCCATATCCTCTGTCTCCTGACAGGTCCATCGTAACCTAACTGTTGGTTTTCTTTTGCCCCTGCATTCCAGTTCGTTCCTGCTGTCGAGTAATCATCGTTTCTTCAACTCTGTAGTAGTTTGATTTCTATGTTCTCGGAGATGTTGCACTGATGAGTTAGAAATCCAATTTGTCTAAACCACGACAAAACTGAGGGCGAAGCTTGTGGCCACGTAATTTCGATTTAAGATCCCCAATTAATCACTTTTTCTGACCGTTCCAAGGCGGTTCTTCTGTCTTGTTAATTGTTGTTATAGTTCGTCGTTTCATTTGTGTATTGCATTTACATTTTAATTTTGAATGGCCGTTTTGCCATTTTGTGCGAAAGTAATTGTCATTTTTTGACAATTTCATTATAGTGAAATTATTTGATGTTCGTGTTTTTTCCCTTTGTCTTGGCAGTGAAGTGTGAGATAATTGTATCAAGTCATTCACTTGTGTTTTTCATTTACATTCAACTTGAGTCTTGAAATTTAAGCTATATATTTAACATTAAAGAGGTAATCTTTTGGTAGCCATTATAACAACACAGATCTGAAATTGTTTGTGTATGCAAGATTGTCTGGGCCAGACTAGCTAGTTTCGACAAATAAGACTTCTGTGGTGTATTCCTTGCTTCCAAAGGATAACCCTTTTATAGAACATATTCATCAGTGACCCTCAGTGGAATCAATGATCCGAAAGAACTATAAAATATAACCCACATCATGATGAAGCGCATTGATACTTTTTACAACCGCTAAACATTCCCTATCACAAGCTGTGGTAACGTCAAAAGTTCTATAAAAAAGTGTGATTCTTTTGAAGCAAGGACTCCAACACAAAATAGAAATGAAGGCAATGTTCAGGAATCTATTAAATTAACCCATACCTCCTATCAAAGACACCAAAGACAAGAAACACAATCATTAAATAACTAGACCCTAATGGAAACGTCACCACCGGAAAGCAAAAGGACAGTTCCTTTCCCACAAAATGGACAAACAAAAACAAAAAGACACAAGCGACAAACACACTCAACGACAAACCATAACGAAAATAAACCACGACAGAAGAACCACCTTGGAACGGTCAGTGGAAGATATTTCACTGGGCGAGGGGCTTAAATCGTTTTTACGCGGCCGCAATCATCGACCCTGATTCCTTCGCGATTAATATAATTTGATCAGTCCACATGTTATTTATGTTGTTGTTTGTTACTTACTGTGTGTATCACTTGCGTCTTTTTATTTTGGATGGCCATATGGCCATTTTGTAGGAAAGTACTGTCCTTATGGCCTTCCTTTGTTTAGGTTTCCATTATGGTCTGCTCGCAATGTCTGTGTTTCTTTCCCTTTCGTGTCTTTGATGGGTTGAGTAAGTTAATTGTATCGATTCCTGATCTTTGTTTTATTTCTACTTTCCTAACTCATCAGTGCATCATCTCCGACAGCACAAAAATCAAACAACCACACACAATGGTAAGCACTTGACAGCAACAGACCACTGAAATGCTGGAGCAAAAGAGAACCAAGAGTTCCGTTGGGCTCAACCAGAGACAGAGCATCGGTTACCAACCAACATAACATAAGTAAGCCTTTACGTTGGAACCGTCATAGAATCTGAGACCTGACCCACAATTAAAGAGGGAAGCAAAATTATCAACCGTAATTGGGTTAACTACCATGCATGCAGTCTGTCGTATAATATTTAAATTGTACCCTATCTTTGCATATCGAAGAATGGTTTTACGAAATTGGTTACTGCAATCATTGCATGTAAATATTTTTTTCTGAATTTATATACTTAGTCACCAGAAATTCGGGTTCCAATAAACCTTGTTGCAGAGGAGATTCAAGTCCAACATTGAATTTTGAAATTAACTCGGAATGACGTCTATGAAATTTAGAAAAGGCTTAATATTAAATGACGGTTCCAGCGTAAAAACATAAATGGAATTTTATTTTAGTATTCTTTATGTTGGTTGGCGCCTGATGCCCCGTCTTTGCTCGGGCCCCTCGGAGTCTAACTGTTGGTTTTCTTTTGCTCCAGCAATTCTGTTGTTGTATGCTGTCGAGTCCTCAACCTTGTTTCATCTCTGTAGATTTTTTTTTATTTGTATGTTCTCGGAGATGTTACACTGATGAGTTAGGAAGCCTTCATGCGGACTAAACAAAATTAGTGTATACCGCGACAGAGGTAAGGGCGAGGATTATGGCCATGTAAAATCGATTTAAGCCCCCCCGTGGAATTCTTTCCACTGACCGTTCCAAGGCGGTTCTTCTGTGGCGGTTTATTTATGCAGTTGTTTGTTACTAACTGTGTGTATCACGTGTGTCTTTTTATTTTGGATGGCCATTTGGCCATTTTTGGGAAAGTAACTGTCCTTATGGCCTTCCTTTGTTTAGGTTTCCATTATGGTCTGGTCGCAGCATGTTTGTGTTTCTTTATCTTTGGTGTCTTTGATGGGTCGAGTAAGTTAATTGTATCGATTCCTGATCTTTGTTTTAATTCTTCTATGCGTAGCTGCTGATACCGATAACCCTGATTAAAAGGTTTTGCAGATAACAATGTATTACGAGTCTTGAAGTCAGTAATATGATTATACTCTCTGGCAAATCTAATTAATTGCAAAATATAATCGCCATAGGATGCCGCACGAGGAACATCACCATCCAAGAAAGGAAACTTTACAATCTCAAAATCAAAATCATCGCTTTTACCATGAATTTTGCAGTAAACAAACCCGTCTACAATAGACTGATGTAAATCCAAAAACGGAGCCTCGGTAACAGTAGAATTTGCTTTATTTAACTGAAATGAATTCCGGGAAGCGAGGTTTGACTAATCAAACCATCGAAATAGGTATTGTCAATATTTAATAAATCATCCAAATATCGAGAAGTCGAGCTAAAGGCTTCACTGATTTCAGATTGGTTTGCAACGGAAAGTGACATGGTGAAGTCTCTTTCATTACAAAACAAGAACAGATTAGAGGGTGAGAAATTCGTACCCATCGGAATACCCAGAATACGCCTAAATAACATAGTACTAAATCTTATGTAAATATTGTCAAGTAGAAAGGTGAGAGCTTCGCACACTTTCTGACATGACGATAAAGTTCAGCGTTACCTTTTACCTAAGGCCTAAACATAGCTGTGTTTCCGTTATCATACCGACAAGGGTTATGGGTTGGTAGGTCGCTGAAGCTTTTTATCTTTTGTCAATTTTTTATTTGTTGGAAAATGCAAAAAAATAAAAGGGCTAAATTCTAACTATATTACATTCAAATAATTAGGTTAAAAGCATCAATGAAGCAAAAGAACAGGGTTTCAATTCTTAATTTTACTAGTTTGATAGTTTTATGAATTTCCATCAAAAATGCTAGAAAATATTAAGGTCGGTATGTAAGAGAACCTTTTTATTTTTTCTGGATGGCAATAAAAATTGCACGGTCGGCCAAAAATCAGGATCGGTCGGGTTAGCGGAATCACGGCTATTTTTAGGCCTAACAAAAATATCTAAACATTCTAAATATATTCAGTACATGTTTTATTCTAGTAACACAACAGTTCCGGGGATTTAGCATAACTTGAAATAAACTGAGTTCGTGATGAGTCATGCTTGTGCATTGTTTTTTAAGAAATGATAAAAAGGAAGATAATTGTTAAAAAAATACTTTCCTTTCCAAATGATGAAAGAATTCCTCTTATGAGACAATGATACTGATACTTTTTTGCAATGTACTGCTACAAACCGTAAGTTCAGATCCATTTACGAGTGGGGCAAAGCAATATCATTCAGCTTAAAGTTGAAAGTCAGGGTTTATGCTCCGTTATACAATAAAACAAAAGTGTGACAAAACTGTATGCCTAGTGCTTAAACAGCCAATGACCGAGGGTGGGTCGGATTGATTTATTCCGCCTAAATATGTTTACAAGGACGACATATTGCATTAATTTGAATGTACAATATCAAAGTTTACATTCATGTAACAAAAACAACAATTTATATACAAAATAATTTAAAATGTGCAAAATATAAGTGAAGGCAAATAAAAATCTAAAATGAGATCCTTTAAGAGCAATGAAAACATTCATAAGAAAGAAGATGGGTCATACTACGTAGTTTCGGCTAATAAAGCCTCATCAGTGACCCTGTAATGATCCGGCAAAGAAAGGCAGAGGAAACATACTGCAATTTTGCGAATTTCGAATAGGCAGTCGTTTCAAAGACTGATATAAATCAAAAGCCCTTACCAGATGCACACTAGCAATATAGCCAACACTAATCGAATCTGGATATGCACTGTATTCTTGGAAACAATGTTATTGACCCAGTTCAGTGGTCTTATTTAGCTTGTCTATATTCGTGTCACTAACTGAATTCGGTTACCTGTATGGTAGTCGCAGATAAGATTGACCAGCCGGAGCTATCGCTTATACCTGCCTGTGGAACGTTCTATCAACAAAATGGTAAAGCAAGTCACACGGCTGTGTGAATTCAACTGTAACACAAACATACTGTGGCGTATATGGCCATTTGTTCCGCTTGCAGAAAGCATGCGAAAGGCATACCTAATCTTCTGTTGGACTCAGCGAATTTGACATACATTGACAACACCTGAATAGCCCCGCCTGGTCAATTGTATCTGCGAATAACATAACTACGTGTTTTGTCCTGACAATAATCACAAGTGAAAGCAATAAAATTCCTGTCATCTTTAAAGGCTCCAAACCAGATGCAATACCTGCTGATATCTACAAAGCAGGGGGTACTCAGGTTGAAAAGAAACTGATAGATTTATTTCACATAACGTGGTGAAAAGAAGCCCTAACTCAAGAATTCAAGGAGGCTAAAATTATCCACTTATTCGAAAGGAAGGGAATATTCAGTTCTGTGACAATCAGCGTGGAATCTCTATATCGTCAATTGCTGGTACGGTTCTTGCAAGAGTGCTAATTAGCGGACTAAATGAAAACATTGAACAGTCATGACCTCTACCAGAAAACCAGTGTGGATTCAGAAAGGAACAGATCACATGATCTTCACAGCATGGCAGCTTCATTAGAAATTCCAGGAACAGTACATGGACCTCTACAGGATGGAAGCAAAGGCAGTGATCAAGATTCGATAAAACTAACCCATACCTCCCATCAGAGACACCAAAGGGAAAGTAGCAATCACCCTCTGTCGTGAGGGTCTTTGTAAAATTATGATGACGTTTTGCTGTCCAACCCAGTTCATAGCAGCGTTTAGGCAGTTCCACAATGGTAATGAATACTATCCCCCCAGTACTGTTCAGCATAATGTGTTCTGCCTTCCTTACATTACAGGTGCTTTCCAGCATGTTGACAATGGAATATCTATTAGATATCGCTTTGGTGGGAAGCTTTTTGTTTGACCTAAGTAGGTTGCAAGTCAAACCAAAAGTGCACACAGAGGTGCTAGAAGGGTTTGTTGTCGCTGATGGCATAGCCAAGGCTGCTCCAACAGAAGAGAAGCTGCAAAAAGTTGTAGATCAAGAATCTGGCGCAGCAAGAGGACCGAGGTACTTTTATAAACCAGAATCTCGCAAGCCTTATAAGGAGCCAATCGTCACTGTGAAAGGTCAAGGAGTGCATGCGGTAGACAAGTTCATCTACATTGGAAGCAAATTATCAAGAGTCTTGCACTTTTATGATGAAGTTAATGCCAAGATTGCAAAATCGAATGCCACATGTGGCCGACAAAATGGTAATATTCGGGATCAACGTTGAAACAGGCTAAAATACGAACTTATTACCTCCTAAACATAAGATGCCTTTGCGACGCCTTAAACTCCTATCTCATCAGTGCAGCATCTCCGTGAACACAAATAATTAAAAAACCACAGAGTTGAAACAACGGTGAGGACTCGACAGCAAGAAACCACTGAAATGCTGGAGCAAAAGAAAACCAATAGTTAGACTCCGATGTAAATTAAAAATAAAAAACGAAAATTTTCGGATCAAAATTCTGACATTTTTTATATTTCTGCTCAAGATTTTGGGTACTCTTTAAGATGACTCGGCGAGGCGGTTCTAACGAGTACCCACAATCTATGTGAGCAGAAATTGGATAAATAATGTATACCCCTGTAAACTCCAGTTAAAATTTGTTTTTAAGCGGGGAACAAATAAATAGACGTGTTTTCGTAATGTGAATAAAAGTTGTCATGAGACTTTTTAAAAGAGATTATACAATGGAGAAATAAATTACTAAAATGAAATTGTATAACATGAAAGAATATTTGATTATGATTTTACAATGACTACCATTTGCCTTCGTTTACAAAAATAACGCCAAACAAACGGAGAAATAATAATGAGCCGAAAATGTGACATTTACTTTCACGTAAGCCCAGTTTTTTTTACCTCCTCGAAACGCGGGTAATTTCATTTTCAGTGAAAGCAATCGGTCAAATTTTCGCCGAGAATCTCCGGGAATTTTCTTCGTGAAACCTGGAGAAAATTTATCGCTCATTTTATTTTTTCTCACGGTTTCGCGGAGAAAATAGCCGATTTCGCGTTAGTCGGTTTCTCCACGAAGCCAAAAAAAATGGGTTATTACCGGTAGCTGGTCTGTACATACGAAGCCAATCTATAGCAATAAAATAAACCACAACATACGACCCGCCTTGGCATGGTGATGTATAGGTTTTTACTGGGTGGCTTAACTTCTGTTGCCAAAATCCGCGTTCTTGGTTCTGCTGTGGTTTAGGCAAATAATTTGTACACTCCACATGAAGTAGCCAGTGCAGCATTCCCGAGACCATTAAATCCAAACGAATACAGAGATGAAACAACGATGTGGACTCGGCAACATGAACTAACTGACATGCTGTCGCCAAAGAAAACAAACAGTTGAACCCTGGTGGGCCTGACCAGAGATAGAACATCAGGTACCAACCGACATCACTTTAAAAGTTTAAGAAAGTATTTAGGCTGGAGCAGTCAAAGAGTCGGAGGCCCGACCCGCCGGCATGCAATATAAGAGGGTAGCAAATTTATCAAGCGTGATTCGGTTAAATACCTGCATGCAGTCTGTCGCGTAACATTTATGTTTTAACCAATCTGTTGGCCTCGGTAGCTCGGTCGGATGCGTATCTGACTGGTGAATAGGAGGACGTGTGTTCAATACCTGCCGGGGTCGGCAACATTTTTTCATGGAGATTGATCATGAAATCTTTTCTACGGTCATTGTCTCCTTTCCGCTGATTCAAGAAGGGCAGTTGTCAGTTTCTGACGAAAGAATGTGTACTGTACTGGTTAACCGCTTAAGTATAAGCCTGTCCAGGAATTGTGTGGATAGATAAACTGACCTGCCCAACAAAGATCTAAAATAGTGTTGACTGGGCCGTTAAAATCCAATACAAACAAGACAAATTTATCCAGTCTATTTATACCGAAGAATAATTTCACGAATATGGTACTGCAAGCATATATATTTTGGGGAATTTATATACGGAGTCATAAAAAAATTCACGTTCCGATAGGCCTTGTTGCAAAAGAGATTTAAGTCCAACTTTGAATTTTGAAACTAAATCGAAACGACGTCTATAAACGTTAGGAAAGGCTTGTGAAGTTTAGTAGTTAATAATGACGAGTGTTGAATTTAGCTACATGAGCAGACCCTCCGTCAAACCGAATTATTTTTTTATATTTGAAACTGTCTTGTAATTAATTTTATGTACTTTCCAACACAGTGTAAGTTGTTCGTTAATTGTGAATTTTACGCATTCGTTTCCGGGTTATTTTTATACGCAACCTTGACTCATTCAGTATTGTCGAAACGAACTACAGTGAACATGTAAAAAGAATGTGGTTTCATGAAAATTTTGTATCAAACCAAATAAATACATTTGACTGCTTAGGTCTGACAAGCTTACACATTGGTAATCAGGTGAAACAGCAGAGCATTCTTTAGATTATATAAATATAAGCATTGTTTGTCCGGTAGTCGACCTGTCAAAAATTCAGTTTTTCATGGGAAACAATGTAACAATTCACAGTATAAAAATCATTTAGGTACAAAAGCAGTCATGTAGAGAATCAGATGCCTTCGCAAACGTTTTTTTTTTTTTTTTTTGTTTTGTTTTGTTTTTTTTTGTTACTGAACATGCTCACTTTAGTTCAAAAACGTTGGGCTAAATGTTTGTTTTCTTCTTTTTTTTTAATTTTTTTTCGTTTGAATTAATTCCTGTATCAAACTACTTCTTATTATAAGCACAATGACTAAGACCGTGAATATTTGGTGGGTGCACCAATTTCATAAATGGATAAGAAATGTATGAATGCAATTAAATGAAGTCTTTTTTATTCTGACGACACATATAATATAAACATTTTTCAAGACACTTAATCATATATGACATAAACTATCTGCAGGTTTAAATGCGTACTATTGTTTTTAAATCCATAATATAGAACTAATCAAAGGCATTGCAGATACTAACTAACAAATATGTTTTATGAAATGTCCTTACTACCTACTATTACTATATTAGACAGTCGTTTGGTATCGGCATAGGATATTTATAGAACACAGCTTTTACCCATTGTTTTCAAAAATGACAATCCATTTTCCCCCAAGTCTTAAGGAATTATTGTTTTTAGCCGCTATCATTTTTTACGAATAATAAGGAATTTTTACTCTCATTTTCCAAACTGTAAAATTGAGCCGTCTACCATTAATTCTGTATTTATAAAGGTAACACTTTGTTAGAATAATAATATAATAAGCTGGTTTAATTATTTTTTTTTGTTTTTAGAGGATCCGAAGAAAACATTATACATAGTTATGCTAATAGTGCACACATTTCTTTCATTAATCCAATTCTCTACTCTTTCCCAAAACAGTTCCAAAAATGATGTTCTAACGTTTCAGGAAATGACCGACAAAAAATACAGAAAAATTCATTTTAACATGTATTTGAGAAACATAATCGTTAGTAGCTAAAATTCTATGGACTATTCTGTATTGGTACCAGTGCAGTTTTGTGTTGATGCATACAATGGCTGGTGTTTTATAAATAGTTTTCAAATTCAGTTTTATATTTGGGAAAAATGCTATCCATTTCTGTTGACTTTTATGTTGAATTATTTTTTCATTTAATATCTTGTAAATATTTCTGCAACCTTTAGTGTCTCTCATTATTTCTTGTCTAGTCCATGGAAGCTAACAATTCGCCAAAATCGATGTATTAAGCAGTATGTGTTGTTTTCTTATATAATGTCACACTGTAAACAGGATCCCAAAGTATTCCAAGTAGTTAATATGGATGTTTTTTGTGTTTAAACGTATTAAAATCCAAAATAGTTCCATCCATATTAAATATATCTTTAATATACAAAATATTCTTATCGAACCACCTCCTGTAATATAGTTTTGTTGTTATCTTTAAATCGTTTTTAGTACAATTATGTATCTTTATCCGTGAATGCAATACGTTATTCCAAATTTCATTTTTGTTATGTACCGTTAAAAGTTTAATAAATTCCATTCCACGCTTTAGTACTGTATTCACATTACAATATCTTGATTCAAAACTTTGCTTATACTTAGAATCGTTCATAGCCAATCTTCTTATCCAGGTTGATTTTAAAGCTGATATAAAGTTATTTAAATTTAACATTTTAATCCACGCATATAGAAATCTTGCATATGAATTTCGCTTTTTATTTTTTCCGTCCCTGATTTCCAGATGAATTTGTAAAAAAAAACTACATTATTTATTAATACTTTTGGAGGATTCGGTAGAGAAATAAACATATGATTAAGCTGATATACCATTAGTGATTTCAGTAAAGTAATGCGGCCAAAAGGTGTCAAAATTCATTTATTCATGTTGCCCATTGTTTTAATTCTTTCTCAATTTGTGTTATTTTTTCTTTAAAATTTAGCTCAATTATTTCTTCCAAATTACATGAAAAATTACTTCCAAGAATCGTAAAATTATTTTGTGTCAAGTCTAGTTTAAACCTATGGTTGAACATTTCTAAACAAAATTTTCTACACCCGATCCATACAGCTCTCGTTATTGAGGTATTTACTTTCAATCCAGACAATAATGCAAATAGTTTTGAAACTGCAAGTGCCTCTGATAGATACTGCTCTGATCCATCTAGTAGAATTCTAGTGTCATCAGCATAATGAGAAAGTTTAGATTTTAACCATCTATATTTATTCCTTTTGAATTATCGTTTCTTTTTGACACAAGCAACATTATTTCTGCACAAAGAAGAAAAATGTAAGGTGACAGAGGGTCACCTTGCCGACAACCTCTATGAACAGGAAAGAATCTGATAAAAACCCACTTTGTATAACTGAAGACGTTATGATGTTATAAAAAGTATTAACCCATCTTTTAATTGATTCACCTAAATGTAAAGTAGAAGTAAAACAAAGATCAGGAATCGATACAATTAACTTACTCCACCCATCAAAGACACCAAAGGGAAAGAAACACAAACATTAAGCGACCAGACCATATTGGAAACCTAAACAAAGGAAGGCCATAAGGACAGTTACTTTCCCACAAAATGGCCATATGGCCATCCAAAATAAAAAGACACAAGTGATACACACAGTAAGTAACAAACAACACCATAAATAAACCGCCACAGAAGAACCGCCTTGGAACGGTCAGTGGAATGATTTCTACTGGGGGGCTTAAATCGATTTTACGTGGCCACAATCCTCGCCCTTACTTCCGTCGCGATTTAGACAAATAATTTGTTCAGTCCGCATGAAGGCCTCCTAACTCTTCAGTGCAACATCTCCGTGAACACAAAAAATCAAAGAACCCACAGAGGTGAGACAACGGTGAGGACTCGATAGCAAGAAACCACTGAAATGCTGGAGCAAAAGAAAACCAACAGTTAGACTCCGATGGGCCCGACCAGAGACAGAGCATCAGGCACCAACCAACATTACCTTGAATTAGATCTCCCTAATAAGCCTTTACGTTGGAGCCGTCATAGAATCTGAGGCCTGACCCCTTTCTAATAAATTCCCATGGTATTGAGTCAAATGCCCTTCAAAGTCCACAATTAAAACCAATCCCTGGATATTTTCTTCTTCCGTATATCTCAGAATGTCGTAAATGAGACGGGTATTTTACCCTGAATACCCTCGCGAAATACATCCGGTTTGATCACAGGAAACTGATTTTGACAGGATGCGTTTGATTCAGTAAAGCCCCTGTCACACTATGCCGCGTTTTCACTGCGATGGGACGGCGTTGTTTAATTTTCCAGAACGCCGCGAGATTGCAAGAAATATGGGATATTTTTGTGAACATGGACCTGTCATGGCGTCCCTACAGCGACCAAGACGTTGCTACGGAGCTTACATGGCGATCTATCGCGATCCTGCGGCGTTCTTGATGGCGATTGTATGCGCTCTCACGGCGCTTCCTCTGCGCTTTTACGGCGCTCACAATGCGTGCACTGCGCTTTTACGGCGCTCTCAATGCGTGCACTGCGCTTTTACGGCGCTCACATTTTGAAGACGTTCTCAAAGTGTAAACATATATCTTCATCAGTCGAACAGTTTTGTTTGTTTTGAGGTTTAACGTCCCATCAACACATTATAGGTCATTTTGGAGACGTTGCTTCTAATTTTGTGGGACCTTTACCCGACATTGAGATGAAATGACATCTCAATCTCTGTCACCCAAAGAAACTAATAGGGTTAATAAGCACGGATGGTCCGACTCGCGCCCCTTTGCCTGGGCAAGCTAAGATCCCCTAAGCGGTTTACCAGTACTACTGTGCCGTCGGTAGCAAGTCCACCGCAATCACCGCAAGCAGGAGCAAGTCCACCGCCATTACCTTACCCGGAATGAGTCACCTCAGAAGTAGGTTTTTCGGGACAGTACACAATCAAACTTTACTCTAGCCACTGTTTATACAAGCGGGCGGCCCCCTCCCATCGGGACTGGAAGAAATAGATGGGCTGCATGATGCTTCCACGCAGAGCTGAAACCGACCTCACACGAGTACTGGTAAACCGCTTAGAGGATCTAAGCCTGCCCAGGCAAAGCGGTGCGAGATACGTGTAAACTCTATTGGTGTAAAAATGCTTATACGTGTAAACTCTATTGGTTTCATTGGGTGACAGGGCTTGAGAAGTCATTTCATCTCAAAGTCGGGTAAAAGTCCCACAAAATTGGAAGCAACGTCTCCAAAATGACCTATACAGTGTTGGCTGGGACGTTAAATATCAAATCAATCAATCAGTTAATCAATTATACAAGCGGAGCTTATATGGCGTTGTAGGAGACCTCTGTGCGCCCCTGCCGAGCTCCTGTAGCGTTGTAGGAGACCTTACTGCGCTGCTATGGCAACCTTTCGGCGACCTCACTGCGCTCTGATCAGAACGCCGAGCGACGGCGTTTGTTTTGAGCATGCTCAAAATGCGCGCCGTCGCTTGACGTTCTATGCGATCCCAACGCGTCTACTGGCGACGCCACTGCGTTGCTACGGCGATGTTTGCGATCGTACTGCGCGCACCTCGGCGTTCTGCATTTTTCTTGGACGCCGTGAGAACGCAGCCCTGGTGTGACAGGGGTTTAATACAGCATGAAGCTATTTTATAAATAAAATTAAGTAGAGTAATCCGTCTCCAGTTATGCATGTTATGTTTTGCTTTACCCCTTTGGGAATACAAGTAATGATACCCTGTCTGTGTGTAATAGATAAAGTTCCCTAAATGAAGTATTAATTTAGTCACAGCCAACCTTGTTCACAGCAAAATGCAAATGATTTCACCACCTCACCAATCAATGATCTTTCTGCAATTTTGGTAGAACTGTTCATTTTTGGCTGCCATACACTGAATTTAAAAAATACTACCAGGTTAGATAAATACAACATAGACGTGAAGGCAATGATCAGGAACTGATACAACTATCCCACGTCTCCCATTAGAGTCACCAAAGGGGAAAGAAACACAAGCATAAAATAACTAGATCCTAATGGAAACATCAATAGCGGGCAGCTAAAAGGACAGTTTCTTTCCCACAAAATGACAGTTGGCTATCCAAAACAAAAAACTATATGCGATACACATATTAAAAGACAAGCCATATCAAAATAAACCACGACAGAAGAACCGCCCGAAAAAAAAATCAAATAACACAGAGATAAATCAACGGTGAGGACTCGACAGCAAAACATAACTGAAATGCTGGAGCAAAAGAAAACCAACAGTTAGACTCCGATGGGCGACAGAGCATCAGGTTCCAACCAGCATTACATTAATTAAATAAGAATTTAATTTAAGCCTTTACGCTGGAACCGTCATAGAATCTGAGGCCTGACCCCACCGGCGTGCAATTAAAGAGGGGTTAACTACTATGCATGCAGTCTGTCGTATGACATTTATGTTGCACCCTATCTTTTTATATCGATGATGTTTTTCGATATTGGGTATTGAAGTGATTGCATGTATATATTTTTCTGAATTTATATACTAAGTCACCATAAAATAGGGGTTCCGATAGACCTTGTTGTAGAAGACTTAAGCCCAATATTAAACATTGAAATTAAATCGGAATGGTGTCAATAGAATTTAGAAGAGGCTAGCTAGTCTGGCCCAGAAAAATGTACACTTCTATTTTCTAGTTCTGTGGTGTATTCCTTGCTTCCAAAGGATAACCCTTTTTGGCCCAGAAAAAATGCACACTTCATATTTTCTAGTTCTGTGGTGTATTCCTTGCTTCCAAAGAATAACCCTTTCATAGAACATATTTGTCTTTGAGCGTGTGTATCGCGTATATATTTTTGTTTTTTATAGTCAGTTGGTCATTTTGTGGGAAAGTAACTGTCCTTTTGGCTTTCCGCTATTGATGTCCCCATTGAGGTCTAGTTATTTAGTGTTTTTGTTTCTTTCCCTTTGGTGTCTCTGATGGGTGGTGTGGGTTTAATTTTATCGATTCCTGGTCATTGCCTTCACTTATACTTTGCGTAGTTTATGACACAGATAACCCTGATTAAAACGTTTAGCAGTTAACAATTAATTATGAGTGTTGAAGTCAGTTGCATGACGAGACTCTCCTGCAAATCGAATTAATTGCGAAACATAAACGTCATAGGATACCCGACGGGGATCATCACCATCCATAAAAATAAAATTTACAATTTCAAAATCAAAATCATCGCGTTTATCTTAAAGTTTTCAGGAGGCAACCCGATCTACAGTAGATAGATGTAAATCCAAAAACGGAGTATTGGTATTAAAAGAAATTTGCTTATTATAACTGGAGATCTGGGGGGAAATCTGACTGATCAATCCATAGAAATAGGTATTGTCAACATTTAATAAATCATCTAAATATCTAGAGCTGAAGGATTCGATGAGGCTAACTGTTGGTTTTCTTTTGCTCAAGCATTTCAGTGGTTTCTTGCTGTCTAGTCCTCACCGTTGTCTCACCTCTGTGGTTCTTTGATTATTTGTGTTCACGGAGATGTTGCGCTGATGAGTTAGGAGGCCTTCATGCGGACTGAATAAATGATTTGTCTAAAACGCGACGGAAGTAAGGGCGAGGATTGTGGCCACGTAAAATCGATTTAAGCCCCCCCCCCCTCCCCAGTGGAAATCTAAATTTTTCACCAGACCGTTCCATGGCGATTCTTCTGTTGCGGTTTATTCATGTTGTTGTTTGTTACTTACTGTGTGTATCACTTGTGTCTTTTTTATTTTGGATGGCCATATGGCCTATTGTGGGAAATTAACTGTCCTAATGGCCTTCCTTTGTTTAGGTTTCCATTATGGTCTGGTCGCTTCATGTTTGTGTTTCTTTCCCTTTGGTGTCTTTGATGGGTGGAGTAAGTTAATTGTATCGATTCCGGATCTTTGTTTTACTTCTACTTTTCAGGCTGGTTTTCAACGGAAATGGTCATCATGAAGTCTCTTGCAAAACAAAACAAGAACAGATCAGTCACAAGGGGTGTGCAATTCGTGCCCATCGGGATACCCACAATTTGTCTGAATAACGTAGTACCAAAGTTTATGTAAACATTGTCCAGTAGAAAGGTGAGAACTTCACACACTTTCTAACATGACCATAAAGTATAATTGTTATGCTCTTTAGAAGCGAAAATAGCATTTCTTACATTACATGCAGAATAGAGGGAATCTTCTCCATGAAGTTTCCTTTCAATTAAATCATTACGCTTTCATTACTATTTAAGTAACTATTTAAATCCCTCTTTTGCAATGCATAAAGGCAACCTTGGTTTACATTTCCATAAAACGGTTCTACAGATTCAGATATATATATTGTTTTTGCAAAACCAAGGAAACATGCAATAGCTTACTAAAACGGTTTCTTTCGAATAAAAAATGTCACTAGCCAGACGCGCATTCGACTGATCTGGCACCACATGGGTGAAAAATAACAATTGGCGATCGAATTAAGAGTGCGCTTTTTCCGCAGGGTTCAAGGTTTCAAGATACCCAAAATGAAATATAAGATTTTATTCGATTCATTGCATAAATACACAACAAAAGAGCCACATCGTGAAAAAAATGTTGTTATATGGCTTTTGCGAACAACAAACGTGCAGATTAGCACCTGTGTGTTCGCTGCATAGATTTTAGAGAACCTCTAGATTCTGTAAAATTCAGGATAATCTGTGTGACTGAAGAGGCTTGTTTTGTGGCTTATTTTGCACAAAAAGATATAGGTCTTTTTGCGACGGGGCTACAATTTTGTGACGTGCAATTGTATCCGACAAGAGTCATCTAAAATGTAATTTGACTTAATTTGCCTATTCCTGTGAAATATTTGGCAAAAGAGGAAGGTAACGCCGTTTTTATGTATATTAAATAATTTAACAAATGAGTCCTTTCTCGTTGCACATTAAATGTCTATTCAAAGGGAATAAATAAATAAACAGATCTTTATGGGAGGCCACACTTGTATTTTTGTCTGTCTCCCTTGTCAAACCTAGGTCTACTCTTTTTCCCCCTTTTTTTTCTTTCGTTTGGCTTACTTTAAAGAAGAGCTACAATGGAATATGGAACGTTGTCTTCCTGTGAAAAAAATGGAAATGTGACTGGTTATTTATTTCCCTTAAAGAACAGAATCTTCAAAATGTTTGTGTGTGGCAAAGAATCGTCAAACTGTGTGTGTGCGGGGGCGGGGGACATCGATTTGTAGGCTCTTCGGAATCGTCTTAAGATTTATAAAATATATAACCATATATATAAATGATTGAGAATAAGTGGCCCAATAACTGACCAGATCCCAAGTACAAAAATTTAATAAGAGAATCGTATGATAACAGAATAGGGTTAATGCCCTTATATTGGTGAATATTGTCCCGTTGGCTCATGTCCTTAGAAATCCCAACTGTAGACAATATTCAACAGTATCAGTGCAATAATCCTTTTATTACAAAGTTATTAATTTATTTACATTACGAAATTATGCCTATACAAATATGTTGGACAATTTTACCACCAAAAGATGAACATTTCTGATAAAAATTGCGATTCTGTTCTTATTTCTGCTGAAAACATAGACTGTGGGAACTCGATAGAACCGCCTCGATGAGTTTTACTATATAAAAGTGGGGTTAAGGGGGTCCAAATAATATAGGCGTGTTTTCGTAATGTTTATTTATTTATTTATTTATTTGCACCACTGTCGATAAATTATCATTATTAAGCATAACAACCATACATTTTATCGGAATATGTACGTGTGCGTAACAAATCCTTCGGGTGACGTCATTGTCGTAAAACTTTACCGGATGCAATATTTCCTGGTGCAATGTTTCCTATCGGTAAAATCCAGAAATTCAATGGCATCAAAACAATATTGAGTAAGCGTGTCATATCGACATACATGTAGTGTATTCTTTCATACCCTCCAAAACGGTATTTTTCTCATATGAATTGTTATTTTTCTCATTTATACTCATACCATAAGTTGTGGGTGCTCGTCAGAATCGCCTCACAGACAAGTAAACACAAATCATGTCTTGATGCAGAAATTAGAAAGACAATTTACCCCCATGAACCACAGTTTTCTCTTTATAAAGTGGAGTTTAAAGGGTTGTTCAGTAAACAGCTATGATTTACGATTGTCGATTTAAGACCTCAGTGAAACTGTTTTCACTGACCGTTCAAAAGCGGTTCTTCTGTCGCGGTTTATTATTGATATGGTTTGTATTAAAGTGTGTGTATCGCTTATATTTTTTGTTTTGGATATCCAATTGATCATTGTGTGCGCCAGTAACTTCATTTTGGCTTTCCGCTATTAATGTTTCAATAAAGACCTAGTTCTTTCCCTTTGGTGTCTCTGATGGGAGATGTGGGTTAATTATATCGATTCCTGATCATTGCCTTCACTTCTATTTTGTTGTCATGATGTTGAGTGTTACATTGTTCGCCATGAACGTTCCTCGGATTATAGCATGCCTTCCTCTTTCCTTATTCAGTGTTGAGAACAATAATGCCCCTATTTTTGCGGCAAACTCAAACCAGTTCACTAGTAAACAGTGAATGTGCAGATCAGACGCTTCGGTCTGACGCCGCGTTCTACGGTGCCTGAAAACGACCTGCACTGTTTGCAATCAATTCAGCGATTAAATTGTTTTAAGAAAAATCAACCAGGGATCTGATGTAATATCGAAATGAACCTCTGTAAAACCTAAAGAGCTGTGTTTCCGCTTACATGCCGAACAGTAGGTCGAAAAACCTTTTTATTTTTGTTAATTTCTTAATTGATGCGAAAAGAGCAAAATCTTTTGAATAAAGAGGTTTAGTGCATTAAGAAAGCAAAATAACATGATTGTAAATACTAGTATCGCTTTTAAATTTTATCCAAAATGCTAGAAAATATTAAGGTCGGTAGTCAGAAAATCTTTTATTTGTTTCTGGATAGCCATATGTATGACAGGGTCGGTAGAGACGCAGGTTAGTCGGTTTAGCGGAAACACAGCTATTTTAGGCCTAAGGCAGAATATTCTCGTCTGGTTAAAATCGTATAATTGTTCAGCCAGATAGTCATAAATACGGATTGGTATTCGAACTGAACTGTGTGTTTTATCTAGTTTCATTGGGTAAACACGCCATCCCTCTTATTTGGATAACATTGAAAGATGTGTTATTTTGGACATCATTTGAACTATTCTACAAGGTACTACAAGAGCATAAGATACAGATATTAAGTATTTTTTTATCCCAAAGTGATATATAGGACACTTAATTATTATACATGGAACGATTGTCGTTACTTGTCTCAGTGTATCAATACCAGTTTTGCGAATTTCAGATCAGAAGATGAACCACTTGTGTGCCTGTCTCCTCTGTGTAGTAATCTGCAGCGCTGTTCCCTTACGACACATTCATAATCTGGATGGTGATGATATTCCAGGTATTGTTTCACCCATATATGCCTTGATTTTCATCAATGATGATGATGATTTCGTGTTTAACGACGCGTCAACCCTCTTTGCGGGTCATAAGCGTCAAACGGTTAATGGTTAAACGGCATGAAGA
Source organism: Lucinisca nassula (assembly GCA_963580285.1). NCBI lineage: Eukaryota > Metazoa > Mollusca > Bivalvia > Lucinida > Lucinidae > Lucinisca > Lucinisca nassula. Next base: position 119,549,607 of record OY757017.1, read on the forward strand.
ATTATGAGGATATTAAAAGTAAAAAGTCAGAATGATAATGTATAAAAATCTGAAACAGTTAAATCTTATGATAAAGTCCGATTTCTTTTAAGAATACAATTATATTATCAAGAGGTACATCTTGAAACAGTTGTTGCAAAGTGTCAACTTTGAAGTATAAGTTACGTGAGGGTGAAAAGTCAATGATTTTCATCAAGGGTAACTGGCAAACAGTGTAATGATAGAAGATTTATCAATTCTGTGTGACGTGTCAAGCGAAAAGGGGCTTCGAGCACGTGCGCACAGCGAATACTCAGATCAGCCTGCTCACCCTTGTTACCAGAGGTTTCCGTTTTGTTTTATTGCAAAAAAAAGCTTGGTAGGATTCTGTTTTTTTATTTTTATATGTTTTTATTGTAGTTATAATGTCGTTTTGTCACTGCTAATACGGTACCTGTATTAGCAGTGATTATTTTAGTAGTTATTACAGTTTTGTATTTTGATACCAGTCATTATTTTCATGTTGCCTACAGTGGTCCCATATTTCATCTCCGTACTCCAGAATGGGTCTTATAAAAGTAACACGCTCGGTTTGAAAAGGTTTTCTGTCAAGTTCCAATTACACATTACGCATTAAATTGATTCTGTTCCAAGTTTGTTTGTTTTTTTGTTTGTTTTTGTTGTTCTTCAGTGTATTCAATATGGCTGTGTTATTTAAATATTTCCAAAATGAAATGTCGAGATATGCTGACAGCCGGTTATCATCAGACTTTAATTCTAGCGGCAGCCGGCTGGCTCCAGAACTAAAACTCTGGTTACAACCGACTACAATTTTTATTGTGCAGTATCAATTAAGAATGGCATAAATTATCTGACCAAGGTACTGGCTTTCTAAATATTGATTGGGGTTTTCAAAAGACTAACCAATCCCCGTACATCAACCATAGTGCAGTTTATATTTTACTTTTGGTCCTTTGAGATCGGCGTGAATATTCTGAAAAAGCAGAAATAAATTATTGGTTAAGACTCATATTCTAGACAGGTTTTTAATTATTTGGACCCCATTTTTAATTATATCAGTCTTTGAATCGACTGCCTATTCGATATTCGCAAAATTGCAGTGTGTTTCCTCTGGCTTTCTTTGCCGGATCATTACAGGGTCACTGATGAGGCTTTATTAGCCGAAACTACGTAGTATGACCCATTTTTTTTTCTTATGAATGTTTTCATTGCTCTTAAAGGAACTCATTTTTGATTTTTATTTGCCTTCACTGCAGCTGGTGTTGTGCCGTGTGGCGGCCGTAAAACGACTCCCCGTACATCAACCAAAGTGCAGTTTATATATTACTTTTTGTCCTTTTAGATCGGCGTGAATATTCTGAGAAATCAGAAATAAATTATTGGTTTGAACTCATATTCTAGACAGGTTTTTAATTATTTGGACCCCGTTTTGAATTGTATCAGTCTTTGAATCGACTGCCTATTCAATATTCGCAAAATTGCTGTGTGTTTCCTCTGGCTTTCTTTGCCGGATCATTATAAGGTCATTGATGAGCCTTTATTAGCCGAAACTACGTAGTATGACCCATTTTCTTTCTTATGAATGTTTTCATTGCTCTTGAAGGAACTCATTTTTGATTTTTATTTGCCTTCACTGCAGCTGGTGTTGTGCCGTGTGGCGGCCGTAAAACGTCTCCCCGTACATCAACCATAGTGCAGTTTATATTTTACTTTTGGTCCTTTGAGATCGGCGTGAATATTCTGAGATATCAGAAATAAATTATTGGTTTCGACTCATATTCTAGACAGGTTTTCAATTATTTGGACCCCATTTTTAATTATATCAGTCTTTGGGTCAGGCCTCAGATTCTATGACGGTGGGTCAGGCCTCAGATTCTATGACGGTTCCAACGTAAAGGCTTATTGAGAATTAGAGAGATCTAATTCATTGTAACGTTGGTTGGTGCCTGATACTCTGTCTCTGGTTGGGCCCATCGGAGTCTAACTGTTGGTTTTCTTTTGCTCCAGCATTTCAGCGGTTTCTTGCTGTCGAGTCCTCACCGTTGTCTCACCTCTGTGGTTCTTTGATTTTTTGTGTTCATGGAGATGTTGCACTGATGAGTTAGGAGGCCTTCATACGGACTGAACAAATTATTTGTCTAAACCGCGACGGAAGTAAGGGCGAGGATTATGGCCACGTAAAATCGATTTAAGCCCCCCAGTGGAAATCATTCCACTGACCGTTCCAAGGCGGTTCTTCTGTGGCGGTTTATTTATGATGTTGTTTGTTACTTACTGTATGTATCACTCGTGTCTTTTTTATTTTGGATGGCCATATGGCCATTTTGTGGGAAAGTAACTGTCCTTATGGCCTTCCCTTGTTTAGGTTTCCATTATGGTCTTGTCGCTTAATGTTCCCTTTGGTGTCTTTGATGGGCGGAGTAAGTTAATTGTATCGATTCCTGATCTTTGTTTTACTTCTACTTTGAATCGACTGCCTATTCGATTTTCGCAAAATTGCAGGGTGTTTCCTCTGGTTTTCTTTGCCGGATCATTACAGGGTCACTGATGAGGCTTTATTAGCCGAAACTACGTTGTGTGACCCATTTTCTTTCTTATGAATGTTTTCATTGTTCTTGAAGGAACTCATTTTTGATTTTTATTTGCCTTCACTGCAGCTGGTGTTGTGCCGTGTGGCGGCCGTAAAACGTCTCCCCGTACATCAACCATAGTGCAGTTTATATTTTACGTGTGGTCCTTTGAGATCGACCTGAATATTCTGAGAAATCAGAAATAAATTATTGGTTAAGACTCATATTCTAGACAGGTTTTTAATTATTTGGACCCAATTTTGAATTATATCAGTCTTTGAATCGACTGCCTATTCGATATTCTCAAAATTGCAGGTTGTTTCCTCTGGCTTTCTTTGCTGGATCATTACAGGGTCACTGATGAGGCTTTATTAGCCGAAACTACGTAGTGTGACCCATTTTCTTTCTTATGAATGTTTTCATTGCTCTTGAAGGAACTCATTTTTTGATTTTTATTTGCCTTCACTGCAGCTGGTGTTGTGCCGTGTGGCGGCCGTAAAACGTCTCCCCGTACATCAACAATAGTGCAGTTTATATTTTACTTTTGGTCCTTTGAGATCGACGTGAAAATTCTGAGAAATCAGAAATAAATTATTGGTTTAGACTCTTATTCTAGACAGGTTTTTAATTAGTTGGACCCCATTTTGAATTATATCGGTCTTTGAATCGGCTGCCTATTCGATATTCGCAAAATTGCAGTGTGTTTCCTCTGGCTTTCTCTGACGGATCATTACAGGGTCACTGATGAGGCTTTATTAGCCGAAACTACGTAGTATGACCCATTTTCTTTCTTATGAATGTTTTCATTGCTCTTGAAGAAACTCATTTTTGATTTTTATTTGCCTTCTCTGCAGCTGGTGTTGTGCCGTGTGGCGGCCGTAAAACGTCTCCCCGTACATCAACTATAGTGCAGTTTATATTTTACTTATGGTCCTTTGAGATCGGCGTGAATATTCTGAGAAATCAGAAATATATTATTGGTTTAGACTCATATTCTAGACAGGTTTTTAATTATTTGGACCCCATTTTGAATTATATCAGTCTTTGAATAGACTGCCTATTCGATATTCGCAAAATTGCTGTGTGTTTCCTATGGCTTTCTTTGCCGGATCATTACAGGGTCACTGATGAGGCTTTATTAGCCGAAACTACGTAGTATGACCCATTTTCTTTCTTATGAATGTTTTCATTGCTCTTGAAGGAACTCATTTTTTATTTTTATTTGCCTTCACTGCAGCTGGTGTTGTGCCGTGTGGCGGCCGTAAAACGTCTCCCCGTACATCAACCATAGTGCAGTTTATATTTTACTTTTGGTCCTTTGAGATCGGCGTGAATATTCTGAGAAATCAGAAATAAATTATTGGTTTTGAGTCATATTCTAGACAGGTTTTTAATTATTTGGACCCCATTTTGAATTATATCAGTCTTTGAATCGACTGCCTATTCGATATTCGCAAATTGCAGTGTGTTTCCTCTGGTTTTCTTTGCCGGATCATTACAGGGTCACTGATGAGGCTTTATTAGCCGAAACTACGTAGTATGACCCATTTTCTTTCTTATGCATGTTTTCATTGCTCTTGAAGGAACTCATATTTGATTTTTTTTTTTTTTTTGTATCTTTGCAAAAGTTGTTCTAACAAGAGGAGTGTGTAAAATTCAATCTTTTATCTTTACCTTATAATTTCCATGGACAGTCATTGGTCTGTTCATGTCTGCCTGGTGTCACGTATTAAGGCACTGACGTGTATCCTATGATAGCTCCAAGGCGTTTCCTTTTAGTCGATATCTTGACTATAATTCATGCTTGTGGCTCTTTTTGGACCTCTTCATTGATAATTTCGATAATTTTATGTTCAGCGTATAACAGTAGATTAATAGACAGTTTTCTGATTCCTTCTATCATAAAAATCGTCCACGTAAAATCAGTGCAGAAAACCTTAAAAGATTATGCAACAACACTTACACAGTTTGGACGGATCACAGTTTGTCGTCTTACTGCCATCATGAGGCTGCCTACATCTGCTTTTATTTTGCTTTGAAGTGATTTCGTGATGTCTCTTCCTGATTACACTAAACCTGGTGTCACTGAAGCATTTAATTAAGCGTCTGGATAATTGAAGCTCCTTTTCATTACTGACAATCCTAGTCTTACTGATTCTGTCCCCCCCCCCATCGGGGCTTGAAGAAATAAATGGGCTGCATGATGCTTCCATGCAGAGCTGAAACCGTCCGCACACTAGTACTGATAAACCGCTTAGAGGATCTAAGCCTGTCCAGGAACCGCGGTGCGAGGCGGACCGTCCATGCTTATAAACCCTATTGGTTTCATTGGGCGACAGGGCTTGAGATGTCATTTCATCTCAATGTCGGGTAAAAGGCCCACAAAATTGGAAGCAACGTCTCCAAAATGACCCATACTGTGTTGACGGGGACGTTAAACCTCAAATCAAACAAACAAAAACAAACAAACAAACAAAACAAAACTGATTCTGTCGAATTGCTTTTAAATAAAGCAAATGCTTCTGATCCCGTTTTCAAATTCACATTTTATAGTATCTTGTTTCCCTTGTGATGTTGTCGAGGAGACGATTTGGGATCTGATGATCGTTTTCCTTTCAAAGTTTAGACGGATTTTTTCATCTATAATCTGTTACAAACGCGATATTTTTTAATATTTCTAATTTTCCATGTTTTGACGGTGATATTACCCGCACCACTTTCAATGGTCTTTACAACCCTAAATGTATTCGCTTTGCTGCGGTAGACTCTTAGTGTTATGTAAGTTTTAGTATCTTTCTGCAGTATGTTTATGCCCCAAAGAGAGCATAGTTAATTCGTCATTCTAAACATACAACACATGGTTTTCTTTGTCCATTCAGCAGATTATTTGGTTCACAACCAAACCAAACTGCAGCACTATTTGCTGTAGCAAATAGCCCACAGTCCAGTGAAGAATGCTTTTGTTAAACAGGTACCATATTAGCAGTGACAGTGGTCCCTGCATGTTTTAATATAGTACTTATAGTAAATAGCTGATTTGTAACCTGAAAATCAAGTTCCAATTTCAAGATGGCATATATGCTTACATAATCCTTGTTTAATCTAAATGTATTTATTCAACCAAAAACATATATACAATTTATATGTTCATTCTTGAAAGGATTTGAACGGAAGCTTAAAAGCTTATCTCCTCAGTAGATATCCTGTTCCCGAACTAAGTGGTTTTCACGGTTAAACAACGACCACATTTACTGCTTACGTAAATAGAATCTGTACAGCGTCATAAGATAAAAAGCTAAAGACCTTGTCCCAGGACTGTAGGTTAGTAGCCAGTGTTTCATCTATGTGGTTGTTTGATTTTTGTATTGCACTGGCGAGTTAGGAAGCCTTTATGCGGACTGAACAAATTTATTGTCTAAATCGGGATGGAATTAAGGATGAGGATTGTGGCCAGGTAAAATCGAAGCCCCCACTCCCGCCCTAGTAAAATTCTTTTCACTGACCGGTCCAATGCGGTTCTTCCGTTGCGGTTGATTTTTGCTATGGTTTGTCTTTGAGTGTGTGTAATGCCTGTATTTTTTGGTTTTGGACAGCCAATCGACCATTTTTGGGGAAAGTAACTGTCCTTTTGGATTTCCGCTATTGATGTGTTCATTAGGGTCTAGTTATTTAATGTTAGTGTTTCTTTCCGTTTGGTGTCTCTGATGGGGGTTTGGGCTAATTGTGTTGATAACTGATCACTGCCTTTACCTCTGTTTTTCACAGTTCATGTGATTCGCCTACTGGAAGCTGATTCATATACAATGCCGAATATGATCTTTGAAAATCCTGGAAAAATAAGAATGTCATGCGCTGTTGCTTTTAATTTTTTGTTTTTATTTGTTTGATTTGAGGTTTACCGTCCCCGTCAACAATGTAAAGGTCATTTTGGAGACGTTGCTTCCAATTTGGTGGGACTTTTACCCGACATTGAGATGACATGACATCTCAAGCCCTGTCGCCCAATGAACCAGTAGGGACTCACACACCGCTTTGCCTGGTCAGGCTTAGATCCTTTAAGCCTGTTATCAGTACACGTGTGCGGTCGGCTTTAGCTCTGTGTCGAAGCATCATGCAACCCATCTATTTCTTCAAGCCCCGGTGGGCGTGGGCCTCACGCTTTCAATTTTGTGTGGGAGCATCATGCAGCCAAACCTATTTCTCCAAGCACCGATAGGCGGGGCCATCTTGAAACTGAGTAATGATGTGACTGATCACTCATCACTCTGATGAAGAAAAAAAACATCAAATAATACTCATGGCTGGAGATCGATCAGGACCTGATGGTCCTCTTGTTTTTCTTTGTGGCAGTTTAGGTAGTTTCGGCCAATCAGACCTCATCAGTAAACCTCAAATATTTCCGAAATTTGCATTTGTGTTTATGATACCAAAGGACTTTAAAATACATGTATAACACACACTGTGATGATGAAGATCCGTCTGTTTACGGCCGGCACATTGTCCCTGAACACTAGCTTTGGTGAGATTAAATATGTCCTATAAGAAGATAAGCTATAGAAGTTTTCAATGTAGACGAAAAGCGCATAGTAGACGAAAACAGTTGTCAGTAAAATAGCCAAAAACGATCAAGCTTATGTTTGAGTGTAAGTTTTACCCAAATGCATTAAATACCAAGCGGTTCAAGGTCATGACACCTAATGTAATTCAGTATGTGTTGACATATATTATTACGCCACCATGTCTATCACCGTATCAGTCTTTGCGTACAGACTGATGGTGTGACTCATTACTTTTTGTAGGACCGAGGTAAACGCTATGATATCAAAGGCTAATAGTACTGCATACAAAATGAACTTCTATTTTGTGGCCACGTTAAAACTGCACTTGTCAGTTAAAAGCAAAGCGTAACCTCTGGTGCTTGGTGAGTTTACCTTTCGTTAGTTTACATGGCCTGAGAAGTACCAACTATGAATTTTGACTGCAGTCACAAACAAACATACAAACTAGTAAGAAAAGGTCACTCAGGAAAGGCCACAAACTAAGAACGCATCCGACTCAAGTCACCTATAAGTGGCACGGAGGCACACACAAAAACATGAACAAACGACACAAAACCAAATAACAAATAGGACACTGCAAAAAAAAAACGAACGCCTTGGGACGGTCACGAGTAAAACTACTGGTGGGGGTGGGGCTACAACTCTAGAGTTTATGAAATTTCAAAGTAGAAGAAAAACAAAGATCAGGAATCGATACAATTAACTTACTCCATCCATAAAGGGAAAGAAACACAAACATGAAGCGACCAGACAATAATGGAAACCTAAACAAAGGAAGGCCTTAAGGACAATTACTTTCCCACAAAATGGCCAAATGGCCATCCAAAATAAAAAGACACAAGTGATACACACAGTAAGTAACACACAACAACATAAATAAACCGCCACAGAAGAACCGCCTTGGCACGGACAGTGGAAAGAATTCCACTGGGGCGCTTAAATTGAGTTTGCATGGCCATAATCCTCGCCCTAACCTCTGTCGCGGTATACATTAATTTTGTTTAGTCTGCATGAAGGCTTCCTAACTTATCAGTGTTACATCTCCGAGAACATACACATAAAAACTACAGAGATGAAACAAGGTTGAGGACTCGATGGCATACAACAACAGAATTGCTGGAGCAAAATAAAACCAACAGTTAGACTCCGAGGGGCCCGACCAAAGACGGAGCATCAGGCGCCAACCAACATAAAGGATACTAAAATAAAATTTCATTTATGTTTTTTACACTGGAACCGTCATATAATCTTAGACCCGACCCACCGGTGTGCAATCAAAGAGGGAAGCAAAGTAGAAGTAAAACAAAGATCAGGAATTGATACAACAAGGCAACGCAAGCGTAGCATCCCCTCGCAACTGTATACCATTCATTAACATGAAAATCCAATCTGAATATGTTAGACAAATTAGACATAATAGATTACCTTTGACTTCGCCCCTGCTAATCGGGGCTTGAAGAAGTCCATTGTGACATTGACCTTTGACCCCTGACCTTGAAATTCAATAGGGTTCATCCTCTGTACATGGTGAACATTTGTGGAAGGTTTGATGCTTCTACGATGAATACTGTGTCTTCTATCCTGCTAACAAGGTTTTCAAGGTCAAGTCCATTGTGACCTTGACCTTCGACCCCTGACCTTGAAATTCAATAGGGTTCATCCTCTGTACATGGTGAACATTTGTGGAATGTTTGATGCTTCTACGATGAATACTGTGTCGTCTATCCTGCTCACAAGGTTTTCAAGGTCAAGTCCATTGTGACCTTGACCTTTGACCCCTGACCTTGAAATTCAATAGGGTTCATCCTCTGTACATGGTGAACATTTGTGGAAGGTTTGATGCTTCTACGATGAATACTGTGTCTTCTATCCTGCTCACAAGGTTTTCAAGGTCAAGTCCATTGTGACCTTGACCTTTGACCCCTGACTTTGAAATTCAATAGGGTTCATCCTCTGTACATGGTGAACATTTGTGGAAGGTTTGATGCTTCTACGATGAATACTGTGTCTTCTATCCTGCTCACAAGGTTTTCAAGGTCAAGTCCATTGTGACCTTGACCTTTGACCCCTGACCTTGAAATTCAATAGGGTTCATCCTCTGTACATGGTGAACATTTGTGGAAGGTTTGATGCTTCTACGATGAATACTGTGTCTTCTATCCTGCTCACAAGGTTTTCAAGGTCAAGTCCATTGTGACCTTGACCTTTGACCCCGACCTTGAAATTCAATAGGGTTCATCCTCTGTACATGGTGAACATTTGTGGAAGGTTTGATGCTTCTACGATGATTACTGTGTCTTCTATCCTGCTCACAAGGTTCCGGACAGACACACACACAGAAACACAGACACACTGACACACACACTAACACACGGACGCACGGCACCGATGCTATATCCCCATTCGCAACGTTGTTGGGAGGGGATAATTAACTTACTCCACCCATAAAAGACACCAAAGGGAAAGAAATACAAACATTAAGCGACCAGACCATAATGGAAACCTAAACAAAGGAAGGCCATAAGGACAGTTACTTTCCCACAAAATGGCCATATGGCCATCCAAAATTAAAAGACACAAGTGATACACACAGTAAGTGCCAACCGTGATCGGGTTAACCACCATGCATGCAGTCTGTTTTATAACATTTATGTTGTACCCAATCTTTATATATCGACGAACGATTTTACGAAATAGGGTACTAAAGTCATTAAAGGCATGTATTTTTCTAAATTTATATATTAAGTCACCATAGAATTCGCGTTCCGACAGGCCTTGTTGCAGAAGTGTTTTAAGTCCAACATTGAATTTTGAAACCAAATCAGAATGACTTCTATAAAACTTAGAAAAGGCTTTACGTAGTCTATGATACCGATACCCCTGATTAAGATGTTTAGCGGTTAATAATTTATTACGAGTGTTGAAGTCGGATACATGACTAGACACTCTAGCGAATCAAATTAACTGCGAAATATAAACCCCGTACGATATCGCACGAGGAACATCACCGTCCAAAAAAGGAAAATTTACAATCTCGAAATCAAAGTCATCACGTTTATCATAAATTTTTCAAGAAACAAATCCATCTACAATAGATATATGTAAATCCAAAAAGGGGGCTTCGGTATCAGAGGAATTTGCCTTGTTTAACTGAAGTTCTAGGGGATAAATCTGACTGATCAAACCATCAAAGTAAGTATTGTCAATATTTTATAAATCATCTAAATATCTAGAAGTAGAGCTAAAAGCTTCTATAATTTCAGAGTGGTTATCAATGGAAAGCGACAACATGAAGTCTCTTTCATAACAATTCAAGAACAGATCAGCCACAAGAGGTGCGCAATTCGTACCCATCGGAATACCCGCAATTTGTCTAAATAACTTAGTACCGAATCTAATATAAATATTGTCAAGTAGAAAGGTGAGGGCATCACACACTTTCTGACATCACCAAAGTGTATAATTTTGATGCTCTTTAGAAGCGAAAAATGCATTTCTGACATTAAATGCAAGATTTGGAGAATCTTCTCTGTGAAAAGCCCATTCAATTAAACCATTAAGCTTTTCTTTTATAAGATTATGAGGAAGTGTAGTGTAAAGAGTGGAAAAATCGTAAGTAGACAGACTTGAAGCACGAAAACGTCTGGATTTCAATTCATTTAAAGTAGAAGTAAAACAAAGATCAGGAATTGATACAATTAACTTACTCCACCCATAAAAGACACCAAAGGGAAAGAAATACAAACATTAAGCGACCAGACCATAATGGAAACCTAAACAAAGGAAGGCCATAAGGACAGTTACTTTCCCACAAAATGGCCATATGGCCATCCAAAACCAAAAGACACAAGTGATACACACAGTAAGTAACAAACAACAACATAAATAAATCGCCACAGAAGAGCCGCCTTGGAACGGTCAGTGGAAGATTTCCACTGGGGGGCTTAAATCGATTTTACGTGGCCACAATCCTCGCCCTTACTTCCGTCGCGATTTAGACAAATAATTTTTCAGTCCACATGAAGGCCTCCTAACTCATCAGTGCAACATCTCCGTGAACACAAAAATCAAAGAACCACAGAGGTGAGACAACGGTAAGGACTCGACAGCAAGAAACCACTGAAATGCTGGTGCAAAAGAAAACCAACAGTTAGACTCCGATGAGCCCGACCAGAGACAGAGCATCAGGCACCAACCGACATTATCTCTCTAATTTTCAATAAGCCTTTACGTTGGAGCCGTCATAGAATTCGAATATTTTATAGACCAAAACAGATCTCGTCCTGACCTTTCAAAGACTTTATCACAATATTTAATCACATGCGTTTTAATAGCAGTAAGACAGGAAGTTAATAATTTAGAAAGTTCGGTTGTAGTGCAAGAGCTAGAATTTGCAATAAACAGTGCTTTGTAAGGTCTTTTATGAAGTTTTTGTAACCAGTATAGCGTAGGAAGCTTGTCTTGGCCTTCTGTAACACACACAGCAAACTTGGTGGCTGAATGACAAATACATCCATCTACTATAGCTCTCATTTCAGCTAAAGGCTGAAGTTCATAGGCCTTAGTACCACCAAGCTCCTGTTTAAGCGTGTTAACAAAGTGGAGCCGTCACACAACGACGACGTTGTTAGCGGCCTTGTCTGCAGGGGCCAAAACAAACTTCTTATGAAATTCTTGAATACTTAGTTTAAGATGACGTAAAGACGTCTTAGGCTTAGGAGGTAATAAGTTAGTATTTTGAGAATAGAAAGAAATGCGTTTATTCACTAGTTTTAAAATGCTAAGTTTCCAGTCCTTAAGGGCTTTATGCTCAACATACTCTCGCTTACACCGTCGATTACCGAATTCATTCAAGGCAGCAGCGATTTCATCTCTACATTTACTGAAATTAATTTTAGAAGGAAACCGATATTTCGGTCCTTTAAAAATTACACCCTTGCCTGAGTTCCAGTACAGCCTGTTTCGTACCTCATTTTTACTCAAATGGCCAACAACCCACAAGGTACTTCTAGACAAGCATTTTTGCTTACTGTCAGATCCTGAATTCTATGATATTGTCGTTTTTTTATATATATTTTGCATGTAAATGTTTGAAATAAATACTGTTTAAACCAACCCACAAGGTATAATAATGTCGAGGACCTTTTCCTTGCAACCAACCAAACACTTTTAAAGAGCATTGCCTGCCTTCCTGATCTAAGTGATCATGATATGCTCATCGCTGAGTATGCCCTGAAGCCAACATTACAAAAGCAGAAGCACCGTTAAGTTCACCTATTTAGAAAAGCTGACTGGTCCCGTTTAAATCACTTGTATCAGATTATCAGGACAAGTTCACTGCAGATCACCATGGGAAATCTGTGGATGGCACCAAACCTGATTCCGTTCAAAACGCTAATGTTCAGAACCATAAGTGCCAGTCTGTATTTATACCGAAATCACCATTGTCAGTAGCATAAAATCCAGATTCTGGTTGAGGAAGGATTATTGGATTCTGAATCTGTGCCTGCTGGACACATCAACCCCACCCCACCTACGGATGTATTTAATATCTCTGTGGATGATATAGAAAACGTCTTTAAAAAGCTCAAACCAGGGAAAGCAGCTAGTCCTGAAAAATTAAAACCCCTTTTTGCTGAAGAAGCTTACAGAAGAAATACCACCAATACTGCAAATATTGTCTGAGCGGTCTCTTCAGACAGGCAGATTTGTGCCACGCCATTGTTACACCGATCTTTTAAAAGGGGACAAATCATCGGATACAAACTACAGAGCGATGTCCCTCATATGCATACTGTGTAAGGTCCTCGAGCATATTATGGCATCACAGGTGGTTGAGCATCTGAATTCACATGATATACGGTATGACCTGCAGCACGGGTTCAGAGAAAAACGATTATGTGAAACCCAGCTAACCATTTTGGACGAGTAGCTTGCCCGGAATGCAAGTGTGGTCGTGTATTGCTGGACTGTACGAAGGCCGTTGACAAAGTAAATCACCCAACATTCCTTTGAACACTCCGGCCGCCAGTATGGGATCAAAGGCGGAGCACTTGGCTGGATAAGGGCCTTATTGGGTAACCGGTCTCAGCCAGCTGTTGTTGATGGTGAGGAGTCCCAGTTACATCGGGAGTGACTCAAGGCTCTAAACTTTCCTCATCTACATAAATGACTTGCCAAATCTCATCTCTTCGAAAGGTCGCGTTTGCTGACGACATGACCGTTTACCTGACAGGGGAGGGCCCAAATGGCAGCCAGGTGCTCAAACCGGATCTTGACATTCTGTCTGAGTGAGAGTCCAGATGGGACATGGAGTTTAATCCCTGGTAATGTCACGTGGTGAGTGTGACAGTCTCTAGGAGACCTTTAAATAGCCTGTATTATTTACATGGACAGGTCCTGGAGGCTGTGACCATCGCTAGATATTTGGGGTTGACATCTTTTCTGGCCTGTCTTGGAACCGCCACATAGAAAGAATAACTGCAAATGCAAACTAAATACTGGGCTTTCTCAAAAGGAATATAAAGACTAAACTCCCCAAAGTGAGAGAGACAGCTTTCAACATACTAGGACGCCCGAAACTGGAATATGCCACGCCCATTTGGGACCAGCACCACAGTAAGGAAGAGACTGTCCAGAGAGAGAAGGGACAGCGTCGAGCCGTACGGTGGACCTCGAATAACTATGACTCAAGGTCCAGTGTCACAGCAATACTGAATAACTTAGGATGGCGGGCCCTCCAACAAAGAAGGTCCGATGCCCGATTATACTTATTATACTGCATTGTCTATGGACCTGTGGCAATTCCTATCCCAGACTATATACAACCAAAAACATGGTCCTATAAAAATAGCCGCACATTGACCTTTCGTCAGATCCATACCCATAAGAATTTCTATCAATACTAATTTTTTCCACTAGCCATTGTCCATTGGAATGCCTCCCTGAGTCGGTTGTTTGTTTGCCAATGTTTGGTGCGTTGAAGGAAGCAGTTGGTAAACTACACCACTTTTAATTTTGTTTTAACCCTTTTGTATCATTTACCGTTTACAAGACAATCTTAAAAATGACTTTTGCTCCGGAAGCATTTTAGAAAAGGTCATGCTAGTTGAATGTTATTTTCTATTAGCATATCATCCGTGTCATTGTCTACGCTTGTGGGTGTAGACTACCTAAGGCTTACTTGTGCTCCAGAAGCATTAAAGAAAAGGTCATTACTGGCTGAATGCTATATTCTTTTGACTGTTGATAAGTATTATTTGTTATTATGATTATAAACCGGGATTGACCAGAACACGTCCGAAAGTTTTTCACACCCTCTTCGAATACAAAATAAACATGTTTTCTGGGTTCACATGGTGTTGACTTCCCTTCCATGATACAGTACATCTATTTGTGTCTGTTTGCACTTAAAGAAGGCAGATGCATCTGTTCTACTGATTTTTTGTTTTCCTAGTACGAGTGGTTATTATAGTAAACGATTGGTAGTTTTGTTTTTATATGAAACTGGAGTCAACTTTTGGAATCGTTGGCGATTATACAAGTTTCCGTATTTACTGGCACACTAATACCGGACACACATGAACAGCTTTGTCATTTGACTTTCAAATCCTATGACTACACAAATTAATGTGTGCTAAGCGTTGACTCAAACTTTTTGTAAAAGCTAATACTTGTTTACAAAAAATGGCAAAACCAATATTACGTTATAAATAGAAAAAGTCTCGCTATTTCTATCGATGTTACATGCAAGTCAGAGCTATTTATAGAGTCTGGGCTGAAATCGTGTGTTGGGTTTGCCAAACACAGTGGCATTTAAGGGTTAAATGAAATAGTATAAGAATGCCGGGTTGTTCGCGTAATGAAAGGAAAACAATAACAATATCTTAATTTAGGACACGCTTTCACGTGACAACTTACGGAAACATTGATAGAGTCGATTGTACAAAAAGTAAACAAAAATTTTTTGCACTTGTGCTAATAAACTTAAATTTGTTTAAGAGCAAAATTGAGCAGCCCAGACTTTAAAAGGTGGTATTTATATTAGACACAGCGTAGACCCACATCAGATGGACAGTACATTCCTTCTGATAGGATCGGTACTGTTTGCCATATATATATACAGCAAGTTTTGAACATGATTCAGGCCGTACTCAGACTCTGAAAAAGGGGGCGGGGGTGCGAGTGCCAGGTATTTTGCAGAGGGTGAAAAACTGCCTGAGTTTGAGTATTTTTCAAAACAAACGTTTGGGGGGTGCGTTTGCAAACCTCCCCACCCTGTATGCGGGCCTGCATCAACAGGTAGAATGAACTTTGTTTTTAAAACATATCGCTGAAGGGGCTCTGTTTCTGATCACTGTTATTCATGAGCTGGGAACCAGTGGTGGGACTGGGCGAGGAGAAGAGAGAGAGAGAGAGAGAGTTTGAAACAATGACAAACATTGTAGGTTCTGATCAGAAGCCATCGATGGATCTGCACTGTTTGCAGTTAGATAAATGCTATACATGTAATAACTTTTCCAGCACAGATTGTGTTGCATATGAGGTTAAGCATTATCAATGAAATATCGTAAATTCAGAAAGATGAATCAATATACGTGTATACAGAAAGAAAATAATTAAACACATTAACAAGTGAAAAGTAAATAATTTGGAAAACTTTGAATATTACTTTTTTAGACAAAACCTTTTCTTATAACGTTTTAACAAATATCCAAAGTCTGCGTTATAAAGCTTGTTATTGTCCACGTGACTATCACTGACCATCTGACTGCCCGGGAACCTGAACAAAATCTAGTTTATAGCGTCGATATTCGCCTCCCTAAGACGTCAAAGCGCTGCGTAAAAAGTAAATTCAGGACTGTGCTTGTGCACTTAGGCAATGGCAAACAATGTATACCTGATCAGACGCCACATTACTGTCTGATCAGGTTTACTGTGCTTGCTTAACATACTGGAATTTAAGGGTAACCGAACACTTCGATTCTCAGTTCAGGACTATTTTCCCAACCTACACTCAGCGACAATCGACCCACCAGTACTCTCAGTGCTTTGATTAACCCTATCATCTCTTATCCTCTAACTATCCCCTCTTTATTATTGGGTCTCTATTTCGTTCTTCTTTCAGCACGACAGCGCACACCTGCCTGAGGGTGTGAGGCAGTATACCTAGAAAGAATGAAAGATAACACAAACAACGAACTGTTGATATTATTAAAATATGCAATTAAAAGCGGAATATATCTTAATTTTAGCTGGTCTTTATAGCGTTATTCTATGTATGGTTTATTATAAATGACAAGCAGCATATACTTCCTACGCATCAGCGATTCCTATTGGACTGACTGAGAAATGCTTCAAAAGATTTTCGGCGATTGTTTGTCAATCGACCCAAAGTTTCTAAATGAACCTCAGTTATAAGTTGCCGCTTGTCCAATATAGCAGCGGTGAACCCATATAATTATGCATGCCTGTGGTATTTAGATATTAACAAGTAGTGTAGACCCAGAGCAGACGCCACGGAATGATTAAACTATGGAAGTAATAATGTAAAACGAATTTTTCTAAAATAACTTGAGCACTTCACAATTATGTGATTTATTCCTTGCTTCAAAACGATATTACCTGGTAGAACGTATTGAAGTATATTATATTCTTAAAGCCATTAGAAACGCAACTGGGAGGTTTGGCTAAATTTTGGGCATCTAGCAAGAGACAAAATCAAAGCACAATACACATACCTTAACTTTTAACATTATTCCAACAATCTTGTCAATTTGAAGCAGAAATTGATTGAAAAAAATGATCGTTTTATGCATTTGATGCATAACACACTATGAAATTTAACTTGATTTCATTTGGACCCACTTGCACTAATACCGTGTGTGTCCCCCATCAGCAGCAACTACAGCATTACAACGATCCTTCATGAGCCGGATGAGGCGACGAACGTAAACCACAGGAAGACGTCGGCATTCCCGCCGTAACGCGTTCCGCAGTTGGTCAGCAGTGTCAAGTTGCATTTTCCTTATCTGCTGTTTGAGAAAGTCCCAACAGTGCTCTATTGCACTAAGATCAGCCGATAAAGATGGCCAATTGTCAAGCATTCAAACGTTAGCAAGACGTAAGAACTGAGTTGTCTGACGTGCAACATGCGGTCTAGCGTTGTCGTGTTGCAACATCATACCACGATGACCCCGAACAAAGGAACTGCCACAGGTCGTAAAACGTCGTCGATATAGCGCTGTGCCGTCAGTCCTCTGTCGACACGTTGACGTCCACCCCTGCCCCGGCCGTTTTCCAAAAACACTAGATCAGTTTTTCCACGGTAACTTATTCCCGCTCAAATCATGGCAGAAGCTCTACCCCTACGGTCAACCTCTCGAATACACGCATCAGTGAATCGTTCTCCATTACGTCGGTACACGTGCTGCCGTTTATCACTAGAATCGACCATAACTTTACATTCATCTGTGAACAAAACATTTTGCCAGTCATTAAGCCTCCATCGAGCGTGTGCAGCGGCCCAGTTGCGACGTCTAAGTCGATGACCTCTTGGAAGACGTCGACAACGTAAACCTGCGACTCTCAGACGGCGCCGGACAGTTTGCGGGCTTATTCTTGGTCGGTTTCGCCCCGGTGTTTGGTTTGCAGTTTCCGTTGCCGGACAAAAGCGTTGACGGAGATGGGCTAAGCGGATGGCTCTGTCTGTGCGCTGGGTCGTCACGCGTGGTTGACCAGGGCGTGGGCGATCATCAACGGACTCCGTCTGGACGTAGCGTTGATGAAGCCGAGTTATTGTCGATTTGTTGACGCAAAAGGCTGCGGCAACATCCTTCAGTTGTCTACCAGCCTCAATTTGCCCAATAGCACGTGCCCGATCAATTTTAAAAAGCCTCATTTCCAGTAAGTCCAATGGCCTTTTATGAATGTCAGACCGGATAATGTGTTCATTCATAATCCTCGATATTGTATGCAACTTGATACACTTCAATACAAACCAGGTCTAGAGTTGCACGTTCAGGACACCCAAACCACTCTTTGTGGCAAAACGGGTTTATTAGGGTGTAAAAGTTACATTTACACTTTACACACAATAGCTGGACGATAGTTCGTTATTTTCTGGACAGCATAATAAGGTTAGAATTTTAATATAAAAATGGGACACCCTTAAAAGTTGCGTTTTTAATGGCTTTTAGTATATAACCGTTTTCTGTTCCAGTTACGAACTTTTCATTGCTGGGTATACAGTCACTTAATATGTCTATATTGCGCAATGAAAAGTTTGTAATTGACACATGGTCTTCATTGTCTATCAAACATGACACACGAAAATGTCTGACAAAGGTCAAACGCGCGCTTTGAAGTTTTAAATATTCGATTTTATTTATCTTGAGTTTCAGTTTGACAGTAGTGTTTGTGTTTATTTGATACAGCATATTACTTAACAGTATATATGGTCTATAATGACGAAACTGAAAACAAATGAACAGACTACCTGCTCACCGAAATTTTGCCCGCTTTGTCGCGCTGCACAATATTCCCTTTTAATCGTACCACGTCACGTCTGAGAATGTAATAACGCCATCTTTCAGAGACAATAAATCATCTATATATCTGTAGGTGAATTTGAATTGTTGTGCAACGCGTTTCTTGCCTGCTTTGAGGAAACCTTGTACAAACTCCGCCTCATACGAGTACAAGAACATGTCGGCAAGCAACTGTGCACAATTAGTACCCATTGGCATGTTAATTGTTTGCTGAAATAATAGGCCACTGAACTCCACGAAAATATTGCAAATTAGATATACCAGCATCGCTATGACATCTGAATCAGTGTAATTTTGTGGTGCATCAGAGTGATATCGAACGGTGTATGTGACTTTGTAGCCAAGGACAACATACTGGTAGCAACGGTTACCATTCATGTGGAAAAACATTGATTTATGATTTCCTTGAGTTTATATTTCAATTTATCATAGGTGTAGGTGTGTAGCGTGTTGAGAAATCGAAAGATTTTATGCTGTTTACTGAGAGAAAAGACTGTGATGGAACATGTTCTAGAAGCTCTTTGGAGTTTTTCAAGATCCACATCTGATTCACGCCACTCCTGGCATATGCAGTGTCACAATAGCCATCTTTTACTGCAGTAAGGATTCGTATTAGGATTTGTGAAAGAGGCTTGGTTGAGCACTTAGCTGAACCCGCGATATATCTCTGCTTGTACGGATTCTTGTGAAGCTTAGGAATCCAGTACAACTTTGGAAGTTCCATATCTTCCTCTGGGAGGGAAATTCCAAGCGAAAGCATCACCGATTGGTGGTTTCGCAGAATTTCATCTTTGGACAAAAAAGAAAGCTTATATGTTGGGTTGCCTGTCATAGTGCTCAAATCAAGCTCTTCTTTTAAGCAGTTTATATAGTGTGTTTTGCAAACAAACACAATATTGTTAGATGCCCTGTCAGCTGAAACAAAGACAAACTTCTGATGGATTTTAGCTAACTTAGCAGCAACATCTGGATCATCAAACACCGAATAATGTCGGCGAGACATGGTTCTGCTGAGTACTGTTATACGTCTGTTTACCAAGGCCATTACTGATTTAACCCATTCGGAGAAGGTGTCAACCCCTGCATTCTCTATCCTAGCCCAGCGCCGTGCATACTCTTCAACAGAATCCAAAATTAATTTGAAATTCTGTTTCCAAGTAAACGACTTTGTTTCCCTGTATTTGGGGTCTTTTGAAAGAATGTTTCGAAGGTTGTCATTTCTAACAATATCGAGGTCTCCTGTAATGGTGTGACCTGCTGGATTGTAACAAAAATCTGAGACATTACATGAACATTCCGAGGGGTTTTGGGCAATGGTCTCGGCATCTAGACCTTGCAGCACGGTTTTATAATTGAATATTTTGGGTGCAATCGGAGTAGAATAACTGTAGCAAATAATTAGTGGGCTCTTGTTTTTGAAATAAGCTGTTACGTTTGACGTCATTGTTTCATTGTTTAGAATATGGCCAATGTTAACAGCTTTAAGACCTTTATTTCTGAATTCAAGCTTCAGAAAGTCACGAGATGGAGTCTCTTCTGGAGAATCTGTTTGTGCTAGCATGTACAACCGAAACATAGCAACATCCGCAATAATAGCAACCAGCCTATGTTCAGGAGAGTTTGGTTCGAACGTGTTCACATCCGAAGCTTCTTTCTGCAAAGAGCGAAGTATGGTAACCGGCAGTTGATACAGTTTGGTACGAATATGATGAAGTCCTAAAGGTTGCTGGACGTGTGGAAGAAGATTGTCGAATGTCACATCAGCTTGAAAACACTGCTGACCAGTCAATAGAATATAGCATTCATTTAGTAATGGCCTTTTCTTTACTTCTTTACTGCTTCTGAAGCAAATGTAAACCTTAGGTAGTCTACACCTACAATAACACGGATGAAAACAACATTCAACTAGTCATGACATTTTCTTAAATGCTTACGGATCAAAAGAAATCCGTGGGCGTAGATAATAAAGCGTTGAACAGGGGATGACAGTATTGATCCCTTGACACCAATTTTACTGTAGAAGCAACATCTCATAAATATCCCCAATATGCAGATATGATAAGATTCCTATAATATTATTAATCAAGATATGCAGGAAAACAACATAGTGTTACGGACAAAAGTGTCACGGATATTTGTTTCAAACGGAAATGCGTATAACAGTATTGATCCCTTGACCCTTATGTTTTTTCTGTAAACCGCAAATGAAGAGAAAAAACACGAAACAGCATCACACTTTTAAGTATATGGATAGCTGTTGGCTTTTATGTCATTCTTATTTGTATTTTGTTCTCTTTTTTCCAGGTTTGAGAGCACAGAGGTATCTAATAAATGGAGCGAAGATGTATTACTACAAATCGCCACGTTCCATTATCTATACGAAGCCTGGTGGATACCAAAGCGCTGTAGTTGATTTCTTTGCACTAGAGCCTACTAGTATAAGAACAGTGCACAGACCAGATGCCATAGTACGGTTTAGTTAATAACACATTTGTATCTGCATATCATGATGATACTCATATTGCTGGGTGAATGCAGAATTACCATCATTTCGGAACGCCCGGTTATAAATGAACACCAGTGCAAACCCCTATTTATCTAAAGAGAATTCGGGTTTACACCGTTTTCAGACGGTGATGTTCCCAGGCGTCCTTCTTATGGAGTGTACATTTCTCAACTCATTCGTTTCGCTAGAGCTTCTACTAATGTTAACGATTTCAACAATCGTAACCTGTTCTTGACTGATAAACTCTTAAAACAAGGCTATCGGTATCATAAACTTCGTAAAGCATTTTCGAAGTTTTCCCATCGACATTATGAATTGACTGAAACATATAATATCAGCTTGATACACTTCTGCAACCAGGGGTGTCGCAACCTGTATTTTATGGAGATTTGCTCTATAAATTTAAGAACATTTTAGGCAAACGAAGAAATAAAAAAAACTATAATTCGTTATAAAAAGCTTGGGTACAGTTTTGAAATCATGCGACAGACCGCACGTACGGTTGTCGACCGAATCACAGTAGACAGCTATACTGGACACTTTGATTACAAGGTGACGGGTCAGGCTTCAGACTCAATGACCAGATGCACGGTTTAGTTAATAACACACTTGTATCGGCATGTCATGGTGATACTCCTATTTCTGGGCGAATGCAGAAGAACGTCCTTGTAATGATCATCCATGCCAACCCCAATTTATCTAGTACAAAATTTAAATTATTCTTCTTATACATTACATTATTCTTCTTATTCATTAAATTATTCTTCTTGTTCATTACATTATTCTTCTTATTCATTACGAAAACATGCCTATACTAATACATCTTAAATTTATTCACCGAAAAAACGAAAGTTTTCAGATGAAAATTTGTGATATTTTTCTTATTTCTGCTCAAAATGTAGTTCGTGGGTACTCGTTAGAACCTCCTCACCGATGCGGTTCTAACGAGTGCCCACAATCTATATTTTAGAGCAGAAATAAGGAAAATAAGGTTTACCCCTGCAAACCCCAGTTTTACTATATAAGAGTGGGGATCAAGGGGGTCAAAATTTTATAGGCGTGTTTTCGTGATGTCTGGCCCTAAACATAGGTTGTGGCTTCGAGTAAGGACCGCATCACGTTAGCAAGCCCGTGCAATGAACACCCCTGTATACCTCGCTTTATGTAGAGAAAACTGGGGTTTACGGGGGTATATATTAGTTTTTGTATTTCTACTCCAAGACATAGTTTGTGGGTACTCGTTAGAACTCAATGAGGCGTTTCTAACGAGCATCACAACCTATGTTTAGAGTATAAATAAGAAAAAAGCACACATTTTCTTCAAACAAAATACCATTTTAACGGTACGAAAGAATGCACTATGTCACACGGGTTTGTTATCCTAACCGTCTCAATGAGGTGGTTCTAATGAGCATCTACAATCTATTATTTCCGGCCTCGGTAGCTCAGTTGGATGCGGGTCTGACTGGTGATCAGAAGGTCGCGGGTTCGATACCTGCCGGGATCGGCAAAATTTTTTATATTGTGGAGATTGATCATGAAATCTTTTCTACGGTCATTCTCTCCCTTCCGCTGATTCAAGAACGGTAGTTGTTAGTTTTTGGCGAAAAATGCACTGTAGTGGTTAACCACTTCCGTATAAGCCTGCCCAGGAAAAGTGTGAATAGGTAAATTGCCCGGCTCAAAAATGACCTAAATAGTGTTGACTTGGCCTTTCAACTCCAAAACAAACAAACTAAAAAAATCTATGTTTGGAGCAGAAAGAAGAAGAATATTGCAATTTGTTATAACAAAAATATGAGTGATCATTGCTGTAGACAGAGCAAGGGTTTCTGAAGAAGACATCTATATTGGTAATGCCTTGGCCCTTGCTTTTGCGCTGAGCACATTGCTGCTCACCTCTGCTTCTAGTTGCTTCCTATTCTTCTGCAAGCCATATTGTGAGACCTTGCCATTTGATCGGCCCTATGCAAATAGCTGCTTTTGGTATGTTGACGTCCTTAAGGGAGGCTTTCGGGGTGTCCCGTAGCATATAACGCTTATCAGACATACTAGCATGTTCATCCTAATTGTTGTCATACTGCATCCCTGTCTTTTCACATAATTTTTGGGCCCGGAATCCTTTCCTGGAATCCTGTCCTGTC
The DNA here is from genome assembly GCA_963580285.1 of Lucinisca nassula. Classification (NCBI taxonomy): domain Eukaryota; kingdom Metazoa; phylum Mollusca; class Bivalvia; order Lucinida; family Lucinidae; genus Lucinisca; species Lucinisca nassula. The sequence goes on from OY757017.1 coordinate 119,572,935, forward strand.
ACTAAATCTTTAAATGTTTTCTCTTATACCGCCTGTATATAAATGGTATAGTCCTTGGGCATGCCGTTGGAAAACTGACCACGTTTCACAACAGTATAATAGTGTTGACAGAACCACAGCTCTGTAGACTCAGCTTGTGTCAAATCTGATTCCATTTCGATCATAAACAATTTCACGTAGCCGGTCAAATGCTGCACTAGCTTTGGCAAGCTTTGCATTGACTTTATCTTCAGCATACACAACTGTCAACAATAGGAGTCGCTTAGAATAGTCGACATTTCAATGTGATGGTAAGCTCCTTCTTAGGCTATCCAGGTGCTGGCTGATATACCAGTCTGTTATGACCATAGCTGTCACACGTACCCGATGGATGATACACACCTTGTTGCATAGTCCCTTCTGTTGGAGCAACATTTGTCTTGTCAACTGCAAAGAGGAACTCGTCTTGCACCTCTGCCTGCATTCTTCCTAATAAAGCCATACGTAATAGGTATACAATTTAACCAGCTTGACAAGCATCTTAAGCATGGCAGAAAACAGCGTGCTGAACAGTGCGGTCTTGCTTAACTATATTTGTCACAGGGAATGGATCGGAAAGCTCGACATCATCTTGAACCCGTGCAAATATGCACTCCGAATATTTAGGATGAATGCCAACACATCAATCTTAATTACGGTAGGAGTTTTTAACCCGCAAAGGGGATGACTCTCTCCTTCTGTACAGGAGCCATCGACCAGAAGAACGGCGCATTTATGGCATTCGCCCGTGCAAGTGATACCAATGGAGCATGTTTGGACGCCGGAATGTTATCACAATTGCCGGGTATCAAGCCCACGATCTCTAGCATCAGCGGCAACTGCACTAACCACTGAGCTAATACACCCCACGACTGGATAACACCATAGCTAGCCCTTGTGTCAAAGTCGTTATCCGAGACTCGTTATATCATTACATCATGAACGTCTAATCCGTAAATATCATTACGAAGACACGCCTATACAAATACATTGTAAATTTTACTACTGAAAAATGAAAATTTTCAGATGGAAAATTGCGATATTTTTCTTATTTTTGCTCCAAACATAGATTGTGGAGACTCGTTAGAACCGCCTCATACTTTTCATCTTAAAATGAGCTTGTTGTTTTTTTCGGTGGTAAAGTTTACAATGTATTTGTATAGGCATTTTTTCATAATGAATTTTGACTAAACTCCCGTTCTGGGACATTCAATGGCCGAAGAGATCACTGAATTGGGGTTTTTCTTCCCCCGTCAAAACTATTTAGGTCCTTTTGTAGACGTTGCTTGCAATGTTTTGGGGGTTTTATCCGACATTGAGATGAAACGACTTCTCATGCCCTGTCGCCCAAACAGGGCGGTTCGACTCGCACTACTTTGTATGGCTTAGACCCTCTAAGTGGTTTACCAGTAATAATGCGCTCTGTGTTGAAACGTCATGCATCCCAACATATTTATCCAAGCCCCGACTGTCAAAGGCTTAACCCGTTTGGTACCGGAAACCCCAAAACGGGTACCCTGGCAAACAGTACAGGCCAAGATCAGACGCCGCAGAACGCGGCGTCTGATCAGGGCCTACACTGTTTGCCAAAAGTGCAGTCATTTTCCAAATAAATGTTCATAGGAAAACATGTCCGTAAGAAATAATGGCATCCAACATGGTGTCAGAAAATGATAAATATTAGGTAAAAATGATAAATCTTTATTATTTCTGCTTTCAACATAGACTGTGGGTACTCGTTAGAACCGCCACAATGAGGCTGTTCTAACAAGTACCCACAATGTATGTGTAGAAGCAAAAATAAGGCGGATAGTGTATACCCCCGTAAATCCCACTTCTCTCTATATAAAGTGGGGTTTAAGGGGTCTTGGTTTCACGGACTTGTTCGCGTGATGTGATGAAAACACAACCTGACACCCCTAAATTTTGAAATGGACTCCTGCTATATAAAAGGAGGAAGATTCCATTTGGTGCAAAAAGGGTAAAGGTGTTAACGGGGCGGAAAACACTTGCCATTTTTCGCCATTGTGTACACGGGACACGGCTTTTCGAGACGTACTGTTTATAAAATGAGTACACTATTGACCTATTCTTTCCTGGAAACCCGTAGAATTGCCATAGACAAACAGGGTCTGCGACGTCTGATTAGAGTCTACATTGTTTGCTCACTATTTTTACCCTTAAACAACAGAATGAAAAATAGACTTGACTCCCCATAAATGACAATTGGACTTGCCCAACATATAACAATGGAAGAGTCCAACAGTATTTAATAGGTTTGCTCATACCTTTCTTTTAAGCATAATGGGACATAAAATATCGGGACTTGGAGACATAGATTGGGCTGCATGGTGCTGACCACACGAGTATTGGTGAACTATTTACAAGGGTTAAGCCTGTCCAGGAAAAGTGGTGCGAATCGGACCGCTCCCTAAACCATAGCGTCGTTGCGTTATTTTTATTTTATTTTATTTTATTTTGGTGGCGGGGGAGTGGGGTGGGGGGGGGGGGGGCTTGGACTGTCATTTCATTTCAGTGTCGGATAAAAGTCACACAACATCGGAAGCAGCGTCTCAAAATTGACCTAAATAGTGTTGACGAGGATGTAGATCCTGAACTCCTTTCAGCATGCTGCCACACTGCGATTCTATAATAAAATGTCCAAAAACACGTGTTTGTTTGATTTGAGGTTTAACGTCCCCGTCAACCCTGTAAAGGTCATTTTGGAGACGTTGCTTCCAATTTTGTGGGACTTTTACCCGACATTGAGATGAAATGACATCTCAAGCCCTGTCGCCCAATGGAACCAATAGGGTTTATTAGCATGGACGGTCCGCCTCGCACCGCGGTTCCTGGACAGGCTTAGATCCACTAAGTGGTTTACCAGTACTAGTGTGCGGGCCGGATTCAGCTCTGCGTGGAAGCATCGTGCATCCCATATATTTCTTCAAGCCCATATGGGCGGCGGCGTTCAAAACCACGTGTAACTTAGAGTTTGTCCAGAAGTGTTTTAACCTACGTTAATGCAAATTCTGTTTGTATTACAGAGCGAAATGACAGGACGAGTCGGACAGCATAGTTTGATCCTGAGTTTCGGCAAAGACGTATTTCCACAGATCCAAATTACAAGGTTCGAGCCTGGCAAAGACCCGGAGTATTATTACTACACTAAAGTGTTTTGGTACACAGGCGAGTCGACAGAAAGTGTCATATCGTAATCACAGACATCACATTGAGGCGATCACCTACATTAAATCAGTGAAACTGGAATCTAGTCGTAAACACGCCAATATAATTTTGACCCCCTAAATCACACCCCCTTTTATATAGTAAAACTGGGGTTTACAGGGGTATACATTACTTTCGTTATTTCTGATCAAAAACATAGATTGTGGGTAGTCGTTAGAACCGCCTCGCCGAGGCGGTTCTAACGACTACCCACAATCTATGTTTTTCGGCAGAAATATGAAAAATATCAGATATATTTTTCTGGAATTTTTTATTTTTTGGTGGTAAAATCTTCATCTGGCCTGGGCCGCCACTGTTTGCCAAATGCCTATTATAGGGTTTCCGGTATAAAATGGGGTAAAATGTATTGCTAAATAGAGCCGGTAAGGTTGACCTTTGCTGTTTTTGGTACGGTGGGATCTGACTGTTTTTGGCGCAGGTTGAACTGTGGCTACACTGCGATACAACACATCAGTGTGACATTGTTTATTCTCTGAGATTTGAGAAATGCCTGAGTTTTTTTTTTACCATGTTTATGGTAGATATATGTGAAAATTATATGTTAACCCATGGCATGGGGTGGTGGTTCTTTTCATCCAGCTATATGTGGAGACCCAGGTTGCGGATTTTCATTCGGACCGCCTCGCTGAGGTGGCTAGGATGAGTTCCCGCAAAATGGGCTGGTATGCAGTGATTGGAGGGACTAACCTTTAGTTATCACGGATACGGTAGCCGTATCTGTTGTAATGGGAGCATTATATGTCAAACTCATCAGAGATTTGAAATATTTGTATTTTAAATTTTGAAGTATAGACATGTCGGCCCCTATCCTGCTGCATCAGTTGGTTGAGATATTCCTATTGCTGAGTATTAACATATTTGGTTGTCTGTTACAATTTATTGTTTGGTTCGTTATGTTGACTTAACTAAAGTGTGGATCCTGATCAGATGGCTTCCGAGATGAAGCTCTCGGAGGCCGTTGGATCTTGGTCTACATTATTTATGATGGGTTTTTCGTGTGCAGCACGATGGGGGTATGGATGTCTAAGAATTTACTGAATAGATAAGTAGGCGGCCAGGGAAATTTGTTGGTTTGCTGTTAATAAATATATATACTTGTAACTCAGTAACTATCCTTTACATGGGGATCAACCCTGATTTGCAGTTTGCAATTTAGGGCTAATTTTATTTTAAAAGACGGCAAGCATTCACATTTCTTATGGCTGACCAGATGGAGTTCAAAGGTACATTTACATGTATCCACCTTATCCATTGTTGTCCGCATATACATTGAGGGTTGTCTTCTCGTGACATGATTCCACTATCTTAAGCTAAATATTTACAGTTTATTGCAAGATTCGCAGCTCTTACATGACACATACATGCTTACCAGTGTGTATATGAAAATCTTGTTATGAGCTATGGCACAGGGTGGTGGTGCATTTTATTCATAAAAATAAGCAGGACTAGAAGTTAGTTTGGAGGGTTGTAAAACGTTTTCCAAACAGTGTGGGTCCTGATCAGGTTCCACATTTTATGACATCTGGCCTAGGCCGGCACTGTTTGCCAAATGCCTATTATAGGGTTTCCGGTACAAAATGGGTTAAAATGTACTGTCATATAGAGCCGGTATGGTTGACATTTGTTGTTTTTGGTACAGTGGGATCTGACTGTTTTTGGACCAGGTTAATCTGTGGCTACACTGCGATAACACACCACTGACCAGTGTGATATTGTTTATTCTCTGAGATTTGAGAAATGGCTGAGTTTCTTAACCATGTTTATGGTATATATCAGGAAAATCATATGTTAAGCGATGGCATGGGGTGGTGGTTCTTTTCATCCAGCTATATGTGGAGACTTAGGTTGCGGGTTTTCATTCGGACCGCCTCGCTGAGGTGGTTCAGATGAGTACCCGCAGCATGGGCCAGTATGCGGTGATTGGAGGGACTAACCTCCAGTTATCACGGATACGGTAGCCGTATCTGTTGTAATGGGAGCATTATATGTCAAACTCATCAGAGATTTGAAATATTTGCATTTTAGATTTTGAAGTATAGACATGTCGGCCCCTATCCTGCTGCATCGTTTGGTTGAGATTCTCCCATTGCTGAGTATTAACACATTTGGTTGTCTGTTACAATTTATTGTTTGGTACGTTATGTTGACTTAACTAAAGTGTGGATCCTGATCAGATGGCTTCCGAGATGAAGCTATCGGAGGCTGTCTGATCTGGATCTACACTATTTGTTGGGATGGGGTTTTCGTGTGCAGCACGATGGGGGTATGGATGTCTAAGATTTTACTGAATAGATAAGTAGGCGGCCAGGGAAATTTGTTGGTTTGCTGTTAATAAATGTATATACTTGTAACTCAGTAACTATCCTTTACATGGGGATCAACCCTGATTTGCAGTTTGCAATTTAGGGCTAATTTTATTTTAAAAGACGGCAAGCATTCACATTTCTTATGGCTGACCAGATGGAGTTCAAAGGTACATTTACATGTATCCACCTTATCCATTGTTGTCCGCATATACATTGAGGGTTGTCTTCTCGTGACATGATTCCACTATCTTAAGCTAAATATTTACAGTTTATTGCAAGATTCGCAGCTCTTACATGACACATACATGCTTACCAGTGTGTATATGAAAATCTTGTTATGAGCTATGGCACAGGGTGGTGGTGCATTTTATTCATAAAAATAAGCAGGACTAGAAGTTAGTTTGGAGGGTTGTAAAACGTTTTCCAAACAGTGTGGGTCCTGATCAGGTTCCACATTTTATGACATCTGGCCTAGGCCGGCACTGTTTGCCAAATGCCTATTATAGGGTTTCCGGTACAAATTAGAATAAAATGTATTGCCATATAGAGCCGGTAAGGTTGGCATTTGTTGTTTTTGTTACAGTGGGATTGGACTGTTTTTTGGACCAGGTTGATCTGTGGCTACACTGTGATAACACACAGTGTGACATTGTTTATTCTTTGAGATTTGAGAAATGGCTGAGTTTCTTTACCATGTTTATGGTAGATATATGTGAAAACCATATGTTAAGCCATGGCATGGGGTGGTGGTTCTCTTCATTTTAGCTATTTGTGGAGACCTAGGTTGCGGGTTTTCATTTGGACCGCCTCGCTGGGGTGGTTCAGATGAGTACCCGCAGCATGGGTCGGTATGCAGTGATTGGAGGGACTAACCTCCAGTTATCACGGATACAGTAGCCGTATCTGTTGTAATGGGAACATTATATGTCAAACTCATCAGAGATTTGAAATATTTGCATTTTAAATTCTGAATGAGTGAGTAAGTGTTTTGGTTTTACGTCTCACCGGCGGCTGAGGTCGTGCGGGGGCGGGGCCGCGGTTTGAAGGCCCGTCCGGAAGTCTGGGGGGGGGGGGGCGGGATCGATCCTGCGATCCCTGGTTTACAAGGCGAGTGGCGCGGCCACTGCACCACCGAGGCTTCTTTTTAAATTTTGAAGTATAGACATGTCGGCCCCTATCCTGCTGCATCGGTTGGTTGAGATTTTACCAATGCTGAGTATTTACATATTTGGTTGTCTGTTACAATTTATTGTTTGGTTCGTTATGTTGACTTAACTAAAATGTGGATCCTGATCAGATGGCTTCCGAGATGAAGCTCTAGGAGGCCGTCGGAACTAGATCTACACTATTTGTTGGGATGGGGTTTTCGCGTGCAGCACGATGGGGGTATGGATGTCTAAGAATTTACTGAATAGATATGTAGGCGGCCAGGGAAATTTGTTAGTTTGCTGTCCGACTCATTAATAAATGTACACGTAACTCAGTAACTATCTTTCATATGGGGATCGATCCTGATTTGCAGTTTTCAACTGTGTTGAACATTGCCATGTGTGTTTTGGGCCGACAGGTCTGAGCAAGCAATTAGACCCAGATGGGGTGCCGCAGAATCCGGCATCTCATTCGGGTCTGCACTGTTTGCCACTCATTTAGCTACTACAAGCACAACTTTGGGTTGTTAATTGTACTTATTGAACTATTAATTACAAGCAAATCAGCAATGATAATTAGTTTTGTGAAATTTATACGAATAATCGACCCAGCCATATCGTAGACTGTGAAAACATTTTAGGTTTGGTCCTAATTTGGTCTTATGTACAGAAAATATGTATAGTTTTGCCTGAGTTTAGACATTGACCTTCAGTTGGTTTTTATATACTGAAAGAGTTGTAGAGAGACTCCCCAGTTTTGCCTAGGCATTTCATTTTATCTGTGTAATGGATGGCACATTCAGAAGTAAATAAAAATCAAAAATGAGCTCCTTTAAGATCAATGAAAACACTCATAAGAAAGAAGATGGGTCACACCACGCAGCCTCGGCCAACAAAGCCCCACCAGTGACCCTGTAATGATCCGGCGAAGAAAGCCAGAGGAAACACACCGCAATTTTGCGAACTTCGAATAGGCAGTCGATTCAAAGACTGATATAAGTCAAAATAAGGTCTAAATAATTAAAAACCTGTCTAGAATATGAGTCTAAACCAATAAGTTATTTCTGATTTCTCAGAATATTCACGTTGATCTCAAAGGACCGAAAGTAAAATATAAACTGCACTATGGATGATGTACGGGGAGACGTTTTACGGCCGCCACACGGCACAACACCAGCTGCAGTGAAGGCAAATAAAAATCAAAAATGAGCTCCTTTAAGATCAATGAAAACACTCATAAGAAAGAAGATGGGTCACACCACGCAGCCTCGGCCAACAAAGCCCCACCAGTGACCCTGTAATGATCCGGCGAAGAAAGCCAGAGGAAACACACCGCAATTTTGCGAACTTCGAATAGGCAGTCGATTCAAAGACTGATATAAGTCAAAATAAGGTCTAAATAATTAAAAACCTGTCTAGAATATGAGTCTAAACCAATAAGTTATTTCTGATTTCTCAGAATATTCACGTTGATCTCAAAGGACCGAAAGTAAAATATAAACTGCACTATGGATGATGTACGGGGAGACGTTTTACGGCCGCCACACGGCACAACACCAGCTGCAGTGAAGGCAAATAAAAATCAAAAATGAGCTCCTTTAAGATCAATGAAAACACTCATAAGAAAGAAGATGGGTCACACCACGCAGCCTCGGCCAACAAAGCCCCACCAGTGACCCTGTAATGATCCGGCGAAGAAAGCCAGAGGAAACACACCGCAATTTTGCGAACTTCGAATAGGCAGTCGATTCAAAGACTGATATAAGTCAAAATAAGGTCTAAATAATTAAAAACCTGTCTAGAATATGAGTCTAAACCAATAAGTTATTTCTGATTTCTCAGAATATTCACGTTGATCTCAAAGGACCGAAAGTAAAATATAAACTGCACTATGGATGATGTACGGGGAGACGTTTTACGGCCGCCACACGGCACAACACCAGCTGCAGTGAAGGCAAATAAAAATCAAAAATGAGCTCCTTTAAGATCAATGAAAACACTCATAAGAAAGAAGATGGGTCACACCACGCAGCCTCGGCCAACAAAGCCCCACCAGTGACCCTGTAATGATCCGGCGAAGAAAGCCAGAGGAAACACACCGCAATTTTGCGAACTTCGAATAGGCAGTCGATTCAAAGACTGATATAAGTCAAAATAAGGTCTAAATAATTAAAAACCTGTCTAGAATATGAGTCTAAACCAATAAGTTATTTCTGATTTCTCAGAATATTCACGTTGATCTCAAAGGACCGAAAGTAAAATATAAACTGCACTATGGATGATGTACGGGGAGACGTTTTACGGCCGCCACACGGCACAACACCAGCTGCAGTGAAGGCAAATAAAAATCAAAAATGAGCTCCTTTAAGATCAATGAAAACACTCATAAGAAAGAAGATGGGTCACACCACGCAGCCTCGGCCAACAAAGCCCCACCAGTGACCCTGTAATGATCCGGCGAAGAAAGCCAGAGGAAACACACCGCAATTTTGCGAACTTCGAATAGGCAGTCGATTCAAAGACTGATATAAGTCAAAATAAGGTCTAAATAATTAAAAACCTGTCTAGAATATGAGTCTAAACCAATAAGTTATTTCTGATTTCTCAGAATATTCACGTTGATCTCAAAGGACCGAAAGTAAAATATAAACTGCACTATGGATGATGTACGGGGAGACGTTTTACGGCCGCCACACGGCACAACACCAGCTGCAGTGAAGGCAAATAAAAATCAAAAATGAGCTCCTTTAAGATCAATGAAAACACTCATAAGAAAGAAGATGGGTCACACCACGCAGCCTCGGCCAACAAAGCCCCACCAGTGACCCTGTAATGATCCGGCGAAGAAAGCCAGAGGAAACACACCGCAATTTTGCGAACTTCGAATAGGCAGTCGATTCAAAGACTGATATAAGTCAAAATAAGGTCTAAATAATTAAAAACCTGTCTAGAATATGAGTCTAAACCAATAAGTTATTTCTGATTTCTCAGAATATTCACGTTGATCTATGTACCACAAAAATGCCCATTTATGATGAAGTGAATTTTGATATTTATCATATTATCATCATGAAACCATAGCAGCAGATTGGGTGGATGTTTTGTGATGGTTTATGCCTGTTTTCTATGAAGATCCAGGTGTTGGTATTCATTGGAATGGCCTCGGTAGGGCGGTTCGGATGAGTACCCGCAGCATGGATTTATATGCAGAAGTGGGGGAACTATTCTGCAGTTATCGCGGATTGCAGTTGCCCGCAGCTGCATTTATTGCAGTGGGATCATATTTGTCAAACTCCTCAATTAGAGTTTTGAAATATTCACATTTGACCCTTTTTGTACCAATTGGAGTTTTCCTCCATGTATATAGCAGGAGTTCACTTCAAAAGTTAGAGATGTCAAGGTGTGTTTTCTTCGGGGTCTATTTGGAAACTGGCTGAGCATTTTGCGGACGGTGTAGGTCCTGATCGGATGCCGCGTTCTGCGGCGTTTGATTTTGGGCCTGTACTGTTTACCAGATGCCTATTTGGGGTTTTCTGGTGCAAAATGGGTTAAATGAAATTTTGATGTATGGACATGCTGGCCCCTACCCTGCTACATCAGTTGGTGAGACACCCATTGCTGAGTTTCAGCCTTTCCGGATGTCTGATACAATTTACTTCTCTGGTTCGTTGTGGTGGCATAACTGGCAGTGTGGACCCTGATCGGATGGCTTCTGAGAAGCCCTTGGAGACCATCTGATCTGGAGCTACACTGTGTGTAGAGGCGGGGTTTTAGTGTCCAGCACGATGGGGGTATGTATGTTTATGAATTTACTGAATATTTTTGAAAGCCGGCCAGGAGAATCTGTGGGTTTGCCGTCTAATTTACCAATAAATTTGACTTGGTAACTTATATATCTTTTAGACCTTATTTGGGAAAGGGGTTTGCCTTGTGCAATTTAGAGCCACTTTTTGCTTTAAAGACGGCTAACTCACACATTCTTTATAAGGGCTAACCAAATTAATTAAGTTCAAGTAGCTGAATTAAAAATTATTTAATAGGGGCTTGAAGAAATATTTGGGCTGCATGATGCTTCCACGCAGAGCTGAATCCGGCTCGCTCACTAGTAATGGTAAACCGCTTAGAGGATCTAAGCCTGTCCAGGAACCGCGGTGCGAGGCGGACCGTCCATGCTAATAAACCCTATTGGTTTCATTGGGCGACAGGGCTTGAGATGTCATTTCATCTCAGTGTCGGATAAAAGTCCCACAAAATTGGAAGCAACGTCTCCAAAATGACCTTTACAGTGTTGACGGGGACGTTAAACCTCAAATCAAATAAAAACAAATAAAAAAAATTATTAGATTTGCTCGGGTTATGAACAGCATTAGTTAAGCCTGCCGTTGATAAATGTTAAGCTTGAAATGGGCGATATTGTTTTTGAAAAGGCAGTAAAAACTGTATCCACAAAAATTCACAGTTATAGAGGATCTCGCAAGAGTGTCCATGTATTGTTGAATTTATTAAACGAGTTGAGGAAAAGGGATAGAATGCGAGGCTGTGCCGAGCATTTTATCGCTTTCCCTCAACGAGTTTGATAAATTCAATAATACATGAGCACGAATGCAAGATTCTATTTATCATTTGACATTTAAAACGTTTTTTTTTTTTTTTTTTTTTTTTTTCACTATTGTTTACAAAAATGTCAATATTCCGCCATTGGTAAGCGCGACGTCGTTAAGGACGTCGTACATGTAACGTTACGGGACGTATCTAGCTAATTTGCATATTTAGTCCACTAGTCTAATGGTTAAGAATCAGTGAATTTTCCCCTTTTCAGAGGGTTTTTCCGTTTGACTGGAAATTGCTGAATTAAAAACTATTGTATTTGCTCTGGTTAGGAACAGCATCACTAAAACCATGTGTGAAACGACAAGTCCTGCAACAAAGGGACTGGTAGACTTGCTCTGGATACTGAGATTTTTGTCTGCATTAGATAAGTGTGAAGCATGGGATGTCGGGTGGTGTTTTCCTGAAAATTTGTTCGGAGAATGACTGGATTTTTGCGGGCACTGTAGGTACTGTTAAGATGCCGCGTCCTGGTATGGGCCTGCACTGTTTGCCGGGATACCCGTTTTGGGGTTTCTGGTGCAAAATGGGTTAAGGGTGATAGTTTTATACCCAGATAATAGCTTATAAATAGATTACACCACAATCTCGCCGTGACACTGTTTGTGTGGCGCGTTTTTAGGTATAGTATGGTATAAAGGATGGAACCTTAGGATTTGTGGTTTATATGTGGGAGTGGCCATAGGCTGTATAGATAATTGTAGTTTTTCTATATAAGCTGCGCATGTTTAACTGAATGTGACACAGTTATATATCTAACAAGGTCGATGCCCTGGACACTTTTTTTGCCTTAGACATTCGTAATAGTGATATAGAGTTTGAGATGTACAGTAGAACTTCGATGGCTCGAACACCGATGGCCCGTTTACCATGGCTGGGTCGAACTCATACTTGAGCCTCTAGGAAAATCTTCAAGATAAGAAATGGTGGGGGATGATTAGGAGATTTTAGTCTTTTATCTTGCAAATGTATGCTGTGTGTACTCATTAGAATCGCCTCGGTGAGGCGATTCTAATGAGTACACACAGCAATTATTTTCTTCATACAACATCGAAAGATGCTCAAAAGTATCTTGTTATGCCCCTAGGCAGCAACCTAGAGTGGCTCGAGCTACCGCTGTCTCGAATAGGTTTTCATGGTCCCAAAGGGGTTCGAGCCATCGAGGTTCGACTGTATATAGAATATTAACATATGACTTCAAAATCCTCCGCATAAGAAATAATGTGGGATAGTTGTTTTATACCCGCTTTTTCGACGAAAAATCGGGTATAATATCTTCGTACCACAGTTCACTCTGGCGTCTGTCCGCCCGTCAGTCCGTCCGTCCGTCACGTTTCTTGTGATTGGAACTCCTCTGATGATGATGATGATGATGATGATGATGATGATTTCGTGTTTAACGACGCGTCAACCCTCTTCGTGGGTCATAAGCGTCAAACGGTTAATGGTTAAACGGCAAGAATAATTATGATGATATTAAAAGTAAAAAGTCAGAATGATAATGTATAAAAATCTGAAACAGTTAAATCTTATGAAAAAGTCCAATTTCTTTTAAGAATAAAATAATATTATCAACAGGTACATCTCGAAACAGTTGTTGCAAAGTGTCAGCTTTGAAATATAAAATACGTGAGGGTGAAAAGTCAACACAGTCAATTAAGATATGTTTCACAGTGAATGGCTGATCACAACCTACACAAGAAGGCTGATCATCACCATTAAAAATATAAGAATGAGTAACTCTAGTATGGCCGATGCGCAGTCGTGTTAATACTACGTCCTCTTTTCTGGAAAACTGTGGAGGAGAGCATTTTGTACTAACGGCAGGTTTAATGGCATGGAGTTTGTTATTTATTGCACGGTCCCATTCGCCTTGCCATTCCGACAAGATGTATCTGTTGATAAATGGTTTAAAATTATTAAAAGGAATTTTAAAAACAGATGGATCAAGATTGAGCGATTCCTTTGCTTTCTTGTCAGCATATTCATTGCCGACAATGCCAATATGGTTCGGAAGCCAACAAAACAAGATTTGGTGTGTTTTAGAAATTTCATGATGTTTTTCGATCAATTTTTGAATTTGAGGATTTTTAGATGATGAATGGTCTAAAGCCTTAAGCACAGAAAGTGAATCAGAAAATATAATTGCTTTTTGAATTGTTGAAGAACTGATAAAATCTAAAGCTAGGTCTATTGCTTTGGCTTCAGCTGTAAAAATAGATGAACCATCTGGAAGGCGCATGGTTTTGTGCGTATCTTTAGAAACATACGCACAACCAACTTTATCTCCTTATTTGGAACCATCAGTATAGACTTGCTGGTAATCACCGTAACGTGATTGCAGTACCTGAAAGTTTTGTTTGAGAAGTATCGGATTTGATTCGGATTTTTTGCCATCATGTAAGTCGAACAGAATAGAAGGTTGTTTAATACACCAAGATGGAACTTCGGCGGTTTCATGTTTTTGAATATTTTTAAGGTCGATACCTGAATTTTCCAGCAGTGGTAAAATACGTAATCCAAAAGGTTTAATTGCTGTGGATTTAGTTTCATACCTATCTACAAATTGAGGTGGAAATGAAATTTTGGATGCCGGGTTAGATGGATTTGCAGCAAGTCTAATAGCATACTGAAGAGAAAGTTTCTTTCTGCGCGAGGTTAAAGATGGTTCACCTGCTTCTACATAAAGGCTTAATACGGGAGAAGTACGGAAGGCTCCCATGGCCAGACGAAGGCCTTGGTGATGGATAGTATCCAAGGATTTTAAATAGGACTTTCTGGCAGAACCATAAACAACAGACCCATAATCTAATTTAGATCTTATTAAAGACCGGTAAAGATGTAATAAAGTATACCGATCTGCTCCCCAACTTGTATGAGCTAAAACTTTCAAAAGATTCCAAGCTTTTAAGCATTTCGCTTTAAGATATTTAATATGGGGAATAAAAGATAACTTTTGATCAAATATGACCCCAAGAAATTTGGCTTCTTCAACAACAGGAATTTGTGATCCGTATAAAAACAGGGAAGGATGTTCGTGTTTCTTCCGTAGTTTACAAAAATGAACACACTGCGTTTTCGACTTGGAGAACTTGAAACCATTTTTATCAGTCCATTCTTCTATTCTTTTTAAATTTTGTTGTAACTTTCGTTCAATTGTTTTCATATTTTTTGAACGGTAACATATACAAAAACCATCAACATACAATGAACAATCAGTTTTGTCGTCCAAACATTGTACAATATTGTTTATTTTGATGTTAAATAGCGTAGTTGAAAGAATACTACCCTGTGGGACACCCTGTTCTTGATCATAGAAATCTGACACGGTAGACCCCACACGCACCTGAAACATGCGCTCCCCTAAAAAGCTTTCAATAAAACTGGGAAGTTTTCCTCTTAAGCCAATGTTATGTAGATCTTTCAATATTCCATAACGCCATGTTGTATCATATGCTTTCTCCAAGTCGAAAAAGACAGCTACTACGTGTTCTTTGTTAATAAAAGCATCTCGTATAAATGTTTCTAGTCTTATTAAATTGTCATTGGTACTACGTTCCGAACGAAAGCCCGATTGATATTCTGAAATGAGGTTGTTGGACTCTAAGTACCAGACTAATCTCTTGTTTATCATTCTCTCCAATGTTTTACACAAACAACTTGTCAAAGCTATCGGACGATAATTTGTAGGTTCTGCATGATCTTTCCCTGGTTTCGGAATTGGTACAACTGTAGCTACACGCCAGCTCTCAGGACAGACCCCCGTTTCCCAAATATTATTAAAGATATCTAAAAGTGTTGTAAGAGAACTTTTTGGCAGATGCTTAAGCATCTGATAATGAATTTCATCGGGGCCGGTTGCCGTATCATGTGATTTTTCAATGGCTTCAACGAGTTCGGATAAGTTAAAAGGTTTGTTGTATTCTTCGTGATTAAGTGATTTAAAGTTTAGATTTCTTTTCTCTTGGTCCTTTTTGACATTTCTAAAAGTGTCAGAGTAATTACGCGATGATGAATTTCTCAAGAATGTGTGCCCAAGAGTATCTGAAATATCTTTTTTTGTTGAAGCCACCGTGTCAAATTCAGTATTTAAATGTGTAAAACTAGAAGACTTTGTTTTTCCTGAAATTTTTCGTACCATATCCCAAACCTTTTTAATGGGGGTTTTATAGTTCAATTTGGAGACATATTCTCTCCATGACTTTCGTTTGGAAGCTCGGATTGTTCGCCGAGCTTTAGCTCTAAAAACTTTTACGTCGTTGAGCTTTTCTGAAGTGGGATTTTTGCAGAACTTATTTAGAGCCTGTTTACGCTTTTTAATAGCTTCTTTACAGTCATTATTAAACCAAGGCTTGCTTTTCTTAGTATTTGTGGAGGTCTTTGGAATGCATTGTTCTGTGTATCTGTGAAATCAGAAACAATGTCGGATGATTCATTAAAATGATCAATTGATAACTCTTCTTCACATAAATTATGGAATAATTCCCAGTCGGCTTTATTCATTTTCCATTTCTGGTTACAGTCCTCATCTGGTTCGTTTACACTCTCAATTATAACAGGGAAGTGATCACTTCCGCACTGATCATCATGAACAGACCAGTCATAGTCCAAGAAGAGAGATGGGTGACACAAAGAGAGATCTAAAGAAGACAAATGACCTGTCGCAGGGTGAAGGTAAGTATAAGATTTATCATTCATCAAGCAAAGATCGCTCTTTGCAATAAAATCTTCGACAAGTGCTCCTCTGTTATTGATATCTTTACAGCCCCATAGAATATTGTGACCATTGAAGTCGCCAACTAAAAGATATGGCGATGGAAGTTGACTCAGCAATGAGTCAAGATGTTCCGGCTTTAAAGAAAATGAGGGTGGGATATATAGAGAGCAAATTGTAGTTTCTTTATCCAGAGAAACCGATACTGCTATAGCTTGTAGGTCTGTTTTTAATTTGATCTCTCTTTGTGGTAAACATGATTTAACAAAAATTGAACTGCCACCAGATGGTCTGTTACCATCAGAATAGATATAGTTGTATGTATTGAAACCCTTGACATCAATGTTGTCATCAGTTTTTAAAAAAGTTTCTTGCAAACAAAAAACCGATGGGTTTAATAACGAAATAAGTAATAACAGTTCGTTATAATTTGATTTAAGACCTCGACAATTCCATTGTATTATTTTGTGTTTTAAATCCATTTTATGAAGAGATTAAGACTAGAAACTATATTGGAGCTGCAATTGGTGATATAGATCTGCTACCACCAGCTCGTGGTGTTGCAGACCTTGATCTGTTATTGCTACTTGGTGATGATGGAGCTTCAAACTCCATATCACTGTCACTCAAAGATCCGAATCTGTTCTGAAATTTTATATTGTCTCTTTCCATTTTACGTTGTCTGTCTGTTTGTTTTAGAGACAATTGCTTTTTCGGATCTTCCGATCCCTTATTAGTTCGACCTGGGTCGAGTTTCTCTTTTACATGCGGCGCTGGCTTCGGTACGGTCGCTGTCGACCGATCCGCAGCAACCTGGATTGCGCCATTTGATAAATTGTTTGAACTTTGTGGTGCTGGAGTGGATTTGCTCCATGCACCGGATTTCTTTAATTCAGCTATGCATGATTCAACAGTCTGCGTTGCGGAGCTTGAAACTTGTTTACCAGCACCCTTTGTGATGCTGGCGTAACTGGTGGTTGGTGTTGTGTATCGCTCGTCAACAATTTTCCGCGTTTCTGGGAATGTCATCCCCCTTTGGTATTTGACAGTAAGTATTTCTTTTTCTTTTTGCCATGCCGGACAATCTCGAGAGAAAACAGCATGCTTGCCACCACAATTTACACATTTGGCCTCATTTTTACAGTTTTGATGATTATCGACATGTTTTTCTTCACCACAATTTGGACAGAGTTTTTTCTTTTGACATCTGCTTTCGTGGTGGCCAAAAACCTGACACGAGTAACATCTAAGAGGGTTTGGTATATAAACATCCACGTTAACTGAAAGATATGCTACTTTGATTTTCTTGGGTAGAACTGGTGTATTAAAAGTCAACACGTAAGTACCCGTTGGTTTCAATACACCACCTCTACGAACTTGGATGTTACGTACACCAATGACGCCTTCCGATCTCAAGTTCTCAACTATCTCTGCATCGCTGCAAGGACGGAGCTCTGGGCTGCGGATAACACCTTTGCATGAGTTAAGTGTATTATGCAGAGATACTTTGACCTTGAGATCGAAGAGCTTTGTGGTACCAAGCAGGCTTTTTACCTGCTGTTCTCTCTCGACTTCTAGTAAAAGGTCACCTGACTTAAGCTTTTTAATGCTTTTGGGATGTCCGGCAATGGAAATGATGCTCTTTTCAATCACAAATGGGGATAAACTTGACACAGTGCGTGTATCTTCACATGAAGACATTACCAAGAAGCGTGGAAAATTAAGTTGCTTTGGTGCTGCAGACTGCTGGCTTGACTGTTGACTAGACTGCTGACTGGGTTCATCCGTTTCGGATGATTCCTCGTCTTTTTTACGTTTAGGTGCGTTGCGGTTAGGTGCGTGGTTGCGTTTATGTTTGTTTTTAGGAGCCATAAGAAAAAAATCCTAGTTTCGTCCCAAGTGCTCTCCGCCCTCCACGGAGCCCTACAAGGGAACACCATAATGGAGTGGTTATCCAACTCGCAGGTGTTAGAGATACACGTGAGATATACTCGTATAAACAAAATGCCTACACGATTGATCCGTTAAGCCACCGCCTTCTAGAGATAAAAAGACAGAAAAGGGTAAGGTAAATGGGCATATGGTTGGTATCAGGAAAGATACAAAAAGAGTTGAAGAGAAAGCAAAGCGGTATCTCTAGGGCTCGGCGTGACCAGCCGATTGACCGTCTACACCGAAAAGCCAGGCCAAAGAGGCGTGTTGGGTACCTGAAGCACCGCCACCTCAGGTAACCCTCAACCTCCAGGATCCCTTCTTCCGGCTTACAGGACGCCACCCACGGCAAACGGGTGGTACTTCCTTTAGCTCTTCCCAGTGGGCACAAAGACCACAACGGCAATGTGCCCAGTGGGAATTGAGCCCCCAGGGCCACGGCAAGGCAGGAAGTCTAATACCTGGGGGTTGGAACTCCTCTGCAACCACTGAAGTTACACTTTTGAAACTTTATATGTGGATGGTGCAAGGAGTGTGAATGGCGGTGGGCAACTTTTTTGTGACCTTGACCTCAACATGACCCCAAGGTCAAAGGTCAAAATTATGATTTGCCATATCTCCTAAACAATTGGAGTTACACTTTTGGTTAACTCAAATTAAATTGAAATGAATATCACTGCAGAGGTACCATTAATAGCATACCGGAAAATGATCACCTTTTTGGTAGGTAGTTTTTTTAATATTCTTTATACTGTAAGTATTTTGGTTTTGGTTTCCGTTTCTGCTCCTGCACACTTTTCTCAGTATGGCTCATTTTGGGTATGGATCATAGAGACAGTTCGATTTGACATCTGAACCGTTAAGGATTTACTCACAGAACTGTCAAGGACTATCTGAAGTAACAAAACGGCGAGATTTGTTTCATTATGTTAAATCTAAAAAATACAACATTATTTGCTTACAAGATGTTCATGTAAAGTCGCAGTTAGAGCCTTTTATTAAAGCCGAATGGGGTTATGATGCCTACTTCAGTTCATATACAACTAATAGTAGAGGGGTTATGATACTTATAAATAACAACTTTGAGCAAAAAGTTGATAAAGTAATGGCAGATAAAAATGGAAATTATATTATTATGGATATAAACATACAAGGAAAAAAGTTAACTTTAGTTAATCTCTATGGCCCAAATCAAGATAACCCTAATTTTTATACCACTTTGTTGCAAAAAATTGCTCAATTTGAAAATGATCAATTAATTTTATGCGGTGATTGGAATTTTATCTTGGATCCAGAAATGGATTGTGAAAACTATTTGCATGTCAATAATCTAAATGCAAGAAGGGTAATTTTAAACTATATTGAAGAAGAAAATCTTATTGACGTGTGGCGGGTGATGAATGAAAATTGCAAGAAATATACTTGGCGTAGGTTAAATCCTACACGTAAACAGGCCCGCTTAGATTTCTTTCTGGTCAGTGAAAATCTATCACAATTTGTGGTTGACACTGATATTCTCTCGGGTTATAGAACTGATCATAGCAGTATTTTGCTAAATTTGAAATTAACAAATAATGAGAGAGGAAAAGGTTATTGGAAATTCAATAACTCTTTACTCAAAGATCCGGATTATAAACAGAAAGTAAAAGAAACAATAGAAGAGGTAAAACAGACATACAGTTTAAATCAAAACAACATAAATGATATTGAAAAAATTGAATTTAATATAAATGACCAGTTATTTTTAGAAACTTTATTAATGATGATAAGAGGTATAACTATTAAATATTCTTCGAAAAAAAGAGAAAAACTTCTGAAGCTGAATTAAAACTGGAAAACGATATTAAAGTATTAGAAAACGAAATAAATGCTAACTTTAATAATATCTCTGAAGAAAAAATACGTGACTTAATAACAAAAAAAGAAGAATTATTAAATATAAGAAAAGATAAAATAGATGGGGTAATGTTACGATCAAGGTGCCGATACCAAGACTTGGGAGAAAAGCCTACAAATTATTTCTTTAATCTTGAGAATAGAAACTTTACCAGTAAAGTAATTAACAAATTAATTGAGGAAGGGGTAGAATACATAGATACTAATGATATTTTAAACTGTCAGAAACAATTCTATTGTAATTTATATAATGAAAATGAACAGTTAAATGACGAAGATATTGAAAATATTCTGGGAGAAAACGACAATAAACTTTCTGACCTTGATTCAGATCAACTTGAAGGCGAAATTACTTTCAGTGAACTAGGTGAAACTCTGAAAACTATGAAGAATGGGAAAAGTCCCGGTCAAGATGGATTTACTGTTGAATTTTTTAAATTTTTTTGGATAGATTTAGGCTATTTTGTTTTAAGATCTCTTAATTATGGTTATAGATGTGGAAATCTATCTATAACTCAAAAACAAGGTGTCATAACCTGTATTCCAAAACCAAATAAATGTAGACAGACCCTTTAAAACTGGCGTCCTATTTCATTGCTTAATGTAATCTATAAAATGGCTTCTGCGGTTATAGCAAATAGAATAAAAAATGTTTTAAATAAACTTATTCATGAAGACCAAAAGGGATTTTTATCAGGTAGATATATAGGCGAAAATATAAGAATGATTTACGATGTTTTATTTGAAACACAAAAAACAAAATCTCCCAGGTCTGATATTATCGATTGACTTTGAAAAAGCATTTGATACAGTTTCTTGGAAATTTATCGATAAAACTTTAAAGTATTATAATTTTGGACCCTCAATCAGAAAATGGGTAAGAATTTTTCAAAAAGGTTCTGAATCCTGTATCATACAGAATGGCTTTATGTCTGAAAGTTTTAGTCTGAACAGAGGATGCAGACAAGGGGACCCAATATCTCCATACCTATTTGTTTTGGCTGCTGAAATATTGGGTCAGATGATAAGGAATAATCAAGAAATACGAGGCATCAATATTGATAACAAGGTTTTTAAACTAAGCCAATATGCCGATGATATTCAGATTTTCCTGGACGGTTCAGAAAGGTCTCTAAGGGAGACGTTAAATGTTTTAAATCAGTTTTATTTTTTGTCAGGACTTAAGATCAATGTTGAAAAAACACGAGCTATTTGGATTGGAGTGTTGAGTAATTCGGTTACACGCCAATGTCGTGAATTCAATCTCGACTGGAATCAAGGCCCGTTTAAAGTACTTGGCGTTAATTTTTCAACTAATGTTAATGATGTTTGGGACTTGAATTACCACGAAGTTCTGAATAAAGCTGAAAATATTTGTAAACAATGGGCAAAAAGAAGGTTGACATTAATAGGTCGTATAACAATTATAAAATCTCTAGCCTTGGCGAAATTCACTCATTTATTTTTAGCACTTCCCAATCCTCCAGACGATCTCATCAAGCAGATAAACCGATTTTTTTTTAAATTTTTATGGAATAATGGGCCAGACAGAATTAAACGTGATATAATAGTTAAGAACTATAGAGAAGGTGGACTTCGAATGATTAACATCTCGTACTTTATAAAAGCATTGGAAATTTCATGGATACGTAGAGTTATACAAAATACAGAAAATAATGCTTGGTATACATTATCTAATATAAATTTTATGTTGTTACTAAGTTCTGGTCATGGATATGCTATCCAAACTCATAGGGATATTGATAACCCGTTCTGGAAAGATTTACTTCTAAGTTGGTGCACTTATTGTAATAAACTTAAAATAGAAAATAGTAAAGAGATTTTGGATACTCCAATTTGGTATAACAGTAAATTGACACATGGTCTGATGTTCTATAATAATTATTTGTTCAATAAAGGTGTTCGACTTATGTCAGATTTAGTAGATCATAATGGTGATATCTATAGTTTTGAAAGATTTAAAGCTGTTTATGGGGTAAGGGGGACCTTTTTAGATTACCAAGCATTAATAGCTAAAATCCCTAATCAGTGGAAAAATACGATTAATGAAAATAAACCGTTTTGCATTATGAATGCTTATAATACAACATGCAGTATATATACTCGAAACTTAATAAATAAATGGGAACGAGAATTAGGAAATATCTCATCGGATGATTTAATGTGTTTTAACTTATTGGTCAAAGATCTCAAAGAAGCGACGCTAAAAGACTTCCAGTTTAAACTTACAAATAAAATTTTAGTTACTAAATCCTTTTTACACAGAATAAAGAAAATAGATGAAAATCAATGTTCATACTGTGCGAATCAGGCGGAAACTATCCGGCATCTATTTACAGAATGTGAAAAAGTGAATAGATTTTGGCAGCTTTTGAGAGTATGGATACTTGCGCGCCCAAATCTGAACTTCGATTTAAGTAGTAAAGCCATCATTTTCTCAAACCAATATAAAAATAAACTATTGTCATTAATTTCGGTTTTAGCAAAGCAATACATTTACAAAAATAAATTTGTAAACGACGAACTCAACCTGGATGTATTCATTTCGCAGCTTAAAAGGAAATTTCAGTGTGAAAAATATATAGGTTTTATAAATAATAATATCGGTAACTTTTTCTCTATATGGGGCCCATTATACAACTATTTTTCAGGGGAAGCATGACTGTCTTGATGAGTTCTTCAATAGTACTGAGGAGCAAGATTGAAGATAACTCTGTTTAGTGAATGGTGAATTGGCAATTATTTTATATATCTGGGCATTTTATAGACAAAATGAGCCAAACACTTGGAAGTTTATCTACTAGCTTGTTTTTTTACGCAAAGAGAAGCTGGGGGAGGTAGGCAGGAGAAATGGTGACGGGAACCAGGTCAAATAATGCTTGTAGTAAAAGTTAATAGTTTGAAGGGAAGATATATGGATGTTTTATTATTATTTTTATTATTATTATTATTATTATTATTATTTCTGTAGAAAATTTGAAACCCTCACATGATTATAATACCATGTATATGATGTGAGCTACACAGTACAATAAAACTAGAGCTGGAATATGAGCTTATTTCGTAGGCATGCCTATATAAATATAATAAAAATGTTACCCCCGAAAAAACAAATATAGATAAAAAGTTTAATTTCATTAGTGTTACGGCTTGGGTGTAGATTATCGGCACTCGTCTGTACCGCCTCGTTGAATAATAATATATACCCTTGTAAATCTCTGCTTACTCTATAATGGTGGGTGTTTCAAGGGACAATATTTATATAGACATGTTTCGTGATATGCTTAGAATAGCTGACTGAACAGATAAGGAGATGTGGGGCGGAGTGGTTGTTTGAGGGTGCACCGTCTTGATACCCTGTAGGCTGACATCTGGTACAATTTAAATGGAGATTTATTGATATTGATACCTTTTTATAAAATTGTACGGTACCGCTTATAAGAAATAGCTATGTATGTCTGGAAGTGCAAGCTTTCAACACCTACTCCGTTACATATTTCTTGCTGTTATTTTTATAGCTATTATATTAGTATTATCAGCAGTAGTAGTGATAGTAATAGTTGGAAAAAAGATTACTGATAATATTTAGAAAATGGTGAAAGCTAATGCTTGTATGCTCATAATCATAGGTTGTAGTGATACGTCCTTCTTTATATTTATGTGAGATGATTCATGAATAAATTAAAAAAAAAAATCTTCTATATATTTGAATAGGCGTGTCTTCGAAATGAACTCCAACACGGATAGCTCGCTACCATGATTAATTCGAATTCGCTCTTGTGTCTCTAGAGACTTTATCCAATCGTTCAAGACATTCACAAACAGTCGATGATGACTTGAACTCCTTTGCGGCCATAACAAATTGTTCGGGACAGCGGTAGTTCAAGCCACCGAGTGTTACTATAAGTGCCATACCTGGGGGCATAATGGAGATAATTGTGGTTTATTATTTCGGTATTCTATGTTTTAAATGTATGTTGTGTGTACTAATTAGAATCGCCTCATCGAGGCGATTCTAATAAGTATATACAGCATATATTTTGCAATATAAAGTAAGAACATCTCCCATAATAAGAAAATCTCCCAAAATTATGTCTATTTAGTAATTCCCTTCGGACTCAATAACGGGCTGATTCATCCATGGTAAAGAAGTGAGTGAGTGAGTTTTAGTTTTACGTCCCACCAACAGCTAAGGTCATACGGAGACGGGACCTCGGTTTAAAGACTCATGCGAAAGTCTGGAGAAGCCCGGGATCGATCCTGCGATCCCTGGTTTACAAGGCGAGTAGCGTAACCACTGCACCACGGAGGCTTCTCCATGGTAAAGGAGCAATCGGAGTTCGAGCAATTGAAGTTCTATAATTGTATTTGGAATAATATATAGTGAAACTTCAATGATTAGAATATAGAAGGCTTGTCTACCTGGGCTAGTTCGAACTCACCCTTGAGTTTTTACAAAATTCATCACAAAGAGACAATCCAGATGACGTCAGCAGCTGCCATTGGAGGCACGTGTTTTGGTTATTATCGTTATTATTTAGTTATATTCATGATTTCAATGATAAATCTCAAAATCATGCGGAGTAAATTAATTAATAATCACGTTTTATTGTAGAACATAACCAGCGCTAGAAGTGGTTTATTGGATTTCTATTTGTGTGTTTGTTTGATTCAGTGAAAATTCGCATTATTGAGTCATTATAACCAAAAATTGAAATGATGTTAACAACAAAGACCGAGGCTAGTATTTTTGTTTGTCGATTTGAGGTTTAACGACCCCCTCTGCAATATATAGGTCACTTACAATTTTGTGGGATTTTTACGCGACACTGGGACGAACTGACATCTCAAGCCCTGTCACCCAGTGAAACCAATAGGGTTTATATGCAGTAACGGCCCGACTCGCACCACTGCCTGACAGGCTTAAATCTTCTAGTACTTGTGTTCGGTCGGCTTCAGCTCTGCGTGAAAGCATCATGCATCGTCGGCTTCAGCTCTGCGCGAAAGCATCATGCATCCAAAAATATTTCTCCAAGCCCATATGGGCGGGAACCCTGGTGGCTAGTACCTCCATTATTTGGCACTAGATGACACTGTAGATAACTGTTTATGGTTTCTTGTGACCGAAGAGTTCGTCTGCTGACCATTCATATAACTATAGGTATCCATATAATTGATATAATATACATATCCTGATTTTATCTTTAAAATGTATGTTGTGTGTACAAATTAGAATCGCCTCATTGAGGCGATTCTAATGAGTACACGCCACATACCTTTGATCGTAAAGATCCCGTTTATATGCCTCATATCTGCACATGTAGTCCGTTTATTGAAGTTCGAGAGTAGAAAAAATGTTCTTGTTTATTTGGAAAAAGGTATGTTGTATGTACTTATTAAAGTCGCATTGACAGGCATGGTCACACAGGTGTTTGCGCTATCGAAGTCCAACGGTAGATGGATTTGTTTGCCATCCGTGCTTGGATATGTTTGAGCCTTCAACACACGATGGACTTGTAAAATCTTGCTTTGCTCTGAAAACGACATTTTGGATCGATCAGTGAAAAGGGGGCATCCATATAGCGCACAATGAAAACTCTGATCAGACTACGCGTTTGCGCAGGCTGTTCAGAGCTGTTCGCAGGGCGCACCTGTTCAACGACTCGCTTTGTGCGTCCAAACAATATAAATTCTAACACTGCACGCCTCCGTGGCCTAGTGGATATATAAGAGCGCTGACTCTTAAATCATTAGGTCTCTCACCGCTGTGGTTCGAGCCTGGCCCGGCTCATATGTGAGATGTCAAGTTCTGCAACGGAAGGCCAAGTAGTTCTTTTCCGGGCACTCCGGTTTTCGCCCACCTCTGATTAACGATCGGCTCAATATGAGTGAAATAATCTTGAAAGGGCCGTAAAACGCCCCCCCCCCCCGCGAGAAAAAAAAAAAGAAATAAAGAAATAATAACGTTACGCGCCTATATAGGCAATGGAAATCGCCGGTAGGCAGGACGTGACAAGTGACGTAATAAAAAGGCCGTCGTTTTATGATGTCACATGTACATTCTATGACGAATCCTATGGCGTTTATATTTCGCAATTAATTCGATTTGCCAGAGAGTCCAGTCATATAACTGACTTCAACACTCGTAATACATTGTTAACTGTTAAACCTCTTAATCAGGGTGATCGGTATCATAAACTACGCAAATCCTTTTCAAAATTTTATAGCCGCCATTCAGATTTAATTTCGAAATTCAATGTTGGACTTAAATCTCTTCTGCAACAAGGTCTATCGGAACCGGAATATTAAGGTGACTTAGTTTATAAATTCAGAAGAATAAAATACTTGCAATTACTTCAGCACCCAATTTTGTAAAAACAATCTTCGTTATAAAACACTGGATACAACATAAATTTTATACGACAGATATGCATGCATGGTAATCCCAATCACGGTTGACAACATAACCCTCTTTAATTGCGTGCCGGTGGATCAGGCCTCAGATTCTATGACGGTTCCAGCGTAAAGGAATTTGAATTCAATTTTTTGTAATGTTGGCTGGTGCCTGATGCTCTGTCTCTGGTCAGGCCCATCGGAGTATTAATGTTGGTTTTCTTTTGTTGCAGCATTCAATGGTATCTTGCTGTCGAGTCCTCACCGTTGTTTTATCTCTGTGGTTGTTTGATTTTTTGTGTTCTCGGAGATGTTGCACTAATGAGTTAGGAGGCCTTCATGCAGACTAACAAATTATATTTCTTAATCGCGACGGAAGTAAGGTCGAGGATTGTGGCCGCTTAAAATCGATTCAACCACCCCACCCCCACCCCCACCCTCACCCCACCCCCACCCCACCCCAACCCGGTGGAATTCGTTTCAGTGACGGTTCTTCTGTCGCGGTTTATCTTGGCTATGCTTTGTCTTTCATTGTGTGGTGTGTATGGTTTATAGTTTTTGTTTTGGATAACCAATTGACTATATTTTATGGGAAAGTAACTGTCCTTTTGGCTTTCCGCTATAATTGATGTTTCCATCAGGGTCTTGTTATTTCATGTTTGTATTTTGTTTCCCTTTGGTGTCTCTAGTGGGAGCTGTGGGTTAATTGTATCGATTCCTGATCATTAACTTCACTTATATTTATATGGGGTGCCACGAGGGACTGTTCTGGGTCCATTGTTGTTTTCTATGTACAATAATGACATTTCTACTGATATTGATTCCGAAATAAGACTGTTCGCAGATGACTTTGTTTGCTATCGTGAAATTAGAAACGCAGAGGACTCGTTGGAACTTCAGAGGGGCATAGATAGGTTTGTGTGCTCCACTATAGAAAATGGGGAATGGGATTTCAGCCAGTTAGATGCAATATGATGAAGATAACTAGGAAAAGAACAAACAAAATTAAGGCTTCTTACACTTGAGAAGGAACGGTCCTCGACAATGTGGTTTCCATTAAACACCTTGGTGTGACCATCTCACATGACTTGAGAATGAACAATAGAAGTGAAGGCTATGATCAGGATTTGATACAATTACCCACAGCTCCCATCAGAGACACCATAGGGAAAGAAACACAAACATGAGACAACAGACCCTCATAGAAGAATCAATAGCGGATAGTCAAAAGGACAGCTACTTTCCCACAAAACTGCCAATTGGCTATTCAAAACAAAATAATACTAGAGCTATCACTAAAGGTGATGAATACCCCCACAAAAACTGCCTTGATAGTACAACAGCAGCATTTTGCAATTTTTTCACTTGAAAGGAGCCATAACTATGTCGAAAATTGACGAATTGTAGTGGAAATCGAACTTGACCGGTATTTTATGAGGTAACATCAGTGTACCAAAAATTATAAAAATCGGTGGAGCGCTTTTTGAGTTATCGTCTGGAAACCAAGTCAACAGACCGACCGACCGACCGACCGACCGACGGACCGACCGACCGACCGACCGACAAGCTCACTCCTATATACCCCCCCCCCCCCCCCCCAAATTTCATTTGTGGGGGTATAATAAGCGATTCAAACACTCAAAGACAAACCATAACAAAAATAAACCGCGACTGAAGAACCGCTTGGAAAGAAACGAATTCCACTGGGGGAGGCTTAAATCGATTTCACGTGTCTCAACCCAAAAGTTTTGAAACAGAAACGGATGACGGACAAGACCCGGCAAACACAGCACACACCCCTCCGAACACACACCGACCGACGTAGCGCATGAGACGGGTCAACTGGAGGCATCAGGCAAGAAACGCCTACCCGCGGACTTATAAGCGTCCCCCACCGAACCAACATCAGCAGACATGGCCAACACTCCACGGAAGTCCCGGATATCAGGAAGGAGATGTTCAAAGTAGCGAGACTTGCAAAATTTATAATATTACAAAAAGTGGCAACCAAATTAACTAAGATTCATGTCCCATCTGACAAGTCAGTCTTTGTTTTAGACAAAAATAGAAATTTATACTGCAAAAATGAAAGATATAATATAGTTATATGAATCAGTACTTGAGTACTGACGTCAACACCGCAGTATCAACCTCAGCACTAAGGAACTGATACTGAGCTGATGATACCCTCGGGGACGAATGAATCATCCACCAGCAGAGATACCGACCCAGTGGTTGCAATTAAGGCGTAACTATACCAAATTTAGTGACGCAGAGGCCTTTCTGGTATTTAATCTTCATCAGTGTGCCTCAAACCCAAAGTTTTGAAACCAAAACGGATGACGGATACGATCCGGCAAACACAGTATTTACTGGAAAAAAAGAAAACCAACAATTAGACTCCGATGGGCCCGACTACAGACAGAGTATCAGGCAGGTGAACAACATTACATAGAATTAGATCTCTATTTCTCAGTAAGCCTTTACGCTGGAACCGTCATAGAATCTGAGGCCTGACCCACCGGAGTGCAATTAAAGAGGGACGCAAAGTTGTCAACCGTGATTGGGTTAACTACCATGCATGCAGTCTGTCGTATAATATCCATGTTGTACCCAATCTTTTTATATCGAAGAATGATTTTACGAAATTGGGTGCTGAAGTCATTGCGGTTATATATTTTTCTGAATTTATATACTAAGTCACCATAAAATGCAAGTTCCGATAGCCCTTGTTGCAGAAGAGATTTAAGTTCAATAATGAATTTTGAAATTAAATCAGAATGGCGTCTATAAAATGTTGAAAAGGCTTGGCGTAGATTATGGTGCCGATAACCCTGATTAAGAAGTATATCAGTCAACAATTTGTTACGAGTGTTGAAGTCCGTTACATGACTACACACTCTGGCAAATCGAATTAATTGCAAAATATAAACGCCATATGATAGCGCACGAGGAACATCACCATCCAAGTAAGGAAAATTTACAATCTCAAAATCCAAATCATCGCGTTTATCATAAATTTTGCAAGAAACAAACCCATCTACTATAGATAAATGTATATCCAAATATGGAGCCTCGGTATCAGAATAATTTGCTTTATTTAACTGAAGTTCTGGGGGTTAAATTCTTCAGAATTGAAAAAAGCAATTCTTACATTACATGCAAGTCAAGGGGAATCTTCCCAATGAAATGTCCATTCAATTAAATCATTAATGTGTTTTTTAGCTCCACTGGCCGAAGGCCAGCGGGGCTATTGTCATGGCCCTGTGTCCGTCGTGCGTCCGTGCGTCCGTGCGTTAACTTTTTCTTTAAACATCTTCTCCTCCTAAACTACTGGGCCAATTGTAACCAAACTTCACAGGAATGTTCCTTACATAGTCCTCTTCTAAATTCCTTCAAAGAATTTTGTTACACCCAGAACTCTGGTTGCCATGGCAACAAAACCAAAAAAAAAAATAAAAATCTTTAAAAATCTTCTCCTCCAAAACCACCTGTTGGATTTCATTTTTATTTTGCATGACTGTTCCTTGGGTTGACCTCTTTCAGATTCCTTGAAGAAATTTTGATCCGACAAAAAACATGGCCGCCATGGGCGGGGCTTATTTTCCCTATTTAACATATAGTGTAATGCTAAAACATCTTCTCCTCCTAAACTATTGGGGCCATTGTAACCAAACTTCACAGGAATGTTACTTACTTAGTCCTCTTCTAAATTCCTTCATAGAATTTTGTTACACCTAGAACTCTGGTTGCCATGGCAACAAAACAACACAAAATATTAAAAATCTTTAAAAATCTTCTCCTCCAAAACCTCCTGTTGGATTTCATTTTTATTTTGCATGAATGTTCCTTGGGTGGACCCCTTTCAGATTCCTTGAAGAAATTTTGATCCGACAAAAAACCATGGCCGCCATGGGCGGGGCTTATTTTCCCTATTTAACATATAGTGTAATGCTAAAACATCTTCTCCTCCTAAACTACTGGGCCAGTTGTAACCAAACTTCACAGGAATGTTCCTTACTAAGTCCTCTTCTAAATTCCTTCAAAGAATTTTGTTACACCCAGAACTCTGGTTGCCATGGCAACAAAACCAACCAAAAAAAATTAAAAATCTTTAAACATCTTCTCCTCCAAACCCACCTGTTGGATTTCATTATCCCCTCGCACAACATAGTTGTGAGGGGGGATATAGCATTTGTCCCGTACGTACGTACGTAAGTACGTACTTTTGTCATCGCTCTAGCGCAACGTACGTACATACTTTTGTCATCGCTCTAGCGCCACGTACGTACGTACGTACTTTTGTCATCGCTCTAGCGCCTACATTTCTTGACCGATTTTAATATAACTTCACACAAACGTTCCTTACGACAATATCTGGAGCAAGAATGACTTTCAAGGTCATGACCTCAAGGTCAAGGTCACTCTGGCTATTTTTGAAAAACTTTGTCATGGCTCTAGCGCCTACATTTCTCCCCCAATTTCAATATAACTTCAAACAAATAATCCTTATAAAAATATCTCGAGCGAGTTGGACTTTCAAGGTCATGACCTCAAGGTCAAGGTCATTGTGGCTATTTTTAGAAAAACATTGTCATCGCTCTAGCGCTTACATTTCTTCACCAATTTCAATATAACTTCACACAAATGATCCTTATAGAAAGATCTTGAGCGAGTTCCACTTTTAAGGTCATGGCTTCAAGGTCAAGGTCACAGTGGCTATTTTTAGAAAAACTTTGTCATCGCTCTAGCTCCTACATTTCTTCACTGATTTCAATATAACTTCACACAAATGTTCCTTATGACAATATCTTGAGCGAGTTGGACTTTCAAGGTCATGACCTCAAGGTCAAGGTCACTGTGGCTATTTTTAGAAAAACATTTTCATCGCTCTAGCGCCTACATTTCTTCACCAATTTCAATATAACTTCACACAAATGTTCCTTATACAAATATCTCCAGCGAGTTCGACTTTCCAACTCATGGCCTCAAGGTCAGGGTGACTGTGGCTATTTTTAGAAAAAACTTTGTCATCGCTCTATCGCCTATATTTCTTCTCTGATTTCAATATAACTTCACACAAATGTTCCTTATGAAAATATCTCAAGCAAGTTCGACAATCAATGTCAAGGCCTCAAGGTCAAGGTAAAGGTCACTGTGGCTATTTTTTAGAAAAACTTTGTCATCGATCTAGCGTTTACATTTCTTCACCAATTTCAATATAACTTCATACAAATGTTCCTTATGACAATATCTCTAGCGAGTTCCACTTTCAAGGTCAAGGTCACTGTGTCTATTTTTAGAAAAACTTCGTCATCCCTCTAGCGCTTACATTTCTTCATCGATTTCAATATAACTTCACACAAATGTTCCTTATGACAATACCTCGAGCGAGTTTGACTTTCAAGGTCAAGGTCACTGTGGCTATTTTTAGAAAAACTTTGTCATTGCTCTAGTGACTACATTTTTTCACAAATTTCAATATAACTTCACACAAATGTTCCTTATGACAATATCTCGAGCTATTTAGACTTTCAAGGTCAAGGTCACTGTGGCTATTTTTAGAAAACCTTTGTCATCGCTCTAGCGCCTACATTTAATGATGGATTGTAATAGAACTTCACACAAATGTTTCTTATGATAATATCTCGACTTACTTCGACTTTCAAGGTCATGACCTCAAAGTCAAGGTCACTGTGGCTATCTTTAGAAAAACTTTGTCATCGCTCTATCGCCTACATTTATTAACAGATTTTAATATAACTTCACACATAGATGCTTATGATAATATCTTGAGCAAGATCTACTTTCGTGGTCATGGCCTCAAGTCAAGGTCACTATGGCTATTTTTAGATAAACGTCATCACTCTAGAATGTACATTTATTGGAGGATTTTTAAACAAACTTTACACAAATGTTGCATATGATAATATCTCAAGCAAGTTGGACTTTTGCCATTTCAGTGTTTTCCACACACGAAGTTGTCTAGTGCGAGGGGATTTGTATCGCATGCGATGCCTTGTTTTTATTTTGCATGAATGTTCCTTGGGTGGACCTCTTTTAGATTCCTTGAAGAAATTTTGATCCGACAAAAAACATGGCCGCCATGGGCGGGGCTTATTTTCACTATTTAACATATAACGTAATGCTAAAAAATCATTTTCTGCAAAAGTACTTGTGGGATTTCATTGTAATTTGCATGAATTGCCCTTGGGTGGACTGTTGTCAGATTCCTTGAAAAAAAATTTGATCTTACAAAAAAACATGGCCGCCTTGGGCGAGGCTTATTTTCACTATATAACATATAGTGTAATGCTGAAAATATTTTCTGCAAAAGTTCTTGTTTTATTTCATAGTTATTTGGCATGCATGTTCCTTGGGTGGACCTCTGTCAGATTCCTTGAAGAAATTTTGATCCGACATAAAACATGGCTGCAGTGGGCAGGGTTTATTTTCACTATATAACATGTAGTGTAATGTTAAAAAAGTCTTTTCTTCTTCAAAAGTTCTTGTTTATTTATTTATTTATTTATTTATTTATTTAAAAGTACCTTCCTGTATCTGAATTAATCTCCTCCAATTTTGCTGACTATCACATATCTATAGAGGTCCACCTACAAATTGTCATTCTAAAATTCCAAACATCAGAAATTTCACATGCCCATCACACTGGTGATAGAACTGATGTTTTCAACACAAACTCTATTTATACGACTTGATGTTTCAAAATAAATTCAAAATACTGAGGGAGATTGATTTATTAGACCTAATTATACTACAGTGTCAACAGTTCTCCAGATCCCTGAGGGTTAAAATGGCTTAGTTGAAAAGGGAGGCATACCGAATCCGACGGAGGAAAGGAAAAAATAAATAAATAAATAAAAACATAAATCTGTTCATTTTTTAGCTCCACTGGCCAAAGACCGGCGGGTCTTATGTTATATGTTATGGCCCTGTGTCTGTTGTGCGTCTGTGCGGTTGTGCATCCGTGCGTTAACTTTTTTCTTTAAACATTTCCTCCTTAACTACTTGGTCGATTGTAACCAAACTTCACAGGAATGTTTCTCACATAGTCCTCTTCTGAATTCCTTCAAAGAATTTTGTTACATGCAGAACAAAATGGCATCGAAAGCAAAAAAAAATATTTAAAAATCTTCTCCTCCAAAACCGCTCAATGGATTTTATTCTTATTTTGCACGAATGTTCCTTGGGTGGACCTCTGTTAGATTCCTTGAAGAAATTCGGATCAGGCAAAAAACATGGCCACCATGGCCATGCCCCACATGACTGCCATGGCCATGCTCCTTGGCTCATTAGCTTTCAAAGACTTATATGGGGAAAAGTTTTAAAAACCTTCTCCTCCAAAACTGCTCAACGTAATGGATTTCATTCTTACTTTGCATGAATGTTCCTTGGGTGGACCTCTGTCAGATTCCTTGAAGCAATTTTGATCAGACAAAAAACATGGCCGCCATGGACACGCCCATTGGCTAATTAGCTTCCATGGACTCATAAAGGGATCTTTTTTTTTTTTTTAATCTTCTCCTCCAAAACCGCTAAATGGATTTCGTTCTTAATTTTCATGAATGTTCCTTGTGTCTACCATTGTCAGATTCATTGAAGAAATTTTGATCAGACAAAAAATATGGCCGCCATGGCCACCAACTTTGGCTCATTAGCTTCCATAGACCAATAAACGGAAAAACTTCTTCTCTGAAACCATAAAGCCTAAAGCTAAGACATTTACAGTAAAACCTGTCTTAGTGGCCACCTCTATTAAGCAAGCAACCTGTCTTAAGCAAGCAGGCATTCAGTTCCCAAGAAAGGCAGATGTGTTAAATTCCACCTGTATTAAGCAAGAACCTGTCTTAAGCAAGCATATTTTGACTATCCCTTAGGCACTTGCTTAATACAGGTTGAACTGTAGTATGTAGCAAAGTTATGTGGTCACCTACTAAGTCCTGCGAACTATGACTCTTGAGTCCAAATTGGCAACGCCTCGGTGCTTAGTAGCTCCCATAGACTAATAATGAAAAAATCTTGAAACTTTTCTCCTCTGAAACCATAAGGCCAAGAGCTTAGTATGTAGCAACTTGAAGTATTCATCTGCATAAATCCTGCCAACTATGCCCCTGGGGTCCAAATTTGCCACACCCTGAGGCCCATAAGCTCCCATAGACTTATACTGGGAAAAACTGACAAAAATCTTCTCTGAAACCATCAGTGCCCAGAGCTTAGATATAAAGTATGCAGCAACGTCAAGTGGTCACTCAAATAAATCCTGCCAACAATGCCCCTGGGGTAAAAAATTGGTCACGCCCAGAGGCATATTAGTTCCCATAGACTTATAATAGGAAAAACTTAAAAAAAAGTCTTCTTCTCTGAAACCATAAGGCCCAGAGCTTTAGATATTTAGAACGGAGCAATGCCAAATGGTCACTCACATAAATCCTGCCAACCATGGCTCTGGGGTCCAAAAAATATAGAATGGACATTCCTTGGGTGGATCACTTGTTTCTTTTTTACCCATTGCATGCGGGAAAACCCTAAATGGGTACCTTGGCAAACAGTGCTGGCCCAGATCAGACCCCACAGAACACCATGTCTGATCAGGGCCTGCACTATTTGCTAACAGAATTTTCCATCAAAAATAGAAAAAAAAATAGGCCTGACACCCCTTATATGACAAATGGACTGGTCCAACATATAGCAATAGAAGAGTCCACTAGTATACCATTGGTTAATGTAATAAATATGACAATTGTCTGAAGTTAGCCGGTGGAGCGACAGGCCCTCTTGGGCCTCTTGTTTTAAAAAATGTTATGAGTAAGTGTAGTGTAAAGGGTAGAAAAATCATAAGTAGACTGACTAGAAGCACGAAAACGTCTGGATTTCAATTTATTTAAAACTTCATTAGAATTTTTATAGACCAAACGCGATTTGGAAGACTTTGTCGCAATATTTTATCACATGTTTTTGATGGCAGTTAAACATATAGTTAGTAATTTAGAGAATTCAGTGGTGGTACAAGAGCTTGAATTTGCAACAAAACGTGCTAATACTCATATTAGCAACATGTGTACTAAGTCTAATAGAAGACTTAGTACAAATGTCGCTAATATGAGTATTCCATCTCAAGTCATGTGAGATGGTCACACCTAGGTATTTAATGGAATCCACATTTTTTTAGGAGCGTTCCCGCTAAAGAAGTCAAGTCTAATAGAACATTTGGCTTCTTATGTCGAAAATATTTATCGATACCCCGAATATGTTAAACGGAGCTGCATATCAGGGATTCGTTCGCCCCATCTTGGAATATGGTAGTTAGTTTAGTTTAGTTTAGTTTAGTTTAAGCGTATTTTATTGCAAATAAACAAATGGGTCGGGCCACAAGTTCTCACAACATTAGTTACGACCCTCCCCGTATATGGTTGACACTAATACATTTACAACATATGACAATATGGTAGTTGTGTCTGGGATCCCCAGGGAATAGCCCTTCAGGAGGAGATTGAAAAAGTTCAGAATAGGGCAGCTAGATTTGTATCACAGGGATGGAAAACGAACATGGGACTCGAACTCAGGGCATTTCGCATACGGTGCGAACACTCTACCGACTGAGCTACCGAGCCACATGGTCGACCTGTTACATTTTCCCCCTGCCTAATTGAAATTCGTCCCGAATCTTAAGTTCTATCCAGTCCGGCTGCGAGACTTATTTTTCATACTCTTTCATGCTCTCAGACGCGGTGCTGGAACGACACTGGCCACCAAATATCACAGTGTGGAAAAAGAGCATGGCTCGACCGGGATTCGAACTCAGGGCCTTTCGCATACCATGCGAACACTCTACCGACTGAGCTAGCTAGCCACATGGTCAGCCTGTTAATTTGTTACGAGCAATTACAGCTTTGAAACTGAAAGTATGACTAGAATACTGAAAAAAATAGTATGGGAATCCCTCAAGAAAAGGAGGAGAGACAGTAGTCTTATACTCTTGTACAAAGGGTCTAAAGGGTGCTGTGGCTTTGCGCTTTGCATCCCCCATTAGGATCTGGGGGAGCAAGGTAATACATAATCTACCATCATATACTGAGTAGGTCAGATTTGGCCATTAACTCAGTTGGATGACACAATACTCGCAAGAGTTTGTTGCAGAATGAAAAGAATACAAACTCGGAATGGGTTCCGTGAGTTACTTACTGTATGAACTGCCCATGTGAAGTCTTCTTTCTTTCTCCTTTGTAGTGTTCCCGCGATGGCTTTACGTGACACCGTCTTAAGTACATGTAGTTAAGACGTAAAGGTTCAGTTTGATTTACAATAAAATTCAGCACAATAAAACACAAAAGTGGTCAGTTCTTTTCACAGTTTTATCTATTTACACCTGAGCATTATGCTGTCTGGTTGATTATTGGTCTATCTTTGTAAAAGTTTAGTTCTTTTCACATTAAGTTTATATATAAGTTCCCGACTGTAGAGTTCTAAAACTTTCATCTGTTGCTGACTAGGTTGAAGGGCAATCTCGACGTCTGGGTTGGTCGCGTCTAGTAGAAGCTGGGTACTTAAACCTGCGTCGTTGAGTAACTCGGTGATGCCACTGGAATGATCAAGTAAAGTTCTATTTTTATTTATTGATTCAGTTCTTAAGACACTTAGAGCTTCACATGAGATCAGGAAATGTTCCCTCGTCTCAGGATATTTGTTACACAGCTGGCAAATTGGACTGACATTAAACTGATTGAATTTTGCCCTGTTAGACTGCAGTGTATCAGCATCAATCAGAATCAGAATTGTTACTGGTGACACGTCAAATGACATTCATACACCAGGACCTGTGACGGGAAGTTAGTCCCTAGCTCTCACCAAAGGGGTAAACTTAGCTACACAATCCTCAGCACCTTCAGCCGTTGAAATAATCGAATCGGGAAGGGAATTCCAATCTCTAATGGTTGGAGGGAAGAATGATTTTTTTATAAATGTCAGTTCTTGCAGTAAGGTTCTGAAACGCCAATGAATGATGATTTCTACCGTGCGTAGCTGGGGGAACAAGGTCATCTGTCGGGATGCTGGCAGCACCCTTTAGACCTTTGTATAAAAGTATGAGCCTGCTGTTTTTCTCCTTTTCTTGAGAGAATCCCATCGTAATCTTCCTAGTATTCCAGTCATGCTCCCAGTTTCAAAGCAGCAATTGTTTGTTACAAATCTAGCAGCTCTATTCTGAACTCTTTTCAATTTCTTCATAAAGGACCACTCCGCTAGGGTCCCAGATACAACTACCATATTTTAAGATTGGGCGAACAAGTCCTTTATATGCTGCCTCTTTTACATCCTGAGAACACCGATGAAGATTTCGCCTCAGGAAACAAAGAGTTCTATTTACCTTTGTACACATGTTGCTAATATGTGTATTCCATCGCAAATCCTGTGTGTGTGTGTCCCCCAAGGTATTTAATGGAATCCGCGTTCTCGAGGACAGTTCCCTCTAAGAAGCCTCGATTTTATTTGTTCTCTTCCTAGTTATCTGCATAATGTTGCATTAAACGGGCTGAAATATCATGCCCCATTTTCGTGCCCAACATCTTAATCTATCTATATCATTCTGAAGTTTCTGCGAGTCCTCTGTATCTCTAATTTCCCGGTAGCAAACACAGTCATATGCGGACAGTCTTATTTCTGAGTCAATGTCAGTGGAAATATCTTTGATGTATAGGGAGAATAACAGTGCACCAAGAACAGTCCCTTGTGGGACTCCAGACAAAATCTGGTGCCCACTCTGAAGATTCACCATTAACAACAACACGATGTTTCCTGTAGCAAAGGAAAGAATATATCCGTTTAAGAGCATTTCCCCCAATTCCATAAGCAAATAACTTAGATTTAAGTAGTTCATGTTGTGGTGTCAAAAGCTTTCTCGAAGTCCAGAATAAATGTGTCTATCTTTCCCCCATTGTCCAAGATTTTTGCCCAGTCATTAATAACTGTGCTCAACTGAGTTTCACAACTATGCCTTTTCCTAAATGCATGTTGCCTGTCTGGCAGAAGTTTATGCTCATCCAAGTGGGCCATGATTTTTGAGCAGACTGTATGTTCAAGCAATTTACACAGAACACAAGTCAGAGACACAGGACGATAATTACGGGAAAGAGCCCTATCTTATTTGATGGGTAATGTTCGCTCGAAGCCATTCCTTGGAGAGTTCACCCGTATCAAGGGACTGTTGAAACAGGTGAGCAAAAACTGGACCTAACTCCATTGTAGTTCCTTCAGGACTCTAGGATGAGGCTCATCAGATCCTAAAGCGTTAGTCGGATTTAAGCCTTTAAGTAGTTTGATCACTCCTCTCGATGACACAACAATATTTCCATAAATGGGGCCTATCTTCTAGCCAATGGAACCTCCGTGAACCCAGTTTTATTAAACGCATCATTGAATTGACCAACTAGTTCCTCTGCCCTTTCAGAGTCTGATTCTGCAACCCCAATCCCTCCTCTTTTATTAAGGGGCGGGATACCTTGCCTGTCCTTCTTCTGTCTATTGATATATCTGTAGAAGTCTCTTGGGTTTGCCTTTACATCACCTACCAAGTTATTCACATACAAAATGTGTTATTTACATTCTCATTTGTATATGTTCCTGTCAACAACCTTACTTTAACTTCGACACGTTTTGTGTCGTATGTGTTATTTCTAACTGTAGTGAAGACTGGGTGAACTTTTCCTACTCTGACTGATTCTGAGTTGAGGTATTTTAGTGATGATTTTGAAGGTATGTCGTCTTTCCATTGGTGCTCAACATGAGCATGTAGCTTGGATTTGACCTCATTTTTCCATTGCTCTTTGGTCGGTGGGTTCCCTAGTAGTTCATATGCCGTGGGAAGAATATACTGGTTTAGGATAGAGGAAAACCAACTTCTATCTGCGCTAAATGGCGTCGAGCAATCTTCACCCAACCTTGCCAGTGCGGTTTTATTAATCAATGAAACATAGAACGGTATGAATTTACGGCATCAAATGCGTAGAAGACGCATCATGGGGTTAGACAGTATGCATATTGCCCGATTACACTGAGTTCTGAATAAGAGACGGGCTGGCATGAGTCCATGAAAAAGCGACAAGATGACTTAACGGCGGCTACATAAAGATAAAAAAGCTTAAGAATCAAAATCAAATATTCATTTCAGGCATTAAACACTCATTCTCAAATGAATTGGGATATTGAAGTCGCCGTATATTTTCTGAAATCAAGCAGTCATTTTTAACCAATGCATACGTTTATATGACAGAACAACAGGCCCCAAAGATATCATGATACACCTCCGGTAGAAAAGTACCTTTTCAGAGAAAATGAGTCACGGGAAAACCTGGTTTTGTAATGTTCGAGACTGTCGCTTTTCGAATTCTCTTTGTTTGCACCCTTACAAATTTGAAATTTCACTAGTAAAGAAAGGGTTAGGTGGTTTCCATAAATTCTACATATTCCGGGTAGGGAAATGACTACCATTAGCAGGACCACATGGAGTCTTACTAAGTATTTTTCCCCGATTATGGCTGTCGCCGAAATTTAATTAAACATTGAAATGTACGAGACGACGTTTTTCTTCTTGTTATTTCAAAACAACGTTTAGGTTTTTATACACGGAAACATGACAAAATGGAGATTCTATATTATATAAAGCATATAAGGTTGTTTGATGTTACCTGTACAATAGGAAATGAAAAATACTTGCCATACAAAAACGTGCATGGATTTGTTGCAAAAATGCATGTAATATTCGCGATCATTATACCAGGCTTATTACGTATGTATGGACAAAAAATGCTAGATTGAGTTAAACTCCCGCAATGTGTGACTAACACAAATACATCATCTGGAACGAAAATAATATTTTGATGTTGAAATTCCCTCATTTCCAGTGTTTTGTAATGTTCGAGACCTGTACTGTTCAATACCGAAAATTGTTAGTTTAACAGCTTGATCACATTGCTCTGACGTGGCGCAGTTTTCCGTTACCAGATTATGTAGAAGAAAGTATCTGCAGACGACATGGTTGCCTTTTCCGGTGTTTGATGGGTAAGGGAGTCGGCAGAAAATACCACAGTTAAGGGAAAACAGAAGTCATATTTTGTTTTTAAATACCTGCATAGAAACTTTTTATCTTTTTCCAATATTATTTGTCACAATTAATATTGTTCAATTAAGAATATGCCACCAAACATCATTATTAATGAACAACATTTGCACCCTTGCAAGATCATTATTCTATTGCAATAAGCAGCGGATGTATGCGATGAAATGTCCGCTACATTTGGTATCGAACATGACAGGTTAGCTATGTTGACCGTCCAGGGATAATGACTGCAAATAAATGAACAATTT
Organism: Lucinisca nassula; assembly: GCA_963580285.1. NCBI lineage: Eukaryota > Metazoa > Mollusca > Bivalvia > Lucinida > Lucinidae > Lucinisca > Lucinisca nassula. The sequence goes on from OY757017.1 coordinate 119,613,599, forward strand.
TGAATTGTGCAGCCTTAGTTGTGTAAAATGAACACGTTTAGGGATATACATGTTTGCTACATTTCTACCAATAGCTGCAAACGGTAACAATGTTGATTCCAAATTTATTACTTATTTTCGATTTTGGATTTGAGTCCCATAGCTTATAACCTTTTCCCAAATTTTATTTGCCAGAATGAATATTTTCAATATAAAATGTGCACTGTTTGGAAGGCACTTCAACTCTCAAATTTGTATTTCCAAATGCATATTTTGAATGTTAAAAACAGTGTAAGTGCAGTTTATGTTACTAACATTATTGTATCGAACACTACAAATTGTATCGAACATCCCCACCTAAAATAAATGTGTATATTTTAGGGTATGCTGGTTTACTCTTGATTATCTTCCTAGATACAACAAATACAATATTAGATTCATTTTCAACTTTGCAGAGAGAAATGGTAAAGTGGCATAGCATGTCCCTTTACGGTGTATGGTAATGTCCGAGACCATCATAGCTGCCATTTACAGACATGCATTTGTTTACATTTCTGAGAATTTATTTACAAACTTCACAAAACGTGTTACTTTCTTCCAGCTGGTAGACAAAATTGGTTACACTTTGAAGACTTTTGTATAGACAAATATTACTCTGGAATGCACTGTAATGTTCGATACTGTATTCTCGCGGTTGCATTATTAATTTCAGATACTTGATTATTGAGAACATAAGGTCATGCGGTTGTTGTGTGTTAATATGTGATAAATATGTCTTTTAATGTTTCAGCTGCCTTAAGAAAGCAGTTTGTCTGTCAGGAGAGCATTTTTATGCATAAAAATATATACCAAGGCTTTTTTGCGTAATAGCGACACCATGTTTTAACAGCATATAACTGAACATGCACTGTTACATTAGTTAGACCCAAAATATGAATGGAAGTGACACTTACAGCTATATTGTCAGTTTATTGCGTTAGTACACTACTTGACTTATAGAAACAAACTCACTGTAATGTCCGCGACATTTTACATATAATTATAAAAACCTATTGCTTATGTTGATCGTTTATCTGAAGTAATATTACTTGTGTTCCTTATTTACCACTCAATACCTGTCCAAATGCAATAGTCGTAAGTGATCTAGCTATTATGTGCTTCTCTTAAAACAAAACGAAAGTTGTATGTTTTCAGAAAACTGTTTCTTTTTCTGTATTCTCTAACCAACCCCGAATTTTATTCTAAATGGCTATTCATTTCTTTACCATATATATGACCATATGTTCAATTTTGTCCCCGCTTAATAACCCGGTCATAAGTTTCTGTCATTGTGAGCTGCGGTCTCTTGATTTTTGTGATGTTATAGACGGGGGCAACGAACAAGTAGATTGTAGCGTACATTTCTAACAATCAAAATTTATCAAAATACTGACATATTTCTAGCTGTTGGGGTGAAATAACTTTTGATTTCTTGAGCAAGGAATTTTAACTGAGTATAGTTACATGTTAATACTTTATTTTGAACATATCGGTGACTGAATCTAAGTAACTTTATAATTTGACTTTTTAAACGGCTAAAATCCCAATTCATTTGAGAATGAGTGTAAATCGCAAAGTAGACAATCAGCGGGTAAGAAAAAATGACAAACTGCACAATAACATCGAGGGCTGGAAAAGCGACAAGAAAATTCAACGGGACTGCATGAGTCCTGAAAATGCGGCAAGAAGATTTACGGAGAAAACAGACAACCTAGAGCGAAAAAAAGCGGTGCTAATTTGTATCCACAAACTATGGTTCTGAGGGGATTAACCTGTGTATAAATTACATGCACTTGTTGACATAGCTTATAAAGTGACATGAAAAAGCGACAAGAAGAAATAACGGGGCGATATGAGTACTGAAAAAAGCGACAAGAAGATTTTGCGGGATGACCCAAAACTAAAGATAGATTGTGGATGCTCGTTTGAACGGCTTCTGTGAAGCGGTGCAAATGAGTACACACAAACTATTGTTACGATGGGATTTACATGTGTATCCATTACATGGACTTATTGGCATGGTTTATAAAGTGACATGAAAAAGTGACACGAAGAAATAACCGGGCAATGTGAGTACTGAAAAAAGGGACAAGAAGATTTTGCAGGGCGACCCAAAATTATAGATAGATTGCGGGTGCGCGTTTGGACGGCCTTAATGAGGCGGTGTTAATGAGTACCCACAAACTATGGGTCTTAGGGTGATTTACATGTGTATCCATTACATGGGCTTGTTGACATGGTTTATAAGTGACATGAAAAAGCGACAAGAAGAAATAACGGGACGATGTGAGTACTGAAAAAAGCGACAAGAAGATTTTGCAGGGCGACCCAAAATTATACATAGATTGCGGGTGCGCGTTTGAACAGCCTTTACGAGGCGGTGTTAATGAGTGCCCACAAACTATGGGTCTTAGGGGGATTTACATGTGTATCTGTTACATGTACTTGTTGACATGCTTATAAAGTAACATGAAAAAAGCGACAAGAAGAAATAACGGGACTATTTGAGCACTGAAAAAAACGACCAGAAGATTTTACAGGGCGACCCAAAAGTGAATACAGATAAGATAGATTGTGGGTGCTCGTTTGAAGCAGTAACGTGCTATCTCTCTCTCTCTCTCTCTCTCTCTCTCTCTCTCTCTCTCTCTCTAAAACAAACAAATTGAGAAAGACAAAAATGCTGTTTTCATCTAACAATAATGAGGACATGTATGCTTGTAAAGGATTCTATTAAGTACCCATAAAGTATTTTTTATTGTTTTATTTTGGAACATCACAGACAACTGCTGGTACATGTATTCTTATCGGTTCCTTTGGAAGATAGAAAAAGAAATAAAGAATGAACGAAAGAAAGAAATATCTCGTGGATGCATATAATAACCATCTCACAAAGGATTATAAAAGTACCCACAATATGACAAAGAAAGAAAATATGTAGTGGGTCCTCGTTACACAAATCTCACAAAGGATTCATAAATACCCACAACGTAGCTTTTTATGGAAAAAAAAAAAAGAAATATCACCAATAACTGCACTTATTCTTATTTGTTACTCAGAAAAGAAAGAAATTAGTGGCGTTATGAAGGAATACAAGCCTATTGATTTTATAAAATGCAATTAACTTAAGTCATAGCCCATAAGCCAAAATGATTGAGTGTGAGTAATTCAACTTAAACAAACAACTCAAACTGGGTGATTTTGGCTGTGCTATATTTTCTTGTCGCTTTTTCCTGGTCAGCAGACTACCTGTAGACGTAGAAGGTGGAACTTTTTGTTTAAGTATAACGGCCTGACGTTGTTTTTATTTTCCGGAGAGGTCTTATAAATGAGCTACATGGACCCAAAATGACACGTGAAACTTTGTAGGTGTCACAAATCTAGCAAACAACGTGTAAAATGTTAAAATATTTTCTTGACGCTTTCTTGTTTCTCAATACTTGTCCGGTGCCGTTCTTTTCTAAGAAGCTTTATCAACACTAAATTATACGTAAAACTTGGTCTCTCTCTCTATAGGAGCTTTTTTCGTGACGTACTTCCGGTTCTAAAAATAGAACAAGGAAAGCCCTCATCGTCAACGGTCGTATTGCTTCAAGGCAGTGGGACAATAAAGTGTTAATAACAGCGTAAAACTGGAATTCTTTTAAACTTTTGGCGAATTCTAATGTAAGATAATGGGAGAAACACCATATGCTGTCAGGTGTGAAATTTCGCGGCAAATCCCAAGTGTTACTTTTTAGTTAACTGCTCTTAAAGATACAAACGACCGAACAGGGTCCTCTCTCTCTCCCTGGGTGTGCCATGGCCTACATGTTGCTCTCTCTCTCTCTCTCTCTCTCTCTCTCTCTCTCTCTCTCTCTCTCAGCTTACCAACAATTGGCGAGCGTAGATAAATGTAAATTACAGTTTGCCGTTAAATAACTCCACGTCAACCGACATGTAGCGTGTCAACAACGTCGTCAACATCAAAGCGATACATTGAATTTGACTTTGCAATGTCAATGAAACGTCAGAACGTTGCGTTGACGATAATACGACGTTGCTTAACGCAATGTCAGTAGAACACCCTTTCAGTGCATGAGAATGAAACGTGCAAGATTACAGTAAAGTCTAGTAGATTTGTAGGTTTGTTCAACCTGCCCAGCCCTTACATTAACCCATTTGGAACCGGAAACCCCAGACGCCGCAGATCAGGGCCTACAATATTTGCAAAAAGTTTAGCCATTTTCCAAATAAATTTTGAAGAATACACAACCTGACACCCCTACATTTTGAAATGGACTCCTGCTCTATATATAAGGAGGAAGATTCCATTTTGTACAAAAAGGTTAATGGCTTAACTGTCCTTTTGGCTTTCTGCCATTGTTGTTTCCATTCGGTCTGTTGTTTAATGTTTGTGCTTCTTTCCAATTGGTGTCTCTGATGGGAGCTGTGGGTTGATTGTATCGATCCTGATCACTGCTTCACTTCTACTTATTAGCTTAGCTCTACAATATCTTTTTGGATACAGGTATCAGTCAAATCTCTCTCTCATCTCAACGGTCACGTGACATTGAAGTGAGTTGGAGTGGGTGTCAACGGCATGACGTCGAACCACCAACGTTGACTCGATGCCCGTCCGTCAGTCCACTCATTAGTCAGTATGTTTATTTGTCTGTCATACTGTCCGTCCGTTTTTCTGTTAGTCAGTCAATTTGTCTGCGTGTTCGTCTGTATGTCTGGTTGTTTGCTCTGTCCGTATGCCATAGCTATACTTAGATAGCGAATGAAACGAAAAGTTACGTAAAAACTTATTTTGTAAGTAAGCTTTCGTGAATAGCGGTATCTGAAGAGGTTTTCGTCAATTAAAAACGGATCCAGGATAAATGAATTTCAGTGATAAAGGCAAAATATCATTCTTTCCTTCTCGAGGCATTATTTCAATGTAAACGGGTACTATATTTTCTCTCAAAATCTGAATATTGTTAGCATTTAAAGTTCAGCCAATCATACAGGACTTATACGGACATTATCTTTCTCAGCTGTGCTGATAATCAAGGGAATTAACGCGAACAAGACAGAAAATAAATGGTTATCTCCTCAAGTACTCAACTATCCAGGTGACTTCCAATCCTTTCGCTGACCAACCACATGCAAATTGTAACTCGTACCATTTTTGAGACACCGGCTTTATGTACTATATAGCTCACTTTTATAATTTAAGAAAGCGGAGATCGTGTTATGATGTATCTTGACAATAAAAGAAAAAGAAAAGAAAGAAACAAAAATAAAACACAAAAAAACAATAACAATTGAATGAAAAAGAATAAACATAGCTCATATATACGATTGCAAATAGTATCTTCAAGTGTCAAATATATCAAGTGTACTTAGCAAAATAAATACATAAATTGACAAGCCAACAGTATAAAATGGAACAAGGTTTTGAACATTTTATAATGCGCAACATAAATTTTCAAGCATGGCTGAAATGAAAAATGATGTAAAATAAAATAAAAAATAAAACCATCATTAGCGTAGGCTCAAGAAACGCAAAGTTGTTAAACACAGCATGACTAGTCCGACGAAAATGATCTAATTATCATGTTGTTTATTTTGTTTGTTTGTTTGTTTGTTTGTTTGTTGTTGCTTTTTTTTTTAAATATTTTTGTTGTTAATTCTAAGCGCAAATGAGGTTTCATATTACTTGTGAATCGCCTGCAGCAAACGATTCGCGCGAAATGTCAATACGTTCTATAAAAGGGTTATCCTTTGGAAGCAAGGAATACACCACAGAACTGAAATATATGGAGTGTACATGTTTTCTGGGCCAGACTAGCTAGTTTCGGCCAATTAGGCCTCGTCAGTGACCCTCAAATATTTTCAAAATTCCACAATGGAATCAATGATCCCAAAGGACAAGAAAATATATTCTACACTATGATGTAGGGCAGGGAGACGTTTTACCGCCGCCACACATTCCCACACACCAGCTGTAGTGAAGCTAAATACGTTCTATAAAAGGGTTATCCTTTGGAAGCAAGTAATACACCACAGAACTGAAATATATGGAGTGTACATGTTTTCTGGGCCAGACTAGCTAGTTTCGGCCAATTAGGCCTCATCAATGACCCTTAAATAGTTTCAAAATTCCACAATGGAATCAATGATCCCAAAGGACAAGAAAATATAATCTACACTATGATGTAAGCCTGATACGCGTTGGAAAATAAAAAAAATATCTGAAAGTGACGTCTGCTACTTATTCCTACAGAATGGTATATAGTAGTGCTTCTAATCTGAAGATGGTAATTAAATTGAATAATATTTAGCCGATCAATCGAAGACGCAATCAGTGTGAAATTCTTCATCGGGTCTCTGTGGGTAGCAGGATCCCATCTCCCTTCAGGCGAATTAAACAGACCCAGACCAGACTGCGTGCAATCGCAAACTGACCCAAGTCTTTGTTGATTGCATATAAGGTTATAATATTGAGCCAGAACCCATGATTTAGTTTTTGCGTGCTTTGACAGTCCAATGACTCAGATCAGACTGAACTCGTTCGTTTTACACTATCCGAGGGCATCGGGGAAATAAATAAATAAATAATTGCCAGAATACAAGCTAGATGATTGCTGTCTATTCTATTAATTAACGAGTAATAATAGGTGATATTTCTTATAGCGTAAGAACATATTTAGTTAATATGTGGTACAGCTCCATTGGTAAGTCGGTCACCAGTCTATCTTCACCCCTATAAAATTCACCGTGACTTCGCAATATTATGCGGTGTTTAACAGGGATTTATATAATCATTGATTTGTTACTGCAAGGTCATTTTCTCGTAAAACGTCGATGTTAAAGTACTTTTGTTTTTGTCTATATAACGACAATAAAAAAGTCTGACAGACAGTGAGGCATTCTAAATCAACAACAAAAAACAGACTGAATTATTATTCTTGTTATTATTATCATTATTTTCATAATTATTACCCTTATTTTTAGATTTTAATTAGTATATTATTATTTTTATTATTATCACAAATACCCCAAATATATATTTTAGAAATAATATTAGAAAAATTACGAAAACACGCCTATTCAAATGTATTGAAAAAAATCCACCAAAAAAGGAATATTTTCAGAAAAAAAAAATCTGATATTTTTCATATTTCTGCCCAAAATATAGATAATGTGAATTCGTTAAAACAAAGTGGTTCTAACGATTACCAACAATCTATGTCTTTGAGAAGAAATAAGAAAAAAAATGTTTATCCCTGTAGACCCAAGTTTTACTTCATAAAAGTGGGGTTTAATGGAGGTCAGAATTATATAGGCGTGTTTTCGTGATGGTTCAGTCAATACTTTTGCATAGTCGTGTCTGAAAGTGTTGAGTTTGGATGATCTAAATTTGAACAAAACCTGTTAACTCACATAACGAGGAAAAATGCGCCCGCTTGGGGGAATAGATGACACACGTCAAGTCGCGCCTCGATGTGTAAAACAAACGATCAATTATTAGCTCTACTCAACAGGGCAATAAATGGACAATAAACGATAACAGGGAATAATCATGGACTCAAACGTTTTTGTTACACGAGCAAATATACGCCTAATGAAATAGAATGAACATTTTACCACCAGATCATGAAAATCTGCCGATAAATTCTGGTATTTTTTCATATTTTTGCTCAAATAGAGATTTGAGCTACATTGTAGAACCACCTCGGCGTGTCGATTATAGCGAGTAATATCAGTCTATGATTTTGAGCTAAAATAAGAATATATAGAAAGTAGAAGTAAAACAAAGATCAGGAATCGATACAATTAACTTACTCCACCCATCAAAGACACCAAAGGGAAAGAAACACAAACATGAAGCGACCAGACCATAATGGAAACCTAAACAAAGAGGGGCCATAAGGACAGTTACTTTCCCACAAAGTGGCTATATGGCCATCCAAAATAAAAAGACACAAGTGATACATACAGTAAGTAACAAACAACAACATAAATAAACCGCCACAGAAGAACCGCATTGGAACGGTTCAGTTAATTCCCAGTTAAATCATATAAAAGAGGGTTTAAGGGGGTCAAATAAATCCAGAAAATGTTGTTTGTCTTATGTTTTAATACGCATGAGTAATATACATGAACTTGCGTGCATGGAAGAGAGGGAGAGAGAGGGAGTGAGAGAGAGAGAGAGGGGGGGATCTTTGTCTTTTCTTAATAATATTTATCCACACCAGGACATGTTTTTAAGGTCCATTTCTCCAAATGTTGCAAAATTGAAATGAGAACAATTTAGTCTTTCTTGAAAATGAAATACACTACCCTCCTTTCCTATTGCCAGTTTACCTTGGTAACCAGCAGTCCGGGGTTGTTACTAAGGTAAACAATGACAAAGAATATATCACGCCTACGATGTGCTTCTTGAACTGTATGGTTCGAGATGTTTTATTTATTTATTTATTTATCTATTTATTTATTTATTCTCAAATGTAAATGCTTCCTAATTAAATTAGAATCTAGGTTTTAATGTCAATGCCATGGTCTGCAAAGCATTCTGACTAGATTTCAGTTTGTCGAGGTGTAAACGAGATATTTTTAGCAATTAGTTGCAGGTCGGTAAAACTTTGCATAATCTTCACAATTTTCAGAACAATAAAATTATCTGTCTTTTCTGCACCCCCTTCCCACTGCCGGCAAATCTAATTAAGATAATTGAATACAATTTGGTGCCACATTTAGAACATAACGTCACTTAATGGAACTAAACACTTACGAAAACAGGCCTATTCAAATACACATGTACATTGATTTTTTTTCCACTAAAATGATTCAAGAAAGGCAGCTGACAGTTTCTGGCGAAAGAATGTTCACTCTACTGGTTAACCGCCTACGTATAAGCCTGCTCATGATTAGTGTGGATAGGTAAACTGCCCGGCTAAAAATGACCTAAATAGTGTTGACAGGGCCGATAAAATCCATTACAAACAAAGAGTCAAACAAACAAATAAAATCATTATAAATGAAAATTATCTGTTATAAAGTACGTAATTTGCTCATTTCTCCTCAAAACATAGTTTGTGGATACTCACCAGAACCGTTTGTGGGTACTCGTTAGAACCTTCTCAGCGATTCAAACGGGTACCCACAATCTGTGTTCCAAGCAGAAAGATGTATACAACTGTAATCCCCTGTTTTACTCATAAAAGTGGGATTTAAGGGGGTCAAAATTATGTAGCGTGTTTTTATGATAGTCAGACCAAATCTCGAACAATGTAACACACACATTATTCCATTTCAAACTAATAAATAAATAATAACTCTCGAACATAGTTCAAGTAGCACATCGTAGGCGTAATGTAGTCTTTGTTATTGTGAAATTGAATTCGGAATCATTTACATTTGAGAATAAATAAATAAATAAATTTAATTAGGAAGCATTTACATTTGAGAATAAATAAATAAATAGATAAAAAAAATAAATAAATAAAACATCTCGAACCATACAGTTCAAGAAGCACATCGTAGGCGTGATATATTCTTTGTCATTGTTTACCTTAGTAACAACCCCCTGACTGCTGGTTACCAAGGTAAACTGGCAATAGGAAAGGAGGGTAGTGTATTGCATTTTCAAAAAGGACTAAATTGTTCTCATTTCTATTTTGCAAAATTTATATGGACGTGTTCACAATACATTTGCCAATATACTCCCGCTTGCACAGAATAAAAATAACAACTTACAAAAAGTAATGAGAATATATTCATCAGTTTTTGTCGCTTCATTCAGTAGTTTTACAACATATTCTATACATTTAGAGGGTGCCTCCAATTATATGTGAAAAGGACCAAAAAGTTGTTGATAAAACTTCATGAAAATTACATGTGGGCATTTGTAAAAGAATGCACCGCTGGCACAGAAAAGATATTGCTATTACTTTTTAATTTATGGGGAAATAATTATCAATTTCCTATATAAATCTATGTATTATCTTTAACCGGCTGCAGTTACCTGGATGTCCGTTCGACGTGACATTTGAATAGCGATGGCCATTCAATTGACGGCCAGTGCTTTGCGCATGCGCAAGAATGACGCCATACTTTGAATTCCTAAAATCTCCTCTAGGAGGTTTTAGGGATTCCGTTTATGACGTCATTCTTGTGCATCCTAAAACCTCCATTATGACGTCATTCTTGCGCATGCGCAAAGCACTGGTCGTTATAGGAGGTTTTAGGAATTCAGTGTATGGCGTCATTCTTGCGCATGCGCAAAGCACTGGCCGTCAATTGAAACGGCCATCGCTATTCAAATGCATTGGCGGAACTTAAAATGCTAACAATATTCCGACATTTTTAGAGAAAATGTACCCGTTTACATTGAAATAATGCCTCGAGAAGGAAAGCATGATATTTTGCTTTAATTACTGAAATTCATTTATTCTGGATCCGTTTTTAATTGACGAAAATCCGTCTTCGTGAATGACCCATTTGAGACACCGTTATTCACGCAAGCTTACTTACAAAATAAGTTTTTACGTAACTTTTCGTTTTATTCGCTATCCAAAGTATAGCTATCACATATGGACAGAACTTAAATCTATCTATCTATCTATCTATCTATCTATCTATCTATCTATCTATCTATCTATCTATCTATCTATCTATCTATCTATCTATCCATCCATCCACCCAAAACCCACCCACCTATCTATCTATCTATCTATCTATCTATCTATCTATCTATCTATCTATCTATCTATCTATCTATCTATCTATCTACAAACGAAGGGACAGTTAGACAGACAAATAAACATACTGACAGTCGAAATAAACTAATGAGTGGACTGACGGACGGGCGTCGAGTCAACGTTGGTTAGACGTCATGCATTCGACACCCACTACAACACACTTCAATGTCACATGACCATTGGGATGAGAAAGAGAGAGAGAGAGAGAGGTTTGACTGACAAACTGAAAGTTCATAGATTGACGACAGACAGACCGACTGACTGAATGACTGACTATAACAGATGAACGGACGGACAGTTGGACAGAAAAATAAACATACTGACAGTCGAAAAAAAAATAGATGAGTAGACTGACAGACGGGCGTGAAGTAAACGTTGGCTCGACGTCATGCCGTCGACACCCACTCCAACTCACTTCAATGTCACGTGACCGTTGAGATGAGAGAGGTTATACTGATCCCTGCATCCAAGAAGATATTGTAGAGCTAAGCTAATAAGCGATTAATCCTTTTTATACCAAATGGATTCTTCAGCAGGATTCCATTTCACAATTTATGGGTGTCAGGTTGTGTTTCCTCAAAGTTTATTTTGAAAATGGCTAACTTTTTTTGCAAAAAGCGTAGGCCTGATCAGACGCCGCATTCTGTGGCGTCTGATCTGGGCCTGCACTGTTTGCCGGGGTACCCGTTTTGGGGTTTCTGGTTTTTGTTTTTGTTTGATTTGAGGTTTAACGTCCCCGTCAACACTGTAAACGTCATTTTGGAGACGTAGCTTCCAATTTTGTGGGACTTTTACCCGACATTGAGATGAAATGACTTCTCAAGCCCTGCCGCCCAATGAAACCAATAGGGTTTATAAGCATGGACGGGCCGACACGCACCGCTTTGCCTGGGCAGGCTTAGATCCTCTAAGCGGTTTACCAGTACTCGTATGCGGTTCGGTTTCAGCTCTGCGTGGTAGCATCATGCAGCCCATATATTTCTTCAAGCCCTGATGGGCGGGGGCCGTTGGGGTTTCTGGTACCAAATGGATTAATGTAAGAGCTGGGCAGGTTGAACAAATCTACAAGCCTACTAGATTTTACTGCAAAATCTTGCAATTCCGAAGGAGTGTTTCATTCTCATGCACTGAAGGGGTGTTCTATGTTTGTTTTGAATTTAATGTTCCAATCCGTCTGAGTCTTGATGGGTCCGAGCACTGGGCAAATGACATCTTATTAAGAAACGCCGTATTATCGCCAACGCAACGTTCTGACGATTCATCGACTTTGCAAAGTCAAATTCAGTGCATCGCTTTGATGTTGATTTGATGTAGACACGACGTTGTTGACACGTTACATGTCGGTTGACGTGGATTTATTTAACGACAAACTGTAAGTTACATTTACCTATGCTTGATAATTGCTGGTACGCTAAGAGAGAGAGAGAGAGAGAGAGAGAGAGAGAGAGAGAGAGAGAGAGAGAGAGAGAGAGAAAGAGAGAGGACCCTGTTGGGTCGTATGAACAATATATCTTTAAGAGCAATAACACTTTGGATTTGCGGCGAAATTTCACACCTGGCAGCATACCAGTGTTTCTTCCACTATCTTACATAAGAATTCGCCAAAAGTTTAAAAGAATTCCACTGTGTTACGCTGTAATTAACACTATATCTGTCCCACTGCCTTGAAGCAATGTGGCCGTTGACGGCCAGGGCTTTCCCCGTTCTATTTTTAGAACCGGAAGTACGTCACGAAAAAAAGCTCTATCTATCTTCTGATACTGCGTCGGTCACATTTGACCATTACCGCAGGTGTATATCTATCTATCTATATATCCTGCAGCACCCTCTCGCGAGGATTATGTGCAGCTGCGCGCGTCAGAAAAAGAAAAGTGTGATAGAAGAAAAAGTATTAGATTTTAGGAGAATTGAAAGTAAAAACAGTGTTAGTAAAGTAGAGATTAAAAGCAGATAAAAACAATGTTTCACGGTTCATGGCATTGGGTGATGGAGGGTGCATATGGTCGATCTGAAAGAATCCAGATCGGAGCACACAACAGCATGAGGAGGAAGGTGATTCCATTGTACCACAGCCAAGGGGAAGAAACTGTATTTATAGTAACTGGCAGTAGTAGGGATTTGAATATAGTGCATAGTATGCATGTTTTTAGTAGTTCTGATTGGATGTCGGATGTATGTAGGGAGCGGAATCTCGACAAGACTATATACTATCTTGTAGAACAATAGGAGGCGAGCATCTGCCCGCCTCTGTTCCAATGATCTCCATTCCAGGGTATTAAGCATCTGGGTCACACTACTATATGAAGAGTAGTCATGTTTGACCCATCTAGCTGCTCTTCTTTGGACTTGCTCAACCTTGTTTATATTTGACTGGGTATATGGGCTCCACACAGGGGAGGCATACTCAAGCTGGGGCCTAACAAGGGTATTATAAGCTGTTTCACGTATGCCTTGATGTTTGGTGCGTATATTCCTACGTATGAAGCCCAGGGTCCGATTTGCTTTGGTGGTCACGTTATGAAAGTGGGTGTTCCAAGTTAAATCACGGCTAAACTCAAGGCCCAGGTACTTGGCATGATCAGCCTCCTGGAGGACTTCACCGTGGAGAATGTAATTGTGTCTAATGGGTTCTTTAGAACGGGAAATGTGTAGGACCTGGCATTTACCCGGGTTAATATATAACATACACTACAGGTTTTGCAGGATGAAAGCCTTCACAGTAATCATGTAATTACGGTAGGGATCTTTAACCTGCACAGGGGATGGTTCTCCCTGCACAGGGGGCCTCCAGTTAACGTCCCGATCCGAAGGACGGTGCACTTTATGACATTGATCCCTGCAAATGATGCCAATGGAGCGTGTTCGGACACCGAAATTTTATCGCCGCTGCCGGGGATCGAACCCGTGACCTCTAGCATCAGAGGCAAACTCCTATATAAGTCCGAGATTGCACAGTTGTTAGGAGAAAATTTAAGGGCATCTAAGTAAATTATGATTACATAATTGTAAGCATTGTTAAAGTCATATATGATCCTTTCTGCCTCACATATATAAATATATAAATGTTCAAAAACGTTCTTGTCGCTTCGTGGCGTTTCTTATCGCTTCTTGTCGCTTAATAGTGAGACCGATAAACAGGGTAATCCAGACAATAAACAGCGTACAACTGTTTCCGATAAACATACACTACCCACACTGCGGAGGGAAGACTACAGTTGTTCATATATCTGAGAATAAAAAGGCAAACAAAATGCCTAGAATTGACAGTGACATAAAACTTGATTTTAAGGATGTACTTGTACGTCCGAAAAGAAGCACTTTGAGGAGCAGATCTGAGGTAAGGAATCCGAATTCGGTTATTAAATTGACCATTATTATCAGATAGTCTACAAGCATATGCTTTATAAAAGGAAGTGTTTGAGTGCCGGTACCGTAGACTCAGGAATCCGAGTTGTTTCGCCCCCAAGACGTTTCCCTCCTGGTCGTTTCCCCCCAAGTTGTTTCACCCCCTGGTCGTCTCGTCCCCCTAGTCGTTTATTTACTAAAAAGACCGAAATTACTGGAAAGACTTCCTATATACTAGAAAGACCAAATCAACAACAACAACAAATCATTTGCTTTTAGTAGCTATTTTATACTGCTATCAGGATTGTTGCTGGTGACACGTCAAATGACTTCCATACACCAGGACCTGTGATGTGGGGAGTTCGTCCCTCGCTCTAACCGGTTAGTCCCTCGCTCCAACCAAATTATCTTTCATGTTATAAAATTTTGAATTAGAAAATGTTTAATTTGGTTTAATCATGTTATCCCAATGTAAATAAGCTTAACATTTTACTATTAGGAAATGAATAGCTAGATCTAAGTGACTTTTAATGCCGTACACTTCCTATGTTAAAACTCAGACTCAGCAGGTGCAGAGGACGGCTGCTCGATGGACCTGTAGGCGATGGCGATATAGAAGTAGCGTCAGTGACATGCTTAATGATCTAGAGTGGCCGTCCCTGGAGGCCCGTCGTGAGCAGTCCTCTTTAACCTTCTTCTACAAGATACACTCTGATTCAGTGTCTATTGATAAGGCCAGAAAAAAAAATACCTGTGTTTCAGGTGACCCGACCGACCCTCCCAAGAAGCTGCCGACCCTGAATCTTTCTTTTACGATTTTTGCCTATTTCCCGCCATTCGCATTTTTTTCCCGCCATTTTGTTCCATTTCAGCTGCATTGAACGAATTGAAAATGAAAGTAGGAAAAGTATTTAACCAATAAAGGTACATATCTTTTGATAAAAAGTTGTGAAATGGTTTAGAAATGCTACAAAACGAAAGTCAAGAGTGCTCTGACAAGTTTTTGAAGGAAACTGTTTGCTTTTCAAGTGGTCAAGATGCCGATTTTGTAAATGTCATCAGTATGTAGTATTACCATAATGATACGGCTATAAGACGGGGTTTTTTTTACCGCCAGAATACCCCTAATTTTTACACCTGTCTTATAACCGAGATCTCGGGCATCCTTGAAATTTTCGGCAAAAATCGGAGGGAAAATCATGTGCGGTAAGTACAAGTGTATACCTGTTGCGTAACTATTGGTCTGTGAAGTGATGAGCGGGAGCGTGATTCCAAATAAATAGTAATAGACATCGGTAAAAGAAACCAAAATATCGTGAAGAACAGTTATAATTCAAGCCTAAAGGTTTCTATCATAATTGGAATAATTCCCATGCGTTTTCATTGGATACATTCCCCGGAAGGTGCCCCGGAACACAATAAGCACATGCGAATTTTCATTGGTTTATGATAATGAGTTCATAAATATTAATGAGGCAAAGTTTCACTCCATTTGCATAAGAAAATAAGTTGATAATGCCTTACGTGTTTTTTATGATTGTTATAATAATTTTCCATAAATGTCCAATGCAGCAAAATAAATCTCCGGTCAAACATTATGGATGCACAAGCTATTCTGTCTCTTCCTATATCACTCTTGATTAGCATTAGCCTGTTTTTTTAATCTATTTAATCTTTTATGTAAACACACCAATTATCATATAACACCTGCAGAGTTAATAACCTTATTAACTATCCGATAATGTTTACACGCGTCAGCAGTGCAACACAGGTGTAAATCTTCTGACGGTCAACATAGGTATTTTACTGCGGTAAATACTAGAATGGTCGGGCGGCAATATATTTCTAAAGGAAAATTGTCTTTGTCAGGAGATTGGGGCCGTCGGGCGGAAGACAGGGAGATTGGGTTCGAAATCGTGTGATTTAACGTCCCCGTCAACACTATTTAGGTCATTATAGAGATGTTGCTTCCAATTTTGTGGGACCTTTACCTGACATTGACAGTCTCTGATGTTGAAACAGTTGATATATCTATATTTATAACAAAGAAGAACATAGCTGGTGTTCTTTTAAATTGGTGCATTAAATAATTCATTTTAGAAAGAAAAAAATAAAAAGAAACTTTTTTTCTACCTACCGACCCTATTATTTTTTCAAGAGTCACCTGAAACACAGGTATTTTTTTTTTCTGGCCTAAAGATAGGTACTTGACCCCTGTAACAGTGTCGACCCAAACAAGGGCATCAAGAGTAAACGACTCACAATATCGTAGATACCAGTCCTATAGTGATGCCCTGAAGAACGTGTTCTTTCCTAGAACTATTCCCTAATGGAATAGTCTTCCCTCTGCGGTGAATGCCAAGTCGGCAGAAGAGTTCAAAGCCCGCACAGTGTAAGATTGGGACTCAGAGGTATGTGTTTTAGGATACCTCTGTTATGCAGATTGTAAATAGTTTTAAGGACACATCCAGTGCCTCTCACTTTTTTTTTTCCCAGCTAAATTCTAAATTTAGCCACCCAATCAACTGAGGTAATGGCCAGATATGACCGACTCAGTATAAGAAGATAGGTAGATAGATACAAAGGAAAATTATTAGAAACTAGAATTGCGCAGTCGATGGCACGCCATCGCATATCCCCATGCCACTACATAATCTACTCATCATGTCGTTCCCTTCGATATGTTACACAAACATGTTCTGGAAATTTTGATTTTTGACCCCCCCCCCCCCCCCCCCCCCCCCACCTTTGGGTGTGATCAAAATTCCGAAATTGTCATGCACTCCCCCGACCAAAGATCTATCAGTTCCCAAAGTTTCAAGTTTCTATCTACATGTATAACCTGCTTGGAGGAGTTATCTGGTAAGACTGACATACATACGGACGACAAAGGCCATTACAATATCCCCAGTTTTCTTCGAAAATTGTGGGGATAATTATAGCAACAAGGCTGGGATCATATGGAGTTGACTTGGAGGCCAGCTTATTGTGATACCCCCATCCCTGGGGCATATGACGTCAAAGAGATGTTGGATTGATATGCATTTTTATATTATTTTTTTAGAAGGTGATGACCTTTCAGGTCTCACCTTCTTATGGCAACACTCAGAGAATTCCCTCGATACCGCATCACTCATCTGTTTCAAGAAAAATAGGTCCTCATAAATCAGTGAAGAGACGCGCCTGTATCATTTGATATGTGAAAATAATATGCAGATTGATAAATAAACTGTGGATGCAAAATGCACAAACAATGAATTTCAGTTTTAAATGTCATAAAATTGATCTAGATTTGAAATTGGTCTCGTTTCGCAGCTGACCTGGCCTAGTTATTGAGAGCGAGTTCGGTTGACTTTCTAGAGTTAACTATAGTTACACCAAAACACGCGGGTTATGGCTCGTGCCGCACTACTAGAGTTAACTTGAGTTCAACCAAGCTTGCTTTGGGAGTTGGGAGTTCTGTCTAGCAAGAACAAAAAACACGACGGCAGGGGGGTGATCATAGGTTAATTAAGAAATGAATGTAAACTTATTAGAAGGTGATGACCTTTCAGGTCTCACCTTCTTATGCCAATCGACACCGCAGCCCCTCGATGACGAATCAATCCTATGCTTCAAGAAAAGTAAGCCTCCATATATTTATCAATAGACGCGCATGTATCATTTAATAAGTGAAAATGATATGCAGATTGTCAAACTGAGGAAGCCAATTACATAAACAACTAACTTCAGAGTAAAATACCATAAAATTAACCCTAGAGTTCAAATTGGTCTCGATTCGCAGCTTTGTTATGACCTAATTTGCTGTGAGCGAGTTCAGTTGACCAACTAAAGTTAACTCAAGGAAAGTAGGGGAGACAGTAGGCATACTCTTGTACAAGGTTGTACAATGACTTTATCCCCCCACCCCCACCCCACCGCCCTACTTCACGATCCCCAAATTAGAAGCGACAGGAAGCATCAAATATCATTTGATGCGTCACCAGTAACGATTCAGATTCAGAACTCTACTGACGTAAAGAAAATGTCATCGTTTGCCCTTGAGTAAATAGAAAGTATAAAAATGTTTTCAAGTTGGACGTGATTTTTCCAACTCGTGGCCAAAATTTCAAAAAGATGAAAATAATCGATTTTCGGATTGCATTCAACTTACAATTTTCCACTTTCCACCGTATTCGTTGTCACTAGGCAAGGCTTCCAACTCTCATACCAAGCTAACTCTAGCAGTCGCAATATTTCTACACGGCGCGTTTTGGAGCAAGTCAACTCTTGTTAACTCTAGTACGTCAACTGAACTCGCTCAAAATCTAGATTGCGGATTAATAATTCAATGAATGAGTTGACAGTATGAATGGAATACTACGACTTGCTATACTACAGATAGAGCGAAGTTTTGTTTGTTTGTTTGTTTGATTTGAGGTTTAACGTCCCCCTCAGCACTGTAAAGGTCATTTTGGAGACGTTTCTTCCAATTTTGTGGGACTTTTACCCGATATTGAGATGAAATGAATACTCAAGCCCTGTCGCCCAATGAAACCAATATGGTTTATTAGCATGGACGCTCCGTCTCGCACCGCGGTTCCTGGACAGGCTTAGATCCTCTAAGCGGTATACTAGAACTAGTGTGCGGGCCGGTTTCAGCTCTGCGTGGAAGCATCATGCAGCCCATATGTTTCTTCAAGCCCCAATGGGCGGGGAGGGGGGGGGGGGGGGGCGGCGGATAGAGCGAAGTTACCTTCACTGTTGCATTTGTTTGATTTGAGGTTTAACGTCCCCGTCAACACTGTAAAGGTCATTTTGGAGACGTTGCTTCCAATTTTGTGGGACTTTTACCCGACATTGAGATGTAATGTTATCTCCAGCCCTTTCGCCCAATGAAACCAATAGGGTTTATAAGCATGGACGGTCCGACTCGTGCGCACCGCTTTGCCTGGGCAGGCTTAGATCCTCTAAGCGGTTTACCAGTACTCGTGTGCGGGTCGGATTCAGCTCTGCGTGGAAGCATCGTGCAGCCATATATTTCTTCAAGCCCCGATAGGCGGGGGCCGATTCACTGTTGCATGGATATATATTTCTGTGAATCATCAGGAAAATATGACTTTAAAACTTATACTCCTTAATCTTAACGTTTATAGTACGGGGTAATACATTTTTATTCCCGGCGGTGGGTGCTTTTTGTGTGTGTGTGGGGGGGGGGGGGGGGGGGGGGGGGGGGAGTCGGGGCGAGGTCAGAAACTATCAGACTTTGTTTCCTCTTCTTCTGTATCTGAATATTTCCCTTTTTTACTGAGGTGTATTTGATTTGTTTGATTTGACGTTTAAAGTCCCCGTCAAGACTGTATAACGGCCCCGCCAACCGGGGCTTGAGGAAACAGAATGGGCTGCATGCTGTTTCCACGCAGAGCTGAAATCGACCGAACATGAGTACAGGTAGACAGCTTAAAGGTTCCGATTCTAAGCCTGCCCAGGAAAAGTAGTGCGAGTTGGACCATCCATGCATATAAACTCTATTAGTTGCATTGTGCGGCAGAGGCTGAGTTGTCATTTCATCTCAATGTCGGGTAAAATACCAACAAAATTGAAGCGACGTCCCCAAAATTACCTTTAAAGTGTTGACGGGGCGTTAAACATCAAATCAAACAAATAAACAAAACTGTATAGACATGCTTCGAATTGCGTTGGACTCTTACCTAACATTGTGATGAAATGGCATTTAAAGCCTTGCCACACTATGAGGCCAATGGACTTTCCGACTTCAAATTATAGCCCTGGGGACAAAAATGCCCCCGCCCCGGGGCCCTATGGTTTTACATTGACTTATATAGGGAAACCTTTTGAAAATCTTCTTGTCAGAAACCAGAAGGCTGGGGTATTTGATATTTGATATGAAGCTGCGTCTAGTGGACCTCTTTCAAGATTGTTAGAATTATAGCTCTGTGACCAAAAATGCCCCCGCATAGACATCTCGCGGGAAAATCTTCAAAAATCTTCTTGTCTGAAACCATAAGCCTCAGATCTCAGATATTTGATATTTGGTATGTAGCTTCATCTTGTGGACCTATATCAAGATTTTCAAATTATAGTCCTTGTGCCAGAATTGCACCCCCCACCCACCCCCGGGTGCCCTTTGGTCTTACATTGGGATATATAGGGAAAACCTTAAAAACTTCTCTGAAAACGCAAGGCTCAGGTCTTTCATATTTGGTGTGAAGATTCAGCTAGCAAACCTCTACCAGGATTGTTCAAATTATAGCCCTTGGGTCAAAAATGGCCCTGCCCTGGGGTACACTGGTTTTATTTTGACTTATATATGGAAAACCTTTAAAAAGCTTCTTGTCTGAAACCAGAAGGCCCAGGTCTTTGATATTTGGGATGATGCTTCATCTGGTTGTCCTCTACTATGCTGTGTAAATTATAGCCCTGGGGTCAAAGGTTGCCCCGCCTCAGGGCCAACTGGTTTCACATAGACTTACGTACTGAAAACCTTTAAATACCTTCTCGTCTGAAACCAGAAGGTCCAAGTCTTTGATATTTGGAATAAAACTTCCTCTAGATCCTTTATCCAAGATTGTCCAAATTATAACCCCACCGGGTCAAAACTGGACCTGCCCGGAGCACTCTGGTTTTATATAGGGTTAAGGCTGAGCCGGTTAATCTCCTTCTGCTGCACTAAGACCTGACCCTCAATGTCCACAAGGTGCCTAGACAGTGACATACAAGTCAGCTCTGTATTGTCAAAGGGAACCACTGACACATAACCCCCCCTCACACACACACACACACACACACACACACACACACACACACACACACACACATACACCCTTTGTCACCATGTGACAGTATTAGTAAAACTGAGCCTCTTCATTTCCCTCTGTTGCACTAGGACCTGACTCTCAATGTCCACAATTATGTCCAGATAGTTACATACAAGTTAGCTGTGTATTGTCAAAGGGAACCAATGACTCATTTGTCTAGCATTTTGTGACAATTCTTGGCCCCACGCCCCCACAACCCCCGCCAGTTGTCACAGCGAGGCATTGTAAGTTAGACCATTACGATAACTTAGTCTTGTGACATAGAGCATTTTTCACATCTCCAAAACGGCTAGTTTTCTGATGAAAAGCCATGATATTTTTATAAAAATGTTCAAAACAGGTTGAGGATGCTCGTTAGAACCGCCCCAGTAAGGCGGTTCTAACGAGTACCCACAACCTATGTCTTGGAGCAGAAATAAGAAAAACAATGTATACCCTCGTAAACCCCAGTTTTCTCCGTATAAAGGGGGTTTGGGTGGGGTGGTCGTTTTTCGGACCTGTTCACGTGATTCTGAGCAAATTCATCTCCATGCATTAGGACATGACCCTCAATGTTCGGAAAATGTCCAGATAGTAACATATAAGTCAGCTCTTTAGAAGGGAATTTTGAAAAGACTTCATCCTCATGCAGAAAGAGAATAATTTGGAAGGAATGTTCCATGGGTGACCCTCAGACAAAGTTGCTCAAAATAGTTTCGCTCCACTGAACACAAAAGACACCAAACGAAACAATAAGACTTCTCATTACGATAACACACCCATGCGATATTGTGCATTTTTAACATCCGCAAAGCCGGCCTCGTTGGCTCAGTCGGATGCGCGTCTGACTGGTGATCAGGAGGACGCGGGTTCGACTCCCGCCGGGGTCGGCAACATTCTTTCGTGGAGATTGATCATGAAATCTTTTCTACGGTCATTCTCTCCCTTCCGCTGATTCAAGAAGGGCAGTTGTCAGTTTCTGGCGAAAGAATGTGCACTGTACTGGTTAACCGCTTACGTATAAGCCTGCCCAGGAAAGTGTGGATAGGTAAACTGACCGGCTCAAAAATGACCTAAATAGTGTTGACTGGGCCGCTAAACTCCAATACAAACAAACAATAACATCCGCAAAATTGCTCTTTTTCTGATGAAAGTCCGTGGTATTTTTCTTAACAATGCTCAAAACATAGGCTGTGAGTGATCGTTAGAACCGCCTTAATGATGCAGTTCTAACGAGTGCCCACAACCTATGTCTTTGAGAAGAAATATGAACAATAATGTATACCCCCACCCCGTAGCCCCAGTGTTCTCTATATGAAGTGGGGTTTAGAGGGGTCTTCATTTCACGGACTTGTTCACGTGATGTTCTACTAAATAGGTAGACTGATTTTGAAATAATTTCACAGGAATGTTCCTTTGGTCACTCTCAACCAAAATGGCTCAAACCATCCACTCCACCTGATATTACCTACCACTTGATCTGTACAATAAGGATGAGGTAAGCGTTCCAAGGCCATTATAACCCTATTGTTTAATCCAGGTTTCGATGGGTCGACCAATTGACAAACATAGGAACCAACAAACTTTTAAACTTGTGATCGAAGCCTCAGATAAAAACCAGCCAGTGTCCCGGAATATTGGTGTAAGAAAGCCATTTGCTAGCACGTACAGAGTGTTGAGTAAATTATCTTGTTTGCTAAAGTCTATGTATGCAATTGTCTCCAGAATTATTCTCACTGACACAAGAAGGCATTCACAACATGTACCGTTCGATCCTCAATTTTGTTTTTGACATTTCATTTGTCTGCTCCTCGCGTAACTACAATCATACAAAACCATTGACTGTTTAAAAATTAAAAAACAACAACAACAACAACAACAAAAAAAAAAAAAGATAATGAAATGAAATGGCCCAATGTAAAAACTAACAGTTATCTACCATCACCTTCTATTAGTACTTTCAGTACTTTGATTTTATTACAGCATTACTGCAGTGTCTCAATGCGGGTGCAGCACCATGACATTAATGCAAAGTCACTTCTACGTCGTTACAGCATCATTGACTTTTGCATTGTACTGACGTTGACTTTGCCTAATGGCCAATATTCCTTCTGACTTGCGGGGTGGGGGATAGCTTTTTCAAACACCGATATCTATCATGCCACATACATTGCAAAACACCAAAGAAACCAAAAATGAAAATTTGAAGATAAAAAAAAAACGATATTTGTTATTTGTTTCTGCTTAAAACATAGATTGCGGGGAGTGGATGAAGCCGCATTGATGAGGCGGTTGTATCAAGTACCCACAATCTATGTTTTTAAGAATATGTTTAAAAAAATATGGTGGTGCCAAGATTTATTGTGTTCAAAATTTTGGGTTTGTCTCCTGTTTTCCAACTTCCCCGAAGAGGCTGGATTGTAATCGTCATTTTCAGGTTGTATTTGAGAAAAAATAGAGGCGTAAATTATTGTTCAATGGAGAAGGAAACCACATCCCTCGGCATACCTGTCAGGGCCTGACAAATCCAAACATTTTCCACTTGCCCACCGGGCAAGTAAAATATTTTTGCACTTGCCCAGCTCAAAATCCTACTTGCCCAGGATTTTGGAACTCAAAGTGGGGTTGGATGGTGGGGGTGGGGGGGATAATGGTGACGATGATGACGACCAACATTTATAAATATAATCCAAGGTTTCTGTCAAGTTTCAAGCACAACCACCTTCCATTAGGGTCTAGTTAATTCAAGTTAGTGTTTATTTCCCTTTTATGTCTCTGATGGGAGCTCAGGGTTAATTGTATCGATTCCTGATCATTGCATTCACTTCTATTTATTTCCCTCTGTGCGGTAATACGGTAGAAAATACTGTTGTTGTCACAGCCAATAACGGTACCTTTCGAGTTCATTGCAGACATAATACCTTGACCGATTAGCAATTTAAGATACAGTTATATAAACTCATTTAGCAGTTCCTAAACTAATCCCATTTAGCGAGATGGGGGTAGCCCCTATGTGCTTTTAGCGCCCGGTTACCTTACAAAATCTATCAAGTCAAGTCAAGACTCATTTAGCTTGACACGCACGATAAACACGAGCTGCAGCCGATATAGATCTAATCAAAAGGTCAGAAGTGTCAGGGCAGCGAGATAAAAGATTAAAAGAATGCAGTTTATTTAGCTTGGATTTAATGATCCAACCAGAAGACGAGAGCCCACTCTATCACAAACGAACCCAAACGTTCACTCCCACCCTACAAGCAAGTTCAATGCGATCATCATTTCCGCCATCCAAATCGTCCTCCACAAACCACCACTCCCATTTTTCTGCACGCGATCGGTAAATGACGTCATCCGACCCCAGCAACACCGCACATGTTTAACGTCATTGTTTTATTTTAATGGGGCCTATCTCTTTCATAAAAAATGTTTGGAACCGGTAAAAATATTTTCTCGATAGCTAAACGGTTGCAGATAGAGGCGCAACTAATCAGCGGTTACCAACATTAAAACATTCGACTTTTTTCCGCCGGCGTCTGCTATTTGGCCCCAAAACATAACCATTCACGAGATAGTAGAATAGTCCGTTTTTACTACCGTCAGATGTAGCAAATCGTCTTAGGAGCTATTAAATCATTTTCACATTGATTGTTGATTAAATTTTATGGCAGGGATAAACGCAAATTAGAGACAATCTTATTTTCACACCTTGTCAAGCTTATCGATAGCGCTGGCGGTACACACTACACGAGAAATGAAAGACACGCACCGCCGGGCAATTATGTTTAATTGGTAATTATATGACGGGGATTAACAATAGTGTCATAAATGAACCGTTATAAAAACATGGATGGTTTCGTCTCTGAATTGCCTACAAAGCTGGAATTATTGTGATTTACTTACTGGTCCAGCTTTACTGTATTTAAGGACTCAAAAACTGCCGATTGTAGACGATTTTTTTGCGCTTGCCCGACCGGGCGTCGAACAGTCAAAATGCACCTGCCCGGCGCGATTTCGGACTTGTCCCGGGCCGCCGGGCAATGGATTTGTCAGCCACTGCCTGTGATAATTTTTTTTGACTGTATGAGGGAGATTTTCGATTTTGATGAGGGAGATGTAAAGAATATATAGGGCAATCTTAGTTCAAATGAGGGAGACTCCAAAATTTTACTGAAATTTAGCAAAAATTATCATCAAAATGAGGGAGTCTCCCTCCTGATGAGGGAGGTATCACAGGTATGGCCTGGTTTATGCGGCGATGTGGGAAACTCAGCAAAGCCTCATTTTCATGGTCAATTCCAGACCCACAGTTCGGGATTTCTGTGTCCCCCACTGATGGGATTTTGACCAAACTTCATAGGAATGATCCTTTGGTGGTCCCCTTTCAAAGTTGTTCAAATGGTTCCGGTCTGTTGCATATCAAGGTCACGGGAGCCAAAAATAGATTTTTTAAATGAAAACTTAAAAAATCTTCTCCTTTGGAACTGCAAGGCCTAGGCCTTCGATATTTGGTGTGTAGCTTCATCTAGTGGACCTCTACCAAGCTGGTTCAAATTATACATGTGGTCCTGGGGTCAAAAATGCCCCCACCCTGGGGCCCTTTGGTTTTACATAGACTTACATAGGGAAAAGCTTTTAAAATTTTCTTGTCTGAAACCAGAAGGCTCAGGTGTTTGATATTTGGTATGAGGCTTCATCTTGTGGACCTCTATCAAGATTGCTCAACTTATAGCCCTGCGACCAAAAATGCCCCCGCCCCAGGCAGAGCTCTCACAAGGATTTTGAAAACAGGATTCCAGGAATCCTTCCTTGTAAAAAGTTGGATTCACAGGTAAAAAGTCGGAGTTCTGATCTTGATTGCGCATAAAACATAGACAAAAAATTCTTATTATCAGGCTACACATCCATATGAATAACTGACGTGTAGATTGTGGTACTAGTTAGAACTATTTCACTGATGTGTCTAAGAAGCAGCCACAATCTGATATTTTGTAGAAATATTAGGAAAATAATGTATACCTCCAGTAAAACCCAATCCCCCCCCCCCCAAAAAAAAAACAACAAACAAACATGCAGTTGCTCCGGTTTATTCTCGCACTTCTAGCCAAATAATGCCACATCATAAAAATCATGTTGTGTTAGGATAATAAAAGAAATAATGTAAACCCAGATCAGAAAAGAAGCATTCTATATACAGCCATGTTTGTGCTTTCAAATTCGGACGTACATGTACTTGACACTAGCTCATAATATTGTGAACAAATACGTAGGGAAAGCTCCCTCACTAAGTTTGACTTCCTGTAATTGTTAAAATGGTTGCATTTGGAAGAATTACAGACATTTATATCACCAGTAAACATCGAAACACTCTCACACTGAGTGATAAAAAGTATGATCGTGTAGTCGCGGAAATACATGACATTGGTAATTCGTCAATTATATCATCTTCGTCGTAACGCTGGTTTAACTAAATGTTGGTTGACGTGGATTTATTTAACGACATAAGAATCGCGATAATGAATTTTACGCATACACCGACAAAAAGTTGGCGTAAAATACGCCGAATCCTGCGTTTTCGAGAGCTCTGTCGGGCCCCTTGGTTTTACATTGACCTATGTAGGAATAATCTAAAAAAATCTTCTGAAACCCAAAGGCCCAGGTCTTTGAAATTTGGTGTGTAGCTTCATCTGTTGGACCTCTTCCAAGATTGTTCAAATTATGGCCCTGGAGCCAAAAATGCACCCGCCCTGGGGCCCTTAGGTTTTACATTGACTTATATAGGGAAAACCTTTAAGGCTCAGGTGTTTGATATTTGATATGAAGCTTCGTCTTGTGGACACCTCTATCGAGATTGTTCAAGTTATACCACTGGGGCTATAAAATGCCCCCGCCCCGGGCTCCTTTAGTTTTACATTGACTTATGTAGGAAAAATCTTAAAAAATCTTCTCCTCTGAAACCACAAGGCCCAGGTCTTTGATTATTGGTGTGTACCTTCATCTAGTGGACCTCTACTAAGATTGTTCCAATTATAGCCCTTTCGTCAAAAATGCCCCCGACGTGGGACCCTTTGGTTTCACATTGACTTTTATAGGAAAAATCTCTGAAACCACAAGGCCCAGGTCTTTGATATTTGGTGTGAAGCTGCATCTAGTGGACCTCTATCAAGACTGTTCAAATTATAGCCCGGGACCCTTTGGTTTTACATTTGACTTACCGGCATATAGGAAAAAGTCTTGAAAAATCTTCTCCTCTGAAACCGCAAGGCCCAGGTCTAGGTTTACTACAACACCCCCTGACGAGGATTACGTGTAGGTGATTGCGCGCCGTGAAGAAAAAAGTAGAATGAAAAGTGAGAATAAAAGTGCAATAGTGAGATGAGTAAAAACAGGTGAAAGTGTTAGTTAATAAGATGAGATTAAAATCAGGTTAAAAACAGGTCTGTTGTGTTTAGAGTAACTGGTGGTCAAGAGACCGAACTGCCACTCTGAACTGATTCAGTGTTGGTAGCATGACCAAGGAAGATGGCAAACTGTTCTATTGCACAACAGCCAAAGGGAAAAAAGAATACTTGTAATAATCGGTTGAGGTATGGATTTGACGATACACGAAGGGATGGCGCAGGCTTTGACGGGTTGCTCTTGTTTGCTGCTTGAAATACGGTGGCATTTGAATGGCAACCATGCCGTGTGTGATTTTATATAACATACAGAGGCGAGCATCAGCCCTCCTCTGTTCCAGTGACTGCCAGCCAAGTGCTTTCTGCATCTTTGAAACGCTGTTGTAAGACGAATAGTCACTCATGGTCCAGCGAATTGCTCTCCTCTGGACCATTTCTATTTTTTGGGAATAGCTTTCGGTATAAGGGCTCCATGAAGTGAAGGCGTACTCGAGTTGTGGGCGCACAATAGTTTTATATGCAGCCTCACGGACACCTTTATGTTAAGTTTTTATGTTCCGTTTAATAAAACCAAGTGATATATTTGCGTTTGCCGAAATTCTATTGAAATGTGTATTGAAACTTAGGTCGGTGGATAGGTCAACACCAAGGTATCTGGCGGAGGATACACTTTCAAGGGTTATCTTATGCATGGTGTAGGTAGACTCAATTAGATCTTGTGACCTGGTGATATGTAAAACTTGGCACTTACCAGGGTTAAATTCCATATCCCATTGTGCCTCCAACTTTTGTAGTTGGTCAAGGTCCTTCTGGAGGTTGGAAGAGTCATCAGATTCTGAGTTATTAATGGTCAGGTATACCGCAGTGTCATCCGCAAAGAGGCGAACTTTAGACTGCACATTATCGGGTAAATTGTTAATGTACAGTAAGAATAAGATGGGGCCCAAGACTGATCCCTGCGGTACACCTGAGGAGACTGGTACCTCATTAGAACTGTCACTTTCAAGCACAACGGTCTGGCTTCTCCCTATGAGGAAGGACTGGATCCAATGCAAGACATTACTTTGAACACCATGTAGTTTAAGTTTGTAAAGCAGTTTGAGATGGTTTACCTTGTCAAAGGCCTTACTAAAATCTAACAGAATGAGGTCAGTTTGCCTGCCTTCTGTCATCAATCTAGTAAGGTCCTCAACAAGTTGAATAAGCTGAGTTTCACAAGACCTGCATTGACGGAAACCATGCTGTAACTCATAGAGTACATTATGTTTGTCAAAGTGCCTGGTCAGGTTTGATGCAGTGATGTGTTCCCTGGTTTTGCACATAATGCATGTCAGTGAGATTGTTCGGTAGTTGGCTGGATTGAGATTGTTCGGTAGTTGGCTGGATAACCTTTGTCACCTTTCTTGAACAGTGGACTGACGATTGCAGTTTTCCAATCCATTGGGACATTAGGTCTTTGATATTTAGTGTGTAGCTTCATCTAGTGGACCTCTTCCAATCTACCAAGATTATAGCCCTGGGGCCAAAATGCCCCCACCCTGAAGCCCTTTGGTTTTACATTTACTTAAAGAGGGAAAACCGTTAAAAATCTTCTTGTTTGATATGTATTTGGTATGAAGCTTTGTCTTGTGGACTTCTATCAAAATTGTTCAAATTATATCCCTGGTGCCAAAAATTCCCCTGCCCCGGGGCCCTTTGGTTTTACATTGACTTATATAGGGAAAACTTTTAAAAAATCTTCTTGTCTGAAACCAGAAGGCTCAGTTCCTTGATATTTGGTATGCAGCTTTGTCTAGTGGACCTAGAACAAGACTGTTCGAATTATAGCCCTGGGGCCGAAAATGGCCCTCTCCCAGGGCCCACAGGTTTTATTTAGACTTATATAAAGGAAAACCTTTAAAAATCTTCTTATTTGAAACCAGAAGGCTTTGGTTTTTGATATTTGGTATGAAGCGTCACCTTTCAGACCTCCATCAAGATAATGCAAATTATACTCCTGGGGCCAATAATGGCCCTCCCCAGGGTCCACTTGTTACACTATGGGCCAGGTGAGCAATCCAGGGCCATCGTGGCCCTCTTGTTATCTTCTTCTCTCCATTTTCCTTTAATGTCATTAAATAATAATAATAAAAAAAGATTTGACATGGAATATAAGTGAGACCATTACCAATGATAAGATAAAGATATTTATTAATATTTATTTATTTAAGATAACACATGTTCATGAAACACCTAATAAAAATACACTGTTACAATTCCTACCCCATTAAACGCCCCTTTTATATAGTGAAACTAGGGTCTGAAGTAAACATTTTTCTTTTTATTTCTTTTTATTTCTGCGCAGAAACATAGATTGTAGATGTTGGTTAGAACTGCCTCATGGAGGCTGTTCTGACGAGTTCCCACAATCAATTTTCAGCAGAAATTAGGAAAAAAATCAATACCCCTGTGAATCTGAGTTTTACTATAGTATATAAAGGTGTGGCTTTCGGACTTCGAAATAATATATGCATCCTACATGTACATGTTTTCGTGACTCTCTCTCTCTCTCAAACACATATATAATCAGACAGTGTTATTCACATGGATGTGTAGCCTGATAATAAGAAATTTTGTTTATTTTCTATGTGCGATCAAGATCAGAACTCCAACTTTTTACATGGGAATCCAACTTTTTTTCCCCTGTGAATCCAACTTTTCACAAGGAAGGATTCCTGGAATCCTGTTTTCAAAACCCTAGTGAGAGTTCTGTCTGGAGAGTATGTAATGTACACCATGGAATGTCAAATGTGACCAATCACAGTAACAATAGAATATCTATCTTCATATAATGCCACATGCCCACTAGGCCATTCTAGGCAGAAAAAAAAAGAAGAAAGAAAGTATTTTCTTAACACTAGAGGAAGCTTTGCACTAAATATGGGAGGTACTGGATTTTATCACTTTGGGACAGAGCTTTTAGTTGCAGTCTAAATACCAGACAGGCTTCCATTGGATAAATATCCCATGTTTCATTTCAATGTGAGAAAAGGATAGTTATAAGGAAATAAAATGATGTGTGTTTTTAGCTCACCTGAGCCTTTAGGCTCATAGGTGAGCTTATAGTATAACCATGGTCCGTCGTCCGTCCGTCCACCATTTTCAAAGATCTTCTTCTCCTATACTGCAGGGCCAATCAAAGCTAAATTTCATATGGAGCCTCAGTGGGATGGGGGAACGAAAGTTTGTTCGCGGGGTCTGGATCACATGACCAAGATGGCCGCCATGCCCATATATGGTAAAAAGCCTTCAAAAATCTTCTTCTCCAGAACCATAAGGCCAGTGGCCTTGAAACTTGGCATGTAGCATATGGTACTCGGGCCCATCATGGTTTGTACAAATGGTGACCCTGGGTTGACCTTGACCTATTTCACAGCAATGTCAAATTTTCCGACTTAGGCTTTTGCATGGGGCAAAGTGAAAATTATGGATTTATAGGAAACCATTGAAGACAGTGTCAACAAAATTTGTAGATCAGGTAAAGTAATTGAATACATGAAGATCTATGGGTCAGAAAGGTCAAGGTCATTCATTGGCCTTAGACCAAGGTCATTCAGGATCCATATTTCAAACATTTTTTCTCCAAAACTGCTGAGCCAATTTAAGTAAAATTATATATGGAGCCTTTGTGAGTTGAACAAATGAAAAAATGCCAATACGGTCCAGATCACATGACCAAAGTGGCCGTCACGCCCATATATGGTAAAAAGCCTTAAAAATTCTTCTCCTCCAGAACCGTAAGTCCAATGGCCTTGAAACTTGGCATGTAGCATATGGTACTCAGGCCCATCGTAGTTTGTACAAATGGTGACCCTGAGTTGACCTTGACCTATTTTACAGCAATGTCAAATTTGCCGACTTAGGCTTTTGCATGGGAAAAAGTGAAAATAATGGATTTTTAGGAAACCATTGAAGACACTGTCACCAAAATTAGTAGATAAGGTAAAGTAGCTGAATACATGAAGATCTATGTGTAAGAAAGGTCAAGGTCATTAGACCAAGGTCACGCAGGTTCCACATTTCAAACATTTTTTCTCAGAAACTACTGAGCCAATTGAAGTGAAATTCAATATGGAGCCTTTGGGAGTTGAACAAATGAAAAGCTGCCAATATGGTCTAGATCACATGACCAAGATGGCCACCACACCCATATATGGTAAAAACACTTCGAAGTAGAAGTAAAACAAAGATCAGGAATTGATACAATTAACTTACTCCATCCATAAAAGACACCAAAGGGAAAGAAATACAAACATTAAGCGACCAGACCATAATGGTAACCTAAACGAAGGAAGGCCATATGGACAGTTACTTTCCCACAAAATGGCCATATGGTCATCCAAAATTAAAAGACACAAGTGATACACACAGTAAGTAACAAACAACAACATAAATAAATCGCCACAGAAGAGCCGCCTTGGAACGGTCAGTGGAAGATTTCCACTGGGGGGCTTAAATCGATTTTACGTGGCCACAATCCTCGCCCTTACTTCCGTCGCGATTTAGACAAATAATTTGTTCAGTCCGCATGAAGGCCTCCTAACTCATCAGTGCAACATCTCCGTGAACACAGAAATCAAAGAACCACAGAGGTGAGACAACGGTGAGGACTCGACAGCAAGAAACCACTGAAATGCTGGAGCAAAAGAAAACCGACAGTTAGACTCCGATGAGCCCGACCAGAGACAGAGCATCAGGCACCAACCGACATTATCTCTTTAATTTTCAATAAGCCTTTACGTTGGAGCCGTCATAGAATCTGAGGCCTGACCCACCGGCGTGCAATTAAAGAGGGAAGCAAAGTTGCCAACCGTGATTGGGTTAACTACCATGCATGCAGTCTGTCGTATAATATCCATGTTGTACCCAATCTTTTTATATCGAAGAATGATTTTACGAAATTGGGTGCTGAAGTCATTGCGGTTATATATTTTTCTGAATTTATATACTAAGTCACCATAAAATTCGGGTTCCGATAGACCTTGTTGCAGAAGAGATTTAAGTCCAATATTGAATTTTGAAATTAAATCAGAATGGCGTCTATAAAATTTTGAAAAGGCTTTGCGTAGTTTATGGTACCGATAACCCTGATTAAGGAGTTTAGCCGTTAATAATTTATTACGAGTGTTGAAGTCAGTTACATGACTACACACTCTAGCAAATCGAATTAATTGCGAAATATAAACGCCATAGGATGGCGCACGAGGAACATCACCATCCAAAAAAGGAAAATTTACAATCTCAAAATCAAAGTCATCGCGTTTATCATAAATTTTGCAAGAAACAAATCCATCTACAATAGATAGATGTAAATCCAAAAACGGGGCCTCGGTATCAGAAGAATTTGCTTTATTTAACTGAAGTTCTAGGGGGTAAATCTGACTGATCAAACCATCAAAATAGGTATTATCAATATTTAATAAATCATCTAAATATCTAGAAGTAGAGCTAAAAGCTTCAATAATTTCAGATTGGTTATCAATGGAAAGCGACAAAATGAAGTCTCTTTCATAACAATACAAGAACAGATCAGCCACAAGAGGTGCGCAATTAGTATCTTCTTCTTCTCAAGAACCGTAAGGCCAATGGCCTTGAAACTTGGCATGTAGCATATGGTACTCGGGCCTATCATAATTTGTTCAAATGGTGACCCTGGGTTGAACTTGACCTATTTTACAGTAATGTCAAATATGCTGACTTAGGCTTTTGCATAGGAAAAAGTGAAAATACACCCGGACCTCGTTATAGCACGATTCGTTACAGCACGAATTCGGATATAACACGGTTTTGGTTTGGACCCCAAATTTTCCCCAACCAACATTTATAAATATTATCCAAGGATTGTATCAGGTTTTAAGCACAACAACTTCATTTTCCTCTCACTTTTGACTGCGGTAATACGGTAGCTAACACGGTTTATAACGGTACTTTTTGATATCTATTGCAGGCCTCCAGCAGAGTTGAATATACAGTATATAAACTTGTTAAGCTTGACACGCATGATAAACGTGAACTGCCATCGGCACAATCAAAAGTGTTGGCTTAGGTTGATAAAGAGATTAAAGAATTCAGTTACGCAACCGGAAAAAAATATTTATCACGCTCTGTTAAGGATCACTGCTCAGCAGAAATTTTAAACATCGATGCAGATGATGTGATCGGTCAACTGCAATAAAACTCATTTTCTAGAGCCGCATGTTAAAGAAAGTCAGATTTATTCCAGCTTAAAAGCAAATGATAAAACATATTCAATATCGATTTTCGCGGTAAAAAAAATCATTAAAAACCATGTGCGCCATTAAAATCGTTTCAAATGGCTAAAATATTAAGGGTAAGACATTTCAAGGGAAGTAATTCAAATTTCTTGTAAGCGTTGATCATTGTCCGGTTCCGAACCCTAACCCGGTAATTTTACCATTGAAATCTATTAACGGTACTGTAGTTCGGTACGGTCCGGATTCTCAGTAACAACAAAGTTAACCGGGAACCAGCTATCAAAATGGCGTCATACTCGCTGTCAGATCGGACGATTTCTGGATATAAAACATGGTTTGTCAGCTGGTTTCGATTAAAGTGACTTGTTTGACTTGATGGGCCATGGTATTTACTGCCATTGATTAGTTCTAAACACATTTTAGTCGGGAAATACTGTCATTAACCGGACCGCACATCATCTTGTTTGGGAAACTATTGATCACCATTGTGTCAATGGTTGATCTGTGACAAATACGGTCGGCGTTTATAACACGATTCGGTTAACTAACACGGTCCGTTGGTTGGACCCGGAGTTCCGTGTTATAACGAGGTTGAGGTGTAATGGATTTTTAGCTCACCTGAGCCCTTAGGCTCATAGGTGAGTTTACAGTATAGCCATGGTCCGTCGTCCGTCCGTCCACCATTTTCAAAGATCTTCTTCTCCTATACTGCAGGGCCAATCAAAGCCAAATTTCATATGGAGCCTCAGTGGGATGGGGGAACGAAAGTTTGTTCGCGGGGTCTGGATCACATGACCAAGATGGCCGCCATGCCCATATATGGTAAAAA
This sequence comes from Lucinisca nassula, assembly GCA_963580285.1. NCBI lineage: Eukaryota > Metazoa > Mollusca > Bivalvia > Lucinida > Lucinidae > Lucinisca > Lucinisca nassula. The sequence goes on from OY757017.1 coordinate 119,647,967, forward strand.
GCCTTCAAAAATCTTCTTCTCCAGAACCATAAGGCCAGTGGCCTTGAAACTTGGCATGTAGCATATGGTACTCGGGCCCATCATGGTTTGTACAAATGGTGACCCTGGGTTGACCTTGACCTATTTCACAGCAATGTCAAATTTTCCGACTTAGGCTTTTGCATGGGGCAAAGTGAAAATTATGGATTTATAGGAAACCATTGAAGACAGTGTCAACAAAATTTGTAGATCAGGTAAAGTAATTGAATACATGAAGATCTATGGGTCAGAAAGGTCAAGGTCATTCATTGGCCTTAGACCAAGGTCATTCAGGATCCATATTTCAAACATTTTTTCTCCAAAACTGCTGAGCCAATTTAAGTAAAATTATATATGGAGCCTTTGTGAGTTGAACAAATGAAAAAATGCCAATACGGTCCAGATCACATGACCAAAGTGGCCGTCACGCCCATATATGGTAAAAAGCCTTAAAAATTCTTCTCCTCCAGAACCGTAAGTCCAATGGCCTTGAAACTTGGCATGTAGCATATGGTACTCAGGCCCATCGTAGTTTGTACAAATGGTGACCCTGAGTTGACCTTGACCTATTTTACAGCAATGTCAAATTTGCCGACTTAGGCTTTTGCATGGGAAAAAGTGAAAATACATGTAATGGATTTTTAGGAAACCATTGAAGACACTGTCACCAAAATTAGTAGATAAGGTAAAGTAGCTGAATACATGAAGATCTATGTGTAAGAAAGGTCAAGGTCATTAGACCAAGGTCACGCAGGTTCCATATTTCAAACATTTTTTCTCAGAAACTACTGAGCCAATTGAAGTGAAATTCAATATGGAGCCTTTGGGAGTTGAACAAATGAAAAGCTGCCAATATGGTCTAGATCACATGACCAAGATGGCCACCATGCCCATATATGGTAAAAAGCCTTCAAAAATCTTCTTCTCCAGAACCATAAGGCCAGTGGCCTTGAAACTTGGCATGTAGCATATGGTACTCAGGCCCATCATGGTTTGTACAAATGGTGACCCTGGGTTGACCTTGACCTATTGTACAGCAATGTCAAATTTGCCGACTTAGGCTTTTGCATGGGGCAAAGTGAAAATAATGGATTTATAGGAAACCATTGAAGACAGTGTCACCAAAATTGGTAGATCAGGTAAAGTAACTGAATACATGAAGATCTGTGGGTGAGAAAGGTCAAGGTCATTCATTGGCCTTAGACCCAAGATGGCCGCCATGCCCATATATGGTAAAAAGCCTTCAAAAATCTTCTTCTCCAGAACCATAACGCCAGTGGCCTTGAAACTTGGCATGTAGCATATGGTACTCGGGCCCATCATGGTTTGTACAACTGGTGACCCTGGGTTGACCTTGACCTATTGTACAGCAATGTCAAATTTGTCAACTTAGGCTTTTGCATGGGGCAAAGTGAAAATAATGGATTTATAGGAAACCATTGAAGACAGTGTCACCAAAATTTGTAGATCAGGTAAAGTAACTGAATACATGAAGATCTCCAGACAGGTGAGCGGTTCAGGACCACTGGTCCTCTGGTTTATAATTATATCTGCAAGCTAAAAGAAATTGTTGCTGATTTTATATTGTCACCTCTCCTTTAAAAAGCCGGCTTGTATTCACTGCGAATCTGCATGTAAACAAACATGGTGGACCATAACTTTGAAAGGAGACGTAGTTCTTGATGGAGCATGTAAAAGGTTACTATTGTCGCCTATGGAAAATATTTAGTGGTAACCTCCCTATACCAATAATTGAAAAATTAGCCACACACTCCAGTTTTCAGTCATTACATCATATTTTCACACATTGGTAGGTTCTATCCAATTCTGTATCATAAAATGGATATTCCTGGCATGTTGTTTATTACAGAAACTGTAAAAAAGTGTAAGGTTAGTGGTAATTAAGTCTAACTGGGTGTATTTGATCAGTTTTTGCTTCTGATCTGTGCATTGAGTGGGGGGGGGATACTTTAAAGCCATGTTAATCAATTGTTATTGGGTTTTGTTTTGGAAAAAAGCTTACAGTAAGTGTATACCCAGATACACAAGAGAAAGAATCTACTCCATCTGGAATTTAACAGTAAGGTTACATGGTTTATGGCCTTAGTCTCTACCCAAAGCAAACTTCAAAATTGTCTCTGCTGCAATATCGCGATAACTTTTCTCATCTTTTATTGGTTCTAATTGATTAGATCATGTCAAAGGATCTGAACAGATATGTATCCACTGTTTCACATGGTATTAAGGCATTTATAATCATTTTTGTCAAAGTTTTATCATCAAAATATCCTCAAAATGCCATTTTTACATTAAATAGGGGGTATAGGTGTGAAATCAGCCATAAATACCAGTTGGTATGCTATTAAGGCATAATTTAGTGCATTTTAGGATTGAAGTGTTCCAAAGACATAGGAGAAGAACCACTGATGCAAGCCGGTGTCTGGGTTCCATTCCAGAAAGAGGTAAAATTTGCGCTTTTTTACAAAATATGGTTTGATGAGGCTTTATTAGCCGAAACTACGTAGTATGACCCATCTTTTTTCCTATGAATGTTTTCATTGCTCTTAAAGGACCTCATTTTTGATTTTTATTTGCCTTCACTGCAGCTGGTGTTGTGCCGTGTGGCGGCCGTAAAACGTCTCCCCGTACATCAACCATAGTGCAGTTTATATTTTACTTTTGGTCCTTTGAGATCAGCGTGAATATTCTGAGAAATCAGAAATAAATTTTTGGTTTAGACTCATATTCTAGACAGGTTTTTTATTATTTGGACCCCATTTTGATTTATATCAGTCTTGAATCGACTGCCTATTCGAAATTCGCAAAATTGCAGTATGTTTCCTCTGGCTTTCTTTGCCGAATCATTACAGGGTCACTGATGAGGCTTTATTAGCCGAAACTACGTAGTATGACCCATCTTCTTTCCTATGAATGTTTTCATTGCTCTTAAAGGACCTCATTTTTGATTTTTATTTGCCTTCACTGCAGCTGGTGTTGTGCCGTGTGGCGGCCGTAAAACGTCTCCCCGTAGATCAACCATAGTGCAGTTTATATTTTACTTTTGGTCCTTTGAGATCAGCGTGAATATTCTGAGAAATCAGAAATAAATTTTTGGTTTAGACTCATATTCTAGACAGGTTTTTTATTATTTGGACCCCATTTTGATTTATATCAGTCTTGAATCGACTGCCTATTCGAAATTCGCAAAATTGCAGTATGTTTCCTCTGGCTTTCTTTGCCGAATCATTACAGGGTCACTGATGAGGCTTTATTAGCCGAAACTACGTAGTATGACCCATCTTCTTTCCTATGAATGTTTTCATTGCTCTTAAAGGACCTCATTTTTGATTTTTATTTGTTCGGCTTTCATTGTAGAATCTGAAAGGCTGAAAGCGATAACTTTTTTGCAACTTTCAAAGATTCTTTGCCACTGAACATTTATTATGCATGCTTAACTTATTAGATATCATCTAAATTTCTATTTGACAATGCTTTTGATGGATCTTAAAGACAATAAGGGTTTGGTGTAGGTAGCTTTGCTCTAAATACGGCAGGTACTGGATTTTATCACTTTGGGACAGAGCTTTTAGTTGCAGTCTAAATACCAGACAGGCTTCCACTGGATAAATATCTCCTGTTTCATTTCAATGTGAGAAAAGGATAGTTATAAGGAAATAAAATGATGTGTGTTTTATAATAAAAGAAATTGTTGCTGATTGTATATTGTCACCTCTCCTTTAAAAAGCCGGCTTGTATTCACGGCGAATCTGCATGTAAAAAAATATGGCGGACCATAACTTGAAAAGGAGACAGGCAACATGTGGATTTTTTCTCATCAACTTGTTGAGCTAGGATGTCTCTATAAATGAGTAAGGTTTGAAAAGTTTTGTATGTGTAGTTCCAGGCCTGGGGTCGAATACTTTCAAAAGTATTCAAATACAAATACTTTGCATTTCACGAATACAGAATACAAATAAAAATATATTTTTTATGAATGTATTTGAATGAGAATACAAATACTTTGCAAATGTATTCAAATACTTTTAGAATACTTTTGAATACATTTCAGTCAAAATGGAGGACTTATACAAAACAAAAACACCTGGTGACTGCAGTAATGTTTGGGTCATAGACAGATAAACATCTCTTTGTTTTCTCTAGAACAATTTAAGACACAATCAATGAAGGCCTTTAGGATCTTGTATGACACAGGTCATTTGTAGTGTCTGAACCATTTATCAATCAAAAGCTAATGATTGATGAATTACATTCCATCACATAAACACCTATATTATTCTGACCCCCTTGAACCCCACTTTTATACAGTAAAACTGGGGTTTACTGTAAACCCAATTGTTCTTATTTCAGCTCTAACATACAGATTGTGGGTACTCATTAGAACCGCCTCATTAGGATAATGTATCACTTTTGAAAATTCTGCTTGATTATTGCGATGACTTTTTAACACATTTCTTTATAAATTTCATGATGTAAATACACATTATGCTATTAAGCCAGTTCAATGAATTAAATCTCTTACCATGACTAAAGAAGTACTTTGTTTAATTTTTAATGTTCTTATTCATTGTTAGAATTTAGTCATTTGATGGTTTTACTGTTCTGTATTTTGTCACCTGTTGTACTTGTGCAGTATTATCTGCTTGTTGCAATAATTTCTCCATTAGCACCAATAGAGCTATGATATTCCAAATATGATTTGGAATCTGCAGTTTTTAAAACGATACATGTACATACAAATTGATTTTCAAAAATCAGTAATTGTGGAGGTGTGGGGGATTTTGTCCACCTTCACAAACAGCCGCTGGGATTATGTCCAAAGGGGATTTTGTCCACCTAAACAAATGGTGGGGGAGATTTTGTCAGGGGATGGTGGATTTTGTCTGTGATTTAATTGAGGCGGTTATAACAAGTACCCACAATCTATATTTTGAGCAGAAATAAGAAAAATAGCACAATTTTTCATCTTAAAGTTTGCGATTTTTTGGCGATAAAATTTACAATGTATTTGTATAGACAGCATGTTTTCGTATTATCAATTCATATACTGCTGAAACTAAATAAGGGTCGTTATTGTGTTCTGTTTCTTGTGAGAAACAAGTGTCAAAGGTGGCCAGCACATAATTAAAAAATAATCAGCTTGCCTATTGCTTTCTATTTCTACTTTTGGGATTTCAGTTTTCAGATTGCCTTCACTTTCATTTTACTTATTCTACCTAGACACTGTTTTGGTGTATGATTTTTAAAATGTTATCAACAGGGAGAATGTTCTTATCAGACAATTAAAGCTCATCAATTTACCAGTATTTGGAATTATATACATGTGGGTAATTTGTAGGTTTTGCTTTGGCATGGCTCAGTTGTAAAAACACTATGTCTTGCCCCTATCTCTCTATCCTGAGGCAATTTGTTGGAAGATGACATACAGGTAACTTCACAGATTTACACATCAATGCCTACAGTCGATTCCAGGACATTTGCCCCCCAGGATATTTGCCCCCCAATGAATTAATCTAAAAATGGACATTTGCCCCCCAGTTGAAAATGCGACCTGGACATTTGCCCCCCAGAGCTTATTTTTGGTATGGACATCTGCCCCCCAGTGCTTATTTTACAGGTGGACATTTGCCCCCCACTGCTTATTTCAGAAAGGGACATTTGCCCCCCAGATAGACCAAGGCTAACACAAAGGAGGAAAACAGTGTATTTATTGGTTTATTATCATCAGAGATACAAAATGTTAAGCAATAATACTCCATCTATATAAATATGAATCCCATAATAACCTGCTGTTATGGACAACCCCTACGTTAGAAAGCAGTATGGATCCCGAATATGTGATGGGGATCTATACTGTTTGTCATGCAAATTGTTAAGTTAACAAAAATATACCAAGAATGTGATGGTTAATAGTCAACAATTGGAGATGCTTAATTCTTTCAGCAGGATAAGGGTTAAGCAAGTCAGCTAAAGAACCATATATTGAGTTTGTGCCTCACTGAGGGTCCAGTGTCAGACGCCTATACTCAAGTGGTTTTTACACTGGATACACTGATGGTTAATTCTTGAAGAAATTGAAATGATCTTGAATGGGCTGTAAAACTTTAACCAAAACGTTATCATGTAAATTATGTAGCTATATACATATACAAATCTGTGTAATGAATATCCTTGTCTAGCCAGGTTGGGGGGCAAACGTCCCTTTCTGAAATAAGCAGTGGGGGGCAATTGTCCACCTGTAAAATAAGCACTGGGGGGCAGATGTCCATACCAAAAATAAGCTCTGGGGGGCAAATGTCTGGGTCGCATTTTCAACTGGGGGGCAAATGTCCATTTTTAGATTAAGTCATTGGGGGGCAAACGTCCTGGGGGGCTAACGTCCGGAGACCCCTACAGTCCCTTAAAAAGGGATCTTGGCAGTGTAGATTAAGATCATTTGTCATAGAATATAGTGTCTGATCAAAGTGTACAGTACTTTCTAATTTTCTAAAGATCATAAAATTTTGCAAAAATAATAACAGTAAGCAGACACCTCTTAAATTGAAATGGACCTGTCTAATAATACAAATTGAAGAGCTCACTGGACATAAATGGGTAGCACAAATTATTTTATGCACTCAGCACAAATCAGTCTAAAACATCATTTATTAACAAATGGATACATTTGGAAGAACAGACTAGAAATAGTCATGTGCCACAGTGGTGGGCCATGATTGTGAGTTATTTGTGATTGAAGTGTCTCTGAATAAAAAAAAAATATCTAATTGAAAATAGATGTTATTTTCTTCTGTTTTTCACACCTCTCACTCAACAAATTATAATGTCAGCCACTTTAAAAGCAATATATTTGTAATAATGAAATGTTTGTCATCTTTAAAGCTTTTATTTGCACCAGTGCAGTCAAATAAATCTATTAATATTCTATATGTATTGTATTAAACCATCTAATAGTAATTTCAGAAGTTCCTGCGTGAGCAGTCAAGGACTTTAGTCACATCAATTAAAACATTTATGTTTTGTTTCATAATTTTTTTCCTGTAAAGAGCAAAAGTATTCATAATGTATTCATAAAACTATTCATGAATACATGACTTTTGAAATGTATTTGAATGCAAATACAAATACTTTTATTCTAAAAAATCCACGAATACAGAATACTTCATGAATACTCAGAAATGTATTCAAATAGTATTCGAATAAGAATACAGAATACAATTACCCCAGGTCTGTGTAGTTCTTGTGGGAGCATGTAAGAGGTTACTATTGTCGCCTATGGAAAATATTTAGTGGTAAGCTCCCTAGAGTATATGTCTGATCATCAGCAGAAAATTTGTTTTCGATTGCGGTTGTTAGTAGTTGCTCAGATGATATAGATTGTGGGGCACCTTGGCACATAGCAAACTTGGCAGGTTAAAATGATTGCAAAGATAACCTTTAGTTGGTTGTTTGTAACAGTGGATTAAAGTATTCAAAATAACAAGATAATTGGCGTAATTTAATTATGGGCTGAGTTATATAAAAAGTTGGCCTGTACAACTCGGCCGCCAAACTTGGTTGTGTGCCGAGTTTCGTTTATGTGCTGCCATCTTCATATTTATACCATTAACAATCATTAATGATGGGAAGTGGTAAACTCCGGACAGAATTTGAAAACTTGAAGCGGGAGATCAAGACTGATATAAAAAGTCGGAAGATTTGTACTTGTATGTATGTGGATAACTAGGTAGGTGGTGTAAAGACAAATCTCAGAGACTTCTACAGATATATCAAAAGCCGGAAGAAAGACAGGCTATTTATCCAGTCCCTTAATAAAAGAGGAGGGAACCGGGTCGCTGAATCAGACTCTGAATGGGCAGAGATAGTTGGTCAATTCAATCATTTTTGTTGCGCCTGCTATTAGCATGGCACGATATAGGCGCCCGGTTTTCCGTCCGTTCGTCAAGCAACAACATTTGCGACCAACCTAGGGTTCATCCTAATGGTCAAGTTTATTTCTCAAGAACTATAAGAGCTTCATAAATGATACTGGTACAAACTTGTATCTGTGGATGGCAACTTAAATGCAAGCATCCATATTTGACCATGACCTACATTTCATGGTTCACTGACTGTAAAATATTGCGACCACCCTAGCGTTCACCCTAATGGTCAAGTTTATTTCTCAAGAACTATAAGAGCTTTATTAATGATACTTGGTACAAACTTGTATCTGGGGATGGTAACTTAAATGCAAGCATCCATATTTGACCATGACCTATATTTCATGGTTCACTGACTTTGTAAAATATTGCGACCACCCTAGCGTTCACCCTAATGGTCAAGTTTATTTCTCAAGAACTATAAGAGCTCCATTAATGATATTTGGTGCAAATTTGAATCTGGGGATGGCAACTTAAATGCAAGCATCCATATTTGACCGTGACCTTAATTTCATGGTTCACTGACTTTGTACATCGGGGCTTGAAGAAATAAATGGGCTGCATGATGCTTCCAGGCAGAGCTGAAACCGTCCGCACACTAGTACTGGTAAACCGCTTAGAGGATTTAAGCCTGTCCAGGAACCGCGGTGCGAGGCGGACCGTCCATGATTATAAACCCTATTGGTTTCATTAGGCGACAGGGCTTGAGATGGCATTTCATCTCAATAATTTCATCTCAATGCCAGGTAAAAGTCCCACAAAATTGGAAGCAAAACTCAAATCAAACAAACAAATTACTGACTTTGTAAAATATTGCGACCACCCTAGCGTTCACCCTAATGGTTACGTTGATTTCTCAAGAATTATTAGAGTTTCGTGAATGATACTTAGTACAAGCTTGCATTTGAGAATGGAATCTTTTGTGCAAGCATCTATGTTTGACCTTGACCTACATTTCATGGTCGATGACTTTGGGCCCCCACAGGTGCGACATAGCCTTCGGCGGAATTCTTGTCAATGCATTTAATAACACTGAGTGCACAGAGGTTCCATTGACTGGAAGATCGGTCCCATTCATGGATAATATTGTTGTGTCATTGGCAGGAGTGACCGAGTTACTTAAAGACTTAAACCTAGGGCTGGCTTATCGGAGCTGAAGAAAATATCGACTATCAGTCCCATCATTGCGATCGATAATCTATTAGTAATCGCTAAGGTTTTTGTCATGATTTTACCTGTCTGGCTTTCTTCGGAGCATGACTGTTACCATATGTTGCACTTAACCATATGTATATTTGAACAGACAGGCCTGAGCAAACAGTGTAGACCCAGATGAGACGCCGCAGAATGCGGCGTCTCATCAGGGTCTGCACTGTTTGCCACTCATCCAGCTATTTTAGGCATAACCTTGGGTAGTAAATTGTACCTTTCAAGTAATCGATTAAAAGCAAATCAGAAATGATAATCATTTTTGTTGAATTTATCGATCGATTAATCGATTATACGATTAATCGTGTCACCCTTTCTTAAACCCTGGCCACAAAGACTTAAACCCAGGCCACTTAATCACTAAGACCTGATAAGCTACATCCTAGAGTCCTGAACTTGACGGAACTAGCAAATGAGTTAGGTCCAGTTTTACACACCTGTTTCAACAGCCTCTTGATACAGGTGAAATCCCCAAAGAATGGCTCCTAGCGAACATTTGCCCATTCTTCAAATAAAGAGATAGCGCACTTTCTCGTAATTATCACCCTGTGTATCTGAGTATTCTGACTTGTGTTCTTTGTAAATTGCTTGAACATATAGTTTGCTATAAACTTTTGTTAGACATACAACATGCATTTGTGAAAAGGCATACATGTAGGTGTTGTTGTGAAACTCGGTTGAGCACGGTTGTACATTGTAAATGACTGGGCAAAAATCTTGGTCAAAGTTGGACAGGTGGACACCTTTTTCTGGACTTCGAGAACTTAAGGCACTTAAGAACTTTGACACCTCGCCACATGGAATTCTTAAATCTGAGTAATTTAGTCATTGAATTTGGGGCAGACTCTGAAATGGATTGATTTGTTTATTTGCTACAGAAAACAACGCATTGTTATTTATGTTGAATCTTCGGACTGTTCTTGGTCCACTGTTATTCTCCCTGTACATCATCTTGGCCCCCGCCCGTAGGGGCTTGAAGAAATATATGGGCTGCATGATGCTTCCACGCAGAGCTGAATCCGGCCTGCACACTAGTACTGGTTAACCGCTTAGAGGATCTAAGCCTGTCCAGGAACCGCGGTGCGAGGCGGACTGTCCATGCTAATAAACCCTTTTGGTTTCATTGGGCGACAGGGCTTGAGATGTCATTTCATCTCAATGTCGGGTAAAAGTCCCACAAAATTGGAAGCAACGTCTCCAAAATGACCTTTACAGTGTTGACGGGGACGTTAAACCTCAAATCAAACAACAAACTCCCTGTACATCAGTGATATTTCCACTGACATTGACTCAGAAACAAGACTGTTTGCAGACAACTGTGTTTGCTACGGGAAAATTAGAGATGCCGAGGATGCACTGAAACTTCAGAATGATATAGATAAATTATGATGTTGGGCAAGAAAATGGGGCATATGATTTCAGTCCGTTAAATGCTTTCAGAATACGTGTAACTAGGAAGAGAACAATAAAATTGAGGCTTCTTACACCTTAGAGGGAACAGTCCTAGAGAATGTGGATTCCATTAAATACCTTGGTGTGACAATCACACACATTTTGTGATAGAATACACATACATGTATAACATGTAGCAATACTAAGGCAAATAGAACGCTTGATTTCCTGGGAGAAATTTTCATCAGTCTCCTCAGGATGTAAAAGAGGCAGCATAGAAAGGACTTATTTGCCCAAGTAGTTGTATCTGGGACCGCAGTCGAGTGGTCCTTAATGAAGAAATTGAAGATGTTCAGAATAAATCTGCTAGATTTTGTAACAAGCAATTTTTGCTTTGAAACTTGGAGCATGGCTGGAATATTACTATTGTTAGGAAAAGTAAGATAGGAGTCTCTCGAGAAAAGGAGGAAAGACAGTATGCTCATACTTTTATATTAAGGTCTAAAAGAAACTTCCAGCATTCCAGCAGATGACCTTGTTCCCCCAGCTAGGCACTATAGAACTCGCCATTCACTGGCATTTCAAATTGTTACTGCAAGAACTAACATTTATAAAGAATCGTTCTTCCCTTGAACCATTAGAGATTGGAATGACCTTCCCAATTTGATTATTTTGACAGCAGAAGGTGCTGAGGATTGTGTAGCTAAGTTTACATGTACCGTTTTGGTGAGAGCTATGGACTAACTTCCCATATCACAGGCCCTGATGTATGAATGTCATTTGATGTGTCAGCAGTAACAATTCTGATTCTGATGAATACCCACAAAATATATGTACATGTACGTTTAATATGGAAAAATAAGGAAAATTGCTGTATACTTCAGCTATCAAAATTTTAGACCCCCGCCAATCAGGGTTTGAAGAAATAGATGGGCTGCATGATGCTTCCATGCAGACCTGAAACCGACTGCACATGATTATGGGTAAACTGCTTAGAGGATCTACATGTAAGCCTGCCCGGGCAAAGCAGTGCAGGTCAGTCCGTCCATGCTTATAAACCTTATTGGTTTCATTTCGCGACAGGGCTTGAGATGTCATTTCATCTCAGTGTCAGGTAAAAGTCCCACAAAACTGGAAGCATAGTTTCCAAAATGACCTACATGCAACCACAGTGATGACAGGGATGTTAAACCTCAAATCAAACAAACAGAAAGCTATCAGAGAATACCCACCTTATCAGTTGCTATGACGGGTCGCCAGTTGTTGATCGCTTTTCTATATGCAATACAAATTCCAGCTTTTATTCGTTAACCCTTTTCTTGCTGTTCACGACAACGCCTATCTTTGCAAACAGTGTAGATCCAGATCAGATGGCTTCTGAAGAAGCCATCTGATCAGGATCTACACTGTTTGGTATTCAGTTTATGAATTTGTAGCAATAAATTACATCAAGTAATTTGATTGGTTGATATACACAGATGGGTGTGGCTTAAATGAATATTCAGCAAGATAAGGGTTAAAAGTACATGTTCATATAGATTGTACGAGGACTGTTCAAATATGAATGCAACTAAGCACATAAAAATGATTCCGTGATAGATTTCGATGAAAAATTTATTTTGTCCCCTCAAAGTATTCCCCTTTAACAGATATACAAACTTTCAGTCTTCTGATCCAATCATTGAATGCATTTTCGTAGTCTTTTCGAGGTATACTATGAAGGCCCAGGAATATTGCAGAACCGAGGTGTTTACGCTGTACAGATTTTCGACCAGAAAGGTATTTTTTCAGCCGCGGGAACAAAAAAAATAGTCACACGAGGCAAGGTCAGGGGAATACGGGGGTTGAGGGAGTTCAACAACCTTTTCCTGCTTCAGATAGTCTTGCACAATGAACGCCTTGTGCGATGACGCATTGTCATGTAGCAATTTGACATTGGCCAAACCAGTTGCAGGTCTTAGTTCTTTGAAATATTTCTTCAATTTTCAAAGAACTTTAATCTTGTAAAACTTCTCATTTACAGAGGTGCCTTTAGGAACAGCAACCTGAATAGCAGGTCCCTGATTTGAAAAGAATATGGCATACATTACCTTCTTGACGCTCATGGTCGGCTTTGCAATGGATGGTCTTTTACAATACTTTGTTGCCCATATTTTGTTCTGAATCTTTCATTTTGGCTCAAAAAAGGGAACCCATGTCTCGTCACCTGTGACGACATTAGCGAAAGACCGTGCATTGTAATTTGGAAACTTTTTAAGCAACTTCTTGGCGCACTGAATGCGTGTCTTTTTCTGCTCATCTGTCATCAGATGGGGAATCCATCTAGCACAGATCTTTCTCATTTTCAAATCCCGTTTCAGAATTGTATGAGCTGCTCCTAATGAGATGCCAACCGTACTAGCTATTTGCCTAGTGGTGTATCGTGCATCGGTAGCAACTATTTCTTTCACTCTAGCATGGTGCTCTTTTTGGCCGACAATCATGTGGTGCATCTTCTGTTGAGCCTAGCCCACAGCTGAATTTCTTACACCAACGAAAAACTGTTGGAAAAGACATTTCATTATCAGAGGTGTAAAATTTCCCTCAAACTTACTCGCCCTTATCGTCTAAACTTTTAATTTAGGTGCTAAAAATTAAGAAAATGTAAAGTCAGTTTTGAAAACTTTACTCGCCCTGCCTTAAAACTTACTCGCAAATGCGAGCGGGCGAGTGGAATTTTACACCCCTGATTATGCCCATAAACTGAACCTATTTCATCAAAAATGTCTTTGCACCGTATACCAAGAATACAACGATTCTTAATATAGGACTGTATTTCAATGGCGTACTCTGACCTTCTTCCAACCATGTTTTGTATTAGTAGAAAGTGTTTATCAAAGGATATACATGGCTAAAGTGGATTGATTTTAACAATTTTGGTATCAATGTATGGGTAAAATGTTTTTCTACGCTGTGATATTTATTTCCAGGTGATTTTTGCATTAGTGCATGAGAAAACGTTCTACTTGCATTCATATTTGAACAGTTCTCGTATGTCGGCATTCCACTCAGCAACAGGGAAAGTAGATATAATAAAAACCAACTGTACAAGTTTTACTGCAATAGAGAAAAGAAATAGATACTTGTACAAGAACTGCTGTCAATGGTTTTCACATTTAGTGTAGTAGTGTTTATTAACTTCTATTTTTTTTTTCAGGTTGATCTGACTCGGTCATTTCAGTTTCGCAACTCAGGTCAGTCCTACACGGGCATACCAATCATGGCAGCCAATATGGATACAGTTGGGACATTTGAAATGGCAAAAGCATTGGGCAAGGTGGGTATGCCTTCATGTTGGTCAAAGAAACAACAGTTTCAGATAAGGTCGGGCCGGTCACGAGGATAAGTAAGGGATAATTTTCCCTACATGTTTTTCTTGTTTGAAACATGTTGTCGGTACTTAGAAACGAGTACCCACAGTGCAAGTTTTTATGGAGAGCTAAGAAAAAATATCCCCAAGTTATTGTCTTCCTTATCATGAGCTAAATTGTTTGAGGTTGAATTTTCCATCGAAAATAGAATAAAAACAAAAAAAATAAGCCTGACACAGGTTCTGTTACAATGTAGCATTCTCTTATTGAGTCTGACTATAAGATATTTTCTACAGTCATCATGGTCATTCACCATCTGACCTGAGAGCAGTTTCCATTCACTTGTAAAAAGATGTGACTGGTCACCTAATAAGAAAATGTAAGTCTGCCCTGGGGTAAAACTGGGGTTAAGTTAACTGAAAAGGGCTCAATCACCCTGTCATAGTGTTGAATGGGCTGTTAATATCAAGAACAGAGTATGTCTTTATTTGTCAAAGTGCCTTGAAGCCAGTATATCTGCTCACATGTCCTGTTGTACTGTACATGTATCTACTGTATGTAACGGGCCTCCGTGGCCAAGTGGTTAAGAGCCCTGTCTCTTGATCATTAGGTCTCTCACTACTGTGGTTCAAGCCTCAAGCCTCGCTCGGGTCACATGTGAGACGCCAAGTTCTGCAACGGAAGGTCAGGTGGTTTTTCTCTGGGTACTCCCGTTTTCGCCCACCCCTGATTAACGGTCGGCTCGATATGAGTGAAATATTCTTGAAAGGGCCGTAAAACCAAAACCAAAAAAAATAAAAAAATCTACTGTATGTGTTGAGCAAACAGTGCAAAATGCAGTGTCCCATCAGGGTCTACACTATTTGCCACTAATCCAGCCAACTATTTTAAGACACATCATCTGGTAGTAAATTGTATTTGTTCAGATTTCAGAACAAGTGTGGTATTAACCCATTGTATGCGGGAAACCCCTATAGGGGTTCCTTGGCAAACAGTCCAGGGCCAGATCAGACGCCGCAGATTGCGGCTTAAGATCAGGGCCTGCACTATTTGCTAACAGATTTTTCCCTGAAAAATAGAATAAAAACGAAAAAATAGGCCTGACACCCCTTATATTACAAATTGACTTGTCCAACATATACATGTAGCAATGGAAGAGTCTACAAGTACATGTAATTACAGTGGGTCAAATTAAAGGACATTACGAAAACACGCCTATTCAAATACATTGCAAATTTTGCCACCTAAAAAACGAACAAACTTTTCGACAAACAATTGTGATATTTTTCTTATTTCTGCTGAAAATATAGATTGTGGATGCTCGTTAGAACCGCCTCATCGAGGCGGTTCTAACGAGTACCCACAATCTATATTTTAGAGCAGAAATAAGAAAAATAAGGTTTACCCCTGTTAACCCCAGTTTTACTATATAAAAGTGGGGTTCAAGGGGGTCAAAATTATATAGGCGTGTTTTTCGTGATGAGGTGTCCAAATATTTAGTGTAACTAGAGTATATCTAGATATGACAGACTCAGTATATGAAGATAGAGATACATGTGGTCTGTGTATCAAATTAGCAGGCTGTCTGGTTTTCAAGGTGTCATGCTGTGCACTGTAAGTTACTAATTGTCAGATGCATGCCTCCATACCATATTGATTAATTAGTGATAACATCCCAATATAACATTTGCCATGGCTCAGCTCCATAAGTACAGTACTGAACATATTTTGGGGATAAATTTTCTTATTTCTGCAATAAAACATACGTTGTGGGTACTTGTTAGAATCACCTCATAGAGGCGATTCTAACAAGTACCCACAACATATGCTTGTTCCAAGAAAGAAAGGCAAAATACATGTTAACCCTTATCTTGCTGTTCACGACAACCCCTATCTTTGGAAACAGTGTAGATCCAGATCAGATGGCTTCTGAAGAAGCCATCTGATCAGAATATACACTGTTTGACATTCAGTTTATATGTTTGTAGGAATAAATAACATCAAGTAATCTGATTGGTTCAAAGTCAGAGATGGGTGTGGCTAAAATGAATATTCAGCAAGAGAGGGGTTAATTACCCTTGTGAATCCACCTTATCTGGAGCTTGGATTTGTTGTAATATTCCTAAAATTCTTACAAGGATGTAGTTTCTGTAAAGGTTTTATTGTTTGTTTGATTTGATGTTTAACGTCCCCATCAACACTGTGTGGGTCATTTTGGAGACTGTGCTTCCAATTTTGTGGGGCTTTTACCTGACATTGAGATGAAATGACATCTCAAGCCCGGTCGCCCAATGAAACCAATAGGGTTTATAAACATGGACGGTCGGACTCGCACCATATTGTCTGGGCAGGCTTAGATCCGTAAGGGGTTTACCAGTACTCATGTGCGGGTGAGATTCAGCTCTGCGTGGAAGCATCATGCAGCCCATTTATTTCTTCAAGCCCCAATGGGCGGGGGCGGTCTGTTGTAAAGGTTGGAATACCCTAACAGTTTCACATAAATTTTACTGTCTTGTATCCTGTTAAAAAGAAAAACAAAAGGAAAAAACAAAGGCAAACTAGAATATTTGTCAAGAATTATAATGATTTTTTTTTCATACAGAATAATGATCCCACTTTCTGTGAAGAAATGTGGAGTTTACAGGGGTATATTCACTATTTCGTTTATTTTTGTCCTAAAACCATAGTTTGTTGTGACTTGTTAGAACCACATCACTGAGGTGGTTCTAATGTGCACTCACAATTATGTTTGCAGCAGAAATTCAAATAAGAAAATGAACACAAAGGTTTTATGAGCAGTCTCCTCAAAAGAAAGTTGCTGATCTGGCAGGTATCAAATCCAAGCCACCCTGATCACCAGTCAAATGCTTGTCCGACTGACATATAGTGGCCCTTTTGAGCTGAGGTGTGCGATTATTACAGGGCCATCTTGGCCCTATTATTCTGTAACTTTTTTTCTGGTGATTAGTTTCCTGCAATCAAGAAAAATGTTTCCGGAAAAATCCAAAAAGTTTGGACACCTTGAAGACTTGCCGTAGTTCTCCTAAAATTTTAATGCGTTTGTTTCATGGTCTAACAAGGAGTCCAAGTCAAGACTGCCTGTGACATACAGGTAGGTGGAAAGCGGGGGCCAGGAAGGCACAAGATGACCTGGAAGCAGCTAACAGAAAGAGATTGCAGAGAATGGAAGCTCTCTGCTATCGATCCTCATGATAGACAAGCCTGGAGATCTGGTGTAAGATCTGCCATGCGTGCAGCAAGCCAGCTACCTGGAAGGGGGCCCACTTATGTGGACGTTGCCCCTGTACCTGCATGTTAATAAAATATCCGTTGATGATGATGATGATGAACTAGGAGTCCAAAAAGTGGAGACGGAAAGGCAAACAGTGTAGATCCTGATCAGGCTGCTCCTTCAGGAGCAGTCTGATCTGGGTCTACACTGTTTGCTCAAGCCTGTCTATCCCAATACTTAGGATCATTACAGTTTCCATACATGTACTCCCATGCAATAGGAGCATTGTCCCATTTGGTTGTGGGTCTGTAATGTGAAATAAATGCTTTAGTAAAATATTTCCTGTTTTTCAGCATCTGATGTTTACTTGTATCCACAAACATTACTCCTTAGATGCTTGGAAAGAATTTGCTGCTGAAAATAAAGACATTCTTGAAGTAAGAACACGAGGGCCCAGTTGTTCAAAGCAATGTTAGCTTAACGAGCTCGTTAGTGGTCAAATTGCTAACTGTTCTAACGAGTAAAATATCTAAAATTTTGGTATTTTTGCTGGAAAAATGTGAACAGCTTTTGCATTTGCAAAGGCTGCTCACATTTTTTCAGCAAAAATACTAGCATATTTGGCAGATTGACTGATCAAAGTTTTAACGGTATGTTAACTAACGAGGTCATTAGTTTTGAACAACTGGAACCAACTTAATTACTCTTGTCCTGCGGAATAAATTTTGCCGCACTCATTTCTGACTACTAAGCAATCAAATAACTTGATATAATTTATTTAAGTGAATGACAGACAATGTAGACCCTGATCAGAAGTCATCCATCTGATAGATATGGATCTAAACTTCTTGAAAATGTAGGATTCAGTAGAAGAACGTTCAGCAGAACAAGCCTTGACCCTTATTCCGCTGATCATGACAACCCATACCTTAGCAAAGTCATCTGATCAGGATCTACACTGTTTGTCATTTAGTTTGCAAAGAATGAATAAATAACATCAAGTATTTTTATTGGTTGAAATGTAGAAAAGTGTGGCTTTGTAGCAGAATAAGGGTTAACATACTAGGTAATTGATGATGATCATCATTGATGATGATGATGAGGATGATTGTGGTGGTGGAGGTGGGGCTGGTGATGATGAGGATAACCTAAGAGGCCTAATTGCCCATAACTAACTTGTGCAACCTCTAAAAGTTGTGTATGTTCTTGATTTCCATGTGCAGGTTTTATAGCTTTATTTGCCTTCAGTGCAAAGTGCCCTATTGTGGCAGTTTGTTTGTTTTGTTTGGAATTTAATGACCCAGTCAATAAATTTAGGTCATATTATAGAGCTGGTCAGTTTCTCTAACCACACTTCTTGAGCAGGCTTATACACATGAGGGGTTAACCAGTACAGTGCACATTCTTTTGCCAGAAACGGACAACTGCCCTTCTTGAATCAGCAGAAGCAGGGCTGCCGGAGTATGAGTCTACTAAAGATTTCGTGATCAATCTACACAGATGACTTGTTTTTTTGTTTGAACAGGCTTTCAAGTAGTCCTACTTTTTCCTACCTTTTCCTACTTTTTCTACTTTTTGGGTCTCTTCCTACTTTGTTCCTACTTTTTCCAGAAAAACTCCTACTTCTCCTACTTTTTTGATTTGTCCAAAAACTAAGATCCAAAATAAATAAATAAACAAATTAAGCATTTAAAAGTATAAATTGTATCTCAAACTATTTGTAGAATGCATTTTGTTACATGACAAATGTACTGATGATCCTTGACATTCATCTGCTGTTTTTAGCTGTACCACTAATTGGAATATGTTGATGTAAAGCAAAACTGCAATGACCATCTACAGTTTTGTCTTGTTGAACATGACAAGAATTTTTGCAGTCAGTAGTGTAGTGATGTTTTAACTAAATGACCAACTGGAGCTCTGTCTTGCTGAGAATGGTAAAAAATTCACTACAGCAATGCTTTTATGCCCTAACTGCTGTGACAAACTGTTCTGTCTTGTTTAGCATTACAGAAATTAATTGCAGCAGTCCAGTGATTCCTTAACTGCAGTGACCAGCTCTAACTCTGTCTTGTTAGCATGACAAACATTCACTTCAGCAGTGCAGCGATGCCTTAACTGCAGTAGCCAGCTTGAGCTTTGTCTTGTTTAGCATGACAAAAATTCATTGCAGCAATACTTTGATGCCTCAGCTGCATTACTCAGCTAGAACTCTGTCTTGGTAAGCATGGCAGGAGTTCATAGCAGCAGTGGTTTGATTTCTTAACTGCAGTGATCAGCCAGAGCTATGTTTTGGTAAGCATGGCAGGAGTTCATAGCAGCAGTGCTTTGATTTCTTAACTGCAGTGATCAGCTAGAGCTATGTTTTGGTAAGCATGGCACGATTGCATTACAGAAGTGGTTTGATTTCTTAACTGCAGTGATCAGCTAGAGCTATGTTTTGGTAAGCATGGCAGGAGTTCATGGCAGCAGTGGTTTGATTTCTTAACTGCAGTGATCAGCTAGAGCTATGTTTTGGTAAGCATGGCAGGAGTTCATAGCAGCAGTGCTTTGATTTCTTAACTGCAGTGATCAGCTAGAGCTATGTTTTGGTAAGCATGCGAGGAATTCATTGCAGCAGTGTTTTGATGCCTTAACTGACCAGCAGTTCATAGCAGCAATGCTTTGATACCATGTCTTTGATGCCTTACTAGAGCTCCGTCTTGTTTAGCATGACAGGAGTTCATTGCAGCAATGCTTTGACACCTTAACTGCAGTGATCATCTAGATCTCTGTCTTTAGCACAAGAGGAATTCATTTCCTTAGTGCTGTGATGCCTTAACTGCAGTGACAAATTAGAGTTCTGTCTTGTTTAGCTTGATAGAAATTCATTGAAGCAGCCATGCTGTGATGCCTTAACTGTGGTTAACATCTAGAGCTATGTCTTGTTGAACATGACAGAAATACATTACAGCAGTGCTCTAATGACTAAACTGCAGAGACCCACTGGAGCTCAGTCTTGTTGAGCAAGACAGAAATTCATTGCAGCAATGCTGTGATGCCTTGTCTGCAGTGACCAACTAGAGTTCTGTCTTGAGCATGAAAGGGATACACTGCAGCAGTACTGTGATGCCTTAACTGCAGTTACCCACTAGAGTTCTGTCTTGTTGGGTCTGGCATCAATTTATTGCAGCACTTCTGTGGTGCCTTAACTGTGTTACCAACTAGAGCTCTGACTTTTTGAGCATTGCAGAAATTCATTGCAGTAGTAGTGCTGCTTAAATTTGCCTTGAATGCAGTGACCAACTAGAATTATTGTCTTGATAAGTGTGAAAGTAATTCATATTTGCCATGCTTTGATGCCTTTAACTGCAATGACCATTTAGAGTTCTGTCTTATTGAGCATGACAGAAATTCATTGCAGTAGTGCTGCTTAAATTTACTTTAAATGCAGTGACCAGCAAGAATTATTGTCTTGATAAGTATGAAAGTAATTCATTTTTGCCATGCTTTGATGCCTTTAACTGCAATGACCATTTAGAGTTCTGTCTTATTGAGCATGACAGGAATTCATTGCAGCAATGCTGTGGTGCCTTAAGTGAAGTGACCAACTAGAGTTCTGTCTTGTTGAGCATGGCAGGAATTCATTACAGCAGTGCTGTGTTGCCTTAATTGAAGTGACCAACTAGAGTTCTGTCTTGTTTAGCATGAAAGGAATTCATTGCAGCAGTGCTGTGTTGCCTTAATTGAAGTGACCAAATAGAGCTGTGTCTTGTTTAGCTTGACAGAAAAACATTGAAGCAGTGCTTTGATGCCTTAATTGCAGTGAAAAATCTGAGATCTGTCTTATGGAGGATGACAGGAATGCAAAGCAGCAGCAATGCAATGTCTTAACTGCAGTCATCGACCAGCAGGAGATCTTTCTTGTCTAGCATGACAGAAATTTATTGCAGCAGTGCTGTGATGACTAAAGTGACCAACTAGAGCTCTGTCTTGTTTAGTATGACAGAAATTCATTTCAGCAATGCTGTGATGACTGAAGTGACCAACTAGAGCTCTGTCTTGTTTAGCATGACAGAAAGTCATTGCAGCAATGCTGTGATGACTGAAGTGACCAACTAGAGCTCTGTCTTGTTTAGCTTGACAGAAATTCATTGCACCAGTGCTGTGATGTCTGGGGTGACCAACTAGAGCTCTGTTTAGCATGACAGAAATTCATTCCAGCAATATTTTAAAGCCTTGACTTCAGTGAGCATCTAAAATGCTGTCTTAGTTTGCATGACAGGAATTCATTGTAGCAGTGCTATGATGCCTTCACCTGGACATCTTGTAGCTGATGCTTCTCACAAATGTAAATTTTCAAAATTCATTAATTCTTTGACATGCGTCAATATCTAGGTACAGATATCTGCCAGTGGCAAACTCTTGACAAAAGCATTGGAAGTTCAGGCTGCAGTCATGAATAACTGTACCAGATGGATTAGCCACTAACATTTTACAGGTGCCTGCTAACTTTGATGTAAAAACATTAGACTCAAATGCACAAATAAAACTGCCCAAAATGAAAAACTGGTGAAATGTATGACATTTTGAGGTACGTTCATGTCTATTAGCTCCTACTTTTTTATATCAGGTTCCTACTTTTTTCCTACTTTTCTCCTACTTTTTGATATCTCAGGCTCCTACTTTTCTCCTACTTTTTCACCAGGAGTCACTTGAAAGCCTGTTTGAATGGCGGCTTTAAATCCCTGAAAACACTATTTCGTCTGCTGAGTGCAATAACGTTGTAAGTGCAAAATGGCAACTTTTCAGGAGAGACAAAAAACTGTTTTATTAAAGAATGGCATAGAAAACCACAGTATAAGCTGGTTTTATAACTTCATGGCGATTTCTTTCATTTGTGTGAGACGTTTATTGTTGAATAAATGAAATTTGAAAAGAAATATTTAGCATTTAAGGGTTGATACACCATTTCTGCGCCAAGTGTTTTTTCAACTTTTTTGGTGAAAAACGGTGTAAGTGCATCCAGCGCTAAAACGGTGTAAATGTACAAACCTTATTTTGTTGCCTTTTACATTGTAAAGCAGTAAATTAAAGGCACTTGGTAGGTAATAGGTCACATTTTGTACATTCTGCATGGTACTTACATGCTTATTCTGAAATATTAAGCAGCAGGATTCAATATTTTTGAGGTATTAAAAAACTTTGCGCAAAAATGGGGTAAGTGCACTTACACTGTTTTTGCGCCAATTTTTTTCTCTAAAAGTCAGAGCAAAAACGATGTAACTGACAAAAAAAATTCCAAAATGCTGAAATAAATCGTGATTGAGGCAGAATCCAGCTGTAGAACTTATTTACCAAGTGTCTCAAGTCCTAAGGCACCCATTTATGCAAAAAAACTATTTTGGCCAAAATGTCAGTTACATCGATATTGCACTCACCAGACGATTTAGGTCATTTTGGAGACGTTGCTTTCAATTTTGTGTAACTTTTACCCAACATTGAGATGAAATGACATCTCAGTCCTGCCACCCAAACAAACCGAAAGGGTTTATATGTAGGGATGGTCCAACTCGCACCACATCGCCTAGGCAGACAAAGGCTCTCTAAGCGGTTTACCAGTACTCAAGTGCTGACAGTTTCAACTCTGCATGGAAGCATCATGCAGCCCAGTCTATTTCTCCCAGCCCTGATAGGTGGGGGCCAATCTCCACAGAAGAACATAGTAAACCCTGGCAAGTATCAAATATTTGACCTCGTGATCACCAGTCACCAGTTGACCCGACTGAGCTACCAAGGCTGGCGGTGTGGAATGTCTCCCTTTATTTCTGCATGTATTTCTTTTGGCGCTACTGATTACACATCTGTGATATTTTGCATCATATTAACAAGTCTGTGTAATGAGCAGCCTGGAAAAACACTTTAACCCATAAATGACAATGGTATCTTCCACCTAGTACATGTCAGTTTGGAGTGGTCCATTTCCAATTATAGGGGTGTCAGGTTTGTTTGTGGTAAATTTTACAGAAATGAATGTTCTTTAAGCAAGCAGTGTGGACCCAGATCAGACGATGCAGAATTGTGTCATCTGATCTGGGTCTGCACTGTTTGCCAATGTCCCAGAAAAGGGCCACTGGCATTTTTGCGTTGAATAGAGAAAAGTGGTGTTATCCAGGGTATACATCATTTTGCTCATTTCTGCTCCAAGATATAGATTGTGGGTACTTGTTATAAAACCACATCCTTGAGGTTGTTCTTACAAGTACCAACAGTCTGTTGATTGTGGTTAATGGCTACAATTGCCATTCTAACCTCCATGAGGTGATTCTATCGAGTACCATCAATCTATATTTGGTGTACAAAGTAGAAACATACATCAGTTGTACAAGTCCATGAAATAAACACCTTAAATCCCACTTTATATAGAGAAATCTGGGTTTAAGAGGGGTGGATATTATTTTTAGCTCACCTGTCATGTAGTGACAAGGTGAGCTTTTGGGATCACTTTTTGTCTGTCGTGCATGCGTGTGTATGTGCGTTAACTTTTTCTTCAACAACATCTCCTCCTAAACCACTGATCAGATTTTGACCAAACTTCACAGGAACGATCCTTCGGTGGTCCCCTTTCAAAGTTGTTCAAATGGTTTTGGTCTGTTGCACATCTACGTCTCAGGAGCTAAAAATAGATTTTTTTTACTGAAACTTAAAAAATCTTCTTCTCTGAAACCGCATGCCCCAGGCTTTGATGTTTGGTATGAAGCTTCATCTAGTGGACCTCCACCAAGTTTGGTCAAATTATAGCCCTGGGACCAAAAGTGCTCTCGCCCTGGGGCCCTTTGGTTTTACAAAGACTTACATAGGGAAAATCTTCTGAAACCACAAGGCCCAGTTCTTTGATATTTGGTGTGAAACTTCATGTAGTGGACCTTTATATAGCTTATACAAGGACTGTTCAAATATGAATGCAACTAAGCACATAAAAATGATTCCGTGATAGATTTCGATGAAAAATTTATTTTGTCCCCTCAAAGTATTCCCCTTTAACAGATATACAAACTTTCAGTCTTCTGATCCAATCATTGAATGCATTTTGGTAGTCTTTTCGAGGAATACTATGAAGGCACTGGAATATTTCAGAACCGAGGTGTTTGCGCTGTACAAATTTTCGACCAGAAAGGTATTTTTTCAGTCACACGGGGCAAGGTCAAGGGAATACGGGGTGGTGAGGGAGTTCAACAACCTTTTCCTGCTTCAGATAGTCTTGCACAATGAGCGCCTTGTGCGATGACGCATTGTCATGTAGCAATCTGACATTGGCCAAACCAGTTGCGGGTCTTAGTTCTTTGAAATATTTCTTCAATTTTCGAAGAACTTTATTCTTGTAAAACTTTGCATTTACAGATTTGCCTTTAGGCACAGCAACCCGAATAGCAGGGCCCTGATTTCAAAAGAATATGGCATACATTACCTTCTTGACGCTCATGGTCCGCCTTGCAATGCATGGTCTTTTGCAATACTTTGTTGCCAATATTTTGTTCTGAATCTTTCATTTTGGCTCAAAAAAGTGAATCCATGTCTCGTCACCTGTGACGACATTAGCGAAAGACCGTGCATTGTAATTTGGAAATTTTTTAAGCAACTTCTTGGCGCACTGAACGCGTGTCTTTTTCTGCTCATCTGTCAACAGATGGGGAATCCATCTAGCACAGATCTTTCTCATTTTCAAATCCTGTTTCAGAATTGTATGAGCTGCTCCTAATGAGGTGTTTTTCTACGCTGTGATATTTATTTCCAGGTATTTTCGCATTAGTGCATGAGAAAACGTTCTACTTGCATTCATATTTGAACAGTCCTCGTAAAGGGAAAATCTTTAAAAATCTTCTTCTCTGAAACCCCAAGGCCCAGGTCTTTGATATTTGGTGTGAAGCTTTATCCAGTGGACCGCTATCAAGATTGATCATATTATAGCCCTAGGGCCAAAAATGCCCCCGCCCCAGGGCCCTTTGGTTTTACATAGGCTTATATAGGGAAAAGCTTTAAAAATCATCTTCTCTGAAACCATAAGGCCCAGGTCTTTGATATATGGCGTGAAGCTTCATCTAGTGGATCTCTACCAAGATTGTTCAAATTAAAGCCCTGGGGCAAAAATGCCCCTGCCCCGGGGGCCCTTTGGTTTTACATTGACTAGGGAATATCTTCTTCTCTGAAACCGCAAGGCCCTTTGGTGTGAAGCTTCATATGATGGACCTCTATCAAGATTGTTCAAATTAAAGCCCTAGAGCCAAAAATGCCCCCGCCCCCGGCCCTTTTGTTTCACATTGACTTATATATAAAAAATCTTTAAAAATCTTCTTCTCTTAAACCCCAAGGCCTAGGTCTTTGATATTTGGTGTGAAGCTTCATCTAATGGACCTCTACCAAGGTTGTTCAAATTATAGCCCTGGGGCCCACTTGTTGCACTATGGATCAGGTGAGCGATCCAGGGCAATCATGGCTGTCTTGTTCTTATTTTCTGCTCAAAGTCATAGGTTGTGGGTACACGTGAGAACCACCTTATTGAGGCTGTTCTAACAAACACCCACAACCTTTGTTTGAGATAAGAATAAGAAAACTATTTCGGATTTCCATTAGAAAAGTAGCCATTTTGGAGATGTGAAAAAATTAACTATTTTGCATGGGTGTGTTATTGTAATATTAGGGATCTATCTTTTAACCGTGTTATAGTGATGGTCAGTGTTATGAAAAGGTTTTGGTGTATTTCCAGCATGTAGCAGCAAGTTCAGGAACTGGTGAGGGTGATCTGAAGAAAATATGTGATATCATAGAAGCTGTTCCAGATTTGAAATACATCTGTATTGATGTTGCCAATGGCTATTCAGAGCACTTTGTACAGTTTGTCAGAGACGTCAGGAAAAAATTCCCAAAACATACTATTATGGTAAGAGGTTTGTCTGTATGTGATTCCATTTTATGTCTATCAAGAGATAGGCTACATGGGGGTATGACCACAGATCAAAGTGGCATTCAAAAATAGCTTGCATTAGTGTAATAGGGGAAAATAACACACACAGTGAAAACGCTATATATCATTTTATCATGCAATACAACAATCCCCCAGTGTTGGTTCTCAAGCATTATTTGTAAGGAACCTTAACCCTTGTCCTGCTGAACCAGGCTAAGCCCTAACAATGCAAACAGTGTAGATCCAGATCAGATGGCTTCTTCAGAAGCCATCTGATCAGGATCTACACTGTCATTCAGTTTGGTGATTTGAATGAATGCATTATTTCAAGTAATTTCATTGGATGATAGTCAGAAATACACATGTAGATGCTTTAAAATTATTATATCAGCCAGTCAAGGGTTAAAAATAGAATTGCTTGAGCTTTTCCCTAGATGCTTTGCTTAACAGTAAGGATTACCTGACTATCTCTGGATAAAGTTGTAAAATTTGAGGAAATAAATGGGCTGCATGATGCTTCCACGCAGAGCTGAATCCGACCACACACGTGTACTGGTAAATAGCTTAGAGGATCTAAGCCTGCCCAGGCAAAGTGGTGCAAGCCAGACTGTCCATGCTTATAAACCCTATTGGTTTCATTGGACAACAGGGCTTGAGATGTCATTTCAAGTCGGGTAAAAGTCCCACAAAATTGGAAGCAACGTCTCCAAAATGACCTATATAGTGTTGATGGGGATGTTAAACATCACATCAAACAAACAAAACATAAAATTGTAAAAACAAACATACATTGTAACTGACAGCAATGTCCCTTTATAAACTTCAGCACTGTAGTCAAAGGCAACTGTGAACTAGATAATATACAACTGCTTGAGCTAAGCTGATGATATTTTGCAACTCCTTCAGAAGCAGTCTGATCTGGGTCTGCATTGTTTGCTCGGGCCTATCTTTCCCAATACGTAGGATCATTACAGTATTCTTGGTCAGAAAAAGTTCAAGATACAAGAAACTATTTTAAGCGACTTTCAAATTTTTATCAGAACAACATGAGCCTTAGGCTATTTTGTCGACAAACATGGTTTAAAACAATACATATATTCATGTTGTAACAATAATCCCAGATTTAGAAGTCTATCACAGTGACATAGTACAGAATTTTAGGAGATATGAGATTTTTATTAAATGCAAAGTAAAAAAAATGACTTCTGACTAGTCTAATATGTTTTTAAAAATAATTATAAGAGATTATTACAGTTAAGTTTAGTTATTGTACTTAAAATGTAAGAATGGGCTACAAAACAGTAATTTATAGTCTGGAGATCAGTTCTCAACCTTGCTATAAATATGGTAGACTCAAAAGAGCCCTTTTCCTGCACCCAGCCATACAACCTTTGTCCCAAAATGGAGGCAGAACTGAGAGAACCGCCTTTATAAGGTAATTCCCAACTTGGCAAAATATAGACAAAGGGATATGCAACAGAATGGGAAGGAAGGACAAAATGACTAGAAGAAACAATTAAACTGAAAAGAAATAAGAACAGCACTAATGAACAGAAATAGACATCACAGTTTAAAGAAAAAAAAAACTGAACTGAAATAACATAAAATGAAACAAAATGTAGCAACTAAAGGAAAGAGGGAAAAAAAGACGGTTAATTAAAACTGCACATGTAACATCTGCATGAGGAGCCATTCCAGGTGTTGACCAGCCTCCAGAAATCACCGAAGTCCTGGACAGTTCAATCTGACGACTGTTCCACATTCCGGCAGCTTCATAGTGAAATGTAGATTTACCATATTCCATAGTGTGCACCATCGGCACCGCTACCAAATTTTCATACCAGAAAGAATATGAAGAGTTTTTGTAAGATACGAGGATGTGTAAATAGACTGGTTTCAGTTTGTGCAAAATTTTAAAAGTTTCAATTGCTATTAATCTTATTCTACTGACATATAAACCTTTTTGAGTATGGCTTCTTAAGTGCTGATAAAATCATTAGCGTGGCATCTGATCAGAGCCTACACTGTTTGCAAAGTTTTCAGCCAATTTCAAAATAGTTTTTGAAGAAAACCCAACTTGACACACCTAAGTTTTGGAATGGGCTCCTGCTATATATAAGGATGGAGATTCTGTTTGGTACAAAAATGGTTGGATAAAAAGTGCATATTCTTGTTCAGCAGGACCTGGTATAAATTAGTCAGAAGTTTATCTCCATAACAATGCACATGTATTTATCCCCTTTTGTACCAGATGGAATCTTCCTGCGCTGTGGTGCAGTGGTAACATACCTGCCAACTTTTCAAAAAATTTTCATGGGTGAGATTCTGCGTGTCACGCCATTTTTTGATGGAATAAAGCACGGTGAATATTTTCCCCAGAATTTCCATGGGGGAGATTTCTTTTCGAACTAGTAGACACACTCCAGTCCACTGGTACAATCAGAAAAATTGCATGTTTACATTTTATGTATTATCCAATAAATCCCTGGTATAATACTTAAGCTTCAATAATTAACAGTATTTGTCATAACTAAAGATTGTCTGAATATATGATCTGTCTGAAATTAGGCTCTTTTATTCAGAAACAGTTTTCATGCAATTGCAAGAAGTGCTAAATGTCTGACTATAACAGCCTTTATTTTGCAAAACAATTGTTTCTGAAGTGTTAGAACACTCATTACCAAATAACAATACAATTCTTTGTTTGAGAGATAAAAACTACGATTTTCGTAGTCAAGAAAATACATGACATTACTCATTCATAGGTAAATATTTACTTTCATTACATCTGGGAGTGATTAAATAATTATTCAAACATACTTACATGAATAGATCAGCAACGGGCATCCCTGTTCATGCTCATACAGATAGAAAACGGTTGGCAACTTGCATTTGTTTGTGGGTACTGGGTAATCTATCATTGGGTTAAAAATAGTCAATACAGCTTAAAATATACTCAGGGTTTTTCCATCTCCAAAATAGATACTGAAAAAATCCAAGATATTCCAAATGACTATCCACAAACAATATGGCTGATAAAAATACCAAGCGTGAGGAGGTGGAAAAATCGTTATTTTTGCCTTATTTTGTCAACACGATCGTGAGGTCAAAATGCATGGAAAAATCGTGAAACTGACTCCTAATGGGTGAAAGTTGGCAGGTATGTGGTAAAGCATCAGATTTGAGATCGAAAGGTAACCAGTTCGATATCCGCAAGTGCCAAGTGTTGTTTCCTTGAGCAAGGGACATTATCCACATTACTTAGTACTGGTTCTTACCCAGGAAAAAAGGGCCACATGGAAGACAAGTACTAGTACTAAATATGATACCCTGTATAAACAAGGTTGATTGTTATTATTACACCCGCTTTTTCGAAGAAAAATCGGGTATATTGTTTTCGTACCAGAGTTGAGTGGTCGTCAGTCCGTCTATCTGTCCGTATGTCACGTTTCTTGTAAATGGATCTCCTCTGCAACCACTGAAGTTACACTTTTGAAACTTTGCATGTGGATAGTACATGGTATGTAGAAGGCAGTGGGCTACTTTTTTGTGACCTTGACCCCAACATGGCCGCAAGGTCAAAGGTCAAAAAGTATGACTTTGCCATATCATTTAATGTCATTCATACCGAAAGCGAGTATTTGCAATGGTGTACAGTCGACTGCGCGATCTAATTATTATTATTATATATAGGAGGAGTCCATTTCATAATTTAGGGGTGTAAGGTCTTGTTTTCTTTAAAATTTATTCGGAAAATAGCTGGACATTTTACAAATAGTGTAGGCCCTGATCAGACGCAGCATTCTGCGGCATCTGATCTGGGCCTGCACTGTTTGCCAAGGTACCCATTTTGGGGTTTACGGAACATAAAGGGTTATTAGACTAAGTGCCAGTGATCAAGTAATCTGATAAAAGTATTACTGTATTTACCCTAAAAATTCTGACACCTCAACAATTTACTACCCAATGTACTGTCTAAAAATAGCTGGATGAGTGGCAAATAGTGTAGACCCTGATAAGATGCTGGGTTCTGCAGAATTTCATCTGGATTTACACTGTTTGCTAAAGACTGTCTGTATGAATGCATGCGGTAAATATGGTATTGTGTATTTGTTAGAGCATGTCGATCGTTCAACGCAACACTGGGCTAACTCGATTTTTTTTCGAAAATGACTATTTTATGCCATCTGATCCATTCTATGCTGATACACATCTACATAAAATATTTTAGCCATTTTCATAAAAATAAACCTAAAAAAAGACATTAGGCATTTTGATGTATCTCATTGTTGGAATTTGGTTAAATGCAACACTGATCTAACTTGAGTTAGACCAGTGTTGCGTTAAACAGTTGAAGAAAGCTAATCAATATTATCTGGTGATATCATGATGAGATCATAGGCATAGTAGACAGAACAGCTAATAATCATAATAATTCGGATGCATCTCTTGACTGAAGTCTGTTATACCCCTTTATAGAAGGTCAGGAGAGGGGACAGGGTTCTAACTATACCATAAACCAAATACATGTATATATAGAACTCCCAAGTCATTTGTTCTTAATTCTGTAATATAACAATATAACCCTCTGAGGTTGGGTGATGGGCATACTCTATGGATTAGGCAGCCAAAAGATCATGACTTAAGGAATTTGACAAAACCTAGAAGCCAGGACGGGGCCTTAAATGCAGAACAAGAATATATACAAGAACACTGACGGCCCAGATCAGACACCACATTATGTGATATCCATTCAGGGTCTGCACTATTTGCTAAAAGTTTGCTATATTGGTTTTGGTCTGACAAATACACATGTACTGACACCACTTTATTTTGAATGGATTCCAGTTCGATTCTATTCAGGATAAAATTAGCACCCCACCAATCAGGGCTTGGAGAAATAAATTGGGCTAAATGGTGCTCCAATATGCGAAGATTGTAGACTTTGTTTGTTTGATTGAGGTTAAACATCCCCTTCAACACTGTATAGGTCGTTTTGGAGATGTTGCTTCTAATTTTGTGGGACTTTTACCCGACATTGAGATGAAATGACATCTCAAGCCCTGTCACCCAATGAAACCAACATGGTTTATAAGCATGGACAGCTCGACTCGCACCGCTTTGCCTGGGCAGGCTTAGATCCTCTAAGCAGTTTACCAGTACTCGTGTGCGGTCGGTTTCAGCTCTGCGTGGAAGCATCATGCAGCCCATCCATTTCTTCAAGCCCCGATGGGCTCGGGCGGTAAGCTTGTAGACTAGCAAACAATGTCTACAGACCCTGATCAACCTCTGTCAGGATGTGTATTTTTAATACTTACTGGCCTTTATAAGGGCAGAATAAGGCTAATTTTTAAGGGGCATGTTTACTCCTTCTTGATAGAACTAATGCTGTGTATACTTGTTAGAATTACCTTAATGAGATTATTCTATTTAGTACCCAAAACATGAGCTAAGTTGTCACTGAAAAATAAGAAAAAAATCCCTTATTATCTTCAATACTCCATCTAATCTGGTAGACTTACAGCAAGTGGGTACTGATAATCAGCCTTTTTCAGGATATTTTTTATTCTGACCCTGGTGTCATTGGCTCAGTCGGATACACGACTGCTCAGAGAGCTGCAATCATTAGGTATGTAAGGAGGGTCAGTTGATACTCACAAGGTTTATGAGAATTGAATTTATCTGATTTTTTTTCCACAAATTTTCAGGGAAAAAAAAATCAAATCATTTGACATCAGCACAGATAAGGAAAAGGTCTATTACTTTAAATTTGTTCTCAGGGATAAAAAAAAAGATCTTAATATTTGTCCTCAGAGAGCAAGGGAATCACTTTCAATAACTGATTTCAATGGACCAGCTCTAGAAGTTGACCATTTTGAATGTTTGCATATAAAGCCTGGAAAAGAGAATTGAGTTTACTTCAAAAAGAGAGGGTTTTTGTTTGTATTGGAGTTTAATGGCCCAGTCAACATTATTTTAGGTCATTTTTGAGCCGGTCAGTTTACCTATCCACACTTTTCCTGGACAAACTTATACGTAAGTGGTTAACCAGTACAGTGCACATTCTTTCGCCAGAAACTGACAACTGAAAACAAAAATATTTTAACTTTACATGCATATGGCTGTGTCATGAAAATGCGACTTCAAAAGTGCTATCCTTTAGCACAGTGGTCTACTTTGTTGTTTGATTTAGAGTTTAAAGGCCCAGTAATCACTATTTATATCATGTAGAGTCTGGCCCCAAGGTTATAAAAAAATTTCATGTTTAACTCAGTTGAGCATGAAATTAATAAATATGCAAATAAAGGAGGCAATCTTTTTTCCTCAGCACAGAATGTTTTTTGTCCTGTCCATAAGTTTTAAATGCAAACCGTTTTTAGCATTTAAAAATTTATAACCAGGACAAATTTCATGCTCAAGTGAGTTGAGCATGAAAAATGTTCTATAACCTTGGGGCCAGATTTCCCTCAGGGCAGGCTTTTAGAAAATATTTCATGAAAAAATTCTGTCGAACACATTGCAGGGATGAACCCATGACTTCTTGATCACCAGTCAGATAAGTATCAGACTGAATCACCAGGGTCATTTAAAGATGGTCTTGATTTAGGATCAGATAACAAATACATGTAGTTACAGGGGAAAGAAATGTTTAATATATTTTTCGATATTTTCCTGTAAAAACATAATGTTAAGAGTACTTTACTTGCCTTATTGAGTACACACAACATACATTTTTACAGAGAATCTAATTCCAGCTATATGAAGCTATATTTTGAGCTGATGAAGACAGGGTTATACATTATTTCTCTTATTACTGCTCAAAACATAGATTATGGGTTGGGGCAGCTAAGTAAAATTGATATCATTTATTTCTATACCCTCAAAATTGTTTTTGCTAAATTAGCTAGACGTAACAATGTCATTTTGATGACTCCACCTTAATTACTGATCAGAAGTGCTTCTCTGTTCTCAACCAGCTGTAAGAAACTGGATATAAAAAATGAGGAAGGTTCAGAATCCCTATGTAACATCTTTTTACCCCTGTGGTCATTGTTTCACATCCCATGTACCACGCAAATCAAGCTAATATTTAATGTGCATTAAAGAGATTCATGTAAACTTTGTGACACTGTAAAGTGCTGTTCATACTTCAAAACAAAAAATTCCTATTTATGCAAGGGGCTAACATTGCTGTCCAATCATATTGGAGAGAATGATGATTTAAATTTATTTTGGCATCAATGAATGATTGTGAGGCCATGTGAATCAATGTATTCTTAGTATGGAAAGCATTGTGTCCCAATAGTTTAGCATACCCTATTTATTGCTGTAAGCACACTAATAAGAGCACAAACTTATTTTTCAAGAAGTCTAGTTCAAGATTTTGTAGTCTGCTAAGTTGTAACAGTGCTAAAAGGTAACAACATAACACTAATAAAGTAAGGACTTGAGATTATCAAGAAACTTTTTGTGCTTGAATACAAATGCTCCGACATGTCTGGTTCATCCAACAATGTTCAAAGTGTGCATAAGGAGCTATGTTTGCTCCTGACAGTATGTTTAATTGGTGTTTCTAGGGTTAATGTCTTTAAAAATAGAAAGAAATAACTAAGTGCACCTCAAGGGCCCCCGTCCATCGGGAAAGAAATAGATAGGGTGCATGATGCTTCAACCGGCCACACATAAGTACTGGTAAACCGCTTAGAGGTTCCAAGCCTGCCCTGGAAAAGTGGTGCATATAAACCCTATTGGTTTCATTGGGCAGCAGGGCTAGAGATGCCATTTCATCTCAATGTTGGGTAAAAGTCCCACTAAATTGGAAGCAACGTCTCTAAAATGACCTATACAGTGTTGATGGGGATGCTGTTAAACCTCAAATCAAACAAATCTAAGTGCACTGAGACCTAATTATGGCAAATATGTTAATGTTTTATTCTGAAAATGTGTTTGTCTATATATATCTATATATGTGTCTTCATTACAATTGAATCTGTATTTTAAGTGTTTTGCTGGTGAAGGCTCGAAAAAATGAAAAATTATCCAACTTGATTCATGAATTAAATATAATCATGAATTAAATGTATAATGGCTACTGCTGCAAAATACAGTTTGAAACAAGCAAGTAAATGCAAAAGTAATTTTAAATTGCATGTCTTACATTTATGTATCTACATGACATAGTATTAGATTACAAGGAGAAGGGTGGGGAAAATGTTATTTTACTGTTTTGCAGCAATGAAAATTCTTCAAGTACATGAAAGTTTAGTTTTCTTTTTGAACTTTGGATTTTGCTTCTACTCAGTTTGAATAATTGTGTTTTTGAAAATAGAAAGTGACAAGAAACACTGATTTGATTCCAGTTAGACCAGTGTTGCATTAACTTTAATTGCGAAAATCTGATATTTTTAATGGGAAAACGGATCTAACTCAAACTTTGTTTAATATCTCTTTTTCTGTCACATGCCATGAATTACGACATACTTCACTTCAAACCCCTTATTTTACCTTGTAGCTCAGCTTTCAATAATACCCTGATGAGCTATTTATGAATTTAATAAACAGAAAAAACTGTCTCCTGTAAAATTTTCAAAAAGTGAGTTAGCCCAGTGTTGCGTTGAACGATCGATGTGTGCTTATTACTGCAAAGACATTAGGTCACTTTTGGGCTTTTCATCAGATTAGCGCAAACAAAAATTTTCCCTGCCATTGATTTAGCACAAAACCTGCTTATTGATTTAGAGAAAATTCAGTGTTTACTTACTCCTTTTGTTATGAGCTTAGCTGGTACGCTATGTGACATGAGATACAGGATTTAGGACCATCTAAATTATTCTCTGAACGTGATGTGGCTATCCCACACAAAATACGTTAAATTAATCTTATTGCGTTAATCTGCTATTAGCTGCTAAAGGGACATGGGTTTAATTATTGACCAATATTATCAATGAGATTTTCATCAGAAAAATAATCAGTTTGGATATATGAAAGATTGCACTATGTCACACAGGAATGTTATTGTAATGATACATGTATATCCACTGGAAAACCTTACAATATATAAAGAACAATGGAGTTTGTATTAGTTTCATTGCTTGTGTCTATCCCAAAATTATCCCTATAATGTCTTATTACCTGGCATATTACATTTACTTCTTACGAAAACGCCTATACAGATACAGTGTAAAGTTACCACCAAAAAAAAAACAACAATTTTTAGATGAAAAATTGCGATATTTTTCTTATTTAAGAAATATATCACAATCTATGTTTTGAGCAGAAATAAAAAATTAAGATTTACCCCTACAAACCCCAGTTACACTATATAAAGGTGAGGTTCAAGGGGGTCAAAATTATATAGGCGTGTTTTCATGATGTAAACCAATTAACAAGTTCTCAAATGTGGTTTTCTGGTGTTTTTGCACCAGAAAACTGTTATCTTCACAGATATGAATTCGGGGATAACTATTTAAAATTGTCGTAAATCAGCTGTTGCATGACCGAAATTTTGTTTTACGAAGACTTGCAAGCAGAGTTTTAAAATGGAATTGACCGCTCTTGAACTGATAATTTTTCTCCTCAAATGACAATTTTCTATACAGTTATCCCCATTCTAATGCACACATTCTGATGTTTTTTTTTTTTTAAATTGTACTACGTTTTGTTCAAGGCAGCAAGCCAAATGTGTAAAACCAAATGATACCCAATGAAAAGTGAGGTTACTTGATGGCAACAGTATTTCACAGGATTCACTCTTACAAATTTTTGGCATAATCCAATCAAACTTCATGTCATATATTCAGGAGCGTTTAAATGACAGCCTTATTTCAAAAGGATGCATTGTCCAAAATGTTTGTTAATTTTCCAGGCTGGCAATGTGGTGACTGGTGAGATGGTTGAGGAGTTAATATTGTCTGGGGCTGACATTATCAAGGTGGGCATTGGCCCTGGCTCAGTGTGTACCACAAGAAAGAAAACAGGTGTAGGGTATCCACAACTCAGTGCTGTGATAGAATGTGCTGACGCTGCTCATGGGCTAGGAGGACATATTATATCAGTGAGTACTGGAGTTTGGATGTGATTTTACCGCCTCTGAAAATTGTCCCAGTCAGCGTAACGCCCATTACACATGTGTGTAATGTAAAATATTTGCAATAAAGAGAAAGCACCTAGGTGATAATGTTCTCCATTACATATTATGATGGGCTGCTCTTAAAGGAAAGAATTTGCTCCCCTCTGGAGCAAATTCTTTCCTTTAAGAGTAGCCACCATCTCGGAGAAGGATGTTTTACATAGATTTTTTACTATTTCTGCGTAATAATATATTTGTTCTGGCTATGCCTTTGTTGGTGCTGATCACTGGAATACCAGGTTATATAACTTCTCATGCTGGGCACACTTGAGCTGCTGTGCACACTTGAGCGTGAAACTCTTTATTATGTTCATGAATATTAAGAACCCTTATTCCCCTCTCTGATCGACAGGGAATGTTATTTGTCCTGCTTAAAAGAGGCATTTTAAAATTTATGAGCAGGACAGGTTTCAAGCTCAAGTGATATTCTAAGCACAATTTGATTCCTTGAATTGGCAACAGCGTTTCATGAAGATTAATTGTGAAATATTTTCTTGTCATTTCTTCCCTTCTGCTGATTTCAGAGGGGAAGCTGGCAGTATCTGATGAAAGAATGTGCACTCTGTCAGTCTGTTCCTTTTTATAGCCCCACTTTGAAATTGGATTTGCCTTGTCCTTGTGTGATTCCGTAATTCAGTAATTCCGTTATTCATGATAACTCAAAAACCATTTGATGTATTTTCATGAAACTTGAAACAAATGTAAAGGACTATGAGACAATGGGCAGAGCGCATGAACCATAACTCTGGATTGCCTACTTTTGGAGTTATTGCCCTTTGAACATTGATAAACGGCAATTTTAACCATTGCCCGCTCCATACCGCAAAAAACGTTTGAGATATTTTCATGAAACTTTGCACAAATGTAAAGCACCATGAGGTGGTGTGCAGAGCATAACCATAACTCTGGATTGCCTTTTTACCACCTTTATTTTTGTTTAATTAGAGGCTGAAAGCTGAAAACTGAAAACATTTTTTTTTCTTGTATTTTTCTTTTCTGATAGTGCTATAGCAGGGCTATAGTCAGATCCTCTGTCCGTTCTAGTGTTTTCTGTTTTTGGTTTCATGACCCTTTCAAGTTTATTTTACTTATTTTGACCCAATTGTTAATCAGAGCAGGGCGTCAAGTTACCTATATTTACCTATATTTTCCTATATTTCAGGCCATTACCTATAATAACCTATAAAATCCTATATTTTACCAAAATACCTATAAATACCTATAATTTGGAATTTTGGGTAAGCAAGGAATACAAAGTTTCTAAAAAAATCTTTGACAGTAGATGTTTTCTATAATATTTGAGCTTAATAAGCTGTTTCCTTTTAGGAATTTGTATTCCTTTTTGGTGTAGTGACCCAGTCAAGCCCAGCTTTTGGAAAGCTTTAGCTAATGGAAATTCTGCTATTTTTTTTTAAATTTGAAATGTTCCATTTTGATAATGTTTTTACTATTGTTTCTTTATGAATATTAAACAAGTTTTGCTGTTTTTTTAGCAGGCCAGCTATTGTGATCAGTCAGTGTCCTCCGTCCTTTAAATGACATCTCCTAAACCCCTGAATAGATTTTGACCAAACTTGACAGAAATCATCTTTGGGTGGTTCTCTCAAAGTTGTTCAACAAATTTCAGTCCATGCTGAATTCTCACGGGCCGTATGAAATTAAGCTACAGTATTTCTGCAGAAATATTGTGACAGGATTCTGACATGAAACCTGTATGAAAAAATTTTCAAATAGAATTTCCACAAAGAATTTTCACTTAAATTTTGTCTTCGAGACAGGATTCAGGTGGGAATCGGTGTGGAAAAGCTTGTGAAATATTTAAATTAGCAGGAACATTGATCCATGAATCCTGTAGAAAAAGACAGACAGGATTCCTGTATAAATTACTTGCAGGATTCCTTCATGGTTCCTGCAGGATTCCTGAATGAAATATTGACAGGATTTCTGCCTGAGCTAGTGTCAGTATTACTGTCTGTATATTCCTGCAGGATGCCTGCTAATTTAAATATTTGGTCCAGTTTCATTAACATAACACAATCATCTTAACATACACTGTAAAAAATTTGAGTTTTTATCTGTACACAATAAGGAAGGAATATACTTGTGATGGAAAAGAACATACAAAAACCTTGCATGCTACTTACATGTAACTCTTGAATTTGAATCCTTGGATTTCCAAAGATTCATTGTGATCTAATGACTTCAGTCTGCAAACACATACATAAATATGTGGGTGGGGTGCAATCTTTGCAGTTTGCAAACATAAAACTTTTGACACCCCACTAGTTAAGTATTTAATCAATTTA
This sequence comes from Lucinisca nassula, assembly GCA_963580285.1. Classification (NCBI taxonomy): domain Eukaryota; kingdom Metazoa; phylum Mollusca; class Bivalvia; order Lucinida; family Lucinidae; genus Lucinisca; species Lucinisca nassula. Next base: position 119,686,481 of record OY757017.1, read on the forward strand.
AAACGCTGTTAATCTAAAATGCTAAAAGTAACTCAGTGTCTTCCAAAATATAGTTGTAAATCCTTAGAACAGCTTTATACTTGTAAAGTTGTAAAGCAACAGACTAGCAACAAATCATCCCTGGTGCCTTTGAATGTGTTATAGGCGTGCTTCCGCCAAAATATTATGTTTCAGGAAGTGATTATGCTCTGTTTTCATGCCAGACTTTTAAACAGAAATTTGGTTAACATTTTCATGCAGAATTTCTGTTAAGATCTGGCCATTTTCCTTGTGGAATCTGTAACCAAATTCCGTGGACCGGAAAAAAGAGTTCCACCATGATTTCTGTTACTGTCAACAAAGACTCCATGTGGAATCATGTCTGAATTTTTTCGGGTGGTTGCCACAGCAAACAAATAGGGGAAAATAAGAAAAAATATTCTTGTCTGAAACCAGAAGGCCCAGGTCTTTGATATTTGGTATGAAGCTTCATCTAGTGGGTCTCTATCAAGATTGTTCAAATTATAGCCCTAGGGCCAAAACTGGCACTGCCCCAGGGCCCACTGGTTTTACGTAGGCTTATAAAGGGAAAATCTGAAACCAGAAGGCTCAGGTCTTTGATATTTGGTATAATGCTTTGTATAGTGGACCTTGACCAAGATTGTGGGAATTAAAGCCTTGGGGCCAAAAATGGGCCCTCCATGGGGCCTACTTCTTACACTATGGATCATGTGAGCAATCCAGGGCCATCAAAGCCCTCTTGTTTAAAGGGAAGAATGTCCCATTTTTTATTCTGCCTGAATTGTCAGAGAGACACAGTTGGGTTTTGTTATCTCTTGTTTCAAGAAATAGATACGGTGGTTATCAGATGATATTTAAGTAGATCACTCAGTTCTGTATAAAACATACATTGAGGGCAATCATTAGAATCATCTACTAAGGACTGATTTTTATGGAGATTTATTAAAGATTTTTTCCTTAATTATAACCAGCTGACCACCTTCATCTATTTCTATATGATGTATTATTAATAAAAGAGAGAGCTGGAAGGTGGTGGTGGTGGAAAAAAATACAAATCTGGCTTGTTTTCTTCAGTGTAGGCAACCTATAATATCCTATATTTCTAGTCTCTAGAAACCTATATTTCTGGACCTAACCTATATTTTTGACTCCAAATATCACTTGACGCCCTGTCAGAGGCTTGCAAAAACCACAGTACATGGAGAAAAAACACCTGACCTTCAGTAGCAGAACATGGCATCTCATGTGACCCTAGTGAGGCTCGAACCACAGTGGTTAGAGACCCAATGTTTAAGAGTCCGCGCTGTTACCCATAGGACTTGGAGGCCCATAAAAGTATAATTAGGTTCATTGACAGGCTCGACATGTCTCTATTAGTAGTTTTGACTGGGCTGCTAGACTCATAAACAAAGAAACAAACAGTAGAACTTTCACAGGTGTGATCTGTGTCAGGATCAGAGCAAAAGGCATAATGGTAGGAGGCTCACTCTGAATGACTGGTTGTAGATTGTGTTTTTCCTTTTATCAGAAAACTATGTCTGAACTGAACATTACAGACTCAGATGAACTTGATATTTCAAGGACAATTTATGTTGAGTCTTCCGTAAAAGTTAAAACTCAACTTGATGCTTTGAAGGAAGATAGTAAACTTTTTACATTCTCTAAAATATATAAGACTTTCACATGTCAAACATACCTTACTTTAGGTCTACCGAAACACATTACCAAAGATCTGACAAATATGAGAATAAGTGCTCATGACTTATTGATTGAAAGGGGTCGTTATTGTAGACCTAGAATACCGCGTGATCAACGCTTATGCTCTGAATGCTTACAAGTTGAAGATGAAATGCATTTCATGTTATTTTGTAAGAAATATAACAACCTCAGATCCACTTTATTAAATACCCTTCATATTATTTGGCATTCTCAAGGACCAAACTCGGTAGAGGCTTTTACAATATTCTCTAAGTTGGTCAACCCAACTAATGAAAACTAGACAAAACTGATTTGTAAGTTTATATCAGATGCTGTGATGGTCAGGTAGTCTGTTGGTCTGCATGTATACTGTACTATAGAGCATTTAACTTTTGCATTGATTAATGCTAGACGACGGGGAACTCTTTCAAATGGTTGTTCCTGTTTGCATACATGGACAACCTTTTGCAAGAGCTTCGTCTTGCTTTAACTACAAAAAGCGATAAATTGCTCTCAAATAGTTCATTTGCCGATATACATGCATTCTAAATTGTTATATAATATTGTTAGCTCACCTGAGCCGAAGGCTCATTGGTGAGCTGATAGTATGGCCAGGCAAAAATTCTGTGTGTGTGTGTGTGTGTTCACATTTTCAAACGTCTTCTCCTCCGGAACCGCTGGGCCGATTGTAGTCAAATTTCATGTGGAGGCTCCATGAGGTGGGGGAACGAAAGTTTGCATTTTTGGTCTAGGTCACATGACCAAGATGGCCGCCATGCCCATATATGGTAAAAACCCTTTGAAAATCTTCTCCTCCGGAACCACTGGGCCGATTTGCATGAAACTTGGCATGTAGCACCTGGGACATGGGCCCATCATAAATTGCATAAATGGTGTCCCTGGGATGACCTTGACCTATTTTACGCCAAGGTTAAATTTGGTAACATGGGCATTTGTATGGGAAAAAGTAGAAATGTCTGATATCTTGCAAACTGTTACAAATAATGCCACTAAACCATATATATTCTTATTCCTTATGATGAGGCGCATTAAGTGACATGGATTTTGGGACCCTGGGGCCCCCCGGGGGGGGGGGGCATGCCCCACCACCTTCTTTGCACAAAATGCTTAATATCTCGGAAACGGTTAAGATCCCCACCCATAAACCATATATATTCTTGTTCCTTATGATAAGGCGCATTCAGTGACACAGACCTTTGGACATCAGGGTATCGGAGGGTCCCCGGGGTGGCATGCCCCACCCCCTTTATTGCAAAAAATGCTTAATATCTTGGAAACGGTTAAGATCCCCACCCATAAACCATATATATTATTGTTCCTTATGATAAAGCGCATTCAGTGACATGGACCTGTGGAACCCCGGGGCCCCGGGGGAGGAGGGGCATGACCCCCCCCCCCCCCCCCCCCGTTGAAGAAGTCTAAACCTCTTCAAAAGTTTCTTCTTCAGAACCACTTGGCCATATCTCCTCAACCCTTTGATAGAATTTCATTAAACTTTGGTCAGTTGTTCACCTCAATGAGGCGGAGTGTCGCGCGCAAGACCCAGGTCAGTACCTCAAAGGTCAAGGTCATACTTAGAGGTTAAAGGTCAAAAATGGGTTTTGTCCTTTCTGATCAATTACTTTCTTATTTTTGGATGGATTTAAATATTACTTGGCAGAAATGTTTGCCTCAATGAGACGGAGTGTTGCGCGCAAGACCCAGGTCTGTACCTCAAAGGTCAAGGTGTTACTTAGAGGTTAAAGGTCAAAAATGGGTTTTGTCGTGTCTGATCAATAACTTTCTTATTCCTGGATGGATTTAAATATTACATGGCAGAAATGTTCACCTCAATGAGATGGAGTGTCGCACGCAAGACCCAGGTCCAAATCTCAAAGGTCAAGGTCATAACTTAGAGGTTAAAGGTCAAAAAAGGGTTTTGTCGTGTTCGATCAATAACTTTCTTATTCATGGATGGATTTAAATATTACATGGTCGAAATGTTCACCTCAATGAGACGCAGTGCTGCGCGCAAGACCCCGGTCTGCACCTCAAAGGTCAAGGTCATACTTAGAGGTTAAAGGTCAAAAATGGGTTTTGGCGTGTGGGATCAATAACTTTCTTATTCCTGGATGGATTTAAATATTACTTGGCAGAAATGTTTACCATAATGTGACGGTGTGTAGGGAGCAAGACCCAGGTCCAAACCTCAAAGGTCAAGGTCATACTTAGACGTGAAAGGTCAAAAAAGCGTCTTTTTTTTGTGTCCGATCAATATCTTTCTTATTCCTGGATGGATTTTAAAATAACTAGACAGTAATGTTAATCATCATGAGACGATGTGTTGTGTGCAAAACCCAGGTTGGTTTCTGAAAGGTCAAGGTCATACTTAGAGGTCAAAGGTGAAAAAAGGGTCTTTTTGGGGTGTTTTGTCAATAATTTTCTTACTCCTGGATGCATTTTAAAATTACTTGGCAGAAATGTTAACCATTAGAAGGTTGATAATTCAAGGGCATGGTGAAGGTCACAGGGTTGAGCTTTGTTACTGAAGGCGGCGGGGGATTATGGCTGTCCCTCAGACGGCATTCTTGTTAATCTAGTCAGATGTCCAAAATAAATAAAATGCACCCCCACTTTTAAGAAGTAGCTGTGACAGCAAAATGCTTCTGCACCGACAGAAACAGAGTGGTCACTTTATGTTGGTTAATCTCAAAAATGAAAAGTCACCTGCCCAGCTAAAGTGATGCAAGTCAAACCGGCCATAGACTCTTGTAATTTCATTAGTGGTGTCTATGGATGTTGTGACGCGATATTATGCCATCCTCATGTTGGATAAAAGTCCCACAAATTGGTCTCTGAAATGACCTGAACATGTTGACTGCAACTGTTAACGTATATCAAGATATACTTTTCTTATTCTGCGCTTAAAACAGTAAATTTTCGTTGCAATGCATATATGGAATGCATGCTGACAATTAAAGTGATTGACCACCTTAAAAACATAATTGGTCCATTTGCAAGAAAAAGGTACTGAAATGTTTTATCTCTGGCTTTTATTACCATTCATAATCTGCTTAAGTAATTAAATCCACATTTAATGATCATAGTGAAGCCTTCTGACAGCTGCCATATTTTCCCCAATGTATTCCAAATGGTTCCCAGCTTTATACCTGTTTGCTAAAATCTTTACCTCAATGCGCCTAAACAAGCTCTGAGTCTCTATATGTAGCTATCAATTTGGAAGTAATTAGACTCAGTTATTGGCAGTGGATTCTCAAAAATTCTTCTACAGGCTGTCTGTTCAGGATCTAAAATATATGCTTCATTATGTCTTTGGATGAAAATACAGACTTTGAAGACAGTTTACCCAAGTTTGGTGCTCAGGGGTATCAATATGAGCCGAGTTCACAGAAGAGGAGTTAAAATTAATCAAGCCAGTCAATCTGTTGTACACATTATGAAAACATGCCTATTCAAATGCATCGAAAATTTTGTAGTCTAAAAAAGAACAATTCCAGATAAAAAAATATATTTTACTTACTTCTTCACACAATATAGACTGTGCTGACTCAATAGATCCGCCTTGACAGGGTAGTTCTATAGAGTACCCACAATCTATGTTTCGAGCAGAAATAAGAAAAACATATAAATTAGCCGTGCAAAGTGGGGTTTGATGGCGGGGTTCAAATCATACAGGCATTATGAAAAAAGTACATAGCATTAGCACATGGACTGTTTATTAGTAGTTTTATTATTGCCAACCAGTTTCAGATCTTCAGGACACATTATTAGCCCATATTCTAATGTTATTTTTCATCTATAAATTTGTTTCGGTATATTTTTCTTAACTTTAATATATAGATTGTGCTCGACAGGGTGGTTCTATCGAGTACCCACAATCTATGTTTTAGAGCAGAAATAAGAAAAATATTAATTAGCCATGCAAACCTCAGTTTTACTATATAAAAGTGGGGTTTGATGGGGGTTCAAATCATATAGGCATGTTTACCTGCTGAATAAGAGAAAAAGGCCTAAACAAATACATTTTAAATAGTAAAAAGAAATATTTTTATAGATATAGATTGTAGATACACGTTAAAACTGTCTTACGGATGCGATTCTAATGAGTACCCACAATCTATTTTAGTTGTGGTTCTTATGAGTACCCACAAATTATTTTTGAATGATGGGTGTCCTCTTATCACAGTGCAGTATTTGGCCTTACAAGAAGGCATTTTTATTTCAGTACTCCTCTAAAATCCTCTGCTGCTAAAATAAAAACATCTGGCAGCCATCAGAACTGGAACTTAGGGTTGCAGTGAGGTCATTCATGGCAATAAATTCTATAAATATGTCTGACACACATGTAACAGTGTTTAATGAGGCATTACAGGTAATTAGAGCATCAGTTGAGAAAATCATATGGCTTTTATGATTTTTCAATGGGATTACTGTAAAATGGATCTGAGAAAAAAAAAAGGTGGTCATTCACTTTAATTGATGTTATTTCACCAGAATGGCTGTAATTAAACTTTTTCCAACTGTGAATTTATGATGTCATTGACTCACAGCCTCGTTCTTGACTCACATTATCAGAATTTATGAAATATTCAAAAGGTCATAACTTCTAAACCATTCAATCGATTTTGATAAATTTTGTATCAAAATGCTCGTCTTCTCAAAAGCATTTTTTTAAGTGAAGTTTATTTTTTCTCTGTTGGTTTCTCTGTTAATAATCGTTCATTACTCAATCTGAACATGAGTTTACCGGTATGCAAATTTTAACATTGTGCATGAAAATTGGCAGTATAGCTATTATGGTAAAGAATGTAAAACGCTTTAATAATTGAGCCTGTTATTGTTTGCATATGTTACACCTGTGGACACTAATCTATGGAAATCCTGATGTTTATCCTTTCATTGTTTAACCAGTCATCTCACAGAGAGTATGTATTTATTGATCTATTTATAGAGCAAGTAGACTGGATTACAAAAAAATCTAAACTATGTCAAAGAATATTGATTGATGAATGGTTTAACAGTAATACAATAAATGTCACAATTTCCATAGATTTATGTCCACAGGTGTATGCTTTTTAATGTACTTGGGAATAAAAAATAAAAAACTACCCAAGCTTACAAAGCACAGATTTCCTATTATATAGTCAGCAAACAAACAAATACTCAAAATTTCGTTGAATATTGCACAACCGACAGAAAAGGGAACCAACTAGGACCAACATACGTCCATTCACTTTTTAAGAGTGCCCTAGTGAAAGGCTGGTTTCAAACAGTACTGTACTGCAAAATTTTATTTCATCTATGTACAAATTATGTACTAATTATAAAGTAAAATAATGAAACATTTACTCCTTGTGTTTATTTTATTTTATACCCACCAAAACATGCATTGACTTCTATCAACCTTTACATTCAGGTGTACTGGGGTTTACAGTAAGCAACTTTTTAAAAGAAATAACATTACCCCTTTAACAATTACATGTATTTCATCGATTTGGTTAAATATTAATAGCTTATTCTACAGTGTTTTGTAAAATACAGAATTTTATTGTACGAGTCTTCGACCTGCCGCCACCCCCTTTAGAATTGGAAGTAACACCTCAAGTAACCCTCCCCCTTTTTTGTTTTTTCAAAAAGTGACCAATTTCTTGAAAACTGTTCAGATCCCCACCCATAAACAATATATATTCTTATTGCTTATGATAAGGGGCTTTAAGTGACTTGCATCTTGAGACCCTGGGGGCATGCCCCACCCCTGCATTACATAAAATGCATCAAATATCAGAAACTGTTCAGATCCTCTCCCATAAACCATATATTTTCTTGTGATAAGGGGCATTTAGTTACATAGATCTTTGGACACCGTAGGTTAAATTGAGGGCCTCACCCCCTTTAGAAATGGTTAAGCATTCCACCCATTAACCATATATTTTCTCCTGACCTTTTAGCTCATCTAAGGCTTTATCTTGGCTAAATATAACTGAAAATTCAAACTCAAAATTTTCCAACTGATCTTCAAGAGTCAGGAATGTGATTAAGGACCACTTGTTCATACAGCCAAATGCTAAAAATAATCAATGCTTGCTGTCAGGTGAGCGTCTTCAGGACCATTGGTCCTCTGGTTATATATTGTTATGTATTGTTGTTTGTTACATGTGGTGAACACCCTCTTTGTAGATGGTATGCCGAATAAAAATATTCTATTCTATTCTATTCTATTCTAGACTTAGTGGTTATATGTTTCATACTGGTTGAGAAGTTATGGAGATTGATAATATTTTAGTTATATAGTCCAACCTGTAAGTAAGCACCTAAGGGATAACCAAAATGTGCTTGCTTAAGACAGATGCTTGTTTAATACAGGCAAATTTTAATGCATTTGCCTTTTTCGGAAACCAAATGCATGCTTGCTTAAGTCAGGTTGCTTGCTTAATAGAGGTGGCCACTATGACAGGTTTTACTGTTTCATCAAAAATATCCTTGTATGAGATATTGGACTTGCCGTAACACTTAAAATTTTGACACTTACAAGCTCGTTAAGCTAATGATATTTTGAACAACAGGGCCTTGATATATATTGTCCATTCCACTTTAATAAGGTGAGTGGGAACACCTGGCAGATTTTTCTGCCATTTTTCAAAGGGAGACAACTTCGGGACGTCCTGTTCACTTTTTAGCTCACCTGAGCCGAAGGCTCCGGGGGAGCTATGGTGAACGGTCACCGTCCGTGGTCGCCGTCGTCCGTCCGGATGTCCGTCCACAATTCCTTTAAACGACATCTCCTCCTAAACCACTGAACAGATTTTGACCAAACTTGGCAGTAATGATCTTTGGGTGGTCCTCTCTCAAAGTAGTTCAAAGAATTCCATTCTATGCAGCACTCTGGTTGCCATGGCAACAAAAGGGGTAAATAAGGAAAAAAAACCTTTAAAAATCTTCTTGTCTGAAACCAGAAGGCCCAGGTCTTTGATATTTGGTATGAAGTTCTAGTGGACCTCAACCAAGATTGTTCAAATAATTGCCCTGGGGCCAAAAATGGCCCTGCCCGGGGCCCAATGGTTTTGCATAGGCTTATACAGTAGAATCTCGGTGATTCGAACGCCGATTTTTCGAAACTACCGATTTTTCGAAGACGACTGGCGGTCCCGACATTTTTCTCTATAAGTTATTGCAAAAATATTACCGATTTTTCGAATTTCGATTTTTCGAAAAATTCGATTTTTCGAACAGTTTCGTCGGTCCCAATCAAAGAAATTCTTATTAAAATCCCCTGTTTAATTCGAAATATTACTTGGCTAATCAAGGTCACACATCGCAATTTTGCGGCGAGTTCGATTGTTACACGTCACACCGATTGTTACACTTCACACCGACTGACTTCAAGAATTAGTAGATACAGGTAATTAACACCGGATTAACGGCCACACTACAGGTGATGATCCTTTATTGAGTAATTGGTGTCTTTAATTGATTTCGTCCGCAATGAATATTTTATTTGATGTTTTTATGTGTTTTAATTACGGTATATAGTAATATAGTGAATATAGGGGCAAAAAGCGAAACAAAATTGACTAGAAACCTGAAGTTAGGCCTTTTGGATTTGTATTAGCCAGTTTATTACAGACTGATACAAATCTTCGCTAGCTGTCAGTGTTTGTCAGTTCTGTTGTTCTTTTTGCGGGGTTAAATATTTCGTCAGTAAAATGGTTTAGTAATTTGCATTCAACCTTCATTTTTGTTATTGTTGATGGCTGTAAATAAAAATGTAGGTTCAAGTTTTATTATCATTTCCTGCTTTCGTAGCCCTGTCAAGCATAAAAGACGATGCGATTAACCTTCACGTACCTCATTTTCTTTAATGCTTTGGCAGTTATTACCGTTTCTTTATCATAGCGCCGAAATGAAGTTCGAATTATAGTCATTTGAATTGCATTGAATAAAAAAATCCGAACATATCCAAAAATTGCCGATTTCGATAATTCGAACTCTCGATAATTCGAAGGAATTCCTGCGGTCCCTTGCACTTCGAATTATCGAGGTTTGACTGTATAGGGAAAACCTTTCAAAATCTTCTTGTCTGAAACCAGAAGGCCAAGGTCTTTGATATTTGGTATGAAGCTTCATCTAGTAGACCTCTACCAAGATTGTTCAAATTATAACCCAAGGGCCAAAAATGCCCCTGCACCAGGGCCTACTGGTTTTACATAGGCTTATATTGTGAAAACCTTTAAAAATCTTCTTGCCTGAAACCAGAAGGCCCAGGTCTTTGATATTTGGTATAAAGTTCTATCTAGTGGACCTCTACCAAGATTGTTCAAATTATAACCCTTGGGCCAAAAATGCCCCCGCACCAGGGCCTAGTGGTTTTACATAGGCTTATATAGGGAAAACCTTTAAAAATCTTCTTGTCTGAAACCAGAAGGCCCAGGTCTTTGATATTTGGTATGAAACTTCATCTAATGGACCTCTACCAAGATTGTTCAAATTATAGCCCTGGGGCCAAAAATGCCCCCACACCAGTGCCTACTGGTTTTACACGGCCCCCGCCCATAGTGGCTTGAAGAAATATATGGGCTGCATGATGCTTCCATGCAGAGCTGAATCCGGCCCGCACACTAGTACTGGTAAACCGCTTAGAGGATCTAAGCCTGTCCAGGAACCGCAGTGCGAGGCGGACCGTCCATGCTAATAAACCCTATTGGTTTCATTGGGCGACAGGGCTTGAGATGTCATTTCATCTCAATGTCGGGCAAAAGTCCCACAAAATGGAAGCAACGTCTCCAAAATGACCTTTACAGTGTTGACGGGGACGTTAAACCTCAAATCAAACAAACAAATAAACTGGTTTTACATTAGTAGGCTTATATAGGGAAAACCTTTAAAAATCTTCTTGTCTGAAACCAGAAGGCCCAGGTCTTTGATATTCGGTATTAAGCTTGATCTAGTGGACCTCTACCAAGATTGTTCAAATTATGGCCTGGGGCCAAAAAATGCCCTCACACCAGGGCATACTGGTTTTACATAGGCTTATATAGGGAAAACCTTTAAAAACCTTCTTGTCTGAAACCAGAAGGACCAGGTCTTTGGTATTTGGTATGAAGCTTCTTCTAGTGGACCTCTACCAAGATTGTTCAAATTATAGCCCTTTGGCCAAAAATGTCTCCGCACCAGGGCCTATTGTTCTTACATAGGCCTAAATAGGGAAAACCTTTAAAAATCTTCTTGTCTGAAACCAGAAGGCCCAGGTCTTTGATATTTGGTATGAAGCTTCATCTAGTGGACCTCTACCAAGATTGTTCAAATTATAGTCCTTGGGCCAAAAATGCCACCGCCACAGGACCATAAAGACATATAGAGAGAAAACCTTTAAAAACTCCTTGTCTGAAACCAGTAGCCCAGGCCTTTGTTATTTGGTATTAAGCTTCATCTAGTGGACCTCTACCAAGATTGTTCAAATTATAGCCCTGTGGCCAAAAATGCCCCTGACACAGGCCCCCCCCCCCTGGTTTTACATAGGCTTTTTTAGGGAAAACATTTAAAAATCTTCTTGTCTGAAACCAGAAAGCCCAGGTCTTTGATATTTGTTATTAAGCTTCATTTAGTGGACCTCTACTAAAATTGTTAAAATTATGGACTTGAGGCCAAAAATTGCCCTGCCATGCCCCGGCACCCACATATAAATCTGTCAGCTCAGGTGAGCGATATAGGACCATCATGGTCTTCTTGTCTATAAGCCCTGTCCCATTGAAAAAGGGGTCTACTCTTGAAGGAAAGAGCAAATTCTTTCCTTTAAGAGTTGACCACTATTGACATGGGAAACAAAAATACTTTTGCAGGATTAAGCTACCCTGAAGGTGTATCCATTTCCCTTAATATCATCAAAACTTAAGACATTCTCTCTCTGCAGGATGGTGGATGCACCTGCCCCGGGGATGTCTCCAAAGCTTTTGGGGCTGGGGCTGACTTTGTGATGGCCGGGGGTATGTTTGCTGGGCACACAGAGTCAGGTGGAGAGATGATGGAACAAAATGGGAAGAAATTTAAAATTTTCTACGGCATGAGTTCAGCTACAGCCATGAAGAAACATGCAGGAGGAGTAGCAGAATACAGGTACTGTTTGTCACTAAAATTTCCAATCCGAGTTTTCGTAAATTTCATGTGTTCTTTTTTGTGTGATTTTCTCAAAGCCAACTATTTTGGCATGCAGTTCATGGGCTGTGATTATAATTCATGGAATGTGATTATTATTTAATCCTATTTAACTGTTGCACCATCTTTAAGTATGGCGCAAAATGGGAGTCTGGTTTTCAATCAATGCATCTGTTTGTAATTTCATAAACATTTGTGTCTACCTCTGTCAAGTCTTATAGTATAGATCATAATTCCTTGTTCTGTTGAGAAAATTGATTCTGTTATGGAATGTTGAAAGTATTGGTCTGTCACTGATGAGGTATGATTGGCAAGACAATCACTGCTGGTCAAGAAAAGACTTTTGCACTCTTAATTTTCAGTTCTGAAGTATTATCCATACTTCCAAGGTATTGCCTTTTTAGAACATATTTATCTTGATGACCCTCTTATATCCATAGTGTTTTCCATAGGAACAGATAAGGTTGGTATTTGCATAGGGGCTTGGAGAAATAGATTAGACTTCGTGATGCCTTAGCACAGAGCTGAAACTGACCTACATTTGAGAACTTGTAAACCGCTAAGAAGGTGTAAGCCGGCCCAGTCAAGTTGGTGTGAGTTGGACAGCCCCTTAAACCCTAGTGGTTTCTTTGGGCGGTAGGTCTTGTTAGGGCTCCGCACTGAAAGTGTGGGTGCCCTATAGTAATCACTCTGTCCGTCCGTCTGTCTGTCTGTCCGTCTACAAATTTTTTTTTTATCCTCCATAACTTTCTTATTCCTGGATGGATTTAAATATTACTTGTCAGAAATGTTAACCATAATGTGATGGAGTGTTGGGCGCAAGACTCAGGTCCGTACCTCAAAGGTCAAGGTCATACTTAGAGGTTAAAGGTCAAAAAAGGGTCTTTCCTGTGTCCAATTAATAACTTTGTTATTATTATTCCTGGATGGCAGAAGTGTTAACCATAATGTGATGGGAGTGTTGTGCGCAAGACTCAGGTCCGTACCTCAAAGGTCAAGGTCATACTTAGAGGTTAAAGGTCAAAAAAGGGTCTTTTATGTGTCCAATTAATAACTTTGTTATTATTCCTGGATGGATTTAAATATTACTTGGCAGAAATGTTAACCATAATGTGGCCCCGCACTGAAAGTGTGGGTGCCCTATAGTAATCACTCTGTCCGTCCGTCTGTCTGTCTGTCCGTCCACAAATTTTTTTATCCTCCATAACTTTCTTATTCCTGGATGGATTTAAATATTACTTGGCAGAAATGTTAACCATAATGTGATGGAGTGTTGCGCGCAAGACTCAGGTCCGTACCTCAAAGGTCAAGGTCATACTTAGAGGTTAAAGGTCACAAAAGGGTCTTTCCTGTGTCCAATTAATAACTTTGTTATTATTAGGGCCCCGCACTGAAAGTGTGGGTGCCCTATAGTAATCACTCTGTCCGCCCGTCTGTCTGTCTGTCCGTCTGTCCGTCCACAAATTTTCCTACTCCTCTGATAGCGCTGCCAGGGCCCTAGTCAGTTTCACTGACAGCTCTAGTTTCATCTCTAAGTTGGGTGAATGTCCTACAAAATCGGAAGCAATGTCTCCAAAATGACTTTAATAGTGTTGATGGGGATGTAAAATCTGAATACAAATAAAGGTTCGTAATTGGTTACAATGAAGGATAGTTCTTGTCAATTCTCCATAAAAACCTAAGTTATGGGTATTCATTAGAATTGCCACAACAGGTGTATATGCAGAAATAAGGAAAATTACCCTAAGCTTCAGTTATCACCAACTTTAGCTAGCTATTCTATATTTCCAGAGCATCAGAGGGTAAGACAGTCCAGATAGAATACAGAGGAGATGTTGAAGTCACATTACAGGATATACTGGGTGGTGTTAGATCCACCTGTACCTATGTTGGTGCTGGCAAATTAAAGGAACTCAGTCGACGGACAACTTTTATTAGAGTAACACAACAGCTAAATGAAGTTTTTTCAGCTTTTACCAAAGAACACTGATGTAGGATAGGCTTAGCATTCCCATTCCTGTGGTTTTTCACCTTATCCTGCTGAATATACTAATTAAGCCACACCCATTACCAGCTATCAGCCAATCAGATTACTTGATATAGTCATCCGATTAACAAACTGCATGACAAACAGTGTGGATCTAGGCCCTCGCCCATTGGGGCTTGAAGAAATATATGGGCTGCATGGTGCTTCCACGAAGAGCTGAATCCGACCCGCACACGAGTACTGGTAAAGCGCTTAGAGGATCTAAGCCTGCCCAGGCAAAGCTGTGCACACGAGTCAGACCGTCCATGCTTATAAACCCTATTGGTTTCATTGGGTGACAGGGCTTGATATGTCATTTCATCTCAATTCAATGTCGGGTAAAAGTCCCACAAAATTGGAAGCAACGTCTCCAAAATGACGTTTACAGTCTTGACGGGGACGTTAAACCTCAAATCAAACAAACAGTGTTGATCCTCTTTTTTCTTCAGAAGCCATCTGATCAGGATCAACACTGTTTGCAAAGGTAGGGGTTGTCGTGGAAAGCAGGATAAGGGTTAAAACTTTTTCATGCTTATCTTAGTCTAGCATGAAAATTTAATGCTTAGGGCCCAGTTCTTCAAAGTTATGAAGGTTACCATAAAAATCCTAAAAGTTTGGACACCTCGAGATCAACTTGCTGTAATTCTCCAAAAGTTTTTAACAAATTTGTTTCACGATCCAGCAAGGAGTCCAAGAGGAGCAGATGAGATGGCTGGCCTAAGTAGCTCAGTCGGATTGGCGTCTGACTAGTGATCAGGAGTACGCGGGTTCAATACCTGCCGGGGTCGGCAACATTCTTTTGTGGAGATTGATCATGAAATCTTTTCTATGGTTATTCTCTCCCTTCCGCTGATTCAAGAAGGGCAGTTGTCAGTTTCTGGCGAAAGAATGTGCACTGTACTGGTTAACCGCTTGCGTGTAAGCCTCCCCAGGAAAAGTGTCATTAGGTAAACTGACCGGCTAAAAAATGACTTAAAATAGCTATAGTGTTGACTGGGCCATTAAACTCCAATACAAACAAACAAAGCAGATGAGATGGCAAACAGTGTAGACCGTTATCAGACTGCTCCAGGTGCAATCTGATCTTGGTCTGCCCGGTTTGCTTAGGCCTACCTGTATCAATACTTAGCATCATTACAGTAGTTAATATATTGAAACAAATTGGGTCACATTTAATATGCCAAATGTGCTGATATTTTTGCTGAAAAAAATTGTGTAGCTTTTGCATTTGCAGATAGAAAAAAACTACCCATGTTTTTCCAGCAAAAATAACATAGTGTAAGACATTTAGATAACACAGCCATGTGACATAATCGTGATCTCCAAAACGATTAATTTTCTGATGAAAATGCGTGATATTTTCTTATTTCTACTCAAAACATAGATTGTGCTTATTAGAACCGCCTTATCAAGGAGGTTCTAATGAGTACCTGTTACCTCCCTCTTGGAGCAGAATTATGAAATCTATTATATACCCTCTGTAAACCCCAGTTTTCTCCATACAAAGTGGGGCTTATAGGGGTGTTCATTACATTGACTTGTTAACGTGCAGTATTGTACCTACTAAAACAGTTAATATTTTGGGCACCAATAAGCTTAAGGGGAATGGGAACATCTTCAGGGGAGAAAACTCCTGCAAAAGTATTTTTGTCTCCCATGTCAATAGCGGTCAACTCTTATAGGAAAAAATTTGCTCCTGAAGAGCAAATTCTTTCCTTTATGAGTAGACCCCTTTTTCAGCAGGACAGGGCTTATAGAAAAGCAAACAGGAAGTCTCTAAAGTTGTCTCCCTTTGAAATAGGAAAAAAAATCTGCCCGGTGTTCCCACTCCCCTTAAGCTAACGATGTGTTGAACAGTTGGAACCAGACATACAAATATAAGGATGCCAGAAAAGAATCATACTTGTCCTGTTCATAAATATTAAAATGTTACGAATACATAACGATAACACACCCATGCAACATAGTGCATATTTCTCATCTCCAAAATGGTCACTTTCCTGATGAAAATCCCTGTTATTTTTCTTATAAATACAGCAAACATTGAGCTCATAAGCAGCGATAAAATGCTTTATAGATAATTAACAACAAAAACAAACATAGGTCGTGGGTGCTCTTTGGAACCGCCTCATGGAGGCGGTTCTAACGAGTGCCCACAACCTATGTCTTTGAGTAGAAATAAGAAAAATAATGTATACCCCCGTTCCCCCCCCCTCCCCGTTTTCTCGATATAAAGTGGATTATTGGGGGTCTTCATTTCACGGACTAGTTTTCAAGTGATGATGAGCAGGACATATATCATTCTTAGCTTAGCTATGCATGAAAACAGCTTTATAACCTATGTGTAAGTATTTTGTACAACTGGCTCAACAAACTAAGGGATATAATCTGTCTCCTCAGTATCTGTAGTTTAATTGATTTACAGTTTTTGCAGCTAGTGAAACAAAGCCAGCAGAATAGTTTTCATTTGTTAACATGGAAAGATTTAGGTCAGCTTGCCAAGCAACTCATTTTGAACTGCTTTAGGGTAGCATGCCGATGTGACTTAGGGCATTGTTTCATGTCTCGAAACCTGAAATTGTTTCTGATGAAAATGTATGACATTTTTTTCTTATATATATATGCAAAACATAGGTTATAGGTGCTTGTTAGAACTGCCAGTGCTTATAATCTCTGTTTAGGAACAAAAATAAGATCTATAAAATACAGTCAAATTCCTATATTAAATGCACCTTTGGGACTGTTCAAAAGTGGTCTTAAAGACCACTTTTGAACAGTCCCAAAGGTGCTCCCTGACCAGAGGACATCGTAGGCAGAAAAAAACAAAGAAAAATTAAGCGTACCTTTCAAAATAAGCTTTTTGTAGCAGAATTAGCCCTAATTGGTCTTAATAGCGAATTTCAATGTATTCCATGATTGTTATCCCCATTTGTTTTATTCAAGGGTGTGCAGGACACAGACTTGTTAACTTATAAAAATTATCTTCATTTCTATAAGGTGAAAATGTACATTTCTAAGGAAAATAACTCTCACATGGATCTGTATGTCTTTGCTGTCATGGGGTACTTACCCATGTCCTGCTGAGCCCGGATATGCCTCATCTTTCAAACAATGAAGATCCAGATTAGATGGCTTCTAAAGAAGCCATCGGATCAGGATCTTGATTGTTTGCCATCCAGTTTATGAATTTGCTGCAATAATTTGCATTAAGTAATCTGATTGGTTGATAATCATTAGTGGGTGTGGCATATTTAAAAATTCAGCAGGACAAGGGTTAAGGGAAAAGCTAAGGTTTTCTGAACAGAGGTAGCCTCCAATTTAAATTGATTTCAAAGGAGCAGTCTCTATAAGGCTATTTTCATGGCCACAACCGATTTCCTTTAAACTTTGTAGCTTCAAATTGGTACATATTGGCTGTCTAATGGTGAATTTTTAGACTCTTTGGTCCACTGGTTTTTGCTGTATAAACTATTAAAGAGGGTGGGGTAATGTCACCCCATCAAGGGTATACCAACAAAAATGCTATTATTTTTGTTCAAAGTGCATGACTGGAGGCGATGTTTGCTGTATGCTTAGTACCCTTTTTGGCATAACAGCCGGTGATAACAGTCTTACAAATATCAAACAACAGAAGAGTTTATACGCGCTTGTACGTTGTACCCAAATATTAGTAATTTTTATTCCCCAACTTTACGAAAAACCACAACACCTTTACAGTTTTCAACTTATTTCAAAGATCTTTCATAAATATAATGTTGATGTAATAGTCATTCTAGGTATATGTCAGAATTATTGTTAGTTCATAAAACTTAAAGAGTTACCTGCCCCTGAAATTGGATTTTACCCATTGTTTTTAAATCAGAGTGCATTTATCCGTTTGTAGTACTCACAACTTCATTTGGAAGTGAATAAACTGATTCCATGCAAATATAATTAAATAGATGTGGACAAAGAAGTCATTTGATTTAATAGTGCATACTAGCAAGCACATGAGCACAACATCCCACGGTACGAGCACCACTTCTCCACCAACAGTACCATCCAGTGATTGGGTTCAGTCCTTGTGGTCTAAACACATTGCAAAACGAGCAAACAATTCTTACATGGTCGCCAACATATGGTATTTTACTATTGGATATTTTGTTGCTAAGGCCTTCCACTTTGTAATTCTCCCATTAGCTGTTTCGACAACCTATCTCACTTTGTACCTAGCCTTGACTCATTCGCCTCTTCAGTCGTATATTGCTTCTGAGATTTGGTTAGGAAGTGAAGCATATGAGAATTGTTTTCATAACCCTTTAGTATTTCTCTAACATCCCTGAATCATACATCAACTTTTGCAAATGTCCTATTTGGGGATTCAAATTCTGATGTTGCAATCGCAGTGGCTGATGGAACATACGTATATATTGAGAAGAGTGGAAACTACTCATTTCAGAGAAGACCTTATTCCGTACATAAAGGACAGCCTTTGCTGAAACCTTTGATGCTTGTGGCCACTGATGGTTTCATTTTGACTGTGATGGGACCATATCTTGCAGATGGGAAAAACACAGATGCTAAGATTACCGAACACATGTTAAAGACTAATGCAGAAAATATTACTGACTGGTTTGAAGAAGATGATGTTCTCGTTGTAGACCGCGGCTTCAGGGATGCTAAGATATACTAAAGGATTTTGGAATCAATTCTCATATGCCTCACTTCCCAAACAAATCTCAGAAGCAACATACGACTGAAGAGGCGAATGAGTCAAGGCTAGTTACAAAGGTGAGATGGGTTGTCGAATCAGCTATTGGGAGAATTAAAAAGTGGAAAGCCCTTAGCAACACAATGCCCAATAGTCAAATACCATATGTTGGCGACTATGTAAGGATTGTTTGCTCATTGTGCAATGCATTTAGACCACCTTTGGTAACAAGCAAAGATTCAGGCAAAGTAATTGCTAGAAGAATGATGGCCCTAGCAAAAACTCCAAATAAGCTGCAAGATAAGGTTGTAACAAGAATTCCGCCGAAGGCTATGTCGCGCCTGCGGGGGCGCAAAGTCATCGAACCATGATATGTATGTCAAGGTCAAACATAGATGCTTGCTCAAAAGATCCCATTTTCAAATGCAAGCTTGTACTAAGTATCATTAAATGAAGCTCTTATAATTCTTGAGAAATGAACTTAACCATTAAGGTGAACGCAATAGGGTGGTCACAATATTTTACAAAGTCAGAGAACCATGAACTTTAGGTCAAGGTCAAATATGGATGCTTGCATTTAAGTTGCCATCCCCAGATTCAAGTTTTCACCAAATATCATTAATGAAGCTCTCATAAATCTTGAGAAATAAACTTGACCATTAGGGTGAACGCTAGGGTGGTCATAATATTTTACAAAGTCAGTGGACCATGAAATATAGGTCAAGGTCAAATATGGATGCTTGCATTTAAGTTACCATCCCCAAATACAAGTTTGTACCAAGTATCATTAATAAAGCTCTGATAGTTCTTGAGAAATAAACTTGATCATTTGGGTGAAAGCTAGGGTGGTCGTAATATTTTACAAAGTCAGTGAAACATGAAATGTAGGTCAAGGTCAAATATGGATGCTTGCATGTAAGTTGTCATCCCCAGATACAAGTTTGTACCAAGTATCATTAATGAAGCTCTTATAGTTCTTGAGAAATAAACTTGACCATAAGGGTGAACGCTAGGGTGGTCGCAAATGTTGACGCCTTGACGAACGGACGAATGAACGGACGGAAAATCGGGAGCCTATATCGCCCCATCCTAATAACAGGCGCAACAAAAAATGGCTGGGATAAAAAACGGGTTATTTGGAAAAAGATCGATGATGAGAAACTTGAGAATTTCCCAGAGATGACTGAGGATGAACTCAGGGATTTGAAACTGGGTATTTACCAGCTGAAACAAGCCAAATCCTACACAGATGAACATTTTACTACAATTGATCATATGAGATAATGGCACACAAAGAAGAAGATGGTGTTCTCAAAGCACAGATACGTTCTCGCCACACGTCTAATAAAACATATAACATGTGGGTTGAATATACACAAGGACTGAACCCAATCACTGGATGGTATTGTGGGTGCAGAAGTGGAGCTCGTACCGTGGGATGTTGCGCACATGTGGCTTCTGTTCTCTGGTATTTGGGATATTACCGGAACAAAACAGAAAATATCGAAGCAAAACCAAGCCGGGAACATATTGATTTTGTTTATGATGCTGCTGTTAACACATTGAGTACATCTAGTGATTCAGAGGAAGATCAGTAAATTAACAAGTTCTTAAACATGTCGTGAGACCATACAGGCTTATATTTAAGCACAGTATCAGTCTAAAATGAGGTTCCACAACATGAGCAAAGCCTGCTTTGGTGGTCAAAAATGTTTGACAGTTGACAAATGTTCCATTTGCACCTGGAAATTAAGAGTTCATAAATAATCAAAAAAAAAAAAAAGAGGAAATACTAGCATGCATTATTAAATCTTTGTCCACATCTATTGAATAATATTTGCATGGAATCGGTTTATTCACTTTCAAATGGAGTTGTGAGTACTACAAACGAATAAATGCACTCTGATTTAAAAAAAAATGGGTAAAATCCAATTTCAGGGGCAGGTAACTCTTTAAGTTTTATGAACTAACAATAATTCTGATATATACCTGGAATGATTATTACAACAACATTATATTTATGAAAGATCTTTGAAATAAGTTGAAAACTGTAAAGGTGTTGTGGTTTTTCGTAAAGTTGGGGAATAAAAATTACTAATACTTGGGTACAACTTACAAGCGCGTATAAACTCTTCTCTTGTTTGATATTTGTAAGACTGTTATCACCGGCTGTTATGCCTAATAGGGTAGTAAGCATACGGCAAACATCGCCAGCAATCATGCACTTGAACAAAAATAATAGCATTTTTGTTGGTATACCCTTGATGGGGTGACATTACCGCACCCACTTTAATAGTGTATACCGCAAAAACCAGTGGACCAAAGAGTCTTAAAATTCACCATTAGACAGTCAATATGTACCAATTTGAAGCTACAAAGTTTAAAGGAAATTGGTTGTGGCCATGAAAACAGCCTTATAGAGACTGCTCCTTTATTGTAAGAAATTTACTGTCCCCTGGAGCCCCATCAGAAGACCTATAAAGATTCAGATAACACATCCACTCAAAAACCGGCCCCGATAGCTCAGTTGGTAGAGTGTCCGCTCCGGGGAATGGGAGGTCTGGGGTTCGATCCCGGGCCGCGACATACCAAAGTCATTAAAATGGTACTAGCTGCTCCTCGCTTGGCACTCAGATTTACGGGGAAGAGCTAGGACTGGTCGATCCAGTGTCAGGATAATGTGACTGGGTGTGGTATCATGTAATGTGTCTGGGACATGATACTTTAAGTGAGGCAGCACTATAAACGTGAGCATTGAGCTCCCTGTCGCAACCAGACACCGTTGTGATATGACTGAAAAATTGTTGAAAGCGACGTTAAACCCGAAATCACACACACACACACATCCACTCGAAACAAGAAAGAGTACATGTTGCTTAGTAAGGCTGAAACGATTAATCGTATAATCGATTAATCGATCAATAAATTCCACAAGAATGATTATCATTTCTGATTTGCTTTTAATCGATTACTTGATTGGTACAACTTACTACCCAAAGTTACGCCTAAAATAGCTGAATGAGTGGCAAACAGTGGAGACCCTGATGAGACGCCGCATTATGCGGCGTCTCATCTGGGTCTCCACTGTTTACTCAGGCCTGTCTGTTCAAATATACATGTGGTCAAGTGCAACATACGGTAAGAGTCATGCTCAGACAGAAAGCCAGACAGGTAAAATTATGACAGAAACCTTAGCGATTACTAATCGATTATCGATTGCAATGGTAAGACTTATAATCGATTATCCTTTCAGCTCCGATTAGCCAGCCCTATTGCTTAGTAGTGATATTTGTCAATTTTGCAAAGGATGAACTGAACATTTGCTGTGTGTACTTTTCATCTGTGGCAAAGTTGTTAAGTTTAAAGTAGAAGTAAAACAAAGATCAGGAATTGATACAATTAACTTACTCCATCCATAAAAGACACCAAAGGGAAAGAAATACAAACATTAAGCGACCAGACCATAATGGAAACCTAAACAAAGGAAGGCCATATGGACAGTTACTTTCCCACAAAATGGCCATATGGCCATCCAAAATAAAAGACACAAGTGATACACACAGTAAGCAACAAACAACAACATAAATAAATCGCCACAGAAGAGCCGCCTTGGAACGGTCAGTGGAAGATTTCCACTGGGGGGCTTAAATCGATTTTACGTGGCCACAATCCTCGCCCTTACTTCCGTCGCGATTTAGACAAATAATTTGTTCAGTCCGCATGAAGGCCTCCTAACTCATCAGTGCAACATCTCCGTGAACACAGAAATCAAAGAACCACAGAGGTGAGACAACGGTGAGGACTCGACAGCAAGAAACCACTGAAATGCTGGAGCAAAAGAAAACCAACAGTTAGACTCCGATGTATTGTTAGCTTAGCAAACTTGTTGGTGGGGGCGGAAAAAAACTTATACTTTTGCTCTTTTGCTATCAGAAAAAAGGTGAGGAGCAAATGCTTCTCAAATTTTTCTGCCAAAAAAAAAACAACAACAAAAAAACAGCGCATTTGCCACAATGAATGATATTTTTTTTACATTGTGTTACCTAATGATTTCATTAGCTTTGATCAACTGGGCTGTGTTGGTTTGGTTAAACAATATTTATTCATTTCATTTGTCAAGTCAATTCGAACAGTACATGTACAATTTACAATGACAGGATTGGAAAACAAGTGCAACACTTATACTAATCATCTCCTGTTGGTTTCACATAGCCCTATCTGAAGTATTTTATTATTTTTAAACAATGTAACAATTTTTTTTGTTGATCCTTATTTTTCAGTCCTTGACTTTTATTTTATTCAGTATTTATTTTTTTTTTTTTTTTTTTTTGCATTTCAGTATTTTGCATGCTATTTCTGCATTTCATCTTTAATAACCTTTTTGTACCAAATGGAATCTTCCTCTTTATATATAGCAGGAGTCCATTTCAAAATTTGGGGATGTCAGGTTGTGTTTTCTTCAAAATTTATTAATATTGCTTAGTGTGGGCCCTGGTCAGACGCCACATCCTAGGGCGTCTGATCTGGGCCTGCACTGTTTGCCAAGGTACCCCTTTAGGAGTTTCTGGTACTGAATGGGTGTTTACCAAGGTACCCGCTTAGTGGTTTCTGGTACTGAATGGATTAACCCAGTACTGCCCATTCAGTACCAGAAACCACTGCAAACAGTGCAGGTCCAGTTCTGCGGCGTCTGATCGGGGCCTACACTGTTTGCAAAAATTTAAACCATTTTCTGAATAGATCTTGAAGAAAACACAACATGTCACCCCTAAAGTTTGAAATGGACTCTGGCAATATATGAGGAGGAAGATTCCACTTGGTACAAAAAGGGTTAAACAAAAATCATGCTCATGTTTTAGAATGGTTAATGGTAAGCTTTGACCAGTCAAAAGTATTAAACATTCTCATCATGCAATGTATTTAATGTTTGGCATTAAAGTATTTTAATTGAACCCTTGTAATGTCACTTTGTCACTATTTATAGATCTGCTGTGAAGTCTCATTATAATGCCCCTTTTATTACAGTGTTTGGGTATAACACTATCAAGTAATATCACGGTTATGTATTGGATAATTCCATGGCGTAAAAATTATATCACTTGTGTTTGTTTGTTTGAATTGAGGTATAGCGTCCCTATCAACACTATTGTCTTTTTGGAGACAGTGCTTCAAATTTTGTGGGACTTTTGTGCGACATTGAGATGAAATGACATCTCAAGCCTGCTGCCCAATGAAACAAAAAGGCTTATATGTACTGGTAGGCCTGACTCATGAGCAGGCTTAGTCCTAAGCAGTTTACCAGTTTTCATGTTTGGTCAGTTTCAGCTCTGCTGAAAGCACCATGCAGCCCAATCCTTAGTGATATCGCCAATGGGCGGGGCGATATCACTCGTGTAATAACACATGGTTACCGGTGCTTATACTTGCATTGCCACAATATGTTTACCACTGAAATGCTTTGGAACTGATCTGGTAATAAAGTCTGATTTAAAGATTATAAATTATTTTTACTACCACTAATCTAAAACCTTTGGTGACATTTAAGATGGTGATTGAGAGCTGGCTGTAAGGGGAGGTGGAGGTTAGGACCATATCAAAAATATTAAAATTTGACAGTGGCTAACAGAAGTTTTAATCCTATTACCACAACTTTTTGTTGTTTTTGTCTTCATTAAATCATCTGTTTAAATTTAGTATACCTGCATATTTGGTACTTTTTTATGATATTAAGGCCTTTTTTGCTGCTAAACCTTGATTATTATCCTATATAATTCCTATTTTTTCCCCTATATTTTTCCCATAAATTTCCTATTTTTTTTAACCCCAGAATATATATTTTGCACCAGAATACACTTGACAGCCTGCTTATGATAAGACGCATTCAGTGACACCAACTTGGGTGTCCCCTGGGATGTGCCTGGGCCAAGCCCCACCCCCTCTACTTTGTAAAAGGCCCAATATCTCAGAAACCATTTAGATCCAGATACCTAAACCATAAATACTCTTGTTCCTTTTGATAAGACACATTTAGTGATACCAACCTAGGGGTCTCCCAGGGTGCGCTGGGGCCATGCCCCAACCCTCCACTTCATAAGATGCCATATATCTCAGAAACTGTTCAGATCCCCATCCCTTAGGCATGTACATTTGTGTTCTTTTGATAAGACTCATTCACATCAACCTTGGGTGTATTTGTGCTAGAGCATGTGTCGATGCCATGGCCCACCCCTTCACTTCATAAAAGGCCATATATCTCAGACACCATTAAGATCCCCACCTTATAATCAGATTATTGTTTTGTTCCTTGTGATTAGACACATTCAGTCACACCAACTTGGCGGTCCACAGGGGCCATTCCTCTCCTCTTCACTTCATAAGAAGGCCTCATATCTCAGAAACAGTTCAGATCCCCACTCCTTAACATTATATTTTCTTGGTCATAATGATAAGACACATTCAAGAACAACAATCTTCGATTTTCTGGTGTCTGCCAGGGCCATGCTCCAACCCCTCCAGAGCTTAAAAGGCCTTATATCTCTTGAACTGTACACATCCCCACCCCTAAACCATATATATTCTTGTTTCTTATGCTAAGACGCATTCAGTGATACCAACCTGGGTCTGTTGGACTCCACTTTATAAAATGCCTAATATTTCAGATACGAAGTCAACATGGAATGGGGGTTGTTTGGGAGACTTTATAATCAATAAATTGAAACCATACATGGCTGCCAGTGGGCAGTGCCCGCCTGAACTCTGGTGAGCATAGTGGCCCATGGGCGTCTTGTTTTCTGTTTTTATTTTGGTGATTCTAATGCGTACACACAACATTGCTTTATTATAATGCTCTGGCATGCTGGGCAATTTTAAGCAGAGAACATATTGAAATATTTTTTCTTATTTTTTCCAGAAAACAGGATTTGACATTTCATGCAAATTGTCTCCCATGTGATGTCAAATCCTGTTTTCTGGAAAAAATCATCCCAATTCTACCTCATGACCTCAGTTTGATTAAACCACAGTAGTTCAGACTATCCCTATCGGGAACAAATTTTAGCGTTGTAAAGATATTCGAGCTGTAGAAGTTTCACTGAACATTTTCTCCTTTTTGTCCTTTCAACATAAATTGTGGTTCCTCAAATTAACTACCTCTTGGATATATTTATGAAGGTTATTTGTTTAAAGATTTTGTGTTCTGAAGGGTGAGGAGTATTGACTACATTGTTTTGGGGTACATTTAAGTTTTAATATATGCGCTCTTTTGACTTCATTTCAAGAACATGATTTTTAACCCTTATCTTGCTGTTCACGACAACCCCTATCTTTGGAAACAGTGCAGATCCAGATCAGCCATCTGATCAGGATCTACACTGTTTGGCATTCAGCTTATGAATTTGTAGCAATAAATTACATCAAGTAATTTGATTGGTTCAAAGTCAGAAATGGGTGTGGCTAAACTGAATATTCAGCAAGAGAAGGGTTAATATTGTTTAACCGTTTCGCCCTTGACTTCTAGAGGTAGGCTCTCCCAACGTTCTATTAGTAAGTGTCTTATGTTGCAAATAAGGATTTCAGTCAACGGAAAATGCTCAGAATGACAAAAAGTATAGTTCCTGATGATCAAAATGAGCAGTCTCATCAGAATTTAAGCTGTTGCTGAAAGACCAAAAGTATGTAGGAACACTTTAATACAGTAGAATCCTGTATTAAGACCACCTTTTGGACAGTTCAAAAGTGGTCTTTAAGACCACTTTTGAACAGCCCCAAAGGTGGACTCTTAATAGGAGAGGATGGGTGTAGAATACGCAAAGAAGGAATGACTGAAACCTTATCTAAAAGCTTTAAAAAGCAGATTTAGTCTTAATTTTAGGTGGTCTTAATAGCGGTATTTTACTGTACTTCATTCCTGCCATGTCTTTTGCCATTTGTGAATAAAATAGATGCAGAGCAGCCTTCATATCTACACAGTCAGGGGCCAGTTGTTCAAAGCATCGTTAGCTTAACAAGCTCGTTAGTGGTCATATTGTTAACTCTTCTAGCAAGTTCAATATCATAGATAATGGTATTTTTGCTGAAAAAAGTGAGCAGCTTTTGCATCCGCAAAAGCTGCTCACATTTTTCAGCAAAAATATTAGCATATTTGCCATAATAAATAATCAAAGTTTTAACGATACGTTAACTAAAGATATTGTTAGTTTTGAACAACCGGCCCCTGGTCTGCATCTAAGTTTTGTTGCTTTGATACCGGTAGTATATCTTGTTTCTATGTATAAATTTCAATACTTGTTATGCTTTGTAGCCCTTAGGATAACACAGACAGGGGCCAATTGTTCAAAACTAACGATGTCGTTAATTAACATATCGTTCAAACTTTGATCATTAAATATGGCAAATATGCTAAAAATATGGCAAATATGCTAAAATTTTTGCTGAAAAAATGTGAGCAGCTGCATCACATTTTTTTCAGCAAAAATACCAAAGTTTTCGATATTTTTCTTGCTAGAACAGTTAACAATTTGACCACTAACGAGTAAGGCTGTCACGATTAATCCTATAATCGATTAATTGATCGATAAATTCCACAAAAATGATAATCATTTCTGATTTGCTTTTAATTGATTACTTGATAGGTACAATTTGCTACCCAAAGCTTTGCCTAAAATAGCTGGATGAGTGGCAAACAGTGCAAACCCTGATGATACGCTGCATTATGCGGCATCTCATCTGGGTCTTCACTGTTTGCTCAGGCCTCTCTGTTCAAATATACATATGGTAAAGACCAACATATGCTAAGAGTCATGCTTAGACAGAAAGCCAGACAGGTAAAATAATGACAAAAACCTTAGCGATTACTAATCGATTATCGATCGCAGTGACAGGACTGATAATCGATCATGCTTTCAGCTCCAATTAGCCAGCCCTACTAACGAGCTCGTTAAGCTAACGATGCTTTGAACAACTGACCCCAGGTCTGCATCTAAGTTTTGTTGCTTTGATAGTATATCTTGTTTCTATGTATAAATTTCAAGACTTGTTATGCTTTGTAGCCCTTAGGATAACACGTCTGTGTGACACAATGCAGTATATTGTATCTCCAAAACTGTAAATTGTAATTTTTTTTATCAAAATTTGAAATTTTTTTCTTATTTTTACAAAGCATTGGTTGTGGGACCCGTTAGTACCGCCACAATGAGACGGTTCTAAAGAGTACCCACAAATTATGTCTTGGAACAGAGACGAGAAAGATAATGTATTCCCCTGTAAACACAAGTTTTCACTTTATAAAAAGGGCTTTAGAGGGGTGTTCATTACACACACTTTTCATCCTGATGCATAGCAGGCAGGTTTGGGTCTCACCTGGTCTAAAACCTAGCAGACAGGGGCCAGTTGTTCAAAACTAAATATGTTGTTAGTTAACATATCGTTAAAACTTTGATCATTTAATATGGCAAATTTGCACATGCAAAAACTGCTCACATTTCCTCAGCAAAAATACCAGAATGTTACATTTTGTACTTACATGAACAGTTACCAAAGTTCACCACTAATGAGCTCATTAAATTAACGATGCTTTGAACAGCTGGCCCCAGATTTTCTCATGACCTGGCTGAATTTAGGTTCACAGCATACTGTCCTTCCAACCCTCAACCACAAGGTGTCAAGGAGGGAACTCTTTTTACATATCATTCATACAAATGGTTCCTTTGTCATTACTTGCTATTGAAGAGTCTTAGCCCTTATCCTGCTGAACATAATAAGCCCCGCTTTTGCAAACTGTAGATCCAGATCAGATGGCTTCTGAAGAAGCCATCTGATCAGGATCTGCAGTTTGTCATCATTAGGAAAACATGCCTATTCAAATACATTGTAAACTTTACCGCAGAAAAAGAACGAAAACTTTAAGATGAAAAATTCTGATAGTTTTCTTCTTTCTGCTCAAAATATAGATTGTTGGTGCTCGTAAGAACCACCTCATCAAGGCGGTTCTAACAAGTACCCACAATCAATATGTTAGAGCAGAAATAAGAAAAGAAAGGTAATATAAACCCCAGTTTTACTGTATAAATGTGGGGTTCAAGGGGTCAAAATTTTATAGGCATGTTTCATGATGATGCAATTTGTTAACTGAACAAATACACAATATGAAGTGGTTTGATTCATTAAAAGTAAGAAATGGAGCATGGTGTGGCTAAATTAATTTATTCAACACGATAAGAGTATTAAATGTTTTAAAGAAAGGTATAAAAACCTTCCTTGATTTAGGATATAACCCTTTTACACCTTCCTAAAGTAGACTTTTTGTCACATACTATTTTGGTAATGGAAGTTATTCAAAATAGGGAATACAGATAATCTAAAAAATGGTGTATATCCTTATGAGATGAGCCATCTTATCTGGATCAACACTGCTCAGGTATGTTCAGGTCTGAAAAGGTTTAAACTGTTTTGTATGATTCACATAATTATGGAGAGTTCTAAGGTTCAGCTAACTTTGTATTGGCATAATATTACTGTCATAACATTAAAAAAAACGTCTTATGGCTTGTCTGACCAGCAAAGTGGAGGTATGGACTCTAACCAATGCTGCCGTGTGGTCTGTTCAGGGTCATTGTTTGTTGGCGACACCCCTATAGAGTGTTTGCTGACACATGGCAATAACATGTCCATGCAGTATACTACTTATTTCCAAGTCTGTAATAACAACACTTTATTTATTTGAAAATAGTTGACACTATAATGTTATAACTCAAGTAATTTGGTATACCAAGGACCTGTAACTGGGCCAATACAAAATTACTTGATTAATGACAATTTTATTTATTGACACAATTAAAAAGCATGATTATTGATTTTTGCCCTCAGCCTAATATTTACTTAAGCTCCAGTTAATATTGGTTGACCTGGTGTAATAGTTCGAACAAATTGACCTGAGACTGGTGAAGTCTATTAACATATTTTCACACCTGACTGAATGCATGTATTTATCTTTGTTGTCTCCCGAAGATGATGATACTGTTATTCAATACATAGCAGTCGGTAAATGGGTCGCAATTCACGTGATGCCGAAATTTCACGAGAAGTTTATGAAAGTCGACGTATTAGGCGATAGCATTGACTAATTTATTCCTTGCATAAAGGTCAGTCTCAGGTCAAATTGTTCGCACTATAATACGAATTACCTCTGATCAATACTAGATACTCAATTAATAAATTAGGACAACACACACTCTTTATTTTATGGCTCCAAAAAATGTCAAATTTCTGATGAAAAATTGTGATAATTTTCCTTTTTCGACTTGAAACATATACATGTATTCCAAATGCTTGCTTGAACCACCAGGCAATGGTTCTAATAAGCCCCCACTACCTGTTTTTGGCACAAAAAATTAAGGAAAATATTGTATACCCCTGTAAACCCTAGTTTTCTCTGATTAACGTGGGTACAGGGATGTTCCTTACATGGACTTGTTATTTTGATAGTTCATATATGCCTTGCACATAGGATTTTGATGCATGTTAAAAAGAAATGACAGACTTTTATGCAAACAAAAAAATAGTACCTGCAACATCAACACGTCCATGTAATGAACACCCCTCTGGCCCTTGCTTTACATAGAGAACTGGGTTTTACAGGGGTATACATTATTTTTGGGTACTTGTTAGAACTGCCTCAATGAAATGATACTATCAAGCACATTCAACTTATGGAGTAAAAATAAGAATAGTGTCAGAAATTTACCAGAAAGTAAGCATTTTTGGAGATATGGAAGACTGCACTTTGTCACACAGGTGTGTTATCTTAATGTGAGAAAACATAAGAAACTGTCTACCCTAGTAAGTCTCACCTTTAGCTGTTTAAAGTGGGACCTTCCCTCATCAAATGATCGAGTCTATATAATCACCATTATAAAGACATGTTCATTTGATTGTGAGCTGACTTGAACCTTGCTAGGCAAGGGACACAACTCGCAAGCAATATGACAGAGTTTATTATTGTCTGCCACATTTGTTATGAACCCAGCAGTGAATAAATTTGGGAATAATTATTATTTCAAATTGTTTTTTTCTGTTTATGTTTTCCTTCATCTTGCATATAAAGACATTGTCTTCTTGCATACCAGATAAGGAGATCCTGGACTTAACCCTGAGATAGAAATTCTTATCCTACCCAAGTTATCCTACCCAGGGATATAGAAGCCTCGGTGATTTAGTAGATAACCTACCCGCCTCACAAAGCAGAGGTCTTGGCATCTATTTCGGGCTTTTCCAGACTTCCAGACAAGTCTTTAAACCAAGGTCCCATCTCAATATTACCTTATTTGTCGGTTGGGCTTAAAACACACACTATCCAGGGATAGGTTAAAAATCCAGGATTTTCACGTGGTTGATGTGCACTGGTTGAATAGGATGTCTTGTATGCTTTTGTTAAGTTTGCCATCTCTGCACATACTGTTACTATTGTCATCAAAATATGGTGGACATTGGCAATCAAGTGACTGCATTCTGCAAAACAAAAACACCTCAGAAACGAAAGGTGTACAATAAAGAATCACAAGTGGATGTGAGGGGTGGATAATAAAATCTGTCCCTAGAGATCACTCTCCATTATCACTTGGCAAGCCTCATGATGCAGGACAGTAACACTAGGGACCAATTTTCTATCAACCTCGCACCACCATATAATTTTTAGCTCACCAGAGCTGAAGGCTCCGGGGGAGCTTATAGTATAGGCATTGTCCGTCTGCGTCGTCAACATTTTCAAACAACATCTCCTCTTAAACTACTTGGCCAATTGAAACCAAATTACATGTGGAGCCTCTATGGGAAGGGGGAACGAAAGTTTGTTAGGGAGGACTGGGTCACATGACCAATATGGCCGCCATGCCCATATATGGTAAAAACCTTTTAAAATCTTCTTCTCAAGAACCAAAAAGCCGATGATCTTGAAACTTGGTATGCAGCATCGGGGACTCGGGCCCTACCAAGTTTGTTCAACTGATGACCTTCGGTCGACCTTGACCTGTTTTACGTCAAGGTCAAATTTGGTCACTTAGACATTTGTATGGAAAAATGGCAAAACAGTGGATTTTTCTGACTGTATCTTAGCTAGTGGCATCAGAAATGGTATTTGCAATCAGCTGAATGGAAGTTTATCAGTTTCAAAGGTCAAGGTCATTTACCGACCTTTGTCCAGGACGCCTCAGATTCAGTATTTTTATCTTCCTCTTCACTTAAACTACTAGGCCAATTGAAACCAAATTACATGTGGAGCCTCTATGGAATGAAGGAACGAAAGTTGATTCGTGAGGCCTGGGTCAGATGACCAATATGGCCACCATGCCCATATATGGTAAAAACCTTTAAAAATCTTCTTCTCAAGAACCTAAAGGCCGATGATCTTGAAACTTGGTAACAGCATCAGGGACCTTGGCCCTACCAAGTTTGTTCAAATGATGACCTTAGGTTGACCTTGACCTGTTTTACGTCAAGGTCAAATTTGGTCACTTAGACATTTGTATGGAAAAATGGCAAAAACAATGGATTTTTCTGATTGTAGATTAGTTAGTGGCATCAGAAATGGTATTTACAATCAGCTGAATGGAAGTTTATCAGTTCCAAAGGTCAAGGTCATTTACAGACCTTTGTCCAGGACGCCTCAGATACAGTATTTTTATCTTCTTCACTTAAACTCCTTGGCCAATTGAAACCAAATTGCATGTGGTGCCTCTATGGAATGAGGGAACGAAAGTTTGTTCGTGAGGACTGGGTCACATGACCAATATGGCTGCCATGCCCATATATGGTAAAAACATTTAAAAATCTTCTTCTCAAGAACCGAAAAGCCGATGATCTTGAAACGTGGTATACAGCATCAGGGACTCTGGCCATACCAAATTTGTTCAAATGATGACCTTAGGTTGACCTTGATCTGTTTTACGTCAAGGTCAAATTTGGTCACTTAGACATTTGTATGGAAAAATGGCAAAACAGTGGATTTTTATGATTGTATATTAGCTAGTGCCATCAGAAATGGTATTTACCTTCAACTGAATGGAAGTTTATCAATTCCAAAGGTCAAGGTCATTTACCGACTTTTGTCCAGGACGCCTCAGATTCAGTATTTTTATCTTCTTCTTCACTTAAACTACTTGGCCAGTTGAAACCAAATAACATGTGAAGCCTCTATGGAATGAGGGAACGAAAATTTGTTCGTGAGGACTGGCTCACATGACCAATATGGGCCGCCTTGCCCATATATGGTAAAAACCTTTAAAAATCTTCTTCTCAAGAACCCAATGCCCGATGATCTTGAAACTTGGTATGCAGCATCAGGCACTCTGGCCCTACCAAGTTTGTTCAAATGATGACCTTTGGTTGACCTTGACCTGTTTATGCCAAGGTCAAATTTGGTCACTTTGACATTTGTATGGAAAAATGGCAAAGTAGTGAATATTTCTGATTGCCTGGTATATATAGGCTGTGCAGGGATGTGAATTTTCCGCGGATCCGCGGAAATCCGCGGTTTCTAGGTCCTTAGGGTCATTTTTGAGATCAGCATAAATTCGAGGAGAAAATTTCGGGGGGGGGGGGGGGGGGGTCAACCCCTTGTCCAACGATTTTCGAGCGTTCGTGTTGTAATTTGTCCAGGTCTAGACCAATTTGAAAGAAGCAATTCGATTGGTCGAATCGTTCTGGAAAGATTTGATATTGACCAATCAAGAATTACTTTTCATTAGAAGCCCGGGTGAAAAAACAACATGGTGGCCAGTTTGAAATTTCGCTCATAGTGCGCTCAATAATGGGATTCTTGACCAAAAACGATGTTATTAAAGTAAAGGAAATTGACAGTTCAGTGAAAAATAAGTTTTCATTTACCTGGTTGGAGCGGACAGTTGACTCAGGTGACGGTATACTTGTTCAAATCGGCAGTGACATTGCCAAAATTGATGTAGCAGGACATGCTGTTTGTAAACTGTGCAACAAGCAAATTAATTACGGGAATCGAGGTGCTGTAGCGTTGGAAGACCATGTCAAATCATCCAAGCACAAAGGACTACTCAAACAGAAACGGTCAAATCACCAAATTGACAAATTAATTAACCAGTACAAGGATGACCCTTGTGGAAACTCGGCTACCACTCATCATTGTCAGGGACCTGCTTTCAAACTCAACAGTCAAACCGAGCAGCCCCTAGTCCCAATGTGTGACAGAATATCAAATGCTGAGGTACGTTAAAATTGTTCTTGCTCTATTAATAGGGAAGAAGGTGGTACTGTGAACGCTGACATTTGTCGAATATGAGTCATAGCTACCATACCCAGCCTACTTCCTCCTTCTGTCTGTCTACATTTTCTTATATTTCGCCCAGATCTTTCTCTGGCCTTGATACACTGTAGAAAATGCTCCGCAGGAGGGGGCACTATGCCCAAATTTTTCATATTTTCTGAAACTGCCTACCCCTCCATAGGCAGCACCAAATTGGTACCTATGCATTGTGGCAGTGAACAAACTGGGCATTATCATAGTCCTCATGACTGCACAGAATGACCTAAGCAGTCGCCAACCCATTTTGGGTCGACCATCGTGGTGCTGGGGTCGGCAACATTCTTTTGTGGAGATTGATCATCAAATCTTTTCTACGGTCATTTTCTCCCTTCTGCTGATTCAAGAAGGGCAGTTTTCAGTTTCTGGTGAAAGAATGTGCACTGTCCTGGGTAACCCCTTGCGTATAAGCCTGTCCAGAAAAGTGTGATTAGGTAAACTGACCGGCTCAAAAATGACTTGGTGTTAACTGGGACGTTGACTCCAATACAAACAAATAATCGCCCATCCTGGAATTACTAATCAATATCTCGATCCCATGATTGTATAAAAATGTCAGACTACTACAGGCATGTCGCTATCAAAGGTAGCTCGTACATTAACCCATTTAGTATCAGAAACCCCAAAACGGGTAACCTGGCAAACAGTGCAGGCCCAGATCAGAGCCGCATAATGTGGCGGCGTCTGATCAGGGCCTCCACTGGTTGCTAAAAGCTCAGCCATTTTTCAAATAAAATTTGATAAAAGCACAACCAGACACCCCTAGGTTTTTAAATGGACTCCTATGTATAAGCAGGAAGATTCCATTTGGTAAAAAAAGGGTTAAGGCTCCCTGTGAATAGTAAATTATGCCAAACTTTTTTTTTTTTTTTTTTTTTTTTTTTGCAGGCAGCAGTCCTAGGTGTGATGGCAGAATATTCCATGCCAATGTCGTATGCACCGGTTTTGATAAACCTTTCAAAGGCACTGGCACATGACCCTAAGGCACTAGCAGAATTGCACATGGATCGTACAACTGCTGCATACAAAATGACGCATGGTCTGGCTGAAAGTTTCCACCAGAAACTGATAAGTAAACTACAGAGACAGCCATTTTCATTGAACCTCGATGAAAGTACAGCTAACAACAACAAGAAGGTCTTGACCATTTTAGTTTCATACTATGATGTTCTGGAAGAAAAGGTTTTGGTTGAACACTGGTGTTCATTGGAGGTTGTAAAGGCCAACTCTGAGTCTTTATACAATGAAATTGTGAAATTGATTGACGGTAACCAAATTCCATGGGAAAATCTGGTGTCTGTATTGATGGACTCTTGTGCCGTTATGAGAGGCAAAAAGTCTGGAGTAGAGCAGAGAATTAGGGAACAAAAAGCACCACATCTTTTGGATATTGATGGGGACTCTGTGCATCATTTACATAACAGCAGCAAAAGACTGTGTGCTCCTTTCAGCAATTACCTTGAGGACCTGTTTAATGATTTACACACAGACTTCAAATATTCTCAAGACTTATTAGCATATCTATCTGAAATATGTGCTATTCTTGGTGTTACATACTCGGTACCAGAAAGGTTTG
Organism: Lucinisca nassula; assembly: GCA_963580285.1. NCBI lineage: Eukaryota > Metazoa > Mollusca > Bivalvia > Lucinida > Lucinidae > Lucinisca > Lucinisca nassula. The sequence continues at coordinate 119,721,966 of OY757017.1, forward strand.
TACCACACCGTTGGCTTTCTGCGTATGACATCAGTTTGAACACAAGTGTACTTATGGATGCCTACCTTGTATTTTACTTTGGGTTTCTTAATCGCGAAGACAAGATGACTTATCATGACATTGTAAAAGAAATCTACAAGAACAAAGAAGTAAGTTTTGAATCCAAAGAGCGGATAGGAGAAATACATACAATGCTGACAAGTAAGAAGATGACAAATGATGGAAAGAACCGAAAGCAAAGAATCACTCAGAAACTTTTCTACACTGACACATCAACCAAGCTTCAGCTGTCTTTCTATATGGCAGTTTTACAAATATTGAAGAAATATGTTTGTGTTTTTCAGTCATCAAATACAATGGTGCATCAGCTACATGATGCTCAGTTTGGAACATATAAGGAATTCTTAGCATGTTTCTTGAAACCTGAAATAGTTGCCCCTCTAAGTCCAAAAATGTTGAAAAACCTGGATTTAGAATGTGACACAAATCAGTTCTTGAAGCTGTCAAGTATGTTCATTGGTGCTGAAGCAGAAAAAATGATCAAAGAAGTTGGCAAAAATGACTCTTGTGCAGACACATTCTTAAATCAGGCTGCCACTGGATACATTCAATGTGCACAACATATGCAGAAAACACTGCCATTAAATAGTCCTACATTAAAAGCATTGTCATGCATTGATCCTCTCATAAGGTCTCATTCAGTTGGAACAAAGCAGTTCAAACGTCTCTCAACAGAGTATATGGCTCATATCTTGGATGAAGATGAATTATCCATTGTCTCAGGAGAGATAAATAGGTACTCTGTAGATCATAATCTACCAACTGTAAATGAAGATTCAGGAACTCAAGATGTTGTCCAGTGGTGGTCCTCTATTAATAAAAGTGGAAAGTATCCTGTGCTGTGTAAAGTGGCTTTCGCAGCCTTGTCAGTCTTTCACGGGCCACTTGTTGAATCCTCATTTAATATTATGGGAGATATCATTGACCCAAAGTCAGCCAACACGAAAGTGGAAACATACAGTGCTATACAGACAGTCAAATATACATTCAAAGCAAGACAAACAACTGCTCTTAGGTATTTTGAGAGAAAAGATGTTCGACATAGCAAAGTTGATAGGCATATCTGTATCAATTTGAGATCCGCTGCAATGAGATACAAAAAACTGAAACAAGAAAGGCAGCAGAGAAAGGTGGAAAAGCTGAATAAACTAAAAGTGAAACATACATTTGTCAAAAGTAAACAACAAATGAAAAACAAATTGAAAGAAGCAAGTGAAATGAAATATGAAAGTCATATTCAGAGAGAAACTATGAGAGCAAAACGAAGACTGACAGCCATAGCAGCCAAAAGAGCCACATGTAAACCGCAAATGAAAAACAATGATACAGAAGAGTATAAAAAGAAAAGTGAACATCACGATAAAACAGAATCTTTGAGAGCTAAAAAGAGAATGATAGATGAAAAACTGACAGCCTTGGCGGCAAAAAGAAAAAAACAGTCGTAACATACCTAGGAATATAGCAAATTTAACTCTTGTCCTGAATATGATAAACCCTGATATTTAAACTGTGTAGATACAGATCGGATGTCTTTTGAAGCAATCTTGGCTTCTGAAGCCATTTGATTAGGATCTCTTCTGTTTGTTATTCAATATGTGAATTTGAATCAATACATAATATCAAGCAATTTGATTGGTTGAGAATGGCAATAGGTGTAGCAAGATTTATTTATTCAGCAGTGCAAGAGTTAATGCATGTCAGGTTTTTTTTGTTGTATAGCAAGGCTTTTTTCCATTTAAAATTCATATGGAAATGGCTGAAATTTTTGCAAACAGTGTAGGCCCTGATCAGATGCCGCATTCTGCGGCATCTGATCCTGGCCTGCACTTTTTGCCAGGGTACCCGTTCAGGGGTTTCCGGTACCAAATGGGTTAATAATAGGTATGTTAATTTATTCCTATTAATTCTGGCCAGAAAGTAAGATTGTTTCATTCGATTTATATAATTATATATTCTAGTCACTGTAATGTGGGATTTTTACTCTTGCAGTATTTAGCATTTTTGTGCTTTAATGGTATATTTTCTAGTCATGTGCTTATCGCCAACTCTTCAAAAAGATGAAACAACTCCTAGTCAAGTTTTTAGAATGTGCCATTTGACTCATTCATTTTCACAATGGTTTGTTGATAGTTTATAAAATGATGTTCTTTTTCATATTGTAGTTACACAAGTTAGTTTACTTTATTAAACAATTGAAAACATATGTACTTTCTTATTTACTTCCTGAACATATTGCAGACAAATCATAAGAAGCTGAAACAGTCAACCTACACTGTATCGTCAAAAAGAATGGGATGAAGAGCTAAAAAGAGACAGATCTAAGCAAACTGCTCTTTCCCAATTTAGTGGTAGCTTAGCTGTTCAAATTTAACTTAAATAGTAGGCATGTAATAACACTATTGCATTACAAAATCACACTCAGTGGACTCTAGAACCACAAAAATGCATTGGGTCTGACTAATACTTTTGCTAGGAGCTAGACAATTTCCATCTGATTATGAAGACAAACCTGTAAATCATGACCTTCATAGGTATATCATTTTAAGTAAAATATGTTCAGGAAATGGTTCCCATACCCTTTGAAAAAGCTGGTTTTATTTTGCGTCGGGGGGCTTCGCCCCCCTTGTCCCCCCACAACGGCTCCGCCCTTGACCCGCAAGGGGGCCTAGGCGGCCCCCTTGACCCCCGGCCTGTTTTCCTCTTTTTTTGGCTTTTGCTGTTCACATCCCTGGCTGTGACATCAAAAATGATATTTGCAGTTAGCTGAATGGAAGTTTATCAATTCCAAAGGTCAAGGTCATTACTGACCATTGTCTTGGATGGCTCTGATTCAGTATTTTTATCTTCTTCTCCAGTAAAAGAGCTGTGCTGATTGAAACCAAATTACATGAAAAGCCTCTATGGGGGTGAGGCAATTAAACATTATTCATGGTATATTCAAATGACCAAGATGGGCACCTTGCCTGTATATGGTATAAACCACATGACCTCTGGTGAGCGTAGTGGCCCATGGGCCTCTTGTCTTACATTCCTTCTGCTGATTTCAGGTCAGTAACTTTTGTGAGTTTCTGGCAAAAGAATGTCCACTGTGTTGGTCAAACGTTTAAGTCTGAGCTCACCCAAGATATGTTGGTCAGGTAAACTGAAAGACTTAATATAACCTATTATTGACTTGGCTGTTATTCTCCAAACTGAACCAAAATGTAAAGAATAATCTTAAAAACACGCCAGTATAGTTTTGACGCCCTTAAACCCAACTTTTTATATAGTAAAACTGGTGTTTACAGGAGTGAAAATTATTATCCCCACGTTTTTCGAAGAAAAGTGGGGATATTGTTATCGCCTCCGTCTGTCCAACCGTCCGTCTGTCCGCACCAACAAATGTATAGTTAGGTGGCTATGTAAATGGACAGAATCAATGTAAGTCTATGGGATTTATTCCGTTAGACACCGAAAATACTTCTTTTCAGTGGCTAAAAGTAGCCACTTAAGTATCAATCCTGCCAAAAATAGCCATATAAGTATACATCCATGAGAACTTCCGTCCGTCTGTCCGGTGATCTCCTCCTAAACCGTTGTCCGGAATCCAACCAAATTCGGTATGTGAGTTGCTTACATTAATGGCTTGCGCAAGATCACGTTCATTATTGACCCCGCCCCCAGGGGCCCTGATGAGAGGTCAAATTTGCTTAAAAACTATGATGTGCTGTACACGAGCAATGTTTGCAATAAACGTGGGGATTTGCAATGGCGCGCCATCGACTGCGCGATCTAGTTTTTTAGCTCACCATAGCCGAAGGCTCCAGGGGAGCTTATAGGATAGGCAGTTGTTCGTCGTCTGCGTCTGGTGACGTCAACACTTATAAACGAAATCTTCTCTGAAGCCGCTAGGCCGATTGGGCCCAAATTTCATCTGTAGCATCCTTGGGTTGGGGGATTGAAAGTTTGTGTTTTTTATGAAATTCAGCTCTTTAGTTTGGTTGCTATGGCAACTTAGAGTGCCCATAGACTTATAATGGGGAAAATCGAAAATTGGCATTTACTGCCAAGCAGCTGCAGATATTTTGACAAAACTTTCATAGAAATATTCCTTAGGCAATCTACTATCGGCCATATGATTTTAGGCCTACTGCTCATTTGTATTGGTTGCCATGGAAACCAAATTGAAAAAAATAGAAAAAAAATACTTAAAAAATCATCTCCTCAGGAACTGTATGCTCTATGAGGCTGAGAGTTTATGAAAATATTCACCATATTTGCCTTTACAGGTTTTGTGTTTTTTATGAAATTCGGCTCTTTAGTTTTGTTGCTATGGCAACTTAGATTTTCCATAGACTTATAATGGGGAAAATTGAAAAATGCCAAGTTATTGCAGATATTTTGACAAAACTTTATAGAAATGTTCCTTGATTAAATGTCAGCCATATGCTTTAATGCCAACATGGGGGTCCCCCAGGTTAAGCCGGGGCCATGCCCCACCCCCTCCACTTCATAAAAGGCCATATAACTCGGAAACCATCTAGGTCCCCACCCCAAAACCATATATATTCTTGTTCCTTATGATAAGATGCATTCAGTGACACCAACCTGGGGGTCCCCCGGTACGTGCCTGGGTCATGCCCCACCCCCTCCATTCCATAAAAGGCCCAATATTTTGGAAACCTTACAGATCCTCACCCCTAAACCATATATATTCTTGTTCCTTATGAAAATATACATTCACTGACACCAACTTGGGGGGTCTCCCGGGGTGTGCCTGGGCCTTGCCCCACCCCTTCTTCTTCACAAAAGGCCATATATCTCAGAAACCATTTAGATCCCCACCCCAAAACCATATATATTCTTGTTCCTTATGATAAGACGCATTCAGTGACATCAACCTAGGGGTCCCCCGGCTTGTGCCGGGGTCATGCCCCAACCCCTCCCATTTCATAAAAGACCCAATATCTTGGAAACCTTACAGATCCCCACCCCTAAACCCTATATATTCTTGTTCCTTATGAAGAGACTCATTCATTGACACCAATTTAGGGGTCTTCCTGGGTGCGCTGAGACCTTGCCCCACCCCTTCACTTCACAAAGGCCATTTATCTCAGAAACCATTCAGATCCCCACCCCAAAACCTTATATATTCTTGTTTCTTATGATATGACGCATTCATTGACTCTAACCTTGGGGTCCCCCAGGATGTGCCAGAATCGTGCCCCACCCCTTCATTTCATTAAAGACCCAATATCTTGGAAACCTTACAGATCCCCACCCCTAACCATATATATTGTTGTCCTTATGATTAGACACATTCATTGACGTCAACCTGGAGGTCTTCAGGGCCAAGCCAGGGCCTTGCCCCACCCCACCACTTCACAAAAGGCTATACAAAAGGAACAGAAACTGTTCTGAGCCCCACCCCTAAACCATATATAATTATCTTCTTTGTGATAAGACACATTCAAATAACACTAGCTTGGGAGTCATCCGGACTGCCTGGGTCATGCCCCACTGCTTTACTTCATTAAAAGCCATATATCTCAGAAATCATTCAGATCCCCACCCATAAACTATAATATTCTTGTTCCTTATGATAAGACTCGTTCAGTCACACCAACCTGGGGGTCACTTTGTGCTACGGCAATGTGCCCCGCCCCTCCACTTTAAAAGGCCATATATTTCAGAAACCGCTCGAATCCCCACCCCATAATCATATATGTTCTTGTTCTTTATCAATAGCACACCCACTTGGGGGTCGCTGGGGCCATTCCTCTCCTCTCCACGTCATGGGCCTCATATATCAGAAACCATTCAGATTCCCACCCATAAACCATATATATATATATATATATATTCTTGGTCCTTATAGGGACAACAATCTTGGGTTTTCCTGGGATCAACAGGACATGCCCCAACCCCTCTACCCCTTAAGAGGCCTTATAACTCTGGTATACAGATCCCCACTGCTACACAATATTTATTCTTATTCCTTATGATAAGATGCATTTAGTGATACCAGCCAGGGCTCCATTGGGTCCATGCGCTACACCCCCTACTTAATAAAAAGGCCTACTGTTTTAGATACTGAGTCCAGATGGATGCTCATTTGGATATAGGGGTTCATTTGGGAGACTTTATAATTGGTAGATTAAAATGATGTCATGTTAAAATACATGTACATGGCTGTCATTGGGCAGTGCCCACCTGAGCTCTGGTGAGCATAGTGGCCCATGGGCCTCTTGTCTTATTTCTGCTCCAAACATAAACTGTGGGTACTTGTTGGGTCGCCTTGTCGAGGTTGTTCTAAGCAGTTCCCACAATCTATGTTTTGAGCAGAAATTTAAAAAATGTCAAATCCTTATCTGAAAATGGTAAATTTTTAAATATATTTGAATGGGTGTGTTTTCCTAAGGAGCACATTTTTTCCACATGAAAAATTGTTTATGCCAAAACATACATATCCTGTCCAGTAGATGTTCACAGTGGCGTTAGGGAGTATTCCAATGAAGTTTAAGTTCATCACGAAAACACGCCTACATAATTTTGACCCCCCTTGAACCCCACTTTTATATAGTAAAACTGGAGTTTCCGGGGGTATACCTTATTTTTCGTATTTCTGCTCTAAAATATAGATTGTGGGTACTCGTTAGAACCGCCTCGATGAGGCGGTTCTAACGAGTGCCTACAATCTGATGAGGCGGTTCTAACGAGTACCCACAATCTATATTTTGACTGCTCTAAAATATAGATTGTGGGTACCTCGATGAGGCGGTTCTAACGAGTGCCCACAATCTATACTTATACCCCCGGCATACGAAGTATGCTATGGGGGTATATAGTTTTCGTCCTGCCGTTCGTCTGTCCGTGTTTCCGTCCGTCCGTCCATCCGTCCGTCTGTTAACATTTTGGTTAAAGTTTTGCGTTAAAGTTTCTAAGAGGTTGTATCTTCTGGACCCTTTGAAAGATTTAGTTGACACTTACACGGAAGTTACATACTGGTCTACAGATTTCATTGATGCATTTCCCACCCCCCACAGTGACCTTGAGGTCAAGGTCACATACTTAGAAATTTTATATCTTGGTTAACGTTTTGCGTTAAAGTTTCTAAGAGGTTGTATCTTCTGAACCCTTTGATAGATTTATTTGATACTTACACTGAAGTTACATAGTGGTCTAAAGATTTCAGTGATGCATGTCCCACCCCCCACAATGACCTTGAGGTCAAGGTCACAGACTTAGAAATTTTACGTTTGGTTAAAGTTTTATGACAAAGTTTATAGATGCCTGTATGTTCTAAACTCTAGGACAAGTTTTGTGTTAAATGTTTTCATTATACTCCTTGTTGTTGAAATGCAATAGGTATTCTCTGTGGACTAAATGGAAAGTTTACATGGAAAGGTTCAATGCTACAGACAAATTGTCATTTCAACTAAAAGGGGATGGCACTGGTCGGGGGTATACGTGCCCCACTGGGCACTTTCTCTAGTTTGAGCAGAAGTAAGAAAAATATCACAATTTTTCATCATAAAATTTTCGCTTTTTCGGCGATAATGGTGGCAATGTATTTGTATAGGCGTGTTTGCATAATGTGAAGATTGTTCCTGCTTGTTTATTCTTACAGATCTTTTTGTGCAAAAATAATGAGTATCTACAAAGACAGAAGTAATGAGTATCTACAACTTGCGTTTTGAGCAAACAGAAGAAGATTCTCAGCAGGAATAAATTGGAAACAAAACATTTCAATGTATCTCTCCAAATATATCTTCATCTTGCACGATCAGCCTCTACCTTTTCTCGACTCAAAAAAGGACAGTTGTTTGTTTCTGGTGAAAGAATGTGGGCTGTGTGTGTTAACTGCTTAATTTTGAGCCAGCCCTGCAAAATGCTTTAGTGTGGTTAGATAAACTGACCGTCTCATTGTTAACTAAATAAAGTGTTGACAGCGTTGTTAAGCTCCCATTACAAATAATCATGTTGCCTATTTTATAATCTACAGCAAGTTAAAACTTGGAATCTGACATCATCTCAGAGTCAGAAACAAGGCTTTCTTGGATGGTGATGTTCCTCGTGCGATATCCTATGGCGTTTGTATTTCACAATTAATTCGTTTTGCCACAAAGTCTAGTCATATAACCGACTTCAACGCTCATAAATTATTACCTGCTAAATTTCTTAATCAGGGTATCATAGACTACTCAAAGCCTTTTCAAAGTTTTATAGACATTGTGATTTAATTTCAAAATTCAATGTTGGACTTAAATCTCTTCTGCAACAAGGTCTATCTGAGCCCAAATTTTATGGTGGCTTAGAAATTCAGAAAAATACAAACCTGCAAAGACTTCAGCACACAATGTCGTAAAATCATTCTTTGACATACAGCATAAATGTTATAGGACAGACTGTGTGCATGATAGTTAACCCAATAATGATTGACAACTTTGCTCCAGCATTTCTGTGGTTTCTTGCTGTCGAGTCCTCACTGTTGTTTCATCTCTGTGGTTGTTTGATTTTTGTGTTTTCGGAGATGTTACACAGTGAACTGAACAAATTATTTATCTAAATCAGGACGGAGGTAAGGCCGAGGATTGCAGCCACGTAAAATAGATTTAAGCCCCCAGTAGTATTCGTTACTCTGACCTTTCCAGGACGGTTATTCTGTTGCAGTTTATGTTTGTTATGGTTTGTCTTTGAGTGTGTGTATCCCTTGTATTTTTAACCCACCTGAGCACGAAGTGAGCTATTGGGATCACCCTTTGTCCCTTGTATTTGGGTCGTCCGTCTAGCGTTGTCAACATTTACATTGTTCACCTGCTAGAGGCCACAAGTTTTCTTCTTTGTCATAAAACTTCGTCAGAATGTTTGTCTTGATAGTATCTAGGTCAAGTTCGAATATGCTCGTGTAAGGTCAAAAAGTAGGTCACTAGGTCAAATCTCTTTAAAACCTTGTTCACATTCTAGAGGCCTAAGGTTTGCTTCGATCTTCATGAAACTTTATCAGAATGTTTGCATTGATGATATCTGGGTTGAGTTCGAATATGGGTCATGTAGGATCAAAAACTAGGTCACTACGTCAGATTACATTAAAACCTTGCTTACCCTCTAGAGGCTTCAATTGGGCTTTAATCTTCATGAAACTTTACCAAACTGTTTGTTTTGATGATATCAAGGTCAAGTTCAAATATGGGTCACGACAGGTCAAAAACTATGTCACTAGGTAAAATTTCTTTAAAACCTTGTTCACCCGCTAGAAACCATAATTTTGCTTCAATCTTCATGAAACTTTACCAGTGTATTTGCCTTGACAATATCAAGGTCAGATTTGAATATGGGTCATTTCAGGTCAAAAACTAGGTCACTAGGTCAAATTTCTTCAAAACCTTGTTCACCCTCTTAGAGGCCAAAGTTTTGTTTCAATCTTGGTGAAACTTTACCAGAAAGTTTGCATTGATAACATCTTGGTCAAATTCGAATATGGGTCATATCGGAGCAAAAACTAGGTCACTAGATCAAATTGCTTAAAAACCCCTATTCACCCTTTAGCTGCTGTAATTTTGCTTCAGTCTTCATGACAGGTCAAATCTCTGACTTCCGTGGAGTGTGGACCATGTTTGCTGATGTTGGCTCGGTGGAGGACGCCTATAAGTCATAGGGTAGGTCTCTTCTGAACCCTTGGGCCAATTATAATCAAACTTCATAGGAATGTTCCTTAGTCGACCCTCTACCAAAATAGCTAAAATCGTTCCGTTCGGATGAACAAGATGGCCACCAGAGCTAAAAATGGAAAAAAAATCTTTAAACCCTTGGGCCAATTTCATTCAAACTTAATACCTAAAGTGGTTCTGTTCTGATCAGCAAGGTCCACCAGAGCTTAAAATAGAAAAGTCTTTAAAGCGACTCCTCATCCTGTACCCTTGGGACAATTTCATTCAAACATCATAAGAATGTTGCTTTGGTGACTCACTACCCAAATAGCTAAAACAAAGCTGCTCTGATGAGCAAGTGGCCACTACAGCTAATTATTAAACATCAACAATTGGCTTTAAATGCCAACTTCTCCCGAATCCTTTGGCCAATTTTAATCAATCTTCATAGGAATGTAGCTTAGGTGACCCTCTACCAAAATAGCTAAAATTGTTCTGCTACGATGAACAAAATGGCTGCCAGAGTTAAAAATAGAAAATTTTTTATACAACAACTCCTATACCCTTGGGCCAATTTCATTCAAACATAAAAGGAATTTTGCTTAAGTGACCCATTACGAAATAGCTAAAGCTGTTGCACTCCAATTAGCAAGATGGCCACCTGAGCTAAAAAAAAAGAAATATGTCAACAATTCGCTTTAAAAGCCACCTTAGGGCTATTTCAGTTAATCTTTACAGGAATGTTGCTAAGGTGAATGTCAGTAATCCACGATGTGACATCTTGAAATCAGGTGAGCAATTCAGGCCATCTTGATCCTCTTGTCTTTCATTTCTTGAACATTATTCGCTGCTTTATATAGCGCCCCCACCCATCGGGGCATTGAGAAATAGGTTAAACTGCATGGTGCTTTGGCGCAGAGATGAAAATGAACAAATTATGAGTATGGGTAAACTGCTTAGAAGGTCTAAACCTGCCCAGGAAAAGGTATGCGCTAGTCCGTTTCTTAGTCTTGTGGTTTTGAATGCGGGCAGTAGGGCTTAAGATGACATTTCATCTCAATGTCGAGTAAGAGTAAAACCTCAACACAAACAAACATAGAGGTGCACTGGCGACATAGATTATGAAAGTAGTAGTTTTGACATTGTGGGTGAGCTTTCTCAACCATTGGGTAAGACAGAATTTTCCTGCACCACTAATAATAGAACAAACGCTTTCTCATGGATTAGAAAAAAGTGTTCTTTGACATGTGCACATGACAATGCCTCAGATCAGACTGGGCGTCTACACAGTCTGATCGGGAGTTTTACTGTCTCTTTAAAAGATGCTCGCGCAGTACGAAAACACGCCTATACGAATATATTGTAACCTTTATCGCCGAAAAAATGAAAATTTAAAGATGAAAAATGGTGATATTTTTCTTATTTCTGCTCAAAATATAGATTGTGTGTACTTGTTAGAACCGCCTCCGTGAGGCGGTTCTAACGAGTACCCACAATCTATATTTAGAGCAGTAATAAGAAAAAAAGCGTTTACCCCTGTAAACCCCAATTTTACTATAGAAAAGTGGGGTTCAAGGGGGTCAAATTATATAGGCGTGTTTTCGTGATGGCTCGAAAAGCGTCCTGTGGACCTCAAGGCTTTATTTTGAACGGATCAACAATGTGATTTTTGTCTTCATCACAATAACAATTCCGTGTAATGAATACCCCTCTAAACCCCACTTTATGTAGACAAATGTGAGGTTTACTGGGATATACATTATTATAGTATGTATAGGGGATATACTTTATTTCTGCTCCAAGACATAGTTTAACGGTACTCGTTAGAACCGCCTCAATGAGGCGGTTCTAACGAGTACCCTCAACCTATGTTTTGAGTAAAAGGAAGAAAAATATCACAATTTTTCATCAGAAAAATGTCCAGTTTTGAGATATGAAAAAATGCACTATGCCTCAAGGATGTGTTATCGTAATGTTCACTGTTTGTACATGCCCGAAGACCTGTTAGCTTGTTTGTTTGTTTGATTTGAGGTTTAACGTCCCCGTCAACACGACATTGAGATGAAATGACATCTCAAGCCCTGTTGCCCAATGAAACCAATAGGGTATATTAGCTTGGACGGTCCGCCTTGCACCGCGGTTCCTGGACAGGCTTAGATCCTCTAAGCGGTTTACCAGTACTAGTGTGCGGGCCGGATTCAGCTCTGCGTGGAAGCATCATGCAGCCCATATATTTCTTCAAGCCCCTATGGGCGGGGGCCACCTGTTAGCTTGTTGGTATGCAGAAGTAAACAGGGCGTAAAACCTCAACACAAACAAACAAAATATATAACTGATCATTTAATTGTTTTATTCTAATATTTTTGCAGAAAAAAAGACATGAGGAGTTTCAGCAAAAACTACTCACATTTGTTTTCAGCAAAATACCACACCGTATTTTGATATGAAACATATACTTATATTTTTGCAGAAAAAAAATGTGAGCAGCTTTTGCAAGTGCTTACTAGAACAGTCCTCATTTTGACCAATGACGAGCAGATTGAGCTAACAAGGATTTAAACAACCGGTCCTAAATGATCAGTTTATTTGAAAGTACAGCTAACAAGTCTGTATCTCAACCCTATTTACCTGCCCCGATAGCTCAGTTGGTAGAGTGTCCGCTTCAGGGAACGGGAGGTCACGGGTTCGATCCCGGGCCGCGACATACCAAAGTCGTTAAAAATGGTACTAGCTGCTCCTCGCTTGGCACTCAGGTTTACGGGGTAGAGCTAGGACTGGTTGACCCAGTGTCAGGATAATGTGACTGGGTGTGGTATCATGTAATGTGTCTGGGACATGATACTTCAGTGAGGCAGCACTATAAAAGTGAGCATTGAGCTCCCTGTCGCAACCAGACACCGTCGTGATATGACTGAAAAATTAGTGAAAGCGACGTTAAACCCGAATTCACACACACACACACACACACACACACACACACACACACACACACACACACACACACACACACACACACACACACACACACTAAACCCTATTTATATAGAGACAACGGGTTTACGGGGTCATACAATATTTTCCTTATTTTTGCTCAAAATCGTAGGTCGTTGGTACATTGAGGCGGTTCTAACGAACACCAACAATCTATATTTGGACCAGAAATAAAAGAAAATATTGGCCAGTTTAATCTGACAACTCCTAGTTCTTGAGATAAGAAATACACCATTTTTTCGCGCACGGGTGTGTTATCTTAATGAATAGGAAGCCCCGAAAGCTGTCTATTTTGCAAAGTAGCTTGACATAATGTATCAGCTGTATTTGTTTCCCTTATCAAACATCACGTGAACAAGTCCGTGAAATGAATACCCCCTAAACCCCACTTTATACAGAGAAAACTGGGTATACATGATTTTCTTTATTTCTGCTCCTAGACATATGTTGTGGGCACTTGTTAGAACCGCCTCAATGAGGCGGTTCTAACGAGCACCCACAACCTAAGTTTGCAGTATAAATAAGAAAAATATCGTGGATTTTCATCAGAAAAGTAGCCATTTAGGAGATGTGAAAAAAATGCACTATGTTTCACGGCAGTGTTATTGTAATGGATAAACTAGAAAATGACTGAATGCTAAGCCAGAAAGAATTTGTTACTCCGCAGTTATTCATGCAAAAGTTTTTGCAGAATTACTTCCCTTAGACGGAAACTCCTGCATGTCTCTGCATGGTAGCATAACGCAACCGCTGTGTGATAATGCTTTTCACAGGGCTCTGAAAATGGTTTTGTTTGATTTGTGGTTTAACGTCCCAGTCCACACTGTAAAGGTCATTTTGGAGACGTTGCTTCCAATTTTGTGGGACATCTCAAGCCCTGTCGCCCAATGAAACCAATAGGGTTTATTAGCATGGACGGTCCGCCTCGCACCGCGGTTCCTGGACAGGTTTAGATCCTCTTAAGCGATTTACCAGTACTAGTGTGCGGGCCGGATTCAGCTCTGCCTGGAAGCATCATGCAGCCCATATATTTCTTCAAGCCCCTATGGGCAGGGGCCGCTGAAAATGGTACATAATGATAACACACCCGTGTGCATAGTCTCCACAATGGTTACTTACCTGGTGAAAATGTACATGTTTCTGATTTATACTTCAAACATAGGGTTTGTGTGCTCGTTAGAACTGTCTCATTGAGACGGTTCTAAGCGGTATCCACAACCTATGTCTTGGAACAGAAATAAGAAAAATAATTTATACCCATGTAAACCCCATTTTCCCTGTATAAAGTGGGGTTTAGATACGGACTTCTTAATATTTTTTCCTGATAATTTTTATATGTTCTTATTTCTGCTTCAGACACAACATACTGGTTAGAACTATCTCAGTGAGACAGTTCTAACGCCTACATGTACCCACAGTATATTTTATGCAAAATTAAATTAAACAGTGGAAGCGTAAGGGTTCATCTATATAACATTATAAAAACTCATCTATCCAAATATATTGAATTTTTCCACCAAAAATGAAACTTTTCCAATTAAAAATTCTGATTTTTTTTTACATATTTCAGCTCAAAAACATTGATTGTCCGAACTCGTTAGAACCGCCTCGGCGAGAACAATTTAGTCATTGTACAGACTTGTTAACAACGACAAACAATGACCTTTCCTTATTCCGTAGGAAGACTTCCAAAATCTCTTCTCGGCATTTACTCCTTTTCTTCGTTCGGGTCGATTGGCATAGTGGGCGAAGCTTGCTTACTATCCGCGGACGCCTGATTACACTCATCTGGAGTCCATGTCTGTTGACCTGAACATTGATATTTGCCATTTTGTCTATGGATTAAGGATTTTGGATTAACGCTTTGGTACTACGACCCAAACTATATACTTCTTTCTCATTTATGGTAAAAATATAGACTGTGCTCCTTACAACCGCCTTACTTAGGTAATTCAAAAGAGCACTCATAATATGTTATATAGCGAAATATGGAACATTATGTTTACATTACGATACCACACCCTTGCGAATGGGTGCATTTTTACACATCTCCAAAATGACCATTTTTCTGATGAAAATCCGTGATATTTTTCTTATAAATACTGCACACATAGGTTGTGGGTGCTCGTTTGAACCGCCTCATTGAGGCGGTTCTAACGAGTACCCACAACCTATGTCTTGGAGCAAGAATAAGAAAAATTATGTATACCCATTCTCTATATAAAGTGGGGTATAGGGGGTCTTCATTTCACGGACCTGTTCAGGTGATGCTCTTGTAAATATTTTTTCCTAACAAATCAATTTACAAGGACAGTCATTATATGGATTCTTTGACTTGAGGTCATGGAACTTTCAAACAACTGTGATACTGTGGTATAAGAATCAGATTTTGTTTTCGCTTAAGATTTTTTTTATTATTTTAAATTCAACATGGTGCGATACAGTGCAGCACAAATGTGTGGTGTAAGAATAGCGGGTATGTTGTGACATCTCGGATAAAAGTCTGAATTCTGGGAAAAAAGACAATAATTCTTGGGCAGATAATAATATTGACTTAATCCAGATCCATTAGAGAGGTCGGTGACGAGCATCCGAAAGTAGGTTATTGACAAATACTGTAGACCCAGGGGCAGACGCCACGGAATGTGACGGACCTAAACTATTAGGTGAAATGTTATTTTTTGGACCATGAAAAGGGTTAGTATAGCACCAGGTCATGAGGCATTATGAGAATGACTTAAGGGGAATGGATGCACCTTCAGGGGAGGCAACTCCTCCAAAAGTAATTTTGTCTCCAATGTCAATAGGGGTCAACTCTTAAAGGAAAAAATTTGCTACTCAGGAGCAAATTGCACGACCTGCAGAAAAAGCGACCGACTGAAGTCGGTTGATTTTCTAAGAGTGCCCTAAAATCACCGTGTCATTCTGTCAGTCTGTCTGTCCGTCCGTAACCGGTTTGTGAAAAATGGTGATAGTGACTTAACCGCTTGGAATATTTAAACACTTTTTGGCATACTGATAGATATCAATGAGATCTAACCAATGAACTTGCGAAATATTACATTCCATTTAGTATAGCCTTGCCGAGGCGAAAAATGTGAAAATTTTCGAACTGCTTCTCGGAAACCGTTGGGCCGATTGAAGTCAAATTTCATATGGAGCCTCTTTGGGATGGGGGAAACCAAAATCTGTTCATGGGGTCCAGGTCACATGACCAAAATGGCCACCAAGCCATATATGGTATGTCTGTCCGTCCGTAACCCGTTTGTGAAAATTGGTGAAAATTTTCGAACTGCTTCTCCTCGGAAACCGTTGGGCCGATTGAAGTCAAATTTCATATGGAGCCTCTTTGGGATGGGGGAACCAAAATCTGTTCATGGGGTCCAGGTCACATGACCAAAATGGCCACCAAGCCATATATGGTATGTCTGTCCGTCCGTAACCCGTTTGTGAAAATTGGTGATAGTGACTTAACCGCTTGGAATATTTAAACAATTTTTGGCATACTGACAGATATCAATGAGATCTAACCAATGAACTTGGATAATATTACATTCCATTTAGTATAGCCTCGCTGAGGCGAAAAATGTGAAAATTTTCGAACTGCTTCTCCTCGGAAACCGTTGGGCCGATTGAAGTCAAATTTCATATGGAGCCGCTATGGGATGGGGGAAACCAAAATTTGCTCATGGGGTCCAGGTCACATGACCAAAATGGCCCCAAGCCATATACGGTAAAAACCCTTCAAAAATAGTCTTCTCCAGAACCACTGGGCAGATTTCCACGAAACTTGATAAATAGCATCTGGGACGTAGGCCCATCATAAATTGCTAAAATGGTGACCCTGGGTTGACATTGACCGTCTTTGTGCCTAGGTCAAACTTTGACACATATGCTTTTGTATTTGAAAAGTGAGAATGCATTTTATTCAGAATACAGTACCAAAGTATAAGATATATTTTTGCTCCTTACGATAAGGCTAATTTATTGGGGGAACCGTTTTAGGTCCAGGTCACATGACCAAAATGGCCGCCATACCCATATATGGTAACACTCATAAAGCTAAAAGCATCCGGCGGGCCGTGCACTTCAGCTGAAGCACTGGCTCTTTCCTTTATTTGCTCCTCAGGAGCAAAATTCTCTCCTTTTCAGCAAGACTGGGCCTATAGAAAAGTGAACAGGAAGTCCCGAAGGTTGTCTCCCTTTGAAAAAATGGCGGATAAATCTGTCATGCGCCCCAATTCCCCTTAAGGATCTCTTTATGATCTTCCATGAAATAAAGGAATGTTGTGTATACTCATTAGAACTACCTCAACGAGGCGATTCGAATGTGCCAAAATAACATTTTCAAGATAAAATGAAAAAAAAAAGTTCTAAAAGTTCTAAATTATCCTAAATATACTGTTCACAAGAAGCAGGGGATATTGTACTTTCAGGCTGAATACTGCAAAATAAATAAAACGTTACCTGTCCAAGATGTATTTAATTCAAAGGACTATCAAATATCGATATACATTGAACGCACACAAATTCCAATGTAGCGACACGGCGACCAACCTTCGAAGCGTCAACGTCATTTTTCACAAGCCCTCAATAACTTCTTATCTATCTATCTATCTATCTATCTATCTATCTATCTATCTATCTATCTATCTATCTATCTATCTATCTATCTATCTATCTTGGCTCATTTCATCTCAATGTCGAGTAAAAGTCCCACAAAATGGATGCAGCGTCTCCAAAATGACCTTTACAGTGTTGACGGGGACGTTAAACATCAAACAAACAAATAAAAATCTATCTTCTCATACTGAGTCAATCATATTTGCTCTTCGATCTCAAGGTCAAAGTATCTCTGCTTAATACACTTAATTCATGTAAAGGTGTTATCCGCAGCCCAGAGCTCCGTCCTTGCAGTGATGCAGAGATAGTTGAGAACTTGAGATCGAAAGGCGTCATTGGTGTACGTAACATCCAAGTTCGTAGAGGTGGTGTATTGAAGCCAACGGGTACTTACGTGTTGACTTTTAATACACCAGTTCTGCCCAAGAAAATCAAAGTAGCATATCTCTCAGTTAACGTGGATGTATATATACCAAACCCTCTCAGATGTTACTCGTGTCAGGTTTTTGGCCACCACGAAAGCAGATGTCAGAAGAAAAAACTCTGTCCAAATTGTGGTGAAAAAAACATGTCGATAATCATCAAAACTGTAAGAATGAGGCCAAATGTGTAAATTGTGGTGGCAAGCATGCTGTTTTCTCTCGAGATTGTCCGGCATGGAAAAAAGAAAAAGAAATACTGTCAAATACCAAAGGGGGATAACATTTCCAGAAGCGCGGAAAATTGTTGACGAGCGATACACAACACCAACCACCAGTTACGCCAGCATCACAAAGGGTGCTGGTGTACGAGTTTCTAGCTCCGCAACGCAGACTGTTGAATCAAACATAGCTGAAGTAAAGAAATCTGGTGCATGGAGCAAATCCACTCCAGCACCACAAAATTCAACCAATTTATCAAATGGCGCAATCCAGGTTGCTCCGGATCGGTCGACAGCGACCGTACCGAAGCCAGCGCCCGCATGTAAAAGAGAAACTCGACTCAGGTCGAACTAATAAGGGATCGGAAGATCCGAAAAAACAAATGTCTCTAAAACAAACAGGCAGACAACGTAAAATGGAAAGAGACAATATAAAATTCCAGAACAGATTCGGAACTTTGAGTGACAGTGATATGGAGTTCACTTAAACTCCATCACCAAGTGGCAATAACAGATCGAGGTCAGCTACACCACGAGGTGGTGGTAGCAGATCTATATCACCAATTACAGCTCCACAATAGTTTCTAGTCTTAATCTCTTCATAAAATGGATTTAAAACACAAAATTATACAATGGAATTGTCGAGGTCTTAAATCAAATTATAATGAACTCTTATTACTTATTTCATTATTAAACCCATCAGTGTTTTGTTTGCAAGACACCTTTTTAAAAACTGATGACAACATTGATGTCAGGGGTTTCAATACATACAAAAAACATGAAAACAATTGAACGAAAGTTACAACAAAATTTAAAACGAATAGAAGAATGGACTGATAAAAATGGTTTCAAGTTCTCGAAGTCGAAAACGCAGTGTGTTCATTTTTGTAAGCTGCGGAAGAAACATGACCATCCTTCCCTGTTTTTATACGGATCACAAATTCCAGTCGTTGAAGAAGCCAAATTTCTTGGGTCATATTTAATCAAAAGTTATCTTTTATTCCCCATATTAAATATCTTAAAGCGAAATGCTTAAAAGCTTTGAACCTTTTGAAAGTTTTAGCTCATACAAGTTGGGGAGCAGATCGGTACACTTTATTACATCTTTACCGGTCTCTGATAAGATCTAAATTAGATTATGGGTCTGTTGTTTATGGTTCTGCCAGAAAGTCTTATTTAAAATCTTTGGATACTATTCATCATCAAGGCCTTCGTTTGGCTATTGGAGCCTTCCGTACTTCTCCCGTATTAAGCCTTTATGTAGAAGCAGGTGAACCATCTTTAACTTCGCGCAGAGAGAAACTTTCTCGTCAGTATGCTATTAGACTTGCTGCGAACCCACCCATCTAACCCGGTATCCAAAATTTCATTTCCACCTCAATTTGTAGATAAGTATGAAACTAAACCCACATCAATCAAACCTTTTGGATTACGTATTTTACCACTGCTAAAAAATCAGGTATCGATTCTAAAAATATTCAAAAACATGAAACGGCCGAAGTTCCATCTTGGTGTATTAAAAAAACCCTTCTATTCTGTTTGACTTACATGATGGCAAAAATCCGAATCAAATCCAATGCTACTCACACAAAACTTTCAGGTACTGCAGTCACGTTACAATGATTAACAGCAAGTCTATACTGATGGTTCCAAAGAAGGAGATAAAGTTGGTTGTGCGTATGTTTCTAAAGATACGCACCAAACCTTGCGCCTTCCAGATGGTTCATCTATTTTTACAGCTGAAGCCAAAGCAATAGACCTAGCTTTAGATTTTATCAGTTCTTCAACAATTCAAAAAGCAATTATATTTTCTGATTCACTTTCTGTGCTTAAGGCTCTAGACCATTCATCATCTAAAAATCCTCAAATACAGAAATCGATCGAAAAAACATCATGACATTTCTAAAACACACCAAATCTTGTTTTGTTGGCTTCCGAGTTATATTGGCATTGTCGGCAATGAGTGTGCTGACAAGAAAGCAAAGGAATCGCTCAATCTTGATCCGTCTGTTTTTAAAAGTCCTTTTAATAATTTCAAACCATTTATACACAGATACATCTTGTCGGAATGGCAAAGCGAATGGGACCGTACAATAAATAACAAACTCCATGCCATTAAACCTGTCGTTGGAACAAAATGCTCTCCTCCACAGTTTTCCAGGAAAGAGGATGTAGTATTAACACGACTGCGCATTGACCATACTAGAGTTACTCATTCTTATATTTTGAATGGTGATGATCAGCCTTCTTGTGTAGGATGTGATCAGCCATTCACTGTTAAACATATCTTAATTGAATGTGTAGACTTTTCACAGTCCCGTGACTCATACTTCAAAGCTGACACTTTGCAACAATTGTTTCAAGATGTACCTGTTGATAATATTATTTTATTCTTAAAAGATATTGTGCTTTTTCATAAGATTTAACTGTTTCAGATTTTTATAAATATCATAATTAACTTTTTTACTTTTAATATCCTCATAATTCTTCATGCCGTTAACCATTAACCGCTTGACGCTTATGACCCACAAAGAGGGTTGACGACGGTTAAACACGAAATCATCATCATCATCATCATCAGTCATATTTGGCCATTACCTCAGTTGGGTGGGTGGCTAAATTTAGAATTTAGCACAAAAAAAAATCATCTCTGGATGAGTCCTTAAAACTATTTACAATCCAAACACAGAGGTATCCTAAAACGCATACCTCTGAGTCTCAATCTTATACTGTGCGGGCTTTGAACTCCTCTGCGTTCTTGGCATTCACCGCAGAAGATGGAAGGCTATTCCACTGAGGAATAGTTCCAGGGAAGAAAGAGTTTTTCAGGGCATTACTATAGGACTGGTACCTACGATACTGTGTGTGTTATTTGCTCTTGATGCCCTTGTCCGGGTTGTCAGCACAGGTAGTGCATCGTCGTCGCATACTTCCAATTAGTCCACGAATCATGAACTGAGGGATCCTTTGCTACTCTTCTTGAGGTGGTGCACCAAGCTCACCCAGGGTCCTTGGAGGAGGATCGCGGATTGCGGCTTCGAACTCGTTTCCCGAGGATGTCCCACACGTGTTCGATGGGAGATAAGTCTTGATTCATCGCAGGCCATGGTATTGTCCATGGTATTGTCCGAATATTTTGCCGTTGAAGATACTCAGTGACGACGCGTGCCCGATTAGCCCTTGCGTTATCGACCTGATAGATGAATCCACGACCGTGGCGTCGAGTAAACGGTATCACGTGAGGAGCTAACAAGTTAACACGATAGTACAGTCCCGTAACTCTGCCTTGGCACACATGTAAGTCTGTTTTTCCAGTCATTGTGATCCCTACCCATACCATAACATACCCTGCTCCTTATCGGTCACAGACTTTCGGATGAGTCTTTAAACCGAGGTCCCGTCTCCGTATGACCTAAGCTGTTGGTTGGACGTAAAACTCGAACACTCACTCACTCCTTATCGGTCATGAGCAACTCTAGCCGGGTCTGTATAACGTTCACCGGTACGACGACAGACTCTTCTAAGACCATCACGAAAGTCCCAGTTAAACCGGGATTCGTCGCTGAACATAACCTGAGACGACTGATTAATTTCCCAACGTCTGCGCTGTGTACACCACGCAAAACGTGTTATTCAACGGCAGTACAACTTGCGGACGCCGTTCCCAGGGTCACTTGAGAGAGGGCGATTTCGGATCGTCTGTATAGAGACATTAACCCCTCTTACTCGGCGCAGGTATTACTGAAGATCCGTTGGCGTTAGTCTCCGGTTGCGTAACGCTTGATTGACAACAAGGCGGTAATCACGTCCATGTTTAATGTTTATATTTAATCCTTGTGGATAATGGAATTTATTACGTGGCGTTATTATATTCTCAAACACGACGTCAAATGATAAAATGGGTAAATCTGGACTGGTACAATGGAAAATAAATTAAGTCTAGACCCAGAACAGACGCCATAGAACGCGGCGTAATCAGGGTCAGCAGTGTTGATTAAAATACTGGATTTTATGGATATAAAAAAGGTCTAAAATAGAAGTGGAGGCAAAGATCAGGAATGGATACAATCAACCCACAGCTCCCATCAGAGACACCAAAGGGAATCACACAAACATTAAACAACAGACCCTAATGGAAACACCAACAGCGGAAAGCCAAAAGGACAGTTACTTTCCCACAAAATGGCCAACAGGTTATCCAAAATAAAATATAATAAACGACACAAACACCCAAAGACAAACCATAACAAAAATAAACCGCGACAGAAGAATCGCATTGGAACGGTCAGCGGTAACGAATTCCACTTGGCGGCTTAAATCGATTTTTGCGTGGCCACAATCCTCGTCCTTACTTCCGCTGCGATTTAGACAAATAACCAGTGCTTCAGCTGAAGTGCACGACCCGCCGGATGCTTTTAGCTTTATGAGTGTTACCATATATGGGTATGGCGGCCATTTTGGTCATGTGACCTGGACCTAAAACGGTTCCCCCAATAAATGCGCCTTATCGTAAGGAGCAAAAATATATATTATACTTTAGTACAGTATTCTGAATCGTTTGCAGGATAAAATGCATTCTCACTTTTCCAATACAAAAGCATGTGTGTCAAAGTTTGACCTAGGCACAAAGAAGGTCAAGGTCAACCCAGGGTCACCATTTTAGCAATTTATGATGGGCCTACGTCCCAGATGCTATTTATCAAGTTTCGTGGAAATCTGCCCGGTGGTTCTGGAGAAGATTATTTTTGAAGGGTTTTTACCATCTATGGCTTGGCGGCCATTTTGGTCAAGTGACCTGGACCACATGAGCAAATTTTGGTTTCCCTCATCCCATAGAGGCTCCATATGAAATTTGACTTCAATCGGCCCAACGGTTTCCGAGGAGAAGCAGTTCGAAAATTTCACATTTTTCGCCTCGGCGAGGCTATACTAAATGGAATGTAATATTTCGCAAGTAACTTGGTTAGATCTCATAGATATCTATCAATATGCCAAAAATTGTTTAAATATTCCAAGCGGTTATGTCACAATCACCAATTTTCACAAACGGGTTACGGACGGACAGACAGACAGACCATATATGGCTTGGCGGCCATTTTGGTCATGTGACCTGGACCCCATGAGCAAATTTCGGTTTCCTCCATCCCATAGAGGCTCCATATGAAATTTGACTTCAATCGGCCCAACGGTTTCCGAGGAGAAGCAGTTCGAAAATTTTAACATTTTTCGCCTCGGCGAGGCTATACTAAATCGAATGTAATATTTCGCAAGTTCATTTGTTAGATCTCATTGATATCTATCAGTATGCCAAAAATTGTTTAAATATTCCAAGCGGTTAAGTCACTATCACCAATTTTCACAAACGGTATAATTACGGACAGACTGACGGAGTGACACGGTGATTTTAGGGCACTCTTAGAAAATCAACCGACTTCAGTCGGTCGCTTTTTCTGCGGGTCGTGCAATTTGTTTAGTCCGCATGAAGGCCTCCTAACTCATCAGTGCAGCATCTCCGTGAACACAAATAATAAAACAACCACAGAGATGAAACCTAAGCCTCAGTTCAAGACTATTTTTCCAGCCTACACTCAGTAACATTCGCTTCTAAGTCGCAGAGCAGGACTATTTTCCCGAAGCAGCCGAGCAACCAGTGCTGTCAGTGTTTTGATTTGGTAATGGCATCAACCTCAAATTAGGTCTAGAAAATGTATGCGTTTCTTCCTGAGATGCATGAAGGTCGCATTTATTTTGTTGATGAATCTGTTCTACACACAGAGCATAATGAAGCCGATTATGAAGAAGATTGTGAATGGGACTTGAAAGGTTTCATCCTAAAAACTGGGAAGACTTAAGCAATTCACAATGAATTTTGATGATGATCAATAGCCAGTTTGTCTGTTCGGCAATGGAGGTAGATCAGTTCTACAACACTTTGACCCTTTCACCCCTGAGGTTTTGAAGTGGATTCTTGTAGCTTTGAATCCGGGCACGTCTTTTCTTTTAAACTTGGAAATTAGTAAAAACGCATTTAACAGGATGGCAAACAGTGTAGCTCCAGATCAGACGGCTCACTATGAGCCGTCTGATCTGGAGCTACACTGTTTGCAAATGTATCGGTACAAACATCCGAGGTTAAAAGGGTTATACATTTTACAACTGCCGCGATATCTGTGGAATTTCCTGTTAGGAAAACCGCCAGAAACTAAAATACGACCAAACTGAAACACTTCTTTTCATCCTAAATGTATTGCAGAATGACATGGTATTAGTTCCGCATGTTGTTGAAAATTCACTTTATATTCGAAATGCTCAAAGTTAACTTTCAATTCTGTACAACATGCTGTATACCCGCCTCGTAACCAGGGATCTTTGGTTCAATTCCGGGCTTCTCCAGACTTTCGGGTTAGTCTTTAAACCAAGGTTCCATCTCCATATGACCTTAGTTATTGGTGGTACACACCCACTGTGCAGACGGCTCTGTTTAAGTAGAAGGTTTTATTTTCCAGAACCAGTGTCCTTAATGATTTTGCAAATAACTTTAAGGCAACTTATTACTTATAATTGTTTAAGCATGCCGTCACCAATTTCAAAAATGTTAAATGTGCGTCGTACGCCAATCTAACACGATGCACCCCGCTCAGTTACTGACCATCACTTGCTTTTCACGATTGGCTAAATAATGTCAGGGGTTAGCGCCATTGCTCAAACTACATCACGAAAACACGCCTACTCTTATATTATTCTGATCCCCTTGAACCCCACTGTTATGGAGTAAAACTGGGGATTTCAAGGGTATACCTTATTTTTCTTATTTCTGCTATAAAATATAGATTGTGGGAACTCGTTGGAACCGCCTTATTTGAACAGAAATAAGAAAATATTACGATTTTTCATCTTATTTTCGGCGATAAGTAGACTAGTCTAGGCGATAAGTTTTACAATGTATTTGTGTAGGCGTGTATTCGTACTGTAATGTCTATAAACTCATGGAACTTCATACACACATCCGACCCACTGTCATCGATCCCAGTTGATCTCGACCTATTATTCACGCTTGGCTGAACAGTTTCTTGAACACCCCGGCGGCCACAAAATACACGCACTCGGCATGATGCACCCGTTACCACGTCGTATCGCTGTCAGTCCGACGTTGGTCCACCATATTTGGCTGGCTGGGAACTGACCATTGCTGGCATCAACCATTTTTGTAAGTTTGGTTGAACCATGTATAGCCTGTGTGTTCAGAATCAGAAACCATCAAACAAGAACTATGAAACGGGAAATTAGACCCTAGCTCTCGCAAAGATGCAAACTTAGCCTTTGCCTTTATCGCATCTGAGGGAAGAATGATCCTCCTTTGTAAATATCAGTTCATGCAGTCGGGATCTGAAATGCCAAACAGTGATGCTTTCTGCAGCTTCTTATTGGGGAACCAAGCGTCAAAAGAAGGACTTCGGGCTGTTACATGCTCCGATTTCTCGAGGCCTATAGGCTAACGGAACTTCATATACACATCTGCCATTATACTGCCGTTGACCGTTACTGTTCTTTGCCTTCTTTTGACGTTTAGCTGGACCTATGATCAATCTGTGCGTTTAGCTCAGTTTCACCGAGGCCTCAACGTAATATAAACTCATACACATATCCATTATACGGCCCCCGCCCATCGGGGCTTGAAGAAATAGATGGGCTGCATGATGCTTCCACGCAGAGCTGAAACTGACAGCACACGAGTACTGGTAAACCGCTTAGAGGATCTAAGCCTGCCCAGGCAAAGCGGTGCGAGTAGGACCGCCCATGCTTATAAACCCTATTGGTTTCATTGCGGGCGACAGTGCTTGAGATGTCATTGCATCTCAAGGTCGGGTAAAAGTCCCACAAACTTGGAAGCAACGATTCCAAAATAACCTACACAGTGTTGACGGGGTCGTTAAACCTCAAATCAAACAAAACATATCCATTATCATGCAGTCTGCTTATGTTGTTCGCAGTTACTGAACTTGACCTTCTTTCAAGCTTTGCCGAATAATGTTTACTTCGTGTATTTAGCTCCGTTTCTTGAATTCCATCCCTCTAGGTTAACCCTTATCCTGTTGAATAATTTATATTGCCACATCCTTGTCCGACCGTCAACCAATCCAATTGCTTGATATAAAGTATGCATTTAAATTTGATCCTGATCATGTGGCTCAGAAGCCATCTGATCTGGATCTACACTGTCTGCAAATGTGGGGCTTGTCGTGGTGATGACCAAATGGGACCAACTCAGGATAGATAGATAGATAGATAGATAGATAGATAGATAGATAGATAGATAGATAGATAGATAGATAGATAGATAGATAGATAGATAGATAGATCGACGATCGATTGATCGGTCGGTCCGTAGATAGATAGACAGAACGCGGCATCTGATCTGGATTTTCACCGTTTGCTTAAAGTACCGACAATCACTTTCATAAAACCATACACAAACAAAACATACCTGACACCCCTATACTAGGAAATGGACTACTCCAAACATATTTGGTGTATATATGGGTAAGGACTCGTGCAGATCCCATTAGTTGGCTGCGCATGTGCATTTGAAGAATATAAACTCTTAATACGTCGGCAAGATATGTTACACTGAGTAATGACTGTCATCATGTTAACATGTGTATGTAATGAACACCCCTGTAAACCCAACTTTATACAAAGAACCGTGTGTACAGGGGTATACGTCATCACAAAAACACACCTTTATAATTTTGCCCCCCCCCCCCCGCCCCCCCCCCCTTGAACCCCACTTTTATTAGTAAAACTGCACTGTAAAAAATTAATGTAAACGTTACACCAAAACTGGTGGCAGCTGAACTGCCACCAGTTTTGGTGTAAGTTATCTCAATTGTATGCTCGGTAACTTTCCACTGAATAGCCGGCTATTAATCCAATAATGTGGTGTAATTACGCACCTGAAATTCGACGGAAAGTTTACACCATAGTGTAACTGATCTTCATTACTGGTGTAAACATGTCGTCATATTTTGAAGGAAACGTTTCCGGGTGTAATGTTTCCTTCTTTCAGTCGGTGTAACATTACACCAATAATTAAGACTGGCTACACCACAGTGTACATTTGTGTAGTGTAATTATTTATTTTTGTTTTTTATTGGTATAGAACTTATCCTACTCTAATACCCCTTTCACAGGGTACCTTTGATACACTTCTTATAGGGTAGCAGTTACCATTTTCAATGGTAATGTTAGAGCTTCCGTAAAATACTGGTGTAAAAATCTGCTTTTTCCATCAATTTTTTTTTAATTCTTTATTGAACAGAAATTGGAACATGTGTTCATACTGAAATGGAGTTTACCTTATTTTAATCTTATTTAGCAGGATTTTCATTACTCATGAAACAACTCTATATTCAATATTAATATTATATAATTTGTATGATATATATGCGGTTTTGAGCTATATGACATGAAAGAGGAACAAAATAACATATGTCGTACATATAACCCATCTTATACAACTAGTTACACGATTCGACAACAAACGTTAGCTTAAGTAACGATGAAACAAAACACCAGTATTGGCGCAGCAAAGCACCGATAAGCTGTAGAGATAACGCTTGCAAAGTGTAATTACTTTTTTGCACTGAACATAACAAAATATTATCCATCATTTGAAGAAATATTACACCGATATTTAGTTACAGTGAAAAAAAGTGTAATGTTCACAGTTACACCGCCCTTCAAAAGATGTTACCCTGTAGTTTAACTAAAATTACCCTATTTGTTAGCAAACCTTACACCATAATTAGTGTAAATATTTCAAATACCAATTGATACGAAACGTAACACTTGTTTTACAGAATCGTTTCACCAAACACCAAATTTGCAGCGCTACGCCGAATTTGGAGTAAACTATACAATTTATCAGTGTATTGTTACTCAAAGTTACATTTTACACTCAAAAAGGTGTATGGTTCGAATTCACACGAGTTTTAGTGTAAACTTTACTCTGCCTTTAGGTATAATTAACACTCATTTTTTACAGTGTGGGGATTACAGGGATATGCCCTTATTTTCTTATTTTTGATCTAAAATATCGATTTTGGGTACTCGTTAGAACCGCCTCTATGAGGCGTTTCTAACGAGTACCCTCAATCTATATTTTGAGCAGAAATAAGAAAAAATATCCCAATTTTTCATCTGAAATTTTTCATTTTTTCGGCGGTTAAGTTTACAATGTATCTGTATAGGCGTGTTTTGGTAATGGTTAAATTAATGCAAAAAATAGATTGTGGGTACTCGTTACAACCGCCTCGATGAGCACCAACAATCTGTGTTTAAATTAAAAATGAGAAAAATATATAAAAGAAACAACACTCTAGTGATAAATTGTAGTTCAAGAGATAGGGAAGACAAGGATGTAATTTCGTTTTTGGGTTCCGAGGGCAGGTTAGATGATGGTGTTACAATACGGTAGCATTGCACTAAATATTGGGAGGTGCCGGGTTTTATCATTTGTGGACCGAGCTTTTAGTTGCCTTAAGAAAATGATGGGTATAAGGGACTTAAATGATGCATGTTTTATCAATATATCTGCAAGCTCAAAGCAATTATTGCTGCTTTTATATGGTCACCCCTCCTTTAAAATTGTTGGTTTGTATTTACTCCGTTCTAGTAGGTAAACAAACATGGTTGACTGTAACTTGAAAAGGAGCAGTTCAGTTCAACATGTGGATTTTTTCTCATTAACTTGTTGGGCTAGGATGGCTCTATAAACAAGTAAGGTTTGGAAAGTTTTGTATGTATAAATTTTTGTGGTTACTATTGTCGCCTATGGAAAACATTTAGTGGAATGCTCCCTATAGGTAGCATTGCACTAAATACTGGCGGGTGTCGGGTTTTATCACTTGTGGACGGAGCTTTTAGTTGCGTTCTAAATACCTGACTTGCTTCCATTGGATATATATCCCATGTTTTATTTCAATGTGAGAAAAATGATAGGTATAAGGGACTAAAACGATGCATGTTTTATAAATATATCTGCAAGCTCAAAGAAATTGTTGCTGATTTTATATGGTCACCCCTCCTTTAAAAATGTTGGTTGCCTTTACTCCGTTCTAGTAGGCAAACAAACATGGTTTAACTGTAACTTGAAAAGGAGCATTTCAACATGTGGATTTTTTTGTCAATAACTTGGGCTCTATAAACATGTAAGGTTTGAAAAGTTTTGTATGTATAGTTTTTGTGGGAGCAGATAAAAGGTTGTAAAAAACATTTAGTGGAAAGCTCCCATATAATTCCTCTTTCACATAGCCGTATAACGATCTGAAAAAGAAAAAAAAAACGACAAAAAAGCAACGCTTTCTCCTCTTTTTAAGCTGGCTTAAAATACCAGGTGCTTTCTTTTCTGAAATCAGAAAAAATAGAAGACTTTCCTTTAACAAATAACCACGTTTATCCAATCTGACAATTAATGGAAGCATCACAGATGCACAAACATAATGCAGTCAATAAAACAGCAGGTAATAATTGCTTCCAGCGTCTGACTGGCACTTTGTTGCAGCAGGCAGATGAATAAATAGGCCTCGATAAGCAATAATGTGTTTTCGTGCATCTACGCTCAGCGAGGACTCGCGCCATCTTACTTATCTTGGCACTCTGAATATAGTCATCTCAGTGTGCTGGTCAGTTACCATCCATAAAGCGCCTAGCGAAGACTCAGATTAGCCTGTTTTCACTGGACGCACATGCGCAAAGACATTTTCGTGCGGCGCAAAACAAATAATTATTAACGCAGTTTTGAAGTCTTGTCTGATATTTTGGAACTTTTTTTACTTTGACTTTTGAGGTATTCAGACATATAGCTGACATATAAGCAATTATACCGATAGAAATCTTCTAGAAATATTTTAATGATTCGTTCACTTGCTAGCTTCGTGTGCATGAAAACGCTTGGAATTCAAGTTGAAGATGCACCAACCAACCAATGGGCCAATTCACCACCGTCAATATCTAATGCATGCCGAATTTGAATATGAATTATACAGTAATATGGGTGGATATCTCTGTTCAAACGCTCAGACCAACAATTTGGTTAAGATTGAGTCAACTGAATATCGAATAGATTGTCAGCTGTCTTGTACATCAGTATTGGTCTTTAAACCCCGCCCATCCGGGCGTGAAGAAATAGATGGGCTGCATGATGCTTCCACGCATAGCTGAAATCCGACCGCACACGAGTACTGGTAAACCACTTGAAGGCTCTAAGCCTGCCCAGGTAAGGCGGTGCGATTCGGACCGTCCATGCTTATAAACCCTATTGGTTTCATTGGGCGACAGGGCTTAAAATGTCATTTCATCTCAATGTCGGGTAAAAGTCCCACAAAATTGGAAGCAACGTCTCCGAAATGGCCGATACAGTGTTGACGGAGACGTTAAACCTCAAATCAAACAAAACTGTAAACAGCTACATTTCAATTTTTGTCATCTCACATTTGGCCATACCTGACCTTAGGGTTGTTGCGTACCCGCCCGTCGAGACTTTGAGAAATAGATTTGGCTGCGTATAGAGTGCTTCCTGGCGAATGAATGTCATATGATGTGTCACCGGTAATTCTGATTACGCGTAGAGCTAACACCGCCAGTTGGAGTACTGGTACATGCTGCTTCCACGCAGAACTGAAACCGACCGCACACGAGTAATGGTAAACCACTTAGAAGATCTAAGCCTGTCCAGGGAAAGCGGTGCGAGTCGGACCGTCCACGCATATAAACCCTATTGGTTTCATTGGGCGACAGGGCTTCAGATGTCATTTCATCTCAGTGTCGGCTAAAAGTCCCCCAAAATTGGGACGAATGTCTCCAAAATGACCTATAGAGCGTTGACTGTAACGTTAAACCTCAGATCATGTCATATAAGGGGTGGCAGGCTGGTTTTCACTCACGTCTGGTTAACATAGGCTACTCTTGAAAGGGCCGCAAAACACCCCATCTATTTGCCATTATAGCATAGTACTTACATAGTCATTATGATAACTCGCCCGTGCGACAGTGCATTTTTCACATTTCCAAAATGGCTACTTTTCTGCTGAAAATCCGAGACATTTTTCTTAAGTGTACTGCAAACATAGGTGGTGTGCTCGTTAGAACCGCCTCCTTAGGCGGTTGTAACGAGTACCCATAACCTATGACTTGAAACAGAAATAAGAAAAATAATGAATACCCCCGTAAACCCCAGTTTTCTCTATATAGAGTGGGATATAGGGGATCTTCATTTCACGGACTTGTTCATGTGATGGATAGTTAGTCGCATAAGAAGTAATGCCAATCTACTCTAACTTTTGAATTTCAAATTCATACGTATTTCGCTCCCATCCTTTCATAGACAATAAAATATAAAACATTGCATTGAAAGTCATTATTTTACCTGAGTTCAAAACCACTTTATCAATCTCTTCCATAATTTAAAAGTAAAGCAACAGGTCGTTTATTATTACATTTTCATTAATCTGTCTATTTTAAGACGCTAATAAATCAATTTTATTTTAGAAAATATGTTGTTTATAAAAGATCTAACATAATAATAAATTGAAAACACTTGAGATTATCTAACCTTTTATTATTATTCTTGTTTTCTCCCGAGATTGACTGGCAAGCAGAAACACACTGAAGGATTAATATACAAGTATTTCAGATTAATTCCATAAAAATTTGATCACTGCTAGATCGTTGTTCAGCATCTACGAGCTTCCCTGGTTACGTTAAAGTACCCGTATGACACATTGCATTCTATCATAATAATGTCCAAATCTATTATGAAAACACTCCTATACAAATATATTCTAAATGTTATCACCTAAAAAAACGATAATTTTAAACCGAAAAAGTGTGATATTTTTCTTATTACTGCTCAAAATATAGATTGTGGGTACTCGTTAGAACCGCCTCGATGAGGCGGTTCTAACGAGTACCCACAATCTATCGTTTAGAGCAGAAATAAGAAAAATAAGATTCACCCCTGAAAACCCCAGTCTTACTATACAAAAGCGGGGTTCCAGGGGGTCAGAATTATATAGGCATGCTTTCGTGATGCTGACATAATTTCTGGAGGAAAATGTGTTCATTTTCTCATTTTGTGCTTGAAACATAAACTTTGGGCGATCATTAGAATTACCTCGTTTAGGCGATCGTTACAAACGCCGCAGATAAAACTGCCTCATTGATATGGTCGATAGAACCGCCTCATTATAACCGCCTAATTGAGGCTGTTCTAACCAACAACCTATGTTTCTGAGCACTGAAGAATACGGGACATTTTGTATTCCCATGTAGACCCCACTTTTCTCTATATAAACTTGGGTTTAGGTGTGCATTCAATACGCACTTGTAACGTCAAACCAACATAGATCAGAATGCTGCTACATCGACACATTTATTCGGCGTTGTTTGAAGTGTTGCTTATACGCCATGTTCCCAACGGGCCTCCATGGCCTGGGGGATAAGAGCGCTGACTCCGAACCATTAGGTCGGTCAACGCTGCGGTTCGAACCTCGCTCGGGTCACATGTGAGACGCTAAAATTCGCAACGGGAGGTAATTTGTTTTTTCTACGGGTACTCCGGTTTTCGCCCATTTCTATTTAACTATAGGCTTGAAATAAGTGAAATAATCTAGAAAGGGATTTAACCCTTCTCTTGCTGAATATTCATTTAAGACACACATTTCTGTCAATCAACAAATCAAATTACTTGATATAATTTATTGCTACAAATTCATAAACTGAATGCCAAACAGTGTAGATCCTGATCAGATGGCTTCTTCAGAAGCTATCTGATCTGGATCTACACTGTTTGCAAAGATAGGGGTTGTCGTGAACAACAAGATGAGGGTTAAAACCCATCACGAAAACATGCCTATATAATTTTGACCCCCTTCAACCCCATTTTTATACAGTAAAACTGGGGTTTACAGGGATAAACCATTTCTGCTCTAAAATGTAGATTCTGGGTACTCGTTAGAACCGCCTCATCGAGGCGGTTCTAACGAGTACCAACAATCTATATTTTGAGCAGAAATAGGAAACATATCACAATTTGCATCTTAAATTGTTAGATTTTTCGGCGGTAAAGTTTACAATGTATTTGTATAGGCGTGTTTTCGTAATGAAACCCACAAAAACCGCCATGTCCCCAGAGGACTGTTGCTGTTTCATGCACTGAAAGTCCCAGTAAACTCTCAGTACCTTCAGAAAACCATTACGACATGTTTTATATGCAACAAATGTTATATTAATAAGAAAGGAATGTAATCATCTTGATTAGACTTTGATGCATGAAAATATGCAAGCAAACAACATCCATCCAAAACATTAGGAAAAAATATAAAATGTACTTTTTTCGCAAACACAAGTCGTGGTATTGCTCTCAAAAATGAACAAAATTTAATACTCTAATTGCTACGGAACGCAAGACGTATTTCCAAAAAAAAGATATATTATCCTGTTCGGACAATTGTTATTATTATTACCGTTTATTATATTATTATTATTATTATTATTATTATGTGTGTGTGTGTGTGTGTGTGTGTGTGTGTGTGTGTGTGTGTGTGTGTGTGTGTGTGTGTGTGTGTGTGTGTGTGTGTGTGTGTTACATTACATTACATTTTTTACAAACAAACACAATATATAAATAAATAAATAAATAAATAATTAAAAAACATAATAATAGTTCGCCTGTCATTACTGACAATGACCAATCTTAATCATATGTGAGAAATGTTACTATTTTGTGTTCTTGGATGGCTGCTGAGACCGATTCTAGCTCTGAAATGTCTGTTGCAGATAGAGCAAAAGAGACTAGAGGAAGACAGCTCTGATTGTAATGCCTTAGCTCTGGCTTTGCGCTGTGCACGTTTCTGCTCAGCTTCACTGATTCTTTTTGCCTCATATTCACTGGCACCTCCGCCACTTTGCCCTGTCCTGTGCAATTTGTTCCAACGACTCTGTTGGAATGTTGAAGTCCCTCAGTGAGGCTTTGAGGGTGTCCTTCTAGCGCTTATTCTAACCGCCTTCGGAGCGTTTGCCCATTTCTAGTTCTCCATAGAGAACTTTCTTTGGTGAACGTTCCTCAGGCATTCTGGTAACATGGCCTGGCCATCTTAACTGTGCTAATTTCAGAAGAGTATGTACACTTTGCATCTCTGTCCTGTTCAGGACTTCCGTGTCTGGAATCCTGCCTTGCCATTTAATCTTTAATAGTTTTCTAAGACAGCTTGTATCGAAGTGATTCAGTCTTTTGGCGTGCCGTTGGTAAACTCTCCATGTTTCACATGCATACGATAGTGTTGGCAGCACCACAACTTTGTAGACTATCAGGTTTGTGTCAAGTCTGATTCACTTCGGTCCCAGACACTACCCCGTAGTCGGCCAAATGCTGCACTAGCGTTTGCAATCATGGCATTGTCTTCATCATCATTGTGCACGGCTATTGACAGTGTGTTCCCAAGGTAGGTGAACGTGTCAACCACTTGCAGTCTTTGACCTTTCACTGTGATGGTGGCCTATTTGTAAGGCTTGTTAGGTACAAATTTATGTTCTCGAAGTCTCCACAGATGATGAGTTTCTCTACCCGGGGTGTAGCAGCAATCACAGAACTTGTCTTTGATCTCGTCTGGGTTCGTTATTGTGGGTGCATAAAATATAGAAAAGAACAACATGTATGCACCATCTTGTTCGCACAACTTGATATCTTGAGCGAACAACATATTGACACTCACTGATTGATTTTTATTGCTTAGATTTTTTTTTTGTTGTTGTTGATTTACCCCGATTATGATTTATTCCCCAAGCAATGGAAGCGACTGTTCGTCTTTTCAACCATAAAGGAGACACTCGGGGATAAATAAATATTTGCGCTTTTACTTGATTCGAACCCACGCACAGACGTCCTTAACTTTTACAAAGGCATCCCAACAAAAAGGGGATTATTTTAGTTCGGAATTTTACTGCTAAGTCAACACCATTTACGTCAAGCTGAGCTAGTCAGTCGAACGGCACTTAATTGTCTTGTGCAGGCTTTTTATGTTACCAGTGATGCGGCAGGGATGAGTTAGGAAGCCTTCGTGTGGACTGAACAAATTAATTTTCTAAGCCATGACAGAAGAAAGGGCAAAAATTGTGCCCACGTAAAATCGATTTAAGACACCCCCCCCCCCCACACACACACACACTCCACCCCACCCACAGTGAAAAATGTTTTCTTTGACCGTTCCAAGGTGGTTCTTCTGTTGTGGTTTATTATTATTCTTATACTATTCTTATATTAGTCTGCATATCTGTGTTGCTATTTTCTTTCTGTTTCTAAAAGCCGGAGTCTGTTGGTTTAAATTTCAGTTGTTTTGTGCTGTATTTTTGTTATAATCAGGATCAGAATTGTTACTAGTGGAACGTCAGTTGACATTCATTCACCAGGATCTGTAATTCGGGAAGTTAGTCCCTAACCTAGCTCTCACCAAAGAGTTGAACTTAGCTACACTATCCGCTGCACCTTCAGCAGAGAAAACGATCGAATCGGGAAGGGCATGCCAATATCTAATGGTCCGTGTGTGTTGGGGGTTGGGGTGGGTGGGCTTTGTAAATGTCAGTTCTTGTAGGCATACGGAAATCCAAATGAATGGTGATTTCTACAGCGTCTAGTTGAGGGGAACAAGGACTTCTGTTGGAATGCTGGCAACACCCTTTAGACCTTTGTACAATGGTATAAGCCTACCGTCTCTTCTCCCCTTTTTGAGAAACTCCCATATTAATATTTCTAGTATTCCAATCATGCTCCCAGTTGCAAAGCAGTGGTTGCTAGTTAAAATCTAGCAGCTCTATTCTGAACTACTTCAATTTCTTATTAAAGGACCACTCCACCTGGGTCCCAGATACAACTACCGTATTCCACGACTGGGCAAACAAGTCCTTTATATGTTGCCTCTTTTACATTCTTAGGGCACTGATAAATATTTGGCCTCGGAAAACCAAGCGTCTATTTGCCTTAGTACACATGTTGCTAATGTGCGTATTCCATCTTTGCCTGATTGTCACGCCAAGGTATTTAATAGAATCCACATTCTCGAGGACAATTCCATCTAAAGTGTTTGAAGCCTCAATTTTGTTGGTTCTCTTCCTAGTTATCTGCATAATATTTCATTTATCGAGCTAAAATTTCATTCCCAAAAATGAAATCAAAATCATCGCGTTTATCATAAATTTTGCAAGAAACAAACCCATCTGATAAATGTCTTCTCCTGAATCGAAAGGCAGACTGACTCGAAACTTGGTAGGAACGATTGGTGCTATTAGATAAAAATCTGTGAAAATATATGCTATGTGAACTCATTAGAATCGCCGAATCGAGGCGATAGTAATGGTGTAAACCTTTTTTCTTATTTCTGCACCAAAATATAGATCTTTATTTTGAGCAGAAATAAAACAAATATCAAAATTATTGTGATTCAGCTTAAACTTTCTGCCGTTTGGAGGTAAAATTTACAACTCATTTTTATAGGCGTGTTTGCGTAATGGGGCCTCAAGAATAAGTTCGAATCAGCCACGATGAGCCATCGATGATCAAACCATTGTCGTTTCATCATAAAAACCACACAGTCCCCAATTTGCTCCTAAAGAAGTGGTGTGTAATGAGGTCTTCGTTACGAAATCACGCCTATACAAGTACATTGTACAATTTACCGCCGAAAAAACGCAAAATTTCAGATAAAAAATTGTGATATTTTTCTTATTTCTGCTCAGAACATAGGTTGTGGGTCCTCGTTAGAACCGCCACTAACGAATACCCACAATCTATATTTCAGAGTAGAAATAAGAAAAATAAGGTTTGCCCCAATAAACCCCAGTTTTACTAGTTGGGTTCAAGGGGGTCAAAATTATATAGGCATGTTTTCTTGATGGCGTTTACTTTTCTGTAAACAGGGTGAATTAACGCGATCGTCTTAATTGTACATGTGATGAAGCAAAATTCAGAATGGCGACTTACCATCTAAAACTTAACACGGACGTGCAAACTGTGGAACAGACGCAATTTCTGAGATATAAATTAAAACTTTATGATATACAGGCAGGGCAACAAAGATAAATGATCAGATTGGCAGATGATGTCGGATATTTCATTGTTGTTATCAAATTCTGACATTGATTAATAGCAGAGGAAATACTATATATTATGCTGTCAAACGTTAGTGGCTCGAACATGTTTGAGATCATGATCGTTTGGCCGATCAATCGACCAAACGATCAATCGACCAAAACGATCGTTAAGTCGATCAATCGGCCAAAACTTACAACAGAAGCTTCTCGCCTGCTATCGTCCACGTGACTATAGCTGATCGTGTTCAAAATCCAGGTACCGGTTAGTCATAGCACTCGCTTGTCTTCTTGTGAAGCCAGAGCGCTGCATAAAACGTAAAATGCTGTAATGGTCTCGTGTACTGGGACATTGGCAAACAGTGTAGACCAAGATCAGACGCCGCAGAACGTCTTTCTATATACTTTATTATGTTCAGTTCTTCACAAAACACAAAACTGGTTATGATTAACTTTAGCTATGTTTTGTTTGTTTGATTGGAGGGTCAACGCCCCCGTCAGTACTATTTTGTCATTTTGGAGGCGTCGCTTCCAATTTTGTGGGACTTTTATCCGACATTGAGATGAAATGACATCTCAATCCCTGCCGCCCAATGAAACCAAGAGGGTTTATATGTACTCGCACCACTTTGCCTGCGCAGGTATTTACTGTCCAAGAATGTTATTCCTGTGTTTTTGTCACTATAACATGTTAAAGGAGAT
The DNA here is from genome assembly GCA_963580285.1 of Lucinisca nassula. Taxonomy (NCBI): domain Eukaryota; kingdom Metazoa; phylum Mollusca; class Bivalvia; order Lucinida; family Lucinidae; genus Lucinisca; species Lucinisca nassula. Next base: position 119,759,751 of record OY757017.1, read on the forward strand.
GAACTTAATAAGCATTTTAGCTGCAACTCCAAGCCTTACAACACTGAAAATATATACACTGGATTGCATGTGTGCATTTCTACGAATACGTCCCAGCAGGCACATGACGTAATTGTGACGTCATCTCAACGTTAGTTCAACGTAATAACATTCATGGAACATCACACCTACGTCGGTGCAACGTCGTTACGTTGCAGCGACGTTGATTTGACGTTGCCTTAGCTGGGGTATGTATAAATTGCAATCTCAAAACCATCAAGTGAACAAGCCCATGAAATGAACACCCCTCTAAACCCCAATAGAGAAAACTGGTGTTTAAGGGGGTATATACTATTTTTATTCATTTCTGCTCCAAGACAATGGTTGTAGGTACTCGTTAGAATCTGAATGCGGCCGTACTAATGAGCACCCACAACCTATGTTTGAATTGTAAATAAGAAAAATATCATAGATTCTCATCAGAAAAGTAGCCAGTTTTGAGATGTGAAAAATTGCACCATGTCGCACGGGTTTGATATCGCAATGAAAGCCTTGTGTTGACAAAACAAAAGCACTAACAGCACTGGTGGATCGATTGTCTCTGAGTGTAGGCAAGATGGTCCTGAAACTTTACTTATCTGTCAACCCTTTTTGTACCGAATGGAATCTTCCGCCTTATATATGACAGGAGTCCATTTCGAAATCTAGGGGTGTAAGGTTGTGTTTGCTTCCAAATTTATTTGGAAAATAGCTTAACGTTTTGCAAACAGTGTAGGTCCTGATCAAACGCCGCGTTCTGCGGCGTCTGATCTGGACCTGCACTGTTTGACAAGGTACCCTTTAGGGGTTTCTGGTACTGAATGGTATAACTTTCTCTTCAGGCCGCGTTCAATGGTCTCTGATCTAGGTCAACGCCATTTGCCAGTGTACAATTCTATGACCCTAGAGGTTAACGTTTTGGTTAATAATGCAATAATGAAAATACATAACTGTCCGGGGACCTGCAGTTTTAATGCACTCTGTAAATTCGTAATTGCACACGGGTGGCAATAGTCACGTGGAATTTGCAGTATATACAAGAGGGTCAACATAGCTCTGAATCGCCATCCTGAACTCAAGGTATGGCATTAGGAAGAGACGCCTAGGCCACGTTCCTAAGAAGCTTGAATAAAATTCGCCAAATGATGTAGGAGGCGTTGTCATTCGAATTGATTTTTTTATTATTATTATTAGCTCTGGTCGGTATCTTGTACACTGAAGTAGAACTGTCGTAGCTATTTTGAGAAAGATTCGCTGGGGCAACATTCCTGTGAAGTTCAAATGATATTAGAACAAGGGTACAGGAGGAGAAGCTATTTTTTTGTTTTGTTTTGTTTTTCTATTTTAGCGCTGGTTGCCATTTTTCATTGGAGAAAAACAAGTTAGCAATTTTCGTAGAGAGCTACCCGGCCAGCATTCCTGTGAAGTTGGAAAGAAATTTGCCCAATTCTATAAGAACATTCGACATTTAAAGATTATTTCTCTGGTGGCCATTTTTTCATCAGAGCAGAACATTTAAGCTCTTTTGCTAGAAGGCCATCAAAGTGGCACTCCTGTGAAGCCCGAATAAAATTGGCCAGTTGATGAAGGTATATTTGGATTTTTCAAAGATATATCTATTTTCAACTCTGGCGTAACCGTTGTAGATGTTTTGTTGATGGTCACCTAGGCAAGAATCCTTTGAAGTTTGAATAAAATTGGCATAAAGGTATAGGAGGAGGAGTCGTTTGAAGTTTGCTTTTTATTAAGGTTAGCGCTGGCAGCCATATATTTCACTGGAAGGAACCATTTTAGTTCATTTACTAGAGGGCCATGAAAGCAATATTCTGCGATGCTTGAATAAAATTGACCCAATGGTATAGGAAGAGTTGTCATTTTCAAATATTTTTCTAGTGTTACCTCTGGCGGCCATATTGTTCCTTTGTGCGAATCTTTTCTAGCTATTTTGGTGAAAGGCCACATAAGTAACATTCCTGTGAAGATTATAATTTGCTCAATGGTATAGGAAGAGTTGTATTTTTTAAGATGTTTCTTTCTTTTATTTTTTTTCTTTCTTCTTAGCTTTGGTTGCTATCATCCTTTTTATTTTTATCATCCTCTATTAGTGATGATGCTATTAACAGACTACCACAGATTGAATGTAATCTGCTGCTTGACTAGTTCCAAGCCGATACTGAAACAGCGAAAGCAATAATACTTCTGGCATTCGGCAAGGTCCCAGGACGAAATGCAATACCTGCTGATATTAACAATGCAGGATGTACTCCGGTTGCAAAGAAGTTGATAGAGCTAGTTCACATTATGTGGAGAAAAGAAGTCATCTCTCAAGAATTCAAGGATGCGTCAGTTATCCAACTATACAAACGGAAAGGTGACCCTCAGATCTGTAACCATCCCCGTGGCTCTCTTTATTGTCAATTGCTAAGAAAGTCCTTGCAAGGGTCCTACTTAACCGACATAATGAACACCTTGAACACTCAGGTCTTCTACCATAAAAGCAAGTGTTGGTTTTGAAAAGACAGAGGAACAATTGACTTGATCTTCACAGCAAGGCAGCTGCAAGAGATATCCCAGGAACAGAACGTGGACCTATACACGGCCTTTGTTCTCCTCACCAAAGCATTTGACAAAGCCAGTCGTGAGGGCCTTGGTGAAGATTGGATTTCCAACCAAGTTCATAACAATGGTGAGACAGTTCCACGATGGTATGCTTGCACGGGTCCAAAATGATGGTGAGTTTTAAAAGCCATTCCCTGTGACAAACGAAGTCAAGCAAGGCTGTGTGTTAGCCCCAACACTGTTCAGAATGATGAAGCAAGCAAGTCAAGCAAGGCTGTGTGTTAGCCCCAACACTGTTCAGAATGATGGTTTCTGCGATGCTCACAGATGCTTTCCAGGATGGTGACAATGGTATACCCATTAGGTATCGATTTGATGGGAAGCTTTCTAATCTCAGAAGTTTGCATGCTAACCCCAAGGTGCACACAGTGGTGCTAGATGAGTTCCTCTTTGCTGATGGCATGGCACAAGGTGCTCCAACAGAAGAGAAGATGCAAAAGGTATAGATCTGATCTCACAATCGGCATCAAAAATACTGAGGTAGTCTATCAGCCAGCACCTGGAAAGCCTTACAAGAGCCCACCATCACATTGGAAGGCCAAAAATTGCAAGTGGTAGACGCGTTCACCTACTTTGGGAGCACACTGTCAAGAGCCGTGCACATGGATGATGAAGTCAATGTCAGGATTGCCAAAGCTAGTGTAGCATTTGGCCGACTACGCGCTAGTGTCTGGGATCGAAGTGGAATCAGACTCGACATACAACTGAGCATTTTCTCTTACACTGGTAATACAATTTTGGTATTTTGACCCGGTTTCCACTTAGGGTTATTTGAAAGACGCCAGTGAAATAGAAGTGAAGGCTATGATCAGGAATCGATACAAATAACCCACAGCTCCCATCAGAGACACCAAAATGAAAGAAGCACAACAATGAAACAACTAGACCCTAATGGAAACATCAATAGCGGGTAGCCAAAAGGAAGTTACTTTTCCCCAAAATGGCCAATTTGCCAACCAAAACAAAATAATATTAATAGTTAAGGTCGTAGTACCAAAGCGTTAATCCAAAATCGTTAATCCATAGACAAAAGGGCAAATATCAATGTTCGGATCAACAGACATGGACTCCAAAAGAGTGTAATCAGGCGTCCGCGGATATTAAGCATTACTTGGTAAGCAAGCTTCGCCCACCATGCCCATCGATCCGAACGAAGAAAAGGTGTAAATGCCGGGAAGGATATGTCCGAGATTTTGGAAGTCTTCCTGTGGCTTTCCATTGGCAAACATATCAGAAAAAAATTCTGGAAATGGCCACATTGTACGGATCCACAAGATCATGGTGCCTCCCATAAAACTTCTTTAGTGTTGATACCATTTTTATTTTTTTTTTTTTTTTTGAAACCCCTGGCATAACAACCTGGAAGTGAGCACCTTCCCACGTTCCATAAAGTCCTGATACTTCAACAGGCTCTAGCATAACGAATTAATGGTGAAACGTAAACTCCATATGCTGGTGCAGACGGGATATTACTGCTCAGGAAGGGAAAATTAACAATGGGAAAATGAAGTCATCTCGTTTATCGTACAGCCTAGTAGTAAGCTTTCCGTTGTCAATATAGAGATAACAATCCAAGCATGAGGAGGAGGTTGCAGTCTCTGTTGTGTCCTTAATTTCAAACTCATGTGGATAGATGAATTCCAAGTACTCTGCAAATTTAGCATTTTTTCAGCGATATTAAATCATCTATATATCTGTAGATGAAATTGAAGTGTTGTGCAAGGCGTTTCTTGTCTGCTTTGAGGAGACTTTGTACAAACTCCGCCTCATACGAGTACAAGAACAAGTCGGCAAGCAACGGTGCACAATTAGTACCCATTGGTATGCCAATTGTTTGCATAAGCGATACACACACTGAAAGACAAACCAGAACAAAAATAAACCGCGACAGAAGAACAGCCTTGGAACGATCAGTGAAGCGTATTCCACTGGGGGGCTTAAATCGATTTTTCGTGGTCACAATCCTCGCCCTTACTTCTGTTACGATTTTGTAAAATGATTTGTTCAGTTGTTTCCTTAGCCTGAAGGGGTAAATCATTATTGTCCCTGACAATCGAAGGTAAGAAAGACAAATAATAGTTGTGCGTTACACTGAATAGTTGTAAAATCATTGGCATTTTGGAGACTATGCATTGAAGTTTTACTTACTAAGGAAGGAAAACGATTTGATAATAAGTTGGAACTAAATCTTGGTGCGTCTTGAAGAATAAAATCAGCTAATGATTGGTTCTCCTAGTTTGCAATGATTCCCATCCAACTTCTTCGTTTAGAGATTGCAAGGAAACTAAATCTGTATCACCTATAACTATCCTAAATCCTCTGCTGTTCAGTGTCAGGATCCTAGTGATGGATCCAATTTTCGTCCAAGGTAACAATGCTGACTTGACTGTCTTCCAGATCAGTATCATATCTCAGATATCGACATATGGACAGCTCGTTCTTCTTTACTAAGACATTTTGGCACCAAACGCGCTTATAGCTTCCTCATGCCCAGCCATTCGTATGAAATGGTAAAACACTACTCTCAGAAATGTTCAATCTTCTAGCCTATTCGCCTGTCATTAATAACTAGTTCCCTTAGGATTTCACTAGTGACGTCATTAGTAGCGTTCACAGGTGCGATGCTCATCTTCCAAAGTTACCCGGCCACGTTTAAAACCAACCACCAACTTTTTAACAGTGGAATATAACGGAGCAGTAACACAGTTCTTCATAAATTCCAGGTATCTAATCACTGCTCTGTACGTAATTTGTGAAGATATTCGGCAACACTGATCCCTGCCGTGTTATCTACCTTGCACGGTCTACAGATACTAGACTGGCCGATAATATTTTGTATAAGCATGTATAAGGCATTGTCGTATAATGTGTGAAAAGCGTACACTTGCCACGGATCAATAACTAGGTTAGGCCAGTTAAATATTGAACGACCCTCTTACCATTACTCAGGTGCTGTCGGCCTCAGTCCTGTGTGGAAGCATCATGTAGCCCAATATATTTCTCCATGCCCCAAATATTTGATATTGTTCTTATATCTGCTGCAAGCATAGACCATTGTTGTTCGTTGTTGTTCGTTAGATCTCCGGAGTTGAGACGCTTCTAACGATATGCTTTTGAAAAGAAATATGGAAAATAATGTATATCCAAGTAAACCCCATTTTTCAGAGGGATATGTATTGCAAACAGTGGCCATGTGCTGTCAAATGCCTTATTTAGTCAGATGCAAACATTCACAATGTTAATGCATTTCCTTCATTGCTATGAACTTTTACAAGCGATGAACACCTACCAAGCTAATTTTATTCACTTCGCGTACGTGTTGGCGTAATGTAATTAGTGCCTGTGCTCATTTTGATCCAAACTATTTTTATCTGACTAATTTGTTTAATTTTCTCTTGTTTGTAATGAATTTAATATCTGTAACACATAAACTTCGGTGTGTATTTATCCAGAAACATTTACGTGGGTACAAATAGTTCAGCAGGATTATGAAAACATCACCTGCATTCATAACAAAATTCCTTATGTTATATATAACGGTGGAATCCTCTGTTGCGAAAAGAACTTAGAGATAACTATGGTGTAACGTATAAATATCAAGGTTTTGTTGAAGGCAATGTCGACCCTGTTGGGAAAAACAGAATTCAGGGAATTATTCTGAAGCAATTCGAAACCACAAAGCATTGCTTTTAAACAAATATAGAAACAGATGCCCAGGAAAAGCCACAATCAATGAATACATCCTACCAATGGCACCAAGAGGAAGAGTAACTAACAAGGAGTAAAACAAACCGGGGGACCAAGATTATAAGAATCTTATATGGGTGTGCGGGGTGGATGGAAAAATCCGTCCCGAGGGTCACTGTCCGGCATCACGAGGCTTGCCGAGTGATGCCGGACAGTGAACTCGAGGGTCGGATTTTTCTATCCACCCCTCACACCCATATACGATTCTTTTTCTTGCATACCTTACATTTCTGAGAGAGAATTTGTAATGCTGCAGATTCAAAATTTCAGGAAGATCCAATCTTTACTGAAGGATTTATGCGAGGGCATTGTCAAAACAGGCATTTTTGTGGGAAAGTAACTGTCCTTTTGGCTTTCCGCTATTGATTTTTCCATTGGGCAACTGTTGTTGCATGTTTGTGTTTCTTTCCCTTTGGTGTCTCTGATGGGAGCTGTGAGGTAATTGTATCGATTCCTGGTCATTGCCTCCACTTCTATTTCAAGGGGACGTAACTATATGAGAGATAGGCAGACACTACCAGTTTTCGAACTTATCTGCAATTTCATTCCCCACATACTAATAAAATTCGACCAAAAACTAAAGGACTCATCATGGTGAAGACATGGTACAAAATAGGTATTTTCAGCTAAGGAGGGGACTTAACTCAATGAGTATTGTGCCAACAATTTTAGTTTGCAATCTCATTCAAGTTTTTTATCTCTAACTTATAAGTAAGCTTCAGGAAGATCCGTTCAAAACTTAGAGACTTTTAATAGAATAAGCGCCTTTTTAGGGTAAATGACATCACAAGATGGCGGCCAAGATGGTCGCCATATATCGAAGTGACCTCCAAAATTAGACCTTGGATGGCCTCGATAATCTTTGTGTGGGGGTGAGGCGTTTAGTGGAAATGCCCTAGTCCACGGAAAGGTAGCGCCACGTCCTGGTGTCTACAGGCTTTGGAAGCATCATGCAGCCCATATATTTCTTCAAGCGCCTATGGGCGGGGGCCGTTATGGTTTGTCTTTGTGTGTTTGTGTCGCTTATATTATTTTATTTTGGATAGCCTATCGGCCATTTTGTGGGAAAGTAACTGTCCTTTTGGCTTTCAACTATTGATATTCGGTCTGTTGTTCCATGTTCATGTTTGTGCTTCTTTCCATTTGGTGTCTCTGATGGGAGCTGTGGGTTGATTGTATCGATTCCTGATCATTGCCTTTATTTCAATTTTATCTGCAGTGTGTGTTAAGAGTAGCGCTTCACATCCGTTTCGGGTATGGTATCGTACTTCATGGGCCAACGTGCCAGTACTTCCTATCAACCCATATTCAACCCATATTCCGTGAAGGCGTCCGCAGATGGAACGGGACAGGAGCGGTGAATGTCGTAACTCGAATAAAAAAATGTACAGTCTTCTTCTCTTAGACAGGCAACCCTTTTATCGTACACACAAGGCTGCCGTTGAAATAAGATGCGAAAACATTTAGCAGACGATAAAAATACCGATATGTCCTCGTTGATGCCTCGTCACACAATGATTGCAAAATGGCTAAACCCTTTGTTTAATATTTTGGCTGCCCCTAGTTGACCATTATGTAGTATGACAAAATCAATTTTAATTTCAATACATGTTAAAAACGTTTAACCAACATTGGCAAACAGCATAGACCATTATCAGATGTCTTCACTACACTTATCTTGCAAAACTTAACGCTAACGTAACACGCCTTAAATGTGTGCATGGACACACAATGCACACACATGCATGCATACTTGAATGTGCATGCACGAATGCATGCATGCATGTGTACACGACTGGAAATTGGAACACTCCATACTTATTAGTCGAAACATTCCCTTTGCCGTAAGTGGGTTAGACCAAATGAATCGCGAAAAGGTATAAAGCAGTTTTATATCTCCCGATATGATGTTACGGTGGACGGAAATTTGATAACATTGTTATAATACCACTGTATCCTGCCTGTATCCTGCTTGTATCCTGACTGTACCCTGCTATATCCCCACTGTATCTTCGCTGTATCCTGACAGTATCCCACTTTATCCTTACTGAATCCTTAATGTATCCTGACTGTATCCCCACTGTATACTTACAGTATATTAACTATATTCCCACTGTATCCTCACTGTATCCCAGTTGTATCCTGACCGTACTCCCGCTTTATCCTGGTTGTATCATATCCGTCTGTACGCTTACTGAATGCTCAGAAACTTAGAACGTAACCTCCTTCTTCCCCTCCAAGCTCATTCCTCCTTCTCCTCCTCATCCAAGATTACCCAGCAATGTAACACATGCAGCAAAATTCTTTTCACTGACCTTTCCAAGGCGGTTCTTCTGTCGCGATTTATTGTTGTTATGATTTGTCTTTGAGTCTGTGTATCCCTTATACATTTTTTGTTTTGGATAGCCTGTTGGCCATTTTGTGGGAATGTCACTGTCCTTTTCGCTTTCCGCTATTAATTTTCGATTAGGGTCTATTTATTTAACGTTTGTGTTGTGTTCTCTTTAGTGTCTCTGATGGGAGGTGTGGGTTAACTGTATCGCCTTCATTTCTATTTTGAACGTAAGGGATGGCCGTAGGACTGGCCCAATATTTCACAAAATAAGTCAACCATGAAGTGTAGATCACGACAAAAAATAGTGATGCTTGCATTAAATTTACCACACCAAGAAGCAAGTTTGTTCCAAGAACAGGTACATTTGTATCATATAAATGAAGCCCTTTAAGCTTTTTTAGAAATGGACGCGAACATTAGGAACGACGCTGACATAAACGGAATATTTCACAAAGACAGGGAACCATGAAATATATGGCAAGGTGAAATGTTGTCATCATTCTTGAGAAACTGGGCGACGCTAGATACTAGGCAATCAGCTACCCTCGCTCGCTTGTTCTGTTAGTACAGGCTCTGCGGGAGATCGCAAATGATAGCTGGTCGAATAAACAAACAAACAAACATACGAACCAACAGAAAAACGGACGGAAAACTGGATCCCTATATCGCATCATGCTAAACGCATTAGCAGCAGCAGCACAAAAGATGAAGAAGTTTAACCCCATTAATCTTCAATTTGAATGTTTTTGGTTGATCCTTTTCAGATTTTAGTGGTGTCTGAACATTCAATCATTTTTGTACTGTAAGCAAACAGTGAATACATAGATTAGCTACCGCATAATGCAGTGGGTCATCTAGGTTTTCAATGTTCGCCAGTGTCCTTTTGGGTGTCTGCTAGGCATATAGAGGATCTTACGTGAGAGCTTATGTATTATTGAATTTATTAAACGAGTTGAGAAAAAAATGATACAATGCGAGGCTCTGCCGAGCGTTTTATCTCTTTTCCTCAACGAGTTTAATAACGTTACGGGACGTATCTGACTAATTTGCATATTTAATCCACAAGTGGATTATTGTATTTATTACATGGCGTTATTACACTCTCAGACGCGAAGTCATATGATAAATATTGGATAATGCATGCACTGCAGTGTTTATTCCTACTACCGGTTATCTTGTTTTTTATGAAACAGTAATAGAGTGTCAGGATATTTGGATTGAGATATGCATGCTGATCTGCTAGTCGCACATTTCTTATTGTAGGGTTTGTAGTGTGTCGGCTTGAATTTGCATTTGATTGGTAAGTCATGGTAAAATTTATTTGTTTGTCGATGAGAATTTCAGGTACATCAGAAAACTGGAATGTCTGTATAGAACGCAGTTTTATTTTTATTAATTTTTCTCAGTACTTCTAAGAACTGCATTTAAATAAATCTGATAATGGCAAGTAGTTTCTATAGAGCTTACATTTTTCATATCCTTTCCATCATAATTAAACAAACAAAGATTCTCAAGGGGAAATAATACATATTCAGGGGGGACAAATATTGTTCTTGGTTTAATTGTTTTGAGGTTAAACGTCCCCGTCAACACTGTTTTGGTCATTTTGGAGACGTTGCTTCCAATTTTATGGGACTTTTACCCGGAATTGAGATGAAATGACATATCAAGCCATGCTGTCCCCTGAAACTAATAGGGTTTATATGCATGGACCGTCCAACCCGCACCATTTTGCTTGGGCAGCTGCGAGGCAATTATATCAAAATCACACACTTTGCCTACCATTCCAATATGGGATATACCTTTAAAAGACATAATTTGCCCCTGGTGAGAATTCTAACCCTTAAAGGATCAAATTCTTTTCTCTAAGGACATACCTCTTTTCTCCAAGCTATTCAGCTTATACACAAAAAATAAATACTCTATAAATTTATCCCCCTTGCGAAAAATTACGGAAACTATGCCAGGTGTGACCATTCCCCTTACAAGATAATAAAGTACGGTCTTCAGAAGATTTTGTCTCCTATTGAAAGCTTATTATTTTACGCGCTCACCTACATCTGGCGGATGCAGTCATGAGATTTTACTTTAAAACGGTGCATGTATTATAACTACGCATCGCAAAAACACAATATATGATTTTGTCCCCCTTAAACCTCACTTTCATATAGCAAATTGTACGCGTCCTTTTTAGCTCACCTGAGCCGCAGGCTCCGGTGAAGCTATTGTGATCAGTCACCGTCCGTCGTCGTCGTCCGTGCACAATTTCTTTAAACGACATCTCTTCCTAATCCACTCAACAGATTTCGATCAAACTTGGCAGAAGTGATCTATAGGTGGTCCTCTCTCACAGTTGTTCAATGAATTCCATTCCATGTAGAATGATGTTTGCCATGGCAACGATAAGGGGAAATTAAGAAAAAGATCTTTAAAAATCTTCTTGTCTGAAACCAGAAGGCCCAGGTCTTTGATATTTGGTATGAAGCTTCATCTAGTGGACCTCTATCAAGATTGTACTAATAATAGCCCCGGGGCCAAAAGTGCCCCACGCACCAGGGCCCACTGGTTTCACTTAGGCTTATACAGGGAAAACCTTTGAAACTCTTCTTGTCTGAAATCAGAAGACCCAGGTCTTTGATATTTGGTATGAAGTTTCATAAAGTGGGCGTCTGTCAAGAGGGTTCAAATTATAGCCTTGGGCAAAACATGCCACTGCACCAAGGCTCACTTGTTTCACATAGGCTTATATAGGAAAAACCTTCTTGTCTGAAACCAGAAGGCCCAGGCATTTGATATTTGGTATGAAGCTTCATCTAGACCTCTATCAAGATTGTTCAAATTATAACCCTAGGGTCAAAAATGCCCCCGCACCAGGGCCCATCAGTTTCACATAGGCTAATATAGGGCAAACCTTAAAAAAGTCTTCTTGTCTGAAACCAGAAGGTCCATGACATTGATATTTGGTATGAAGCTTCATCTAGTAGTCCTCTATAAAGATTGTTCAAATTATAGCCCTGGGGCCAAAAAATGGCCCGGCCCGGGCCCACTAGTTTTACATAGACATGTATAGGGAAAACCTTAAAAAATAATTTTCTCTGAAACCAGAAGGCCAAGGTCTTGGTATTTGCTATGAATCCTCAACTATTAGACCTCTTCCAACATTGTTCAAATTACAGCCATTGGGCCAAAAATGGCCCCGCCCAGGGGCCCACTAGTTTTACATTGACTTTCATATGGTAAACCTTTGAAAATCTTCTTGTCCGAAACCAGAAGGCTTTGATATTTAGTATCCAGTTTCAACATTTTGTGGATTAGGGCGCTGACTCATAATCATTAGGTCTCTCGCCGCTGTGGGTTCGAGCCTCGCTCGTCGCTCGGGTTACATCTGAGACGCCAAGTTCTGCAACGGAAGGTCGGGTTGTTTTTTCTCCGTGTACTCCGGTTTTCGCCCACCTATGATTAACTATTGACTCGATATAAGTGAAATAATCTTTAATGGACCATATAACCAACCGCACCCCCCTCCCCCCACCTCCCACCCCACCCCACAGAATGAGTGTTCGAGAGCGATTCAATAAGCTTGCAGCTTTCATCGCAATCGAACTAAACTAAATTAGTATAAACTCAAAAAAGTTTCATCAAGTGGACTTCTACCAAGAATGTGGCAATTATGGCCCTGGGGCCAAATATGGCGCCACTCTGGAACCCACTGATTTTATATAGACTTACATAGAAAAAACCTTTAAAAATCTTCTTGCCTGAAACCATAAGACCCAGATCTTTGATATTTAGTATGATGCTTAATTAAAGGGACCTCTACCACGATTGTTCAAAGTATAGCCCTGTGGCCAAATATGGCTGCCCCGGGACCCACTGGCTTTACATAGTCTTACATAGGGAAGACCTTTGAAAATCTTTTTTTGCAACCAACCTTCTGCAACCTGGCCCAGGTCTTTGATATTTGGTATGAAACTACATCTAGTGGACCTTTGCCTTGATTGTTCAAATCATAGCCCGGGGGCCCAAAAATAGCCCGGCCCGCGGCCTACTGGTCTTACATACTTATATAGGGAGAACTTTTAAAAATATTCTTGGTTGAAACCAGAAGGCCCTGGCCTTTGATATTGATATTGAGCTTCATTTAGTAGACCTCTACCAAAATTGTTCCGATTATAGACCTGGGGCCAAAAATTGTCCCCCGGGACCCACATGTATATCTCTCAGCTCACGTGAGCATTATAGGACCATCATGTGCCTATTGTTTCTTATTTCTGCTCAAAAACATTGATTGCGAGGCAGCGACAAGGCGGTTCTAACAAGTACCCACAATCCATGTTTTGGACAAAAATATGATTTTTTTTTTGAAAATGTTCACTTTCTTTTCAATACATTTATACAGCCGTGTTTTCGTAATGGGCTGGACAGTTTATTTATTTAAGGGTTGAGATTACACTTTTTATGCTCCATTTTTTCATTTTTAGAAGGTGATGACATTTCAGGTCTCACCTTCTTAAGGCAACACTCCAAAGAATTCCCTTGATACCGCATCACTCCTCTGTTTCAAGAAAAATAGGTCCTCATAAATCAGTGAAGAGACGCGCCTGTATCATATGATATGTGAAATTAATATGCGGATTGAAAATAAAACTGTGGATGCAAAATACACAAACAATGAACTTCAGGATTAAATGTCATAAAATGGATCTAGATTTGAAATTGGTCTCGTTTCGCAGCTGACCTGGCTTGTTATTAAGAGCAAGTTCGGTTGACTTTCTAGAGTTAACTATAGTTACACCAAAACACGCGGGTTATGGCTCGTGTCGCACTATTAGAGTTGATGCGACACCAGTAACGACTCAGATTTAGAACTCTACTGACGTCAAGAAAATGTCATCGTTTGCCCTCGAGTTAATCGAAAGTATAAACATATTTTCAAGATGGACGTAATTTTTCCAACACGTGGCCAAAATTTCAAAAGGTTGGAAATAGTCGATTTTCGGATTGCATTTAACAAATTTCCACCTTCCACCGTATTCGTTGTTACTGGGCAAGGCTTCCAACTCTCATACCAAGCTAACTCTAGCAGTCGCAATATTCCTACACGGCGCGTTTTGGAGCAAGTCAACTTTTGTTAACTCTAGTACGTCAACTGAACTCGCTCAAAATCTACATCGCGGATTAATAATTCAATGAATGAGTTGAAAGTATGAATGGAATACTACGACTTGCTATACTACAGATAGAGCGATTGTTTGATTCGAGGTTTAACGTCCCCGTCAACACTGTAAAGGTCATTTTGGAGACGTTGCTTCCAATTTGTTGGGACTTTTACCGGACATTGAGATGAAATGACATCTAAAGCCCTGTCGCCCAATGAAACAAATAGGGTTTATTAGCATGGACTGTCCGCCTCGCACCGCGGTTCCTGGACAAGCTTAAATCCTCTAAGCGATTTACCAGTACTAGTGTGCTGGCCGGATTCAGCTCTGCGTGGAAGCATCATGCAGCCCATATATTTCTTCAAGTCCCTATGGGCGGAGGCCGTTGGTGTAAGCACGTATAGAGTGTTGAGTAAATTATCTTGTTTGCTAGAGTCTATGTATGTAATTGTTACCCGAATTATTCTCATTGACACAAGAAGGGTTTCACAACATGTACCGTTCGATCCTCAGTTTTGATTTTGACATTTCATATGTCTGCTCCTCGCGTTACTACAATCATTAATAACCACTGACTGTTTTAAAAATTAAAATCAAATATAATGAAATGAAATGGCCCAGTGTAAAAACTAACTGTTTTCTACCATCACCTTCTATTAGTACTTTCAGTACTTTGATTAAAGTGGCTGTTTGGTTGTAGTTTAACGTCACGGTCAATACTATTTAGGTCAAATCGAGCCAGTCAGTTTACCTTATCTCACTTCCCCAGGGCATTCTTTCGCCAGAAACTGACAATTGAAACAACGGGGTGGAAAGGCCGACTATAAACAAAATATTTCACGGCAGGTATTGAACCATATGGTCACCGATTACAAAAATTGTAACACGTATAGCACTTTGATAACATAACACTTTGATAATAAGAAAATAACTACATAAAACGTCCGGCACGAAGAATGTAAAAACCTGTCTTATTCACGTTCCTTGGTGCGACCAAAGACCAATGTAACTCAGAGTGTGCGATTGCTCAGGGTTATCTGAGTTGTAGTCGTATACGCCAACCTGGGGTTGGTAACTCGAAGCCATCGTAAATATATCAACTTAAGATGTACTTAAGACATACTTAAGGTGACCACCGTAAAATTTATGGTCTCGTTATGCCGGTAACTGAAAACCTGTCGTATCGTTTCCATAAATATACGACCATCTTACCACTTACGATTTACCTGTGTAATTTTAAATCTCGTGCAAAGCGCTTCGGAAACTTTTGAAAGCTAGGGCATAGCAAAATAAAATAACGCTTAACATCTTACTATAAATGATAATACCGGGGTTTGTTTAACAACAAGGCAGTCTTGTTGGAGCCTTTTCTGCCAAAAAAGGCTTGGGTAGCAGTATCATAATAGGCAAGGTTCTAAATAAACTATGGGATGAGAAACAATGACACAACTGGCGGGCGACCCCTTCTCTACATTTCGTTCTGATTTAGCATCAATTACTTGAAAGTGTCTTAAACAAATTGTGCAACAGCCAAAATGGCAGAGACAAAAATTACAAATAAGAAACGAAAACCAAACTATACACAGGAAGAATTAGAAATACTTGTAGACGAAGTGAATGAAAGGAAGACATTTGTTGTTTGTTTGATTTGAGGTTTAACGTCCCCGTCAACACTGTAAAAGTAATTTTGGAGACGTTGCTTCCAATTTTGTGGGACTTTTACCCGACATTGAGATGAAATGCCATCTAAGGCCCTGTCGCCCAATGAAACCAATAGGGTTTATTAGCATGGGCGGTCCGCCTCGCGCCGCGGTTCCTGCCTGGACAGGCTTAGATCCCATAAGCGGTTTACAAGTACTAGTGTGCGGGCCGGATTCAGCTCTGCGTGGAAGCATAATGCAGTCCATATATTTCCTCAAGCCCCTATGGGTGCGGGCCTGAAAGGAACACATTGTGATTTGAAAAGTCATGGCCACTATTTCTCAAAAACAAGACGATTGTGGTCAGAAGTACACTTATTGTACAGGCTGTACTATCTTTTACCTTATTATTTTTTCTTCTTCTTCTTTTCTTCCTTGTTGACACGACTATTACACACACAAATAAACAGCTTGTACATAATAATTACGTACTACATATATACGTGTTTTTCGGACATGTATAAATCTTTGTGTACATGTATTTTTATACAGGTAATTCTGCTAAATATAGCATATATCTGCCTTAATACAATACCATACAATACATGTATCTCATATCATTACTAAAAGAAACCCTGTGTGTCGAGAAAAAAAGTAGATAGATGTACAACTTCTTTTCTTATGCTTCTATGTAGTGTCTGTTTCTTCCGCAATAGTTAAGATGAGTTTACGGAATGCCTGAGTTGTCCGTAACTTTACGATATGGTTAAGCTGTCTCCATAAATTACGGTACTTTCGAGTTACTCACACTAATCGCTACGAGGTGATTAAGATATACTTAAGGTCGTCGTAAGCCTTAAGAGAGCTTCGAGTTACTAACCCCAGTTCTTAGGGTGTTCACCGGCTAAAAAGAAAGTCAAAATAGAGGGAAATGCCATCCCATTACAAAAACACGGCTATGTAACTTTGCCCCCCAAACCCTACTTTTTAGCTCACCTGAGCACGAAGAGCTCATGGTGAGCTATTGTGGTCGTTTTATGTCCGTCGTCCGTCCGTCTGTCTGTCCGTAAACGATTTCTTCAAATGACATCTCCTCCGACACCACAGTGCCAATTTTAAAATAATTTCACAGAAATGGAATATTCCTTGGGTGACCCTCTACCAAAATTGCTGAAATGGTTCTGCTCCGCGGAACAAAACGGCCGCCGGAGCTAAAAATAGTAAAACCTTTAAAGGACATCTCCTCCTAGGCTAATGGTCCGATTTCACAATAATTTCACAGGAATGTTCCTTGGATGACCCTCTATCATAATTGCTAAAATAGTACCGTTCCGCTGAACAAAATGGCCACCAGGGCTAAAAATAGAAAATACATTAGAAAAACCTGTAAACGACATCTTTTCCTAGGCTAATGGTCCGATTTAAAATAATTTCATGGGAATATTTATTAGGTGACCCTCTACCAAAATTGCTTAAATGGTTCCGCTCCGCTGAACAAAATGGCCACCAGAGCTAAAAATATACAACAAACTTTAAACGACATCTTCTCCTAGGCTAATGGTCCGATTTTATAATAATTTCACAGGAATGTTTCTTTGATGACCCTCTACCAAAAATGCTAAAATAGTTCAGCTCCGCTGATCAAAATGGCCGCCAGCACTAAAAATAGAAAAGACCTTTTAACGACACATCTCCTCCAAGGCTAATGGTCCGATTTCAGAATAATTTCACAGGAATATTTATCAGGTGACCCTCTAACAAAATTAGCTGAACAAAATAGCCGCCAGAGCTAAAAAAAGAAAAAAAAAACAACATTAAACGACATCTCCTCCTAGAGCTAAACATAGAAGAAAAAACTTTTAACGACTTCTCCTCCTAGGCTAATGGTCCGATTTCAAAATGGGATTGCTCCTTGGGTAACCCTCTTCCAAAACTGCTAAAATGGTTCTGTTCCACTGTACAAAATGGCCAGCAGAGCCAAAAATAGAGTCAATGGCGCAATTTTAAATCCATTTCATAGAAATGCTTCTCTTTTATTTTTGTACCAAAATTTGATCAAACGATATGGCTCATCTTAGGTCTATTCCATTGAAACATCCCATCCCAAAGTAGTATTATTGTAATGAGGATTGAGGGGTTGGGTGAGACAAAGGTGACGTGTATTTTGAATCACTAGGGCGTCAAACTGATATTGGCTTACAGTAGGGCAAGGCCCGCTGTCGTTGTAGCAGGTAAGCGTAGGGGTGGGGGAGGGCTGTTGTTGTTTCTTCTGTTTTAACACTTCCATACGTTTTTGTCTTTCTCCACTTCCACTCACAGTCTCCCTTTCTCTGGGAGACAACACAAAATGACCCACAAGGGTTGGCATGTCATTATACTCAAAACAATCAATCACGTAATGATGATTGCTTAAATTGCTGAAAATGGTTTTCTCTGCTGAACAAAATGTCCATATGAACACAGAGGTAAAGACGGACAAATCATTAAAGAACATCTCCAATGTCTCAAATTTAACAGAACTTCGACAGAAAAGTTCCTTGAGTGACCCCTCTGCCAAAAGTGCTTAAGTGATTCTGTTCCTCTGTACAAATTGGCTGTCAGAGCTAAATAAAGAAAAACTTGTGAACAACAATGTTAGTACATCATAACTCAGATGAGCGAATTAGGTCCATCATGGACCTCTTGTTTACAAGCGAAACCGGAGTTTACAGGATATGCATTATTTATTTTTATTTATGTTCAAAAGCATAGATTATGGGTTCTTGCTAGAACGAATGGAAGCAATCATTGTTTAGAGCAGAAAATTGAAAAATATCAGAAATAATATTTGATTTTTTTTTATGATGGTGAAATTCATAATGAGGAACATTACTTGATGGTGTCGGTGGTCAGTGTTAATTACGTGGACAATAGAAGTGAAGTAACATTGTGCCGACGGATAAAAAATAGCCATCGGAAGAGATGGCAAATCCCCCGACCAAAAGCCAATATGGCCTTCAGAAGATTGTTCACCAATAGATAGTGCACCAGAATTAAACCAGCAATATATCACAAACGTATTGGGGTTATGGCCATCACAAGATTATACTGTCAGGGGAGAAAACTAAAAAACCAGGGCGCTCAGAATTGTGGTTCTTGCGCATGACAGTCTGCTTAAGCTCATGTATTTCTGTATGAAGTACCATCAATATGTCTCAAAGGGAATTGGAGACATGGTGATCACAAGCTGGTCATACTGTTATATTGGAAGGGTAGATAACTCAAATACCACAGCACCAACAGTTGTGGTTCTTACACATGACACCCATTCTGTACATTGTTTACAATTGCGCCAAGTTCCTTCAATATATCTCAAAGGGTGTTGGAGTTATGGCCATCACAAGGTTATATTGTCAGGGGAGATAACTAAAAAACCAGAGCACCCAGAGTTATTTTTCTTGAGCATGACACACCTGCTTAACCTCATGTACATCTGCGTCATGTACCATCAATATGTCTCAAAGGGTATCGGAGGTATGGTGATCACAAGGTGGTCATACTGTTATATTGGAAGGGGAGATAACTCAAATACCATAGCACCCAGAGTTGTGGTTCTTAGGCAGGAATTGCCGTCTCAACCTTGTATACAATTGTGCCAAGTACCCTCAATATATCTCAAAGGGTATTGGAGTTATGGCCTTCACAAGATTAAATTGTCAAGGGAGATAATTAAAAAGCCAGGGCACCAAGAGTAGTGGTTCTTGCACGTGACACACCTGCTTAACCCCATGTACAACTGTACCAAGTACCATCAATATATCTCAAAGAGTATTGGAGATGTGGCCACCACAAGGTAGTGATTCTATTTTATTTGAAGGGAAGATAACTCAAAAACCTTGGCACCCAGAGTTGTGGTTCTTGTGCATGACACACCGTCTTGGCCTTGTTAACAACTGTGTCAGGTATCATCAATATATCTTAAAGGGTATTGGAGTTATGGCCATCACAAGGCTGTCACTCTATTTTATTCGAAGGGGAGATAACTAAAAAACCATGGCAAGCAGAGTTGTGGCTCTTGTGCATAACAAGCCGTCACAGCCTTGTGAACAACTGTGCCAGGTACCATCAATATATCTCTAAGGGTATTGGAGTTATGACCATCACAAAATAGTCATTCTATTTTATTAAAAGGGGAGATAACTCAAAAAGTATGGCATCCAGAGTTCTGGTTCTTGCGCATGACACGTCGTCTCAGCCTTGTGAACAATTGTGCCAAGAACCATCAATGAATCTCAAAGGGTATAGGAGTTATGGCTATCACAAGGTTGCGTCTACGGACGGACGGACGGACGCTAGGCTGATCGCTATATCCCCCGAACCTATTCGGTCGGGGGATAAAAAGCGATCCAAACATTATACCTAGCATTCTTCAGAGTATCAAAGCAATAAATTATCGGCTGTTGTCATCTTGGCCCTGTTCAAGTAATAAATTTAAACTGTTATTTCAGAAACACATTCCTGACCAAAAACAAACAGATACAACATGAAAAGGCATAAGAGTGTGTTTTGTTTGTTTTGTTTGATTCGAGATTAAACGTCCCCGTCAACATTGTATAGGACATTTTGGAGACGTTACTTCCAATTTTGTAGGACTTTTACCCGATATTGAGATGCAATGACCTATCAAGCCCTGTCGCCCTATGAAACCAATAGGGCTTATAAGCATGGACGGTCCGACTCTCACCGCTTTGCCTGGGCAGGCTTAAATACTCTAAGCCGTTAAACCAGTACTCGTGAGCGGTCGGTTTCAGCTCTGCGTGGAAGCATCATGCAGCCCATATATTCTTCAAGCCCCGATAGCGGGGACCGGCATAAAAGTTTGCCTTTGGCAAAAACAACACGAGCCGGGGCACAGCACTATAAATTTTCCTAAAATTTACATTTGCGTCAAGCGAAGAATCAGATCAGCCGGCACATCCATAATATTGTAGTCTGACCAGAGACTTATCTTGCTGCATTAAGCAGCATTGGGCCCTTAGCTATCCTTAGAGCGCACAATGAAGACTCTGATCAGACTGCGTAGAGGCGCATGTTGATCTGAGTCTTCGCTGGGCGCACACGTAAATTGTAGGAAATGCTCTGCCCCGGCTCATATTAAAGGTAGGAGAATAGGAGCCTCGATCGGTTTTACTGAGACTGTAGTAAGAAATTTTTGTCCCCGCCCATCGGGGCTTGGAGAAATAGATTGGGTTGCATGATGCTTCCACCCAGAACCGAAACAGACCATGCATGAGTACTGGTAAACCGTTTAGAAGGACTAAACCTGTTCCGACTTACATCATAAGTCAGACCGTCCAGTGCTTATAAGTCTTTAGGTCTTATTGGGCGACAAGGCTTGACATGTCATTTCATTTAAATGACGGGTAAAAGTCCCGCAAAATTGGAAGCAATGCCTCCAAAATAATCTAAATAGTGTTGACGTGGACGTTAAACCTCAATTCCCAGCCAACTGCTGTCAGTCGTATCGATATCGGTTCGACGTTGGCCCGCTGTTCTGTGGTGACTGGGCTTACGTTAGCAGCATATTTTTTCTAATCGAGTGAACCCTCAGTGGCTCGAACTACCCCTGTCTCGAACAGATTTTCGAGGTCCCAAAGGTGTTCGAGCCATTGAAGCATATGCATTTTGTTCAGCCCAAATACCATGATTTAGATATTGCACTTGTTAGAATAGTTAACAGTATGACCACCAACGAGCTAGTGAAGCTAACGATGCTTTGAACAATTGGTCCCAGAACATTATCGCCAAACACTAAAGTAGGCAACGTGATCTGAAAGGAAATTATATTATAAACTACACTATGGTTAAAGGTGGCCTTCTAAATGTCAAGATGACTCAGTTGCGATACTTCTTTCACGTCTACTAGGTTTGTTAACCCTTTTTGTACCAAATGGAATCTCCCACCTCATACAAAGCAGGAGTTCATTTCTAAATTTATTTAGGAAATTAGTGAACTTTTAGTATTTAGCAAACAGTGGATGCCCTGCTCAGATCCCGTGTTCTGAAAGAAAGCACTTTGTCACACGGGTGTTTCATAATGAAAGATGTCCACTTTTCTGGTGTCAAATTGACGTAATATTCTTAATTCTGCTACAAACATAGAATCACCATATATACCTCGGGGTAATAATAAGAAACTATAATTGTAATCATCCTAATATCTCCGGCTGCACCCTGTTTTAGATGTATTTTCTTTTTACATAATAGGTTTTTGAATAATGAGCAATATACAGTATGCATTTACAGTCACAATTACAGTAAAATTCCTGTATCGTGACCACCTTTGGGACTGCTTATTAGGAGGCACTGGGTATAGAAGGCACAGAGAAAGAATAACTGAAACCATCTCAATAAGCTTTTAAAAGCAGATGTAGTCTTAATTTCTGGTGGTCTTAATAGCGGTATTTTACTGTATAGCCATCCTACTTAGGAAGAGGAAAGCAGTCCCAAATGTACCTAGGTTACGGTTACAACGGCAGATAAGATGGTTGTTAAGTTAAAAATATACCCCGGCGAAATCGATTTTTTTTAGGGTAAAATGTTCAAAATTTGAATAAAAATCTCCAAAAACAGGAATTAAATCATAAAATTTTCATGAAATAATATTAAGTGGATTTAAATAGCCAGATATTGATAAACTGTTATCAAGTAGCAATAGAAAATATTTCAGCTTCATACGTACACAGAAAATTGTCTTTTTTGAGGTAAAAAGTAAAAAGAAAAAAGAAAAATTGACAAAAATTGTGGAAAACGAGAATAATTTTTAAAAAGTTAGTGGTGAGCATTCTTGAAAATGTTTTGTTGTAAAAAGTGACATATGGGTCTAAGTTAACTACAGGAAAGAAAATAAAATTTTAAAATGTATAAAAAGTATCCTTTTGAGGGGTACAAAATGCAAATTTTTGCATAAAAACACAATGCAAGTCCATTATTTAGGGGCATGTAGAAAATTTCATTACAAAAGTAAATTTTATAACATGGAACTTATATGACCTGATGTGTACTCTCTAGTCTCTACTGTCAAGTAGCTATCAAAGATCTTTCAACATCGTATCTGCACAGGAAACTGGTCTTTTTAAGGTAGAAATCCGAAATTATGGCCAAAAAGTGTGAGAAAAAGAATTTGTTTTTTTTTTTTCAAGTAAGTGGTGAGGATTCTTTAAAATATTTTGATGTAGAAATGTATATATGGGTATCAGTTAACTATAGAATTAAAAAAAAATATTTAGATGTCATAAAGTTCTGCTTTTTAAACTATGAAAATGCCCAGTTTAACCAGCAAGAGGCTCATTGAGCCTAAATCGCTCACCTGAGGAACATTTAAATACGTAAGCTGTGTGTCCCATGGTTTTAGGGCAGATGATTTTTTTAAGTTCTTCCAGTAACATGTTTAAGTAGAAGTAAAACAAAGATCAGGAATCGATACAATTAACTTACTCAACCCATCAAAGACACCAAAGGGAAAGAAACACAAACATGAAGCGACCAGACCCTAATGGAAACCTAAACAAAGGAAGGCCATAAGGACAGATACTTTCCCACAAAATGGCCAAATAGCCATCCAAAATAAAAATGCACAAGTGATACACACAGTCAGCAACAAACAACAACATAAATAAACCGCCACAGAAGAACCGCCTTGGAACGGTCAGTGGTAAGTCTGTGGAAGCTAATGGGTCCAGAGATGTGGTCAGTTTGGACCCCAGTGACATGGTTGGCAGGATATATGTTGGTTACGACCTGACCTTGCTGCATACTAAATATCTAATCTTTGGGCAAGTCTGTGGAAGCCAAGGGACCCTTGGACGTAGCCCATTAAGACTCTAGGCACAGGATTTGCAGGATTTATGTAGGTGACTACATGCTTGCATCTAAGGTCTGTACATTATGGTTTCACGAAAGATTTTGTAGTTTGTCCAAGTTTAAGACATTGGGAGCTAATAATTTCCGGGTGTGGCCATTTTGGACCCCAGTCACATGACGGGCATTTATGTCGGTAAACACTTGATATTGCTACACACTTAATATCTAAGTTCTGGGTCTTTCGGTTTCAGAGAAGAAGACTTTTGAAGTTTCTTTTCATTATACTTCTATGGGAGCTAATGAGCCCTGAGGGTGTGGCTAACTTTGACTTTAGGCGCATGATTAGCAACATTAATCTAGATGGCCACTTGACATTGCTACATACTATATATCTAATCTCTGTGCTCTGTGGTATCATAGACGAAGTTCTTTGAAACCACCATAAGTCTATGGAAGCTTATGAGCCCTTGAGTGGGCCACCTTGGACCCCGATGGCATGATTGGCAGGATTTATGTAAGTAACCAGTTGGCATTGCTGCATACTAAATATCTAAACTCTGGGTCCTGTGGTTTCAAAGAAGATTTTTGAAGTTAAGCTATTTAAAAAAAGTCTTTTGGAGCTAAGAAGCCCTGGGGCATAACCAATTTGGACTCCAGGGCATGGTTGGTAGGATTTATGTAGGAGACTACTTGGCATTACTACATACTAAATATCTAAGCTCTTGGCCATCTGGATTTATAAGAGAACATTTTTTTAAATTTTATTTTTCATTATGAGTCTGTGGGAGCTGATGAGCCCCGGTTGTGGCCATTTTGCCCCCTGGAACATGGTTAGCAGGATTTATGTAGGTGACTATTTTATATTCTACATACTAAATATCTAAGCTCTGTGCTTCATGGTTTCAGAGAAGATTTTTTAAGCTTCCATTATATGTCTATGGGAGCTAAGGGGCCCCAGAGTCTGACCAATTTAGACCCCAAGGATATGGTTGGCAGGATTTATGCAGGTAACTACATGAAGTAGCCACATGCTAAATGTTTAAGCTCTGGGCCCTGTGGTTTCACAGAAGAAGATTTTTGAAGTTTTTCCAATTGTAGTTCTATGGGAGCTAAAGAGCCCTGGGCTGTGGCGTATTTGGAGCCCGGGAGCATGATTGTCAGGATTTATGTAGGTGACCTCATGACATTGCTGCATGCTAAATATCTAAGCTCTGGGCCCTGTAGTTTCAGAGAAGATTTGTTTTAAGTTTTCCTCATTGTAAGTCTATGGGAGCTATATGTTACCATGGCAACCAGAATTCCAATCCAATCAACCCGAAAACCTTATGTAGCCTTTCCTCTACCTGATGGTGCTCCTCATGATGTTTGATCAAGATCGGCTGCATGAATTAGAGACATACTTATTTGAAATTGTTTAAGGATGGATACACACACTGATCGACCAAATGTGATCACAAAAGCTCACTTTGTCACTACGTGACAGGTGAGTAAATACACTAAACATTCATCCTTGGGAGCTTTATTTTAGAAAAGGCTATATATCTTATTAACCAATCAGATACCTGTTCACCCTAAAACATATATTTTCTTGTTCCTTGTGATAAGACGCATACAGTGACCCCTAGCTGGGGGTACTTTGGGTGTGCTGGGGTCATGTCCCACTCCTTCACTTCACAAAAGGCTAAATATCTGATAAACTGTTCAGAAACCCACCCATAAACCGTAACTGTTCATGTTCCTTATGATAAGACACATTCAGTGACATGAACATGGGGGCCCCCGGTCATGCTCCACCCCTCCACTTCATAAAAAGCTGCATATCTCAGAAACCCTTTAGAGCCCTGCCTCTAAATCATATATTTCCTGTTCATTATGGTAGACTCATTCAGTCACACCAACCCGATGGTCTTTTTGTGCTGGCGCTGTGCCCCACTCCATTACTTCATACAAGAGGGCCATGATGCCCTGGATAGCTCACCTGATCCTGATCTATAGTGTAACAAGTGGGCCCAGGGAGGGTGATTTTTGGCCCAAGGGCTATAGTTTGCACAATCTTGGCCGAGGTCTCCAAGGTGAAGCTTCAGGTTTTCCTTATATAAGTCTATATAAAAACCCCAGGGTTTTCCCTACATAAGTCTGTGTAAAACAGGTGGGCCCCCGGGCGGGGCCAATGCCGCATTTTTGGCCTCAGGGCTATAATTTGAACAAGCTTAAAAGAGGTCCACTAGATGAAGCTCCACGCCAAATATGGTGAACACAGTGGTCCATGGGCCTCTTTGTCTTTTGACAAAATGGCTTTACCTGACAAAAAATCAGCTAGTTGATGTTCATTAAGTTCTGTTTTTAGACTATGAAAATTCTCAGTTTTACCCAAAACTGTAAGAATCCATTAATTTTCTTTTGGCAACTTGGATTTACATAACAAAAGGTCTTAGTACGATGGTTATATAAATAAGTTCCACATTATACAATAGGTTCTATGTTTCTACATGCCCCGAAATAATGGACTTTCTTTGTGTTTTTATGTAAAAAATTGCATTTTCGTACCTCATAAAATGATATTTTTTATATTATATAATTTTTTTTTCCTGTAGTTAACTTAGACCCATATGTCAATTTTTACAACAAAACATATTCAAGAATCATAACCACTAACTTTAAAAAAAATATTCCCGTTTTCTGCGTTTTGTGTCAATTTTTCCAAGTTTTTACCCCAAAATAGACAATTTTTTGTATACGTATGAAGCTGAATTTTTTTCTGTTACTACTTGACGACAGTTAATCAATGTCTGGCTATTTAAATCAATTTGGTGTTATTTCATGAAAATTTTATGAATTAATTCCTGTTTTTGGCGATTTTTAATCAAATTTCAAACATTTCACCCCAAAAAATCAATTGTCAGGGAGTATTTTCGGGGATTTTTTCTGTAAGTCAGGACGCCTCACTGATTTTGAAAATAGTGAAAACCCCTCTGAAGGAATTTGTTTGAGGATTTATACTATTTTGACTGGCCTATTAGGGAAAATACGACCGGATGCATCTTTCCGCGATTAAACTAGGTCGAAGCACAAATAGTTTCCAACAGTACTTCATTGTAACCTAACGAATTGTACTTTTGTTTTCTCAGGTCAAATAGACATAGTGATAATTTTCGCTCGTTTGCTCTTTATTAATATTTCAATTGTTCTACTTAGTATAGGCACTTAAGCTTCTGAGAACGAAAATACTATACATTCCAGAAATAGTGCGTAGCCTTCCAAGTATTAGCCGTTTATGAGAAATACGGTAAACATTATGATTTGCAACAGACTGCATCCAAGACATAATATATTGCCCTGCAAACGCAATATTTTTTGTATTAACTTAAGCTTTCATGTGACTGTGCTGTTTTTATGTATATGGACTTGTAAACATGATATCCATCACGAAAACACGCCTATACAAATACATTGTAGATTCTAGCGCTGAAAAAAAACAACAACATATTTTAAATGACAAATTGTGATATTTTTCTTATGTTTGCTCAAAATATAGATTGTGTGTACACGTTAGAACCGCCTCATCGAGACGGTTCTAACGAGTACCCACAATTTATATTTTAGAGCAGAAATAAGAAAAATAGGTTTGCTCTTGTAAACAATATAAATATGGGGTTCGAGGGATCAAAATTCTATAGGTGTGTTTTTAGCATGGTTTAGTAGTGCATCACGTTAACTACTCCGTCAAAAGAACACCCCTGTAAACCCCATTCTATATAAGGAAAACTCTGGGTTACAGGAGTAAACATTATTTTACTTATTTTGCTCCAAGACATAGGTAATGGGAACGACAACCTATGTTTGCAGTAAAAATAAGAAAAGTCTCATAAATTGTTGCCAGAAAAATAAGTTTTGCAGGCGTAAAAGAAAATAATATGTCACACGAATGATACCGTAATGAGTATGATTAATGTTCATTAAAAGGGGTAAGAAACATAGGTTTTTTTTTCAACACAGAGCTGAAAACCGAATAATGACCAAGTATTTTTTCTTGGACAGAATAGCAAGTTTTGGCTTATTAGACCTCGTCAGTGACCCTCAAATATTTTCAAATTTCCACAGTGGAATCAATGATCTCGAGGAACTAGGAATTATTCCCCACACTATGATGAATGGCTTAATGCCGACTGCCCGCTTTACAATATGAGCTCTGTTAGGGTTGAATCTGGACAAAGCCTGTCTTTGGGGTCTGTGACCACAGTGACTAAACCACAGTTTCTGTTTATTTTGGGCGTATTTTGATACATACCATAGTCTTTAAAACGACAGTTCCTCTAAAATTTTAATACAATTTCAGCATAC
Organism: Lucinisca nassula; assembly: GCA_963580285.1. Lineage (NCBI taxonomy): Eukaryota > Metazoa > Mollusca > Bivalvia > Lucinida > Lucinidae > Lucinisca > Lucinisca nassula. Next base: position 119,787,452 of record OY757017.1, read on the forward strand.
TTTACCATCGGGCATCCACTTCAATCACCTATTGAAGTGTAAGCCTGCAAGCAGCAAAGTGGTACCGAAGTGTCTATGTATATCTAGGGGTCGAGGTGTCTAGCGGCCTATTCGTATAGGGTTTCATTTAATGTGGGGCCGATGTGGAAGTGGAACTAAGTGTCTGGAGGCCGAAGATGGTTTTTGGAAGGAGGTGTCCTGTTTCCTCGAGGTTCAGTTAATGCGAGGAGGTCGGATACGATATTTTACTATATGTAGTTTAACAAGAAAGCAGTCTGAGGGACAGCCAAATCCCCCGCGGCACTTTGTATCATGGCTCAACCTTGTGACCTTCACCTGTGAACTTGACCTTGAGTTGGCATGGTTCATTTATGGGTTCTGCACATCAGCTCACTAGGGGGATATTTCACAAAAGCTTTATGAAAATCCTCCCAGGGGTAAAGGAGATATGGAACGGATAAAAACTTCCAAGTTTAGAACTCGTGACCTTCACCTGTACCTTGACCTTGCGATGGCATGGTTTATTTATGGGTTCTGCACAACAGCTCACTGAAGGGGGGATATGTCACCAAACTTCAAGGAAAATCCTTCCAGGGGGTAAAGGAGATATGGAAGGGACACAAAATTCAAAGTTTCAAATTCGTGGTCTTCACCTGTGACCTTGACCTTGAAGCCTGCATGGTTTATTTATGGGTTCTGCACATCAGCAGGTTGAGGAGGATATTTCACGAAAGTTTAATGAAAATCCTTCCAGGGGTAAAGGAGATATGGACAGACACAAAACGCAAAGTTTCAAAGTCGTGACCATCAACTGTGACCTTGACCCTGAGTCGGCATGGTTTATTTATGTCTTCAGGGACATTTGACCGAAGTTTATTAAAAATCCTTCCAAGTGTAAAGGAGATATGGAACGGGCATAAAATTCAACGTTTCAAACTTGCGACCTTCAAATATGACCTTGACCTTGACTCGGCATGGTTTATTTATGGGCTGTGCATATCAGTTCACTGAGGGGGATATTTGACCGAAGTTTGATTACAATCCTTTGAATGGTAAAGGAGATATGGAACGGAAACAAAATTCAAAGTTTCAAACTCGTGACCTTCCAATATAACATTTACCTGGTGTCGGCATGATTCATTTATGGGCTCTGCACATTAGCTCACTGAGGGGGATAATTGATCAAAATTAAATGAAAATCATTTGCGGGGTAAAGGGGATATGGAACGGACACAAAATGCAAAGTTTTAAACTCGTGACCATCAATGTGACCTTGAGCTAGAGTCTGCAAGGTTCATTAATGGTTCCTGCACATTAGCTCACTGAGGGTGAACATTGCTCAAAAGTTAATGAGAATCCTTGCAGGGGTAAAGGAGATATGGGACGGACACAACGTTTCAAACACTTGACCTTCAAATGTGACCTTGACCTTGAGTCGGCATGGTTCATATATGAGTTCTGCACATCAGCTCACTGAAAAGAATATCTGACCAAATTAAATGAAAATCCTTCCAAGGGTAAAGGAGATATTGAACGGACACAAAATTCAAAGTTTCAAATTCGTGACCTTCAACTCTGACCTTGACCTTTTGTCGGCATGGTTCATTTATAGGTTCTACACATCAGCTGACTGAGACGAATATTTGACCAAAGTTTAATGAAATTCTATCAAAGGGTTCAGGAGATATGGAGCGGACAAAAAAGTGTTACGGACAAACAGACGGACGGACAGACGAAGCCCATTCCTATAACTCCCGCTCCGCTTCGCGGCAGGGGATTAATAAAATTCTAGCAGTAGGATAAAGGGCATATTTCAAAACATCTGAATATATGAGATTTGACGGAACGAGTATGTAAAGTCCAGCTCCTAAACTTGTCATGTCCACCAACACTTCTGTGTTCTGCTTCAGGCCATTGCCGTCACTACTATTCTAAATTTTAACAAGGCTTTATTCCCAGGATGAAATGGATTGCTATCAGAGAGGAAAGAAAAATAAGTATAGAATATACTAAATATACAACAGGTATTCCCTATTACCTTAAAAAGCATTACTATACAAATGCAGAGTAAATTTTATCGAAAAAAAAAAACAACAAAAAAAAAAAAAAAACACGAACGTTTTAAGATGAAAAATTGTGATATTTTTCTTATTTCTGCTAGCAGAAAGCACAATGGATATTTTAGAGCAGAAATACGAAATAAGGTTTACCCCTGTAACCCCAGTTTTACTATATTGGGGTTCAAGGAGTCAAAATAATATAGACTTGTTTTCCAGATGGATATCCGACTAGTAGCTAGTCTAGAGTATGTCTGGGAAACGCCTGTCTAGATAAAGATCGATTTAAGTGGAATTAAGATTTTAATGGGATAATTCATTCATCAAAAATCATAAGCCCTTTAGTTGCTCTCACTTAACATTAATGGCTTAATTAATGTAAACTGTGGATCTGGTACTGTGAGCAAAGACATAAGATTTCCGCTTCCGAGTAGTCTGATCAGCACCTTATGTGCGCTGCTAAGAAAGCGCAATATCTCTGTTGCCCGTATATAAAATTTAAAGAATCTTGCTAGACTGTGTAACTGGGCAGGCTGGTTTGGGTTTTACCTGGACTCGATCCCACGAACACATGTAGCGAAATGATCCTAAGTGATGGGACAGATGGGTCTAAGCAAACAGTGCAGACCCAGATCAGACTGCTCCTGAAGGAGGAGTCTGATCAGGGTCTACACTTTTTGCCATTCCGCTGTACCTTTTGGACTCTTTCCTGGATCGTAAAAAAGGTCAAACATTTAGGAGTTTGATTGTATTGGAGTTTAACGGCCCAGTCAACACTATTTTAGGTCATTTTTGAGCCGGTCGGTTTACCTATCTACACTTTTCCTCGGCAGGCTTATACGTAAGCGGTTAACCAGTACAGTGCACAATCTTTCGCCAGAAACTGACAACTGCCCTTCTTGAATCAACGGAAGGGAGAGAATGACCGTCGAAAAGATTTCATGATCAATATCCACGAAAGAATTTGCAGACCCCGGCAGGTATCGAACCCGCGTCCTCCTGATCACCAGTCTCAAACATTTAGAAGAATTACAGCAGGTCCTTAAGGTGTCGGATATTTTTTTTACTTTTATGATTTTTACCGTATTGTCGGGAAGATCCTCATATGCTGCTGCACGATAGACAATCAAGAAGAAAAATTGATTTTAAGAGACTAATTTCTTTGCAATGTTAGGACACAGACTATACAATCCTAGTCGCTATAATGCCACCATAAAACCAGATTCAGGCAACCCATATGTGACAATGGAATCTTCTGCCTACTAAGTTTGGAGTTGCCCATTTTCAGTTATAGAAGTGTCAGGCTTGTTTTGTTCGCTGTAAGTTGTACACAAAATGTATATTCTTTGAGCAAACAGTGTAGATCCAGATCAGACGCCGCGTTCTGCGGCGTCTGATCTGGGTCTAAACTGTTTGCCAATGTCCCAAAACAAAAGGGGCGCCAGGCATGTATGGGTTAATGCATGTTGCAGCAGTAGCATTAGATGATAATTACAGTTAAAATTCTTGATGTTAATGTTGATAATATTTTACGTTTTATGAAATGAATGCACCTAATGAATTCTTTGCGTTACATTGTATAACCTATATAGGACAAATAGAAATAGAATTTGTAATACACTTCTTTATCATATGAGAGTGTAATGACGTCATGCAATAAATTCCGTAATTCACTAGTGGACTAAATATGCCAATTAGATAGATATGCCCGCAACGTTACATGCACGACGTCCTTAACGACGTCGCGTTATATTCATATTTTTTTTTGTTAAACAATTGGAATAAAATGCGTTTTAAATGTCATATGCCAAGTAGCATCGTGCATTCGTGCTCATATATTATTGAATTTATTAAACTCGTTGAGGAAAACTGATAAAATGCCCGGCAGAGCCTCGCATTTTATCCTCAACTCATTTTTTGTTTGTTTCTTTGATTCAGCGAGGTTTAACGACCCCGTCAACACTGTAGAGATCATTTTGGAGACGTTGGTTCGAATTTTGTGGGACTTTTAACCGATATTGAGACGAAATGACTACTCAAGCCCTGTCACCCAATGGAATTATATACATGGATGGTCCGACTCGCACCGCTTTGCCTGGGCAGGCTTAGATCCTCTGAGCGGATTACAAGTACTCGTGTGCGGTCGGTTTCAGCTCTGCGTGGAAACATCATGCAGCCCATCTATTTTTTTCAAGCTCCGATGGGCGGGGGCCGCTAGGACAAATAAAAATAGAATTTGTAAAACACTCCTTATTCATATGACGTCGCGTCTGAGCGTGTAATAACGCGATGTAATACATTCCGTAATCCACTTGTGGATTAAATATGCAAATTGGTTAGATACGCCCGTTACGTTACATGTACGACATCTGAAAAAAAAAAATCGAAAATTTTCAGATGAAAACTTATGACATGTTTTCTTATTACTGCTCAAAATATAGATTGTGGGTACACGTCAGAACCGCTTCAAGTGCCCACAATCTAAATTTTAGAGCAGAAATCGGAAAAATAACGTATACCTCTGTACACCTCAGTTTTATTATATAAAAGTGGGGTTTAAGTGGGGGCAGAATTATATAGGCGTGTTTTCGTCATGAGGTTGAGAAGCTAGATGCATTCCAGGGTAAAACTCTTCACTGTAATGAATACGGGCCTCCACGCAGCACAACACCAGCTGCAGGGAAGTAAATAGAAATCAAATTGGTATCACATTCTATGATTCTAACGACCTAAATTGGCTCAGATAGTAAAGTCTCATCTGTGACCCCTGTTACGATTTGGTGTCGAAACAGTCTGCCCGTACACCATTATATTTCTTTGAAATCTTTGTACATATATTGAAAACCCGTAAACAAATGGTTTAGACGCAGGTAACTAAAGATCAATTTTTGTTTATTTTGAAAGTATTTTGATACATACCACAATCTTTCAACTGACAGTTCCTTTAAAGTTTTAATGAAATTTCAGCATGCTTTGCCATCGAACATCCATTCCTATCTTCTATTGAAGTGTAAACCAGCAAGAAGCAAAGTGGGGCCGAAGTGTCTAGGTATATCTAGAGACCGAGGTGTCTAGCGGCCGACTCGTCTAGGGTTTCATTTTATGTGGGGCAGAGGTGGAAGTGGGGACGAAGTGTCTAGAGGCCGAAGGTGGTTTGAGGGCCGAGGTGTCCTGTTACCTTCTGTTTCAGTTAATGCGAGGCCTTATGCGACATTTTGCTAGGATAAAAGGCATATTTCAAAACATCCAAATATATGAGATTTGAAGGTACGAGTATGTATAGCTAGCTCCTGGACCTTGTATTGTTCACCAACCCTTCTGTGTTCTGTCAGACGTGAAACCTTGTGCGCCATTGACTTCACTACTATTTTATTTTTTTACAAGGCCTTATTCCCATTACGACAACACACCCGTTCCACATAGTGCATGTTTTTCACATCTCCAAAATGGAAATTCCATGGTATTTTTATTATTTATACTGTAAACATAAATTGTGGGTGCTCGTTAGACCGCCTCATTGAGGCGATTCTAACGAGTATCCACAACCTCTGTCTGAAAAATAATGAATACCCCCATAAATCCCAATTTTCTCTATATAAAGTGGGGTGTAAGGGGACGTTCATTACACGGACTTGTTAACGTGATGCCAGGTCGAAATGAATTGCTATAAGAGAGGAAAGAAAAAGAAGTATAGAAAATACTAAAAATACAACATATATTCTCCATTACCTTAAAGTTTGACGCTTATGACCCACAAAGAGGGTTGACGCGTCGTTAAACACGAAATCATCATCATCAACCATTACCTTAAAAATAATAACGAAAACACGCATTTACAACTGCAGAGTAAATTTTATCGCCGAAAAAAAAGAAACTTTTAAGATGAAAAATTGTGATATTTTTCTTATTTCTGCTCTATGAAATAAGGTTTACCCCTGTAAACCCCAGTTTTACTTTAAAAAAGTGGGGTTTCAGGGTTACAAAATCATACAGACTTGTTTTCGTGATGGATATCCGTCTAGTAGCTTGTCTAGAGTATGTCTGGGAAACGCCTGTCTAGATAAAGATCGATTAAACAGGAATTATGATTTTAATGGGATAATTCATCCATCAAAAATTATAAGCCCTTTAGTTTTTCTCACTTATCATTAATGGCTTAATTAATGTAAACTGTGGATCTGGTACTGTGAGCAAAGACATAAGATTTCCGCTTCCGCGTAGTCTGATCAGCACCTTATGTGCGCTGCTAAGAAAGCGCAATATCTCTGTTGCCCGTATATAAAATTTCAAGAATCTTGCTAGACTGTGTAGCTGGTCAGCCTGGTTTGTGTTTGACCTGGTCTTGAGCCCACGAACACAGGTACCGTACCGTCGGGAAGATCCTCTTAATTATGCTGCTGTTCGATAGACAACCATGAAGAAAATTGTTTTTACGAGACTAATTTCTTTGCAATGTAAGACACAGACTATACAATCCTAGTCGCTATAATGCCACCATAAAACCAGATTCAGGCAACCCATATGTGACGATGGAATCTTCTACCTATTAAGTTTGGAGTGGCCAATTTTCACTTATAGAAGTGTCAGGCTTGTTTTGTTGACTGTAAGTTGTACACAAAATGTATATTCTTGAGCAAACAGTGTAGATCCAGATCAGACGCCGCGTTCTGCGGCGTCTGATCCGGGTCTACACTGTTTGCCAATGTCCAAAACAAAATGGACACCAGGCATGTATGGGTTAATGCATGCTGCAGCAGTAGCATTAGATGATAATTACAGTTAAAATTCTTGATGTTAATGCAGATAATATTTTACGTTTTATGAAGTGAATGCACCTAATGAATTTCTTTGCGTTACCTATATAGGACAAACAGAAATAAAATTTGTAATACACTTCTTTATCATATGACGTTGCGTCTAAGAGTGTAACAATATGATGTTATTAATCAAGTACTTTCGTATTGGCCCAATTGCAGGTCCGAGGTCTGCTGTATTGTTCGCACAACTTCCCAAGATCTATGTTGTGCAAACAAGATCATATGTTGTGCGAACAAGATATTATCTTGTGCGCACAAGATATATTGTCCGCAAAGGATAAATTATGTTGTCCGCACAAGGTAATATCTTGTGCGCACAACATATTATCTTTTGCGCACAAGATATCTTGTTCGCACAAATTAATATCTTGTTCGCACAACATATTAAAAAAAATCCATGTCCCTCCCTCCTTTATATCCTCCCTCATAAAACATGACACAGGTCACATTTCCCTTAATAGCTTTGGTCGGGCCGATTTCGATTGAATGGGTGTCAAGTTTCAGTTGTTGTAAACTTAGCAAATATTCATGTATTTCGGAGAACATGTGGGCCTGTCAAGGCGCCACGTTCTTTGGCGTCTGATCTGGGGAAACGCTGTGCGTCAATGTCTCTCATTTCGGAATGCTAGGTATTAAGATAATGAACTGAAGTTTGATGGACAAACTGTTAAGTGTATATAGTTGGCTTGAAGTTTGGAGTATGGCGTTTGGAATTCGATTTATTTCGTAGTAGTAAAGTAAAACATTAGTGACTGTTGGGCAAAGCCGCGAATCCCAAGCCAAGTTCACACTCTCAAATTGGTTGTCTTCTACGGACGCACTACAAGAAACATTTCACCTTGTTTTTCCCGTCAATCAGGCCAAAGTTTAAAATTGTATGTATACTTATGTATGCTTAACATCTCATCACGCAAACACGCCTATATAATTTTGACCCCCTTAAACCCCACTTTTATATAGTACAACTTGGGTTTACAGGGGTAAACCTTATTTTTCTTATTTCTGCTCTAAAATATAGATTGTGGGTACTCGTTAGAACCGCCTCGATGAGGCGGATCGAGGCGGTTCTAACGAGTACCCACAATTTATATTTTAGAGCAGAAATTAGAAAAAATATCATTATTTTTCATCTTAATTTTTCATTTTTAAGGCGGTACATTTACACTCTATTTGTATAGACGTGTTTTCGTAATGTACACATACATGTAAATTGCTGTGTTTGTATGTCATATTGAAGCTTGTTAATGGTTGCGGGAATGAGTCTTTTAAGGAAGATCGGTCGGACCAGAAGGTCGCGGATGCCATACCTGCAACATATTTTCGTGGAGACTGATCATGAACTGTTTCTTTCATAATGAATGTATAATACAAACATACAAATATATATTATGTTCATTACACTAAGCAGTATATGAAGGGATCCAGAAAGTGGTCTTTCTATCACTTCCACTGGTTCAAGAAGGGCAGTTGTCAATTTCTTCTGGCGAAAGAATGTGTGCTTTACTGATTAACCGCATATGAATTAACCTGCCCAAGAAAACCGTGGTTAAGCAATCTAATCGGCTCGATATGACCTTGATAGTTTTGACTGGACCGTTAAACAAACAAATCGACATGTATTTGTTATTTGTACTTTGTTTGGAAAGATTAAATTCTTTTCGTTCGAGAATACGTATGTCTCATTTACCCATTGCATTCGGGAAACCCCTAAAGAGGTACCTTGGCAGTGCAGGCCCAGATCAGAAGCCACAGAATGCGGATCGCTCACCTGATCCATAGTGTAACAAGTGGGTCCCAGGGAGGGCCATTATTGGCCCAAGGGCTTTAATGCATAATGCTGAGGGAGGTCTTAAAGGTGAAGCTTCATACCAAACACCAACAAAGGCTATAATTTGAACAATCTTGGCAAACGTCCACTAGATGAAGCTTCACACCAAATATCAAAGACCTGGGCCTTGCGGCTTCAGAAAAGAAGATTTTTATAAAGATATTCCCTACATAAGCCTATGCACCAGGGCTCTATAAGTCTATGTAAAACCAAAGGGCCCCGGGGTGGGGGCATTTGTTGCCCCAGGGCTATAATTTGAACAATCTTGGTAGAGGTCCACTAGATGAAGCTCCATACCAAATATCAAAGACCTGAGCCTTGCAGTTTCAGAGAAGATTTTTAAAAATTTCCCTTTATAAGTCTATGTAAAACCAAAGGCTCTCTGGGCGGCGACATTTTTTTGGCCCCAGGGCTATAATTTGAAAAATCTTGGTAGAGGTTCACTAAATGACGCTTCATACCAAATATCAAAGACCTGGGCCTTCTGGTTTCAGACGAGAAGATTATTAAAGGCCTTCCCTATAAACGCCTATGTAGAACCAGTGGGCACTGGCGCGGGGGCGTTTTTGGCCCCGGGGCTATAATTTGAACAATCTTGGTAGCGGTCCACTTGACGAAGCTACTTACCAAATATCAAAGACCTGGGCCTTTTGGTTTCAGATAAGAGATTTTTAAAGGTTTTCCCAATATAAGCCTATGTAAAACCAGTGGGCCCCGGGGCGGGGCCGGTTTTTGCCCAAGGACTATAATTTGAACAATCTTGGTAGCGGTCCACCAGATGAAGCTTCCTACCAAATATCAAAGACCTGGGTCTTCTGATTTCAGACAAGAAGATTTTTAAAGGTTTTCCATATATAAGCCAGGCCACCGCCCATAGGGGCTTGAAGAAATATATGGGCTGCATGATGCTTCCACGCAGAGCTAAATCCGGCCCGCACACTAGTACTGGTAAACCGCTTAGAGGATCTAAGCCTGCCCAGGAACCGCGGTGCGAGGCGGACCGTCCATGCTAATAAACCCTATTGGTTTCATTGGGCGAAAGGGCTTGAGATGTCATTTCATCTCAGTGTCGGGTAAAAGTCCCACAAAATTGAAAGCAACGTCTCGAAAATGACCTTTACAGTGTTGACGGGGACGTTAAACTTCAAATCAACCAACCAACCATATATAAGCCTATGTGAACGGGCCCCCGTGGCCTAATGGATAATAGCGCTGACTCTTAGTCATTAGGTCTCTCACCGCCGTGGGTTCGAGCCTCGCTCGGGTCACGTGTGAGACGTCAAGTTCTGCAACGGAAGGTCAGGTGGTTTTTCTCCGGGTACTCCGGTTTTCGCCCACCTATGATTAACGATCGGTTCGATATGATTGAAATAATCTTGAAAGGGCCGTAAAACCCAAACCAAAAAAAAAAAAAAAATAAAAAAATAAGCCTATGTAAAACCAGTGGGCCCCGGAGCGGAGCTGTTTTTGGCACCAGGGCTATAATTTAAACAATCTTGGTAGCGGTCCACTAGACGAAGCTACATACCAAATATCAAAGACCTGGGCCTTCTGGTTTCAGACAAGAAGATTTTTAAAGGTTTTCCCTATATAAGCCTATGTAAAACCAGTGGGCCCCGGGGCGGGCCGTTTTTGGTCTCAGGGCTATTAATCCATCCACTGGTTAAGCAGGAGAAGCTCTGGTGGCCATTTTGTTCACCCGGCAGAACAGTATGAGCAATTTTGGTAGAGGGTCACCAAACAAACATTCCTGTGAAATAATTTCAAAATCCATCCTCTGGTTAAGGAGAAGTCGTTTAAAGGTTTTTCCATTTTTAGCTCCAGCGGCCATTTTGTTCACCCGAGCGGAACGGTATGAGCAATTTAGGTAGAGGTTCGCCAAAGGAACATTCCTGTGAAATAATTTCAAAATCCATCTACTGGTTAAGGAGAAGAAGTCGTTTAAAGGTTGTTCTAGTTTTAGCTCTGGCGGCCATTTTGTTCACCCGAGCGGAACGGTTTGAGCAATTTTGGTAGAGGGTCACCCAAGAAACATTCCAGTGAAATAATTTCAAAATCCATCCACTGGTTAAGGAGAAAAAGTCGTTTAAAGGTTATTCTATTTTTAGCTCTGGCGGCCATTTTGTTCACCCGAGCGGAACGGTTTGAGCAATTTTAGTAGCGGGTCATCCAAGGAACATTCCTGTGAAATATTGCAAAATCCATCCACAAGTGTAGAAGATGTCGTTAAAAAGTTTTTCTATTTTAAGCTCTGGTGGCCATCTTGTTCACCCGAGCTAAACGGTTTGAGCAATTTTGGTAGAGGGTCACCCAAGGAACATTCCTGTGAAGTAATTTCGAAATCCATCCACTGGTTAAGGAGAATAAGTCCTTTTAAGGTTTGTCTATTTTTAGCTCTGGCGGCCATTTTGTTCATCCGAGCGGAACGGTTTGAGCAATTTTAGTAGAGGGGCACCCAAGGAACATTCCTGTGCAATAATTTCAAAATTCATCCACTGGTAAAGGAGAAGAAGTCATTTAAATGTTTTTCTATTTTTAAGTCTGGCGGCCATTTTATTCACCCGAGCGGAACGGTTTGAGCAATTTTGGTAGAAGGTCATCCAAGGAACATTCCAATGAAAAAAATTCAAAATCCATCCACTGGTTAAGCAGAAGTCGTTTAAAGGTTTTTTTTTTTATTTTTAGCTCTGGCGGCCATCTTGTTCACCCGAGCGGAACAATTTGAGCAATTTTGGTAGAGGATCACCCAAGGAGCATTCCTGTGAAATTAGATCGAAATCTGTCCGGCAGTTTTGGAGAAGTTGTTTAAAGCAAAAGTTGACGACGGACGATGGACAAAGACCGATCCCAAAAGCTCACCTTGAGCACTTCGTGCTCAGGTGAGCTAAAAATTATGCCTGACACCACTTATATGACAAATTGACTTGTCCAACATATAGCAATGGAAGCGTCCACTAGTATACAATGGGTATATGCATTATGGAACCCATACAAACTACCCAACTGAGGTGCAAGAATCCATGGTTCTTAGCTAGCGTAAACCGCAACGCGTATATGTGCAAACCCCATATTTACCAAATAAATGTCACGAAAACACGCCTATATAATTTTGACCCCCTTGAACCCTACTTTTATATAGTAAAACTAGGGTTTCCGGGGGTAAACCTTGTTGTTTCTTATTTCTGCTCTAAAATATAGATTGTTGGTACTCGTTAGAACCGCCTCGATGAGGCGGTTCTAACGAGCGCCCACAATCTATATTTTGAGCAGAAATAAGAAAATATCACAATTTTTCATCTAAAAATTTTCATGTTTTCGGCGATAAAGATGGCAATTTGTATAGGCGTGTTTGCGTAATAGTAGATTTGCTGAAGACAAGCATGTGTTTTGCATCATGCACATACAGCGCATAGCTAACTATTTCTCAGAAAAGAAATGGGGTTAGCAGATATATCAGAAAAGCACAATCAAACATTAGTAATCAATTCTAATCATGGCTCCATGACGTGTCGAAGACATATCGTTGCGATGCTAAGTGTTCGGACAGGCAGGCCTAAGCAATCATTGCAGACCCCGATCAGACTGCTCCTTCCTGAAGGAGCAGCCTGATCTGGGTCTACACTGATCAGGGTCTACACTGTTTGCTATTCTGTTGGCTCTTTCTGGATTCCTAGCTGGATCGTGTAACAAGTTTTATAAACTTTAAGGCAATTTACAGCAGATACTCAAGTTGTCCGAATTTTTCGGATTTTTACCAGTAGCCCCCAACTGAGAAAACTGTCGTCGGGGTTTGCGGCCAGGTAAGACACGGACCGGCCTGTTGAAAAGCAGAGACAAGCAAAATAGAAGTGAAAGCAATGATCAGGAATGGATACAATTACCAATAGCTCCCGTCAGAGACACCAAAGGGAAAGACACACAAACAGGAAACAACTAGAGAGTTTGAGTGTTGCGTCCCACCAACAGCTAAGGTCATACGGAGACGGACCTTCCGAAAGACTCTTCCGAAAGCCCGGAGAAGCCCGGGATCGATCCTGCGACCCCTGGTTTAAAAGGCGAGTAGCGTAACCACTATACCACGGAATCTTCTTGAACCAACTAGACCCTAAGGGAGACATCAACAGCGGAAAGCCAAAAGGACAATTACTTTCCAAAAAATGGCCAACTGGCTATCCAAAACAAAATAATATAAACAACACAAACACTCAAGGACAAACCATAACCAAAATAAACCGCGACAGAAGTACCGCCTTGGAACGGTCAGTGAAACGAACTCCACTGGGGACTTAACTCGATTTTACGTGGCCACAATCCTTGCCCTTCCTTCCGTGGCTATTTAGACAAATAATTTGTTCAGTCCGCATGAAGATCTCCGAACTCATCAGAGCAACATCTCCGTAAACACAAAATTCAAACAGCCACAGGGATGAAACAACGGTGAGAACCCGATAGCAAGAAACCACTAAAATACTGCAGAAAAGAAAACCAACAGTTAGACCCCGATGGGCTCGACCAGAGACAGAGCATCAGGGCTCAGCCAACATTACATAGAATTAGATTCTGTCTAATTCTCAGTAAGCCCTTTACGCTGGAACCGTTATAGAATAGCGGAAAGCTAAAATAAAACAAATAAAAGAAAATATAAGCGATACGTACACACTCAAAGCGTCCATAACAAAACATAAACCGCGACAGAAGAACCGCCTTGGAACGGCCAGTGAAACAAATTCCACTGAGGGACTTAAATCGATTATACGCGGTCGCAATCCTCGTCCTTACTTCCGTCGCGATTTAGACAAATAATTTGTTCAGCCCGCATGAAGGCCTCCTAACTCACCGACAACACAAAAATCAAACAACCACAAAGATGAAACAACGGTGAGGACTAGACAGAAAGAAATTACTGAAATGCTGGAGCAAAAGAAAACCAACAGTTAGACTCCGATGGGCCCGATAAGAGATAGAGCATCTGACACCAACCAACATTACATAAAATTAAGTTCTCTAATTCTCAGTAGAATAGAAGTGAAGGCAATGATCAGTAATCGATACAATTTACTCACAGCTCCCATCAGAGACACCAAAGGGAAAGAAACATAAACATGAAACAACAGATCCTTATGGAAACATCAACAGCGGAAAGCCAAAAGGACAGATACTTTCCAAAAAAAATGGCCAACTGGCTATCCAAAACAAAGCAATATAAGCGACACAAACACTCCAAGACAAACCATAACAACCATTAACCGCGACAGAAGAACCGCATTTGAACGGTCAATCGGTCAATGACACGAACTCCACTGTGGGGGAGGGGGTGCTTAAATCGATTTTATGTTGCCACAATCCTCGCCCTTCCTTCCGTCGCGATTTAGTCAAATAACTTGTTCAGTCCGTTGACCTCCTTTCTCATCAGTGCAACATCTCCGTGAACACAAAAATCAAACAACCACGGTGAGGACTCGACAGAAAAAAAACACTGAAATGCTGGAGCAAAAGAAAACCAACAATCAGACTCCGATGGGCACAACATTGAATATTGAAATTAAATAAAAATTTGAAAAATATTTGCACAGTTTATGATTCCGATAACCCTGATTAAGAAATTTAGCAGTTAATAAGTCCACATGGATGCTCATTTGGGTGTGGGGGTTCGTTTAAGAGACTTTATAATCGTCGATTAAACATCATATCAGCTGCTAATGGGCAGTGCCCACCTGAGCCCTGGGGAGCATAGTTGTCCATCGGCCTCTTGTTCTGAATTTATATGCTCAGCCACTATAAAATTCAGGTTCTGACAGGCCTTGTTGCAGAAGATATTTAAGTCCCACACTGAATTTGTAAACTAAATCAACATGGCGTCCTTAAACTGCAAACTTTGTGATACCTACAACCATAGAAGTCTTGGTTTTTGGAAACACGTTAAACGTACAGACTAAACACGGTTCAGCCGAGTATACAGTTTATGCCATGGTCCTGGCATGTGAAAACGTATGTGTAGACACTGTGCGTCATAGAGGATATGTCTTTGGGCGAGCTTTCATTAGCAAGGAAGCCTGGTGATTGATAAACGGAGCTAAACGCACAGCATTTACATCACATACGTCGACGACACCGACACCAAAGACGAAGACGGCGGCAAAGTTATACATTTATCGCTCCGTCACCTAAAAAACTCAGGAGTTGGGTAAGGTAAATCTAGACTCAGAATGACCTTTTACATCTGATCTTATAGTAAGTTCATAGCCCGACTATACGTCCAACTAGATCAATGCTTAAAACTAAAACACGCATTCTTCATCACCAAGAACACTGACGTTTTGCTAGTTACACTAGATTATGCAATATTAGGTTAAGAATTTTAGGAATACTGCCCCCATAGAGATCGTATCACAAATCTGGAACCAAACAAGTCATCAATCCTGGCTAAGTCATAAAATACTATTAAAATCTAATAGAAATGAAACAACCATGATAGTGAAGCACCGACAATAAAATAAAAATCTGCATTTGATTACCATTATATCACTTCCTGTGAAGCCAACATCTCACTATCAGCTACTTCAAAATGATCAGATATTTGGCTTCCGGGAAGAAAAAAAACGCATTCCATATTTACTGGGACAGTGAATAACTAAGACCAATACCTGTTCGAAAAGCGAAGGCGTAGATCAGCCGGCACAACCATCCAGTCAGAACAGAGGGTTCGCGTAAAGTTTTGATCCGCTAGCACGGATACGCAGACTGGTCTGAGTCTTTGCTAGTCGCATAGATCTTATTGAAAGTCATTCATTTCGAAAACACGCCTATACTAATGCATTGTAAATTATACTCCCGAAAAATAAAAAATATAGGACGAAATATTGTGATTTGTTTCTTATTTCAGCTCAAAATATAGATAGTGGGTCACGTTCGAACCGCCTCAACGGTTCTAACGAGTACCCACAATCTATATTTTAGAGCAGAAATAAGAAAAGTACAATTCACCCCTGTGAATCCGAGTTTTACTATATATAAGTGGGGTTCAAGGGGGTCAAAATTATATAGGCGTGTTACATGTTTTCAACATAATTTATGTACTATATTCTTCTTCTATTTTATTGGGGTCATACATCCACTTTAAATGTAAGTGTCTGTGTAAATTGAGAGAACCAACACCATTCAAGGTTCTCGATTTAGCTGTATTAAGATTAGTGGCACTGGGTTAAGCGTTCGAGAAGTATCGATAAGAAGGCACTTTGATTAGGTTTACTTCGCATTTATCTATCGATGCTTATCTTTTGGGGTTTTGGTGAAGGGGTTTCAAAAAAGTGCCGGTGAAAAAGGGCAAAAGCATCACCGGAAAGTAACACAAAGACGTAGTACTGAAGAAACTGATAAAGTATCATCAGAGACGACGCCCTGCCACTGCTTTTAAGCATGTCCGTCTTCTACATGACAATGCAACCGTTCATACCTCCGCAATAGTTTCGGCGTTTTTGAAGAAAGAAAAAGTAACTGTTTTGCCTTACCCCCTTATTCTTCAGACCTTGCCCCATGTGGTTTCTTTTTGTTTCCGAAATTGAAATCTTTCCTTGCTGGGCGGAAATACCAGTTCCGACAGGCACTTGGATATGCCATTCATTATTACCTTATTACTGTGCCCAAATCAACGTACCGTGACGCCTTCAAGAAGTGGTTATATCGGCTGAAACTTTGCATTTCTAGCCACGGGGAGAACTTCGAGGGCATGCAATGAGCACTTTTAGCCTAACTTGAAATTTGAAGTCTCCAGATAGAAATAAGCAATTCTTTTCGAACATCTCTCGTAGTTCTATAATTTGACTCGGCGTGCTCTATTATCTGACTGATGGCTGTCTTATGTTCTGACGGTAGATTACTCGAATCTTTAACTCTTGATCCACCCTGTTGTAATTCATGAATAGTTATTTTACCATGTGTTTTCACTAATTTTTTAGCCAGGGTGCGTCCACGCTGATCATTTTAGTTATTGTTATTTTGAGTGGCACTGCATTTGATTGGGGACTACCCAGTATCCCCAGAAACGTCATCACTATTTATTTAGCTTATTTCAATCTTCTAACAAGTAACGCCCTCCGTTTAAGAAACAAGCTTGTCAAGAAATGTTCATTGTACCAACTAGTTCTGCCATAAAAATAAATGGGAAACGATCAGGAACTGATACAGTCAGATCAACCTCAACCCCAACAACAAGGGAAATATGTCGACACATAGAGTTACGATAGCAAACACAATAGACAGCTGGCAAACCGAGTCAGCAGTTTTTTTCCTAAACAGGTGGTGACTCAGATTACCCAAATGCAATTATAAAGGAACAGCACACATAATGGGGGAAAGAATCAGAAGCGGTTCTTCTGTGGTGGTTTACCATGGTGATAGTTCGTCTTTCCATACAAATGTGTATGTTTTTCTATCGTTTTATTTTCTATAAGCGCTCGGCCATTTTATGGGAAAGTATCTTTCCTTTTGGATTCCTAATTGTGACGTTTATGTTAATGTGAAGTTATTCAATATTCGTGTTTGTTTCCTTTGATGTCTTGGATGGGAGATGTGAGGTACTTGTATCAATTGATCATTGCCTTCACCTCTTCTGTTACTCCTCTGCGGTATAGGAATATCAATATCTTAGAAAGGAGACCCCTAAAGAGTAGGTTTTCTTCTTAACAGAAGTGCAGGCAATAATCAGGTATGGATAAAATTACCCCACATCTACTGCCAAAGACTCTAAAGGGAAAATAAACAAGAATGAAATGACTTAATAACCCAAATGAAAACATCACTAGCGGAGAGCCAAACGGACAGTTACTTTCTCACAAAATGGCCAAATGTCTACCCAAAATAAAAACATATATAAGCAATACACACATCTAAGACAAACTATAACAGATATAACACGCGACAGAAGAACCGCCTTTGAACGGTCAGTAAAAAGTATTTCACCGGGTGGGGGAGTGGGAGTGGGGCTTAAACCGATTTTATGTGGCCACAATCCTCGCCCTTACTTCTGTCGTGGGTTAGACCAATACTTTGTTCAGTCCGCATCAATAGAAGTGAGGGCAATGCTCAGGAATCGATACAATTAACCCACAGCTCCCATCAGAGACACCAAAGGGAAGAAACACAAACAGAAAACAACAGACCCTAATGGAAACATCAATAGCGGAAAGCCAAAAGGACAGTTACTTTCCCACAAAATGGCCAACTTGCTATCCAAAACAAAATAATATAAGCAATACAAACACTAAAAGACGAACCATAACAAAAATAAACCGCGACAGGCTTCCTAACTGATCAGCGCAACATCTCCGAGAACATAAAAATCCAACAATTTCAGAGTTAAAACAACGAGAGGCGACAGCATGAAATAACTGAAATACTGGAGCCAAAGTAAACCAAACGTTAGATTCAAGTGGGTCCAACCAGAGGAAGTTTATCAGGTACCTGCCAACCTTACCTGAAAATAACTTTTCAGTACGCCTATAGGCTAGATCCGTCTTAGAATCTAGGGCCTGATCGGCTGGCGTGCAATTAAAGGGGGAAGCAAAGCTATCAGCAGTGACTGAGTTAAACACCATGCATGAAATCTGTCGTATTTATGTTGTATCTAATATATTTAGATCGAAGAATGATCTTACAAAATTGGGTACTGAAGTCATTTTAAGCATATAATTTCCTGAATTTATATACTATGTCACCATAAAATTCGGGTTCTCATAGGCTTTGTTGCAAAAGAGATCTAAGTCAAACATTGAATTTAGAAACTAAATGGTTATGGTGCCTATAAAACTTAGAAACTGATTTAAGTAGTTTATGATACCATAACCCTGATTAAGAGGTTAAGCAGTAAACATTTTTTATGAGTGTTGAAGTCAGTAACATGACTAGACACTCTAGCAAATCGAATTAATTGCGAACTATAATAACCGTAGGATGGTGCACGAGGAACATCACCCTCCAAAAAAGGAAAATGTACAATCTCAAAATCAACATCATCGCGTTGATCATAAATTTTGCAAGAAACAAACCCACCTACAATAGCTAATTGTCAATCCGAAAACGGGACTTCGGTATCAGAAGAAATTGCTTTATTTAACTAAAGTTCTGGAGGGTAAGTTTGAATGATCTAACCATTGATGTTTGTATTATCAATATTTAGTTTAATACTAATTTATTGTAGTTCGATTGCGATGGAATAATCGCTCTCGAACATTCATTTCGGATGTTTTCACGTGCGCCAGAGACAGGCAGTGACTATTACACTACTGCTACACATTTACACCTGGGTGGAGTAAGGCAGTGTCATTACGTGTCTTGCCCACCTCGATACCGGGTGCCGAATTCGAACGTACAACCTCTCGATCATGAGTCGAACGCGTTAACCACTGCGCTATCGAGGCTATCAATATTTAATAAATCATCCACAAAGATGCTGAAGTCGAGCTAAAAGCTTTAATGAATTTTGATTGGTTTTCATTGGAAAGGGACATTATGAAAAATAGCAGTATGGGCAATGACCAGGAATCGATACAATTAACCCACAGCTCCCATCTGAGACACCAAAGAGAAAGAAACACAAACATCAAACAACTATACCCTAATGGAAGCATCAATAGTGGAAAGCCAAAAGGACAGTTACTTTCCCTTAAAATGGCCAATTGGCTATCCAAAACAAAATAATATAAGCGATACACACACTTAAAGGCAAGCCATAACAAAACATAAACCGGGACAGAAGAACCGCCTTGGAACGGTCGATTTAGACAAATAATTTGTTCAGGCCGCTTGAAAGCCTCCTTATTCATCATTGCAAAATTTCCGTTAACACAAAAATCAAACAACCACAGAGATGAAACAACGGTGAGGACTCGACAGCAAGAAACCACTGAAATACTGCAGCAAATGAAAACCAACAGTTAGACCACATTGGGCCCGACCAGAGACAGAGCTTCATGAAACCAAACAAGAATGAATCAACCACAATGGGTGCGCCATTCATATCCATCGGAATACCCACTCTTTGTGTGAATAACTTAGTACCAAATCGTATATAAATATTTGAGAGCTTCACACACTTTCTGACATGACCATAATGTGTATTTTGTATGCCGTTCAGAAGTGAAGAAATGTTATATTATTATTTCTTATATTACTTGCAAGATAGGTGGAATCCAGTCTATGAAATGTCCATTTAAATAAATCGTTAAGTTTTGTTTTCTAAGATTATGAGGAAGTGTAGTGTAAAGCTTGGAAAAATCATTGTTTTTTTTTTTTTATCTGGCTTCAAGTAAATACAAATACATGTCATTTGGCACTTATGGAATATAGGTTCTGAATCAGTAGATAAAATAGAAGAGAAGGCAAAGGTCAGAAATCGATACACTTAAACCACAGCTTCCGACAGAGACACCAAAGGGAATGCGACACAAATATAAAACAACTAGATCCTAATGGAAACACCAGTAGCGGAAAGCCAAAAGGACAGTTACTTTCCCCAAAACTGGCCAATTGGCTATCCTATCCAAAACAAAACAAAACAAAATGCATAAGCGATACACACACAAAGACAAACCACAACAAAAGTAAACCGCGACAGACGAACCGCCATGAAACGGTCAGTGATACGAATTCCACGAATTTTACGCGGCCGCAATCTTCATCCTTACTTCCGTCGCGATTAAGACAAACAATCCGCATGAAGGCCTCCTAACTCATCAGTGCAAACATCTCCGAGAACACAAAAATCAAGCAACCACAGAAATGAAACAACGGTAATGACTCGACAGCAAGAAACAGCAAAAGAAAAACAGCAGTTAGACTCCGATGGGTAAAGTCTGTCACAAGCTACAAACAGACAGAAAACAGTGGTTCTATTGAAGCCCGCGTTACTTCTAAATTCATCTAAGATGTAAAATAGAAGTGAAGGCAATGGTCAGGAATCGATACAATTAACCTACAGCTCCCATCAGAGGCACCAAAGGGAAAGAAGCACACACATAAAACAACTAAACCCTAATGACAACATCAATAGCGCTAAGCCAAAAGGACAGTTACTTTCCCACAAAATGGCCAAATGGCTATCCAAAACAAAATAATATAAGCGATGCAAACACTCAAAGATAAACCATAACATAAATTTACCACGACAGAAAAACCGCCTTGGAACGGTCAGTAAAACGAATAGTCCACCGGGGCGGGGGGTTGGGGTGCTAAAATCGATTTTACGTGGCCACAATCCTCGCCTTTATATCCGTTGCGACTTAGACAAATAATTTGTTCAGTCCGAATAAAAAGTAGAAGTAAAACAAAGATCAGGAATCGATACAATTAACTTACTCCAGCCATCAAAGACACCAAAGGGAAAGGAACACAAACATTAAGCGACCAGACCATTATGGAAACCTAAACAAAAGAAGGCCATAAGGACAGTCACTTTCCCACAAAATGGCCATATGGCCATCCAAGATAAAAAGACACAAGTGATACTCACAGTAAGTAACAAACAACAACATAAATAAACCGCCACAGAAGAACCGCCTTGGAACGGTCAGTGGAAAGATTTCCACTGGGTGGCTTAAATCGATTTTACGTGGCCACAATCCACGCCCTTACTTCTGTCGCGATTTAGACAAATAATTTGTTCAGTCCGTATGAAGACCTCTTAACTTATCAGTGCAACATCTCCGTGAACACAAATAATCAAAGAACCACAGAGGTGAGACAACGGTGAGGACTCGACAGCAAGAAACCACTGAAATGCCGGAGCAAAAGAAAACCAACAGTTAGACTCCGATGGGCCAGACCAGAGACAGAGCATCAGGCACCAACCAACATTACCTTGAATTAGATCTCTCTAATTCTCAATAAGCCCTTACGTTCGAACCGTCATAGAACCTGAGGCCTGACCCACCGGCGTGCAATTAAAGAGGGAAGCAAAGTTGCCAACCGTGATTGGGTTAACTACCATGCATGCAGTCTGTCGTATAACATCCATGTTGTACCCAATCTTTTTATATCGAAGAATGATTTTACGAAATTCGGTGCTGAAGTCATTGCGTTATATATTTTTCTGAATTTATATACTTAGTCAGCATAAAATTCGGGTTCCGATAGACCTTGTTGCAGAAGAGATTTAAGTCCCATATTGAATTTTGAAATTAAATCAGAATGGCGTCTATAAAATTTTGAAAAGCCTTTCCGTAGTTTTTGGTACCGATAACCCTGATTAAGAAGTTAAGCCGTTAATAATTTATTACCAGTGTTGAAGTCAGTTACATGACTACACACTGTAGCAAATCGAATTAACTGCGAAATATAAACGCCATAGGATGGCGCCCGAGGAACATCACCATCCAAAAAAGGAAAATTTACAATCTCAAAATCAAAGTCATCGCGTTTATCATAAATTTTGCACGAAACAAACCCATCTACAATAGATATATGTAAATCCAAAAACGGGGCCTCGGTATCAGAAGAATTTGCTTTATTTAACTGAAGTTCTGGGGGGGGGGTAAATTTGACTGATCAAACCATCGAAATAGGTATTATCAATATTTAATCTAAATTTCTAGAAGTGGAGCTAAAAGCTTCAATAATTTCAGATTGGTTATCAATGGAAAGCGACAGCATGAAGTCTCGTCTCTTTCATAACAATACAAGAACAGATCAGCTACAAGAGGTGCGCAGTTCGTACCCATCGGAATACCCACAATTTGTCTAAATAACTTAGTACCGAATCTAATATAAATATTGTCAAGTAGAAAGGTGAGGGCATCACACACTTTCTGACATGACCAAAGTGTATAATTCTTATGCTCTTTAGAAGTGAAAAATGCATTTCTGACATTTCATGCAAGATAGAGAGAATCTTCTCTGTGAAAAGCCCATTCAATCAAATCATTAAGCTTTTCTTTTATAAGATTATGAGGAAGTGTAGTGTAAAGAGTGGAAAAATCGAAAGTAGACAGACTAGAAGCACGAAAATGTCTGGATTTCAATTTATTTAAAACCTCATTCGAATTTTTTATAGACCAAAACAGATTTCTTCCTGATCTTTCAAAGACTTTATCACAATATTTAATCACATGCGTTTTAATAGCAGTAAGACATGAAGTTAATAATTTAGAAAGTTAAACCGTGCTTTGTAAGGTCTTTTATGAAGTTTTGGTAACCAGTATAGCGTAGGAAGCTTGTCTTGGCCTTCTGTAACACACACAGCAAACTTGGTGGCTGAATGACAAATATGTTTATCTATCTTAGCTCTCTCTTCAGCTAAAGGCTGAAGTTCATAGGCCTTAGTACCACCAAGCTCCTGCTTAAGCGTGTGAACATAGTGGAGCCGTCATACAACGACGACGTTGTTAGCGGCCTTGTCTGCAGGGGCCAAAACAAACTTCTTATGAAATTCTTGAATACCTAAAGTCTTATATTGTTTTTGCATCGTGCAGTCTTATCAAAGGGCATAAAAATCAAACGGATACATAGAACTGATATCCTGGAGCAAAAGAAAGCCAGAAAGCCACCGGTTGGACTATGGTGGGCCCATTTTGAGACTACCGTATGTTCGGAATATTATAAGGCAAAGAATGGGTTCTACATGTTGTTTTTATTGATAACAAGTTAACATGATGTAGATAATACATGCATTTAAATTCAGCACAACTGACTCATCCGTATCTTTTAAATGCAATATCAATGTCTGAGCAGTGCCAAAGGAAAACCTGTCGTAAGACGAACACGTGAATTCCTAGTGTTCATTACGATAACATTAGGATAACACACCCGTATGACAGTGAACACTTTCATTGCAGTAAAGATTGCTCTCATATAATTGAACCGGCTCATGACAAAACCTACAATAAGATCGGTGCGACCAGCAGAGACTCAAATCAACCTGCGCACCCATCCACTATGACAAGACCTTTTCATTTTGTCTCTTTGCATAGATATTAGTCTATAGTAGGCACATGCGATCACCGAAGATTCTGTTCAGACTGTGCGAATGCACGGGCTTCTCTGAGTCCTCGCTGGTCGCTCAAGACTTCTTGTAGAGTTTGTCATGCGCTGACTGAATTTTCTAATGCCAAAATATTGTGTTGGTGATTGTTATAACTACCTTATTGATGCAATAATAATCTGTACCCACAATCTTTTAGCAAATATTAGGAGGAAAATAATACACGCCCTGTAAACCCTATTTCCTCTACACAAAGTGGAGTTTCCAGACTGTTCATTATAGGACCCGTATAAAGCTAACAAGAATTTAAAACGAATGTATGCGTTCGCTTATCAGAGACCTTTTCAGATTGTCAGACAGATTGTCCCTCGACATGGTTGACAGACATTAACAGTTACAGTGAAACGTCTCAATATCCCATTATCAAAATTGATCAGATCTAGCAGTTGAATATTTAATCACTGTTTTGAAGTCAGTTGTATAGAAAATCAAACCACAAGTGCGTAGTGAACTGACCGAAAAACTGTGATTTAGTACTTAATAAAACACACACTAGAGCTGATCTATTTCGTTTCTATCAAACAGAAAATCGGCAATAATTTTGTTCTTTCCTTCGAATTTCCCTTCCCAACCGTTCGCCATTGTAAGAAGAAATCCCACCAGCGTTACTGACTGTATTGCATATTTATGTCCTTTTGCGATGTGTTTCATGCGGAAAAATAACGTTCCACAGTCTTACGTCATATAATCTTCATAGGCGTCATAAAAGGCGGCTTTTTATTACCTATTACCTCACTTGTCATCATTGAATTGTTGCAGATCTCATTACGCAAACACATTATATAAAAATACATTGTATTGTAAACTTTACCGCCGAAACAATGAAAATTTTACGCTTAAAAAATGTTAACTGTTCTAGCACGTATAGTATCTGATATGTTTCAAATTGCTGACAAAAATGTAAGTAGCTTTCGCAAATGCAAAGGATAGTCACTTTTGTTTAGCAAAATATTAGTATATCATTAGGAACACATGTCCATGTGAAATAATGGCGTCCAACATAGTGTCAGAAACGATACATATAAGGTAAAAATTGTGACATCTTTCTTATTTTATCTTTCAACATAAATTGCTTGTGCTCGTTAGAATCGCCTCAATCAGGCGGTTGGTTAGTTGGTTTGGGTTATACGGCCCTTTCAAGATTATTTCACTCATATCGAGCCGATCGTTAATCAGAGGTGGGCGAAAACCGGAGTACCCGGAGAAAAACCACCTGACCTTCCGTTGCAGAACTTGGCGTCTCACATGTGACCCGAGCCAGGCTCGAACCGCAGCGGTGAGAGACCTAATGATCAAGAGTCAGCGCTCTTAACCACTAGGCCATGGAGGCCCGTAAATCTCAATCAGGCGGTTCTAACTAGAACCCACAATCTACGTTTTTGAGATAAAATAAGGCAGACAATGATTACCTCCGTAAACCCCTCGTTTCTCTATAAAAAGTGGGGTTTAGAAATATTTTATAGACCATATTTAGAGGGGTCTTCGTTTCACGGACTTGTTATCGTGAAGTTTATTTGTCAAACTAAATGATCAAAGTTTGAATAATGTGTTAACTAACTTGACGACTGCTGGTAGTTGTTCATAGAGTTTTTTATTTTTTCAATACTTGGATATACAACAGCAGATAACTTCGGTGACATTTCAATTTAAAATGTTTTCTTAACAAAGCTGCTATCTTTAACGTCAGTAATATATTTGGTTGTGATCTAAACTCAGGAAGATGATGAGAAATGACTATTAATTGATATTTTTACAGCTACCCATTTTAATACGCCAATGGTAAATGTGGATAATCATGTGCCTCGTCAGAGCAAGTAGCCTCAGCCACGCAAAGGCATGGTAAAATGATAGCTTAGCGCCTAACCCCGAGGTTATATTATTTTTCATGCGAAACTCAGTTATGCATAGGACTTGACCGGCTCAAAAATACTTTTGGCACTTTGATTGTTTTAGCAGGGACTATCCTGATTTAAACTTATTTTATAATTTGCATATTTATGAGCAGAGCAGATTCTCTACAATGTTGGGTCAAGCATGAAAATATTTCACAACCAAGGGGTCTAGTGAGGAATGTCACTATAATACTACACTGATCACAACACCGAAACAACAGTTATAGAAACACAAGCCTAAGTTCATAACCTTTTCAACCATGCAGCCCGCTATGGATACCTATGCAAACAGTATAGATCCGGAGGAGTCGGCTCACCATGGGCCGTTGGATCATAATCTATACTTAATTTTCAGACTGGCACCTCCAGCTGATAATAATTGGCATGTCCCAATCCAGAATAGCACACTGCAGAAATTAGGGAGTAAGCATTAAACGCTGAACAAAAATTACTGATTTGCAGAATAAACACGACAGTGCGTGTAACGATCCATTACTTACTACCCCGAAAACACGCCTATATAATTGTTGCCCCCTTGAACCCCACTTTTATGTAGTAAAACTGGGGTTTTCGGGGGTATGCCTTATTTTTCTTATTTCTGCTCTAAAATATAGATTGTGGGTACTTGTTAGAACCGCCTCGTTGAGGCGGTTCTAACGAGTGCCCACAATCTATATTTTGAGCAGAAATAAGAAAATTATCACAATTTTTCATCATAAAATTTTCATTTATTCAGCGATAAAGGTGGCAATGCATTTGAATAGGCGTGTTTGCGTAATGGTAATGAATACAAAGGAATCACAAGTAAAATTGTCACAATTCTCATGAAAGCATACATCTCTGATTCGGCACGTTACAGTGTGCGTGTAATACATTAACCCATTCAGTACCAGAAACCCCTAAATAGGTACCTTGGCAAACAGTGCAGGCCCAGATCAGACGCCGCAGGTCTACACTGTTTGCAAAAAGTTCAGCCATTTACCAAATAAAATATGAAGAAAACACAACCTGACACCCCTAAATTTTTAAAATGGATTTGTGCAATATATAAGGTGGACGATTCCATTTGGTACAAAAAGGGTTAAACTACGACTACAGTATCACAGTATCTTCAGCAGACATAAGTTGCCTTTTCAAATACCACTAGGATAACAAGGTCATCTCATCTCATATGATTCCAGCACGGATGTTCATAAAAATAGGAAAATCTTACATGAAGCGTAAAAAATATAAACATATTGGCAAGATTTCCCTGTCGTAAATTGCTGGACGTGATGAATATATATTTAAATTAAACTGATATTCTATCAAGGAAGTAAAACTCATAGATTATTTTGACAAGTCTGAAGTTTGCTAATGCCAACATTACATCAAAACGCAATCTGAGCCCTCGTTTTATCACAGAAGGCAAAGTGAAAATGTTGTTATATTATCTCAGTGACTTCACGTTGCTAATGATGTTGAATTCTAGTTTTTGATGACGTCATTGTTATCATGAGACATAATGCAGCCGCATGATGAGAGTAACCCATATGCCAGGAAAAAGGTTCATTTATATTTTCCGATTATTTCCTTTTCAACACGAAAGCACGCCTATATAATTTTGACCCCCTTGAATCCCACTTTTATATGGTAAAACTGGGGTTTTATTTTTCATATTTCTGCTCAAAATATAGATTGTGGTTACTCGTTAGAACCGCCTCATCGAGGCGGTTCTAACGAGCGCCCACAATCTTTATTTTATACCAATTTTTCACCGTTAAATTTTCGTATTTTCGGCGGTAAAGTTTACAATGCATTCGTATAGGCGTGTTTTCGTAATGTGCAGTAGATAGTTCTCATTCTGCGTAATAAATCAAAAGCCTGAACATTCGACACAAAACCCCCAAACATCAAATCGGTACTACTTTACGCTTTGTGGTAGTCCCAAATAATAGTTAACTCAAGATGTTATATACATGTATAAGCGTAACTTCCGTGGTTATATTTCAGTATACAGTTATTTCATGGCCCTTTTGGGAAAGTCTAAACTATTGAGGACGATCCCATGCACTATTGCCCGAGGTCGTAGACGAAGGGCAATAGTGCATGGTGTCGCCCGAAGCCCAGCGGGCAACGGTTTTGACAATTCCCAAAACGGCAGTATCATTGGACATTTTCCAAATCTACAGCCCGGGGCATATCACTAAACTCGTGCAGTAGCCAACACAGTTATTGTTTAATTATTTTGCAG
Source organism: Lucinisca nassula (assembly GCA_963580285.1). Taxonomy (NCBI): domain Eukaryota; kingdom Metazoa; phylum Mollusca; class Bivalvia; order Lucinida; family Lucinidae; genus Lucinisca; species Lucinisca nassula. The sequence goes on from OY757017.1 coordinate 119,815,310, forward strand.
GTTGTGTAATAATAAATATTCAAAAATTCGAACAACATTGACCCATTTATGAACTCGCACTCATTCCTTAAATAATTATGTCGAAAGGTAGGCAACAAAGTTTGCAAAGATTTTACATAATTTACTTATTTCTTTTCTAAAACATAGTTTGTAGGTACTCGTTAGATTCCATTAAGACGGCTCCAGGTCTGATTAAGACGGCTGTATGGAACGCCAAGAGTCTAAGTTTGCAACGGCATTAAGAAAAGTATCACAGTTTAGCAGCTTTTATCATAAAACTGTGAAATGAAACATTATTCTCACAGGTACGTTTCTCTTTCATGTTTACTAACATTAGGAAATCACACGCGTGTGACATAATAATTCCTTTATTTGTCTAAAGTTTGTCTTATTTCTGATAATAATAGACGGACAGTTCCTTCTTGCTGCCACAAACATAGCTTGGGGGTGTTCGTTAGAACCGCCTCAACGAAGCGGTTCTACCGGGTATTGAGGCGATTCTAACGAGTACCGTCAGTCTATGATTAAAAGCAGAAATAAGGAAAATGACATGTATCCACCATGTTCTCAACAAAAAGAGGAATTTACAAGGATATTCATTAGACAGACCTGATAAAGCGATGTAATCGCAAAAGAAATGAAAAGAAATAAAAAAAATCCAAAACACATATTAACAGAAGCATGATAGGAACGCCTCTGCAAATCCTCTCAAATTGTGACAACTTCTTGTCACGCAATCGGGGCTGCTGTCTGGCTATTTATTCTACTTCCACGATCAACCGTTCGCTGCTTCATTAAGTGCAAATTAAGTGTTTCCCGTAATTTTAACCAAGCATGTTATTATTCCGACAAACTTTAATCACCGGATATGTGAAATGGCGATCAGAATTATACCGACAACAGTCCTGTTTTGTTTTAATGTAAGAAAGAAGAAGGTCCGTCGCATTGCCTGCATTTTTTTCTGGTGTGTCTTATTAGAAGTATGTACTGAATAAACCTTTTGAATCCCCACTCGTCCATTTAAAGAAATAAAAGACGAGCTGCATTTATTTTTCATAACTCCTGATAAAGAGGGACATTGGGGTTAAATAAGGGATGTTTTCTTTATTTCTTATTAGAAATATATTTTTTGAAACCACAACGTATGTTTTAATGTAGCCCAAAAATATTTATATTCCTCTACACGGAACTCTTGATATTTAAATTTTGATTTCCTGTGTCTGAATGCTATTGCTTTGGTTCATTTAGCGCCGAAATAAGAATTTGGAATACACAGCACTGCAACTGACACTTGAAGGAAGAAACGATTTGAAACCAAACACATCCAAGAAATTTGACACATAACATAACGAAAACACGCCTATATAATTATGACCCCCTATAACCCCACTTTTATATAGTAAAACTGGCGTTTGCAGGAGTATACATTATTTTCCTTATTCCTGCTCTAAGACATAGGTTGTGGGTACTCGTTAGAACCGCCTCAGCGAGGCGGTTCTAACGAGTACCCACAACCTATGTTTCGAACAGAAATAAAAAAAAATATCGCAATTTTTCATTAGAAAAATTTCATTTTTTGGAGGTAAAATTTTCAATATATTTAGATAGGCGCGTTTTCGAAATGAGGCTTGTGAAATAATGCCGATCTTGCTTTAAATGCCGTTTGCTGATGTAACTGCGTAACATTTGCTTCGAGTCTTCATTGGAACCGCTGTAATGGCCACTAATTACTGTTTGTGAGCAGAAAGAATGAAAACAGCATTTTCAAAAATTCCTTTAAATGAATGCTCATCTAAACCCCACTCTAACAGAGAAAACTAGAATTTGCAAGGATAAATATCGAGCAATCGTTAGAACCACCTCATTCAGTTGGTTCTACCAAGAACACCAAACTTATGATTGAGTATAAAAAGAAACCAATCACAAATTTACATCAGAAAAAATAAGCGTTACATCACGTGAGTCTGTAAAATGAAGACCCCTAAACCCCACTTTATAAAGAGAAAACTGGGGTTTATCGGGGTATACATTAGTTTTCTTATTTATGCTCCAAGACATAGGTTGTGGGTACTCGTTTGAACCGCCTCTACCGCCTCAGAGAGGCGGTTCTAACGAACACCATCAAGCTATGTTTTGAACATTTGTTACAAAAATATCAAGGATTTTGATTTTGATCAGAAAAGTAGCCATTTTGGAGATGTGAAAAATGCACTATGTCGCTTGGGTGAGTTATCGTAATATAACGTTATGTTCTATGTCAAGGGGGAGTGCTATCGTAATGAAGATATATCGATGTAAACCCACCTTTTTGAATTTGATGTGAGGGATTCAAGGGAACTTATTACATGACAATACATGTAATACACAGTTCCGTATTACATAGAGGTTCTTACATGAGTGTTCATGTTTTATTGAATTTATTAAATGAGTTGAGGAAAAGGGATAAAATGCGAGGCGTTGCCGCGCATTTTATCCCTTTTCCTCAACGAGTTTAATAAATTCAATAACACATGAGCACGAATGCAAGATTCTATTTATCATATGACATTTATAACGCATTTTATTCATGTTTGTTAACCAAAATGTCAATATTCCGTCACTACTAAACACGACGTCGTTAAGGACGCCGTACATGTAACGTTACGGGACATATCTACCTATTTTGCATATTTAATCCACTAGTGGATTATCGAAAATATTACGTGGCGTTATTACAATCTCAGACGCGACGTCATATGATAAACGCGACGTCATATGATAAATGATAATACATGTAATACACAGTTCCGTATTACAGTGAAGTTCCGACTTCCTCTAAAAGTGACAAAGAATGATATATACATCACACCAGCGTGTCACAGATTTTTTTGCGTCACAAGTCGAAAACGTATAAACTGTGTAACATCTTGAATGTTTTCAATATCAGCCTGACATTCAAATGAGCCGGGAAAGGCGAAACTTTATCTTTGGACATTACTTGCAAAACCCAGATGCTTCCCTATCTGCTGTAAGGATGTTTGGATGAAAATACACCATACTGATGCATAGATATGAATCTGATCAAACTGCGCAGATGCAGATCCGTTTTTCTTGTCAAATCACTGACATTTTGTAACCTTCAAGAAACTTTAGATTAGAAGATAACCTTAAAGCATACAGAAAAGACACTAATCAACAGCACGAAAACAAGACTTTATACTTTTGACCCCACTAAACGACACTTGTATATAGTCAAACTGGGGTTTACTGGGGTACATTGTTTCTCATTTCTGTTCAATAATATATATTATACGTACTTGTTCTTACTGGTTCCGTCAATCTATGTTTTAAGCAGAAAATTAGAAAAAATGTCCGACGTTTTTTTTTTTCAGAAAAAAAAAAATATTTTTGGTGGTAAACATTTCAATAGACGTGTTTCCGTAATGGATTGCGCGTATCACGAAAACATGCCTATATAATTTTGACCCCCTTGAACTCCACTTTTATATAGTAAAACTGGGGTTTTCGGGTGTGTGTGTGTGTGGGGGGGGGTAAACATTACTATTCTTATTTCTGCACCAAGAAATATGTTGTGGGTACTCGTTAGAACCGCCTCACTGAGGCGGTTCTAATGAGCTCCCTCAACCTCTGTTTTGAGCATTTATAAGAAAAATATCAAGGATTTTCATCAGAAAAGTAGCCATTTTGGAGATGTGAAAAAAGTACTATGTCGCACAGGTGAGTTATCGTAATGTAACATAAAATACCTCTATCGAATTTCACACAATTTACATAATACTAAATCTCATTTCCGCTACCACAAAGCCCAGAAAAAAGTATATCCCAGTAAACCCCAGTTTGACTATATACAAGTGGCGTTTATTGGGGTAAAAAGTATAAAGACTTGTTTTCGTGATGTTGGTTAGTGTCTTGTTTGGGTGAGAAGACACACTTTTTGCATCTCGTGGCTCATTTGATGAACGTATACTCAACACAAGCCATTATGGCTGGCACGTTGTACAGAATTAACATAAAATATCTGTATCGAATTTCACACAATTTACATAATACTAAATCTTCTTCTCTGTCGTCCCTTTCCGCCACCACCAGGCCCACTCGGGAAAGTTGTAGGTAGTCCCGGAGGTAGTCCATTAGGAAGACCCGGAATTACGGGTTTTTCAAGAACGGGGGTGCCACCCAAGCCAGGTAAATTAGATCCACTGAGGGCAGATAATCCAGCTCCTCCGAGTACACTGTTTGGTGGCGGTAACATAATGTCATTTTCAATTGAATTACGGCGTCTTAGATTAATAAGTGGTCGCAAACTGACAAATGGTTCTGTAGAATTCCGCCGCGAGATAGTGACCGGTTTCGACCGGAAGTATGTGTTGCTCTGTCGGTTCTCGGCAAACGTTTGGAAAGCTTCTTCCACTAATTCTTCCGATACTCCACGATCTGCCCATACTGTTGTTATTCCTGGAAAAACAAATAAAATGAACAAAATTGACAGCAAGAAAATTATGAATGTTCATTCCCAATCGTAACTAGTATAATAGTCATTACGATAACACATCCGCGTGGTATAGTTTACTTTTCCATACCCCCCAAAAAGGTAATTTTATGATGGAAATTTGTGATAATTTTCTTATTTATACGCCAAACATAGGTTTTTGGTGCTCGTTAGAACCGCCACAAGGAGGCGGTTCTAACGAGTACCCACAACCTATGTCTTGGAGTAGAAATAAGGAAGATGATGTTTACCCCCGTAAACCCCAGTTTTCTCTATATAAAGTGGGGTTTAAGGGGTCGTTATTTCACGGACTTGTTCACGTGATGAATACCTACAAGGTTCGAACACTGATCGTTCATTTACAATGACTGATGGACTTATTCCAGTATCTTCGTGAGTCCCCCGGAAAGTTTTTATAGCTACACGAATATGGAAATCATGTTGAGTGATAATGAATGGAGAGTCATATACATAGTTTTACCTTTTAGCTAAAAAAAGGCATGTTGTAAAAAGAAGTGAAGGCAATGATCAGGAATCGATACAATTAACCCACATCTCCCATCATAGACACAAAAGGGAAAGAAACACGAACATGAAATAACTAGACCCTGATCGGAACACCATTAGCAGAAAGCCAAAAGAACTGTTCCTTTCCCACAAAATGGCCGTTTGGTTATAAGCGTTACACAAATTCAAATACTAACAATAACAAAAGTAAACCACGACAGAAGAACCCCCATGGAAAGGTCAGTAAAAAGTATTTCACGGGTGGGGAGGAGAGGGGGGGGGGGCTTAAATCGATTTTACGCGGCCGCAATCCTCCACCTTACTACTCTCGTGGATTAGCAAAAAATTTGTTCAGTCCGCATGAAGGTTTCCTAACTCATCAGTGCAACAGCTCTGAGAACATAATCAAAGTACTAAAAGTACTGAGAGGCGGGCGAGTAATGTCATTTCTGTACAACGCTCTTGAAAAGAAGCGAACGTTTGAAACTTTATATCGGATTTATCTAATAAAACTTGACAAAAAAAAAAAAAAAAAGAAAAAGATAAAAAATACAGACTTTTACGCTCTAATCACATATAACAGCTTTTGAATGTATCATTGAGTGTTTTTATCTTCAAACGGGCAATTTTAATAAAAGGCCACATACAGGATGCATTTCTCCAACACGTTGACTGTTTTTCTAGCTGGAATAAACTGTTATTTATTTATTTATTTATTTATTTATTTATTTATTTATTTATTTATTTATTTATTTATTTATTTACATTTACCTCCTTTTATCTGAATTAATTTCCTCCGACTTTGCTGACAATCACATATCTATAGACATTACGAAAACACGCCTATACAATTACATGAAAAAATGTAATATTTTCCTTATTTTGTTTTTTGATTTGAGGTTTAACGTCCCCGTCAACACTGTATAGGTCATTTTGGAGACGTCGCTTCCAATTTTGTGGGACTTTTACCCAACATTGAGATGAAATGACATCTCAAGCCCTGATGCCCAATGAAACCAATATGGTTTATAAGCATGGCTTTGCCTGGGCAGGCTTAGATCCTCTAAGCGGTTTACCAGTACTTGTACGCGGTCGGTTTCAACTCTGCCTGGAAGTATCATGCAGCCTATTTATTTCTTCAAGCCCCTATGGAGGCGGTTCTAACAAGTACCCACAACATATGTCTTGGAACAGAAATAAGGAAAATACCCCTGTAAACCCCAGTTTTACTACATGAAATTGGGTTCAAGGGGAATCAGAAGTATACAGGCCTTTTCATGATGAGGACCACCTACAAATTATCATTCTGAGTATTGAAAACATCAGAAATTTCACTCGTGCATCGCACTCGTTAGCTAAATAAATAAATAAGTAAATAAACAAATAGACGAGCCTGTTCATTTTTCTTTTTTCATGTAACAACCGTAAATTTGAGATAATAGCTCAACTTACGCCACAAATAAAGTTCTGTTCTGCCCCCCCAGCCCCCACTCCCTCCCCCTCTCTGTAAAATTGACACGCCCCACCATTTCCTTCGGAAGTGGGGAAAAAAAGTTTTGCTAAATTTTCAATGTCAGTCGTTTGACCCTTTAATTTTTGTATTTGAAATTAATAGTGTAGGCCCTGATCAGATGCTGCATTATATTAATTTCAACTTTAACTGATTCGTCTTACTAAGGGCATTTAACGCGTTCACAGATTCTGCAGCTTATTTGCCCATAAATGCCGAGTGTCCCTTTACTGGGACATTCGAAAACACTAGACCCTGATGAAAGGTCACATAATGCGGCGACTGATAAGTGTCATCATTAATGGCTTGAGGTATGGAACTTTATGTAAATTCACAGCGTTGTAATTAGACCGCTCTAAAGTGGTCAGAATACTACGTGTCAACCCTTTAAACCCTGTATATCGCTGCAGATGCCGATTCAGGTACAGATACAGATACAAACCTAATAGATCCAGATCGGACGGCATGTGATGAGCAGTCTCAGTCAGAATCTACACTGTTTGCAAGCTGTCAATGACTTGAACAAAACATCTTTCTATAAGAATGGGTACATTGAATATCAAACCTAGAAGGGTTCTCTTCAGAAACTGAGGGATGAAAGGGAATGATTTCAAGCATAAACAGCAACGGCGTAGGAAAGTAGTGCCAGATTTTTTTAAATCAGTCTTCAGCGCAAATATATTTGTAAAATCCAAAAAGCATGTCTATTTTTACAAACTTTTGTCATTTTTCAAACAGTCCGACCGAACTTAATCGAATTTATTGCGTGTATTGCTTTTTTCATATTTAGATACATGTATGTTAGTTTTTCTTTTTTGAGCGGGGGACTACAAGAAGGAATGTCTAAAGAGGTGCACAAAAATCTGATGTATGAGGTGTATGTTGACTATAGACGGGCTAAATCCCGCCTAAAAATCAAACAATTACAGAGATAAAGCAATTGTGAGCACTCGACAACATGAAATAACTGAAATGCTGGAGCATAAGAAAACCAACAGTTAGACTCCGATGGGCCCGACCAGAGAAAAACTATCAGATACCAACCAATATTACCTGAAAATAGATTTTAAGTAAGCCTTTACACCGCAACTGTCTGAGGCCTGACCCTCCGGCCTAGAATTGCCTCACCGATGCAGTTCCTATGAGAACCATGCAAGAGCTCGCATGGTGAGTCTACTTGCTTCGAATCTCTGAAGTTCGACTATGAAATTATCACTGTTTCTATAGCATGCATTATCCGACTCCGGATATTGTAAAAACTAATGTGACAAAACAGAAGTGAAGGCAATGATCAAGAAGCGATACAATTAACTCACAGCTCCCACCAGAGACACCAAAGGAATGCAAAACAAACACGAAACAACTAGACCGTAATGGAAACCTCAATAGCGAAAAGCAAAAAGGACAGTTAATTTCCCACGAAAGGGCCAATTGGCTATCCAAAACAAAATAATATAAGCGATACACACACTTAAAGACAAGCCATAACAAACATAAATCATGACAGAAGAACCGCCCTGGAACGATCAGTGAAAAGAATTCCAATGGGGGAAAACTTAAATCAATTTTACGTGGCCACAATACTAGCCCTTACTTCCGTCACGATTTAGACAAATAATTTGTTCAGTCTGCATGAAGGCCTACCAGCTCACCTGTGCAACATCTCCGTGAACATAAAAATCACACAACCACAGAGATGAAACAACGGAGAGGACTCGACAGCAAGAAACCACTGAAATGCCAGAGCAAAAGAAAACCAACACTTAGACTCCGATGGGCCCGACCAACACTACATAAAATTAGATTCTCCCTAATTCTCAGTAAGCCTTTACGCTGGAACCGCCATAGACTTTCAGGCCTGACCTACCGACGTGACTGTTTGAATCAGAGAGAAAAGCAGGATAAATCTTTAATGTCAAAATGCGTTAGATATTGACCAGTGCGACGGTTCTAGGAAGCAGATGTAATCCACATTTTGAGTACATATACGAAATACAAATTGTAATGTGTTCTTCAAAACCACCCTACCTCTTATATATAAGAGTGTCTATTGCCTGACCATGTCAGCTACGTCACTAAACTCATATATTATGCAATGTCATGTATTCTACCCGAATGTCAATGACGGTGTATATGTACCCATTTTGAGTCCTTATTCAAGCACAAACTCCAAAACTGTGTTTATTCCACTTATCAATAAGTGTATTACGCATGTCATAATGACCACAAAGTTAGAACAAAACAAATAATATGACTGATGATGTAAGGAGGTAATGCATTGAAAGCGTCAATATAAATAATATAGGCAAACCCCGCCCCGCCCATCGGGGCCTGAAGAAATAAACTGGGCTACACGATGTTTCCACGCAGAGCTGAAACCGACCCCACATAAGTACTGGTAAACTGCTTAGAACCTCCGATTTGAAGCGAATCTAACGAGGACCCACAAACTATGTCTCGCAGCATAAATAAAAAAATAATATATACCCCGTAAACCCAGGTTTCGCTATAAAAAGTGGGGTTTAGGGGGTGTCCATTACGCGTACTTGTTAATGTGATGCTGCTAAAATACAGATAGCTGATACCGCGCTTATGACATCCGTCTAACATACAACAACAATCTACATTTGCAGTAGAATAACAAACATCAGATCTGGAGATATGAAATAATCTCCATTTTAAGCATGGGTTGACCTAATGTGAATGTAGACATGTCAACGCGTATACATGTGTTTGTTTGTATTAAAGTTTAACGGCCCGGTCAACACATTTTTAGGTCATTTTTGAGCCAGTCAGTTTATCTATCCAAACTTTTCCTGGACAGGCTTATACGTTTCTGTGTTTGAATTGGAGTTTAACGGCCCAGTCAACACCATTCATGCCATTTTTGAGCCGGACAGTTTACCTGTCCACACTTTTCCTAGACTGGCTTATACGTAAGCGGTTAAACAGTACAGTGTACATGTTTTTCGCCAGAAACTGCCAACTGCCTTTCTTGAATCAGTGAAAGGGTGAAAATGATCGTAGAAAAGATTTCACGATCACTCTCCACGAAAGAATGTTGCGCGTCCTCCTGATCGACAGTCAGACGCGCATCCGACTGAGCTTCCGAGGCCGACAACATGTATACAAGTCCGTGTAATGAAAACCCCAGCAAATACCACTTAATATAAAAATAACCGAAGTGTACAAGGGAATACATGTACATTATTTTTTCTTATTTATGCTCCAACACATCGGGTATATTCACACGTAGTCTGGGGCATTAACATTTTTTTTTACAAACATGCATCAGAAATATAACCGTTTGTGAGATATTAACCCTTTTTGTACCAAATGGAATCTTCCTTCTTATATATAGCAGGTGTCCATTTCAAATGTAAGGGGTGTCAGGTTGTGTTTTCTTCAAAATCGATTTGGAAAATGACTGATTTTTTGCAAATAGTGTAGGCCCTGAACAGACGCCGCACTGTTTGCCAGGGTACCCGTTTTAGGGTTTCTGGTACTAAATGGGTTAAAGAAATCAATATGTCGCACAGATGTATTATGGACGTCATGGTTGGCTGTACTAATACTAACACGTATGAATTTTACCTGTACAGGTTCCCGCAACCTCCGATAAATGCTCTTTTTCGTCGTCAAAATATAACATGTCGGGGAAATCTACGCCACTTTGTCGTTTAATTCTGAAATAAACAAAATATTATGAAACAGAAAATAGAAGTGAAGGCAATGACCAGGAACGATACAATTATCCCACAGCTCCCATCAGAGAAACAAAAGGGAAAGAAACACAATCATGAAACAACATACCCTAATGGAAACATCAATAGCGGAAAGCCAAAAGGACAGTTACTTTCCCACGAAATGGTCAACTGGCTATCCAAAACAAACTAATATAAGCGATACAAACCATAACAAAAATAAACCGCGACAGAAGAACTGCCTAGGAACGGTCAGTGAGACGAAGTCTGTCGCGAACATTTTACTATGACTCTATTCCTATGCAAATCATAATGCGATATATAATAGAAGACTTGGCCAGCGAACACGATTTTAGCTGGTACTGACCTTGAACAGAATGGAAATGAATAGAATTAACTTTATTTCAAATCATGGGCCATGAAGTGGGAGTATAATAATCACAGCTGACAATAAATAAAATCATAATAAAATATGAACATGTAATTTGAATCAGATTTAGTAAAAAAAATTAAAATAAAACAAGAGGGCCATGATGTCCCTGGATCGCTCACCTGATCCATAGAGTAACAAGTGGGCCCCGGGGAGGGCCATCATTGACCCAAGGGCTATAATGTGTATAATGTTGAGGGAGGTCTAAAAGGTGAAGCTTCATACCATATATCAACAAAGGCTATAATTTGAACAATCTTGGCAAAGGTCCACTAGATGGAGCTACACACCAAATATCAAAGACCTGTGCCTTGCGGTTTCAGAGAAGAAGATGATTTTTTAAAGATATTCCCTACATAAGTCTATGTAAAATCAAATAGCCCCAGAGGAGGGGGGGGGCACTTTTGGCCTCAGGGCTATAATTTAAACAATCTTGATAGAGGTCCACTAGATGAAGCTTCACACCAAATATCAAAGACCTGGGCCTTGCTGTTTCAGAGAAGAAGATTTTCAAAGATTGTCTCTATACAAGTCTACGTAAAACCAAAGGGTCCCGGGACGGGGGCATTTGTGGCCCTGGGGCCATAATGTGAACAATCTTGGTAGAGCTCTACTAGATGAAGCTCCATACCAAATATCAAAGACATGGGCCTTGCAGTTTCGGAGAAGATTTTTAAAGATTTCCCTATATAAGTCTATGTAAAACCAAAAGGTCTCGGGGCGGGGGCATTTTTGGCCCCATGGCTATAATTTGAACAATCTTGGTAGCGGTTCACAAGATAAAGCTTCATTCCAAATAGCAAAGACCTGGGCCTTGCGATTTCAGAGAAGAAAATTTTAAAGATTTTCCCTATATAAGCCAATATAAAACCAAAGGGCCCTGGGGCGGGGGCATTTTTGGCCCCAGCACTATAATTCGAACAATCTTGGTAGGGTTCCACTAGATGAAGCTTCTTACCAAATATCAAAGACCTGGGCCTTGCCGTTTCAGAGAAGAAGATTTTTAAAGAGTTTCCCTATATAAGCCCATGTAAAACCAAAGGGTCCCGAGGCGGGGGCATTTTTGGCCCCAGCACTATAATTTGTCCAGTCTTGGTAGGGACCACTAGATGAAGCTTCATACCAAATATCAAAGTCCTGGGCCTTGTGGTTTCAGAGAAGAAGATTTTTCAAGATTTTCCCTATATAAGCCCATGTAAAACCAAAGGGCCCTGGGGCGGGGGCAATTTGGTCCCAGCACTATAATTTGAACAATCTTGGTAGGGGCCCACTAGATGAAGCTTCAAACCAAATATCAAAGACCTGGGCCTTGTGGTTTCAGAGAAGAAGATTTTTTAAGTTTTCGGTGAAAAAAAAAATCTATTTTTGGCTCCTGTGACCTAGATGTGCAACGGACCGGAACCATTTGAACAACTTTGAAAGGGGACCACCTAAGGATCATTCCTATGAAGTTTGGTCAAAATCAGTGGTTTAGGAGGAGACGTTGTTTGAAGAAATTGTTTACGCACGGATGACAGACAAAAAGTACTCCTTATATAAAACACAAGAGGGCCCAGAGGGCCCTGAATGGCCCAAGGGCTATAATTTGAACAGACTTGGTAATGGTCCACTAGATGAAGCTTCATACCAAATATCAAAGACCTGGGTCTTCTGGTTTCAAACGAGAAGATTTTTTAAATGTTTTCCCTATATAAGCCTATGAAAAACCAAAGGGTCCCGGGGGTCGGGGCATATTTGGCCCCAGAGCTGTAATTTGAACAATCTTGAAAGCGGACCACTAGATGAAGCTTCACACCAAATATCAAAGATCTGGGCCTTGCGGATTCAGAGAAGAAGATTTTTAAAGATAATCATGTGTAAGCCTATGTAAAAACAAAGGCCCGAGAGGTGGGGGCATTTTTGGCCCCAGGGCTATAATTTGAACAATCTTGATAGCGGTCCACTAGTTGAAGCTTCATATCAAATAGCATAGACCAGGGCCTTGTGGTATCAGAGAAGAAGAATTTTAAATATTTTCCCTAATTAAGACTATGAAAAACCAAAGGGTCCCGGGGTGGGGGCATTTTTGGTCCTAGGGCTATAATTGGAACAATCTTGATAGAGGTCCAACAGATGAAGATTCACACCATACATCTAAGACCTTGTCCTTGCAGTTTCTGGTAAGATTTTTTAAATATTATCCCTATATAAGCCTATGTAAAACCAAAGGCCCCAGGAGTGGGGGCATTTTTGGCCCCAGGGCTATAATTTGAACAATCTTGGTAGAGGTCCACTAGTTAAAGCTTCATATCAAATATCATAGACCAGGGCCTCGTGGTATCAGAGAAGGGTGGGGGCATTTTTGGCCCCAGGGCTATAATTTGAACAATCTTGGTAGAGGTCCATTAGATTAAGCTTCACACCAAATATCAATGACCTGGGCCTTGCAGTTTCAGAGAAGTAAAATTATAAAGATTTCCCCTACATAAGCTTAGGAAAAACCAAAGGCCCCCTGGGCGGGGACATTTTTGGCCCCATGGCTATAATTTGAACAATCTTGGTAAAGGTCCACTAGGTGTAGCTTATACCAAATATCAAAGACCTGGGCCTTGTGGTTTCAGAGAAGAAGATTTTTAGAGGTTTTCCCTATATAAGCCTATGAAAAAACCAAAGGGTCCCAGGGTGAGGGCATTTTCGGCCCCAGGGCTATTTTTTGTACAATCTTGAAAGAGGTCCACTAGATGAAGCTTCACACCAAATATCAAATATCTGGGCCTTGTGGTTTCAGAGAAGAAGATTTGTTAATGATTTTCCCTATATAAGCCTATGTAAAACCAAAGGCCCCCGGGGCGGGGGCATTTTGGCCCCAAGGGCTATAATTTGAACAATCTTAGTAGAGGTCCACTAGATGAAGCTTCACACCAAATATCAACGATCTTGGCCTTGCGGTTTCAGGGAAGAAGATTTTTAAAGATTTTCCCTGTATAAGCCCATGTAAAACCAAAGGCCCCCGGGGCGGGGGCATTTTTTTGCCCCGAGGCGTTAATTTGAACAATTTTAGTAGAGGTCCACCAGGTAAAGCTTCACACCAAATATTAAAGACCTGGGCGTTGTGGTTTCAGAGAAGAAGATTTTTAATGATTTTCCCTATATAAAAATAAAAAATGGGTTCCTTTAAGAGCAATGAAAACATTCATAAGAAAGAAGATGGGCCATACTACGTAGTTTCGGCTAATAAAGCCTCACCAGTGACCCTGTAATGATCCGGCAAAGAAAGCCAGAGGAAACATACTGCAATTTTGCGAATTTCGAATAGGCAGTCGATTCAAAGACTGATATAAATCAATATGGGGTCCATGCAGAAGCCTATGTAAAACCAAAGGTCCCCGGGGCGGGGGCATTTTGGCCCCAAGGGCTATAATTATTACAATCTTGGTAGAGGTCCACTAGATGAAGCTTCATATCAAATATTGAAGAACTGGGCCTTGTGGTTTCAGAGAAGAAGATTTTTAAAGTTTTCGTTTTAAAAATTCTGTTTTTAGCTCCTGTGACCTAGATGTGCAATGGACCGGAACCATTTGAACAACTTTGAAAGGGGAGCACCTAGGGATCATTCTTGTGAAGTTTGGTCAAAATCCGATCAGTGGTTTAGGAGGAGATGTCATTTGAAGAAAAAGTTTACGCACGCACGCACGCACGCACACACACACGCACTGACGACGGACAACGGACGAAAAGTGATCACAAAAGATCACCTTGTCACTACGTGACAGGTAAGCTAAAAAACATAAGTGATGTTCTTCATTCCAAAAAATAACCTATTCAATCCCAGCATCCGAACAATGGGATACAGGCAAACAGTGGGGACACTGGCCAGTTACAGCATACTGCGGCGACTAATTAGGGTCCCCACTGTCTGCCTGGAAGGTACCTAAAACTCTACTTAAGGATAAAATGCACAACCCGATGCACATACATGTATACAGGTTTACCAGGAAAGGGGCATCAGACCACGTTATAATATTCAACAGACCGTTTACTTCCTTGGCAATTCCGAAATAATTCCGTGTCTATAATACATGTAGGTACGCCTCTTATTAATTATAGCGCAGTGCTGTAAGCTGTTTGCAGCTGCCAGAATTTATTAGGAGAAAATACAATGATAAATGGTCATATAATAAAAGAAATTTCATGTCCATGTTTATTTCATACGATACCTATGAAACATGCTTAATTTAACATTTTATTCGAAATTACCATGGGTGGGAAATCTATATATATTTTGGTTTTCTGCCTTATTTATTTGTATTCCTTTCTGCTTTTTACATTACGCAAAATTACGCAACATAAACGAGCCTATAAGTTAAGACGATACATACTTAACAAAATGAAATATTTTTGAGCCTGGGTAGATCTCCTGGTAATCTATGTATTCTTCCCAACCAAACAGTTTAACCAGCTTTGCAACTTCATCTTTGTAGAAAGCCCTGAAATCAAGGTATAAAAAGCATAAACAAAATGACCAATATGGCCCTGAATCGCTCACCAAATTTTCAGGTGTCGAATAGCTTCTGGAAGACTTGTGAATGACTAACAGCCATCTTAATCAATAATTTGATTTGATTTGGGGTTTAACGTCCCCGTCAACACTGCTTAGGTCACTTTTGAGACGTTGCTTCCAGTTTTGTGGGACTTTTACCCGATATTGAGATGAAATGACATCTCAAGCCCTGTCGCCCAATGAACCAATAGCGTTTATAAGCAAGAACGTCCGACTCACATCGCTTGCCCTGGGCAGGCTTAGATCCTCTAAGCGGTTTACCAGTTCTCGTGCGCAGTCGGTTTCAGCTCTGCGTGGAAGCAACATGCAGCCCATCTATTACTTCAAGCCCCGATGGGCGGGGGCCGTTCTTAATTCATGAAACATAACTGTTGCTCTTGGACTGATACCAGATGATTACCCAGGCAACATTCTTGCGAAGTTTGAGTGAAACTGAGTTACGAGTTTAGGAGAAGTGGTCTTTTATCTAGTTCTTGGTCGTAATATCGGGTCACGTTGATATATATAAGTGCAAAGAATATGGTAGAAAACTATATGTCATGTAGAAAAACATGCATTAAGGTCCTCACGTTTGCTCCAAACAATATATTGCTTGCACTCGTTAGAACCGTCTAATTTAAGTGATTCTAACGAATATTCACAATCTGTATGCTTGCAGCAGTAAAGTTTGGTGTATATAAAAGATTATCCGGAAAAGATTGCCATTTTTGACCCATACATTGTACCACGGGTGTGTTAGCTCCGGTTAACACTTCTGCACCTCTTAGTAATGACCGGCTCGGAATACGTGAACAAACCTTGAAAGGGCCATAAATCTAAATAAAAACAAACCAAAGAAGGAAATCCTAGGATAAGAAGGAGTATTGTCGATAATTTTGGGATACTTTTTCTTTTTTCTCCAAGAAAACACTTGTTAAAGAACATGTTGGAATTGCCTCATAGAGGAGATTCTAGCAATACCCCAAACAAGAATTTCTCATAAAAATACGACGGGTAAAATTATCCCTTAAATAGACTCATTGGATGTGTTATTGCAATAACGGTAGTATATACTCACTCAGAAGCTATACCGAGTTTGTATCCTTCATGGTGTAGTCTTTGTAGAAGCGGCGTGATGTCAGGAAAACTTTTCACCTCTCGGCCTGTTGCGTCACACACTTTGTTTTCACCCCTAAAGGAGAAATCGTAGATTGTTACTGCCAAATAAAAAAATATTGTTCGAAGCAAATTCAATGTCCCTAAAGTTCTTTCTATCTAATCTGACAGTTTAACTGGGGGAGTGGGGAGGGAGGGGTAACTGAGAGCTTACTGTGCCTAGGAATCCTACTACAACTCTATTTGCTGTCCATTTTTCGTAACGCCCCCTATCTTGGAAGAAGAGACTCGAGATAGCTCAAAACGAAAACACGCCTATATAATTTTGACTCCCTTGAATCCCACATTTATACAGTAAAATATGGATTGTGGGAAATCGTTAGAACCGCCTCGAAGAGGCGGTTCTAACGCGTACCCACAATCTATATTTTGTACAGAAATAAGAACAATATTACAATATTTCATCTTAAATGTTTCATTTTTCGGAGAGTAACGTTACAATGTATTTGTATAGGCGTGTTTTCGAAATGTGGTTGTTGAGGACTCAGTAGGTGGCTCACCGGCTGGCGTCAGTCACTGTCGGGGTGGGTGCAGCGGTGGAGCAAATTAACTAAGTAGTGGTTAGTTTCTTAGAGGATCTAAGCCTGTTTAGGAACTGTGTAGGTAACTGGCTGCTCCGACATGACCATAGCAGTTTACTGGGTCTTAAAGCCACAGCACACGCACATGAAAAATTTGATAATGGATCATTTGTAAGCGGGTATTCAAAACTGTACCAAACGAAGAAATGTTTGACCTGCTAACAGCGCAAGCCGAAACGTACAAAATTAAGTTTTTGATCTGAGTCTTTGCTGGTTGCACAGACCCTATTGTAGGTTTTGTTGTGCGCCAGCTCATGGATTGTTGTATTTACTTGTCGGCCATCCAAGAGCATTTCACCGTTATCACATTTCTCGTTAATCAACTATCGTACCCAGAACAAATCATTAGGCGTGCCATACTAGAATGATGCGTCTCACTTGCGCCGTGAAAGTTGCTTGAAACCGTGGCGGTGAGAGACCTATAGATATGTCACTGAAGCACTTCTCAGATAAATAAATGTCAAAATAGTTTTCCTCCCCTTTCGGAACCCATATCTTTTGTATGTATGTATGTATGTATGTATGTATGTATGTATGTATGTATGTATGTATGTATGTATGTATGTATGTATGTATGTATGTATGAAATTTATTTTAAAACGTACTTGCTCATATCTACGGAACCCGGGTAGGGACATGTTTTTTTAATATGTTGTGCGAACAAGGTATTAAAATTTGCCAACAAGATATTATCTTGTGCGCAAAAGAAAATATGTTGTGCGCACAAGATTATTATCCTGTGTGGACAACATAATTTATCTTGTGCTGACAAAATATTATCCAATATTATCTTGTGCGTGCAAGATAATATCTTGTTCGCAAAACTTAATGTCTTGTTCGCACAACATATTATCTTGTTTGGACAACGTAGATCTTGGGAAGTTGCGCGAACAAGATATTATCTTGTGCGTACAAGATAATATGTTGTTCGAACAAGATATTGTCTTGTCCGCACAAGATATTATCTTGTGCCCACAACTTGTAAAAAAATCATGTCGCTTCCCGGGTTCCGTACATATCTGAGTCGAAATAATTTTACAAAATGGAAGTAAATGCAATGATCAAGATTTGTTTAATTAAATTGAGGTTTAACATCCCCGTAAACACTAATTAGGTTATTTTGGAGACGCTGCTTCCAATTCTGTGGGATTTTTTCCCGACATCGAGAAGAAATGACATCTCAAGCCCTCCAAACCCCAATGGGCGGGCGCGAGGCAATGGTCAGGAATCGATACACCAGAGACGCGAAAGAGAAAGAAACACAATTATTAAATAATTAGACCCTTACGGAAACATTAATAGCGGAAGGCCAAAAGGACAGCTACTTTCCCTGAAAAGGGCCAATTGGCTATCCAAATCAAAAAGATATAAGCGATACACACACTGAAAGACATAAATCGCGTCAGAAGACCCGCCTTGGAAAGGTCGTTGAAAATAATTCTACTGGTGGGGTGGGGGGCTTAAATCGATTTTACACTTATAAATGCAATCCCTGATGATTTGAAAAATAAGACGCATGTACAGGGAGACCTATAAAAGCCACCACACGGCACAAACAAAACAGCCCTGATATGCAAAAAAGAAGTGATGGCATTGACACAATTAACCCACACCTCCCATTAGAGACACCAAAGGCAAAGAAACAAAAACATGAAATAAATAGACTCTAATGGAAACATCAATAGCGGAATGCCAATTACTTTCCTGTACAAGCCTGTACACTCTGATTTTTACAGACTGGATACTCGCATGAACTGCCTATTTAATCTCATGATTCGAACGAGACACTTCGATTCTTGGTATTTGAGAAGTATTAAGTTATTAATGTAACGTTTTCGTCTGATTTACGCGGTATTTGGATTATACGATGTATGCATGATATTCTTTTTTTTCAGATGTCAGACTACTTTAAAATCTAATGATTATGAAAGCCTATACCTAGCACACTTCCGGCGACTAATTTACATAAGCATACATGTACAATGTACATTCCATATATGCAGTGTTCAGTGCATGTAGAATGATGCAAGCAGTTTCTATTCTTCGTTATATCTGAATTCTGTGATGTAACACGTTTAAAACGACTGGCAGCTGTCATAAATGTATAACAGATAAAGATTTGTTTCTAGTTTTCCATTTGCTTATACAATTTGCATGCGCGGCAGCTACGATTTGCTATGCATATGTACATGTATAGCTACGATTTGCAATGCATGTATTAACCCATTTAGTACCAGAAACCCCTAAACGGGTACCCTGGCAAACAGTGCAGGCCCAGATCAGACGCCGCAGAACGCGGCGTCTGATCAGGGCCTCCACTGTTTGCTAAAAGATCAGTCATTTTCCAAATAAAGTTTGATGAAAACACAACCTGCCATCCCTAAATTTCGAAATGAACTCCTGTCATATATAAGGAGGAAGATTCCATTTGGTACAAAAAGGGTTTAACAAGCGCTTGGTATGTTGCTACCTGTATTACAGTGAAATTTCATTAACTCGAACACCGATATCTTGCTGTCATGGCTGAGTCTTGTTTGTTTGTTTGATTTGAGGTTTAACGTCCCCGTCAACACTGTATAGGTCATTTTGGAGACGTTACTTCAAATTTTTTGTGGGACTTTTACCCGACATTGAGATGAAATGACATCTCCAGCCCTGTCGCCCTATGAAACCAATAGGGTCTATAAGCATGGACAGTCCGACTCGCACCGCTTTGCCTGGCCAGGCTTAGTTCCTCTAAGCGGTTTACCAGTACTCGTGTGCAGCCGGTTTCAGCTCTGCGTGGAAGCATCATGCAGCCCATGATTTCTTCAAGCCCCAATGGGCGGGGGCCATTTTATTGACACTACAGGGCAAGGAGAGAATTGGTTTGCATTTTAAGCGTGCAAACGTTCAACAGCGTCTGACACAGATTCAATGGCGTTGACAGCCATTTTAATTTCAGTTGCCTTAATTAATTGCACTAGTTCTTGCTAGAAAAATGAATATAATTCTGGAATTATGGTAGAAATGAGAGAAAGCAACACAGAGTTCACAGTAAATCTTCTGAAGTGAATTATTAAAAAAATTACTTTATTCTTTCATACATACAAACACATATACATGATACATGTTTACAAAGCAAATTGGTGTGCATGCACATGCATTTTCATTAGTCAGCATGAAATCAAGCATTGTACATACCTCGTTGTTTTTCCTCTGTTAAGGAAGCAAAGTAACTCATTTAAAACCCACACACAGATATTAGTAAATTGGAAAATGCAATTAAATTGGGCCCCGTCAAGCGATTTTGGTACTTATCGCCTATGCGAGCAGCGAAGTTTCAGACGAGCCTGCGCATCCGCGCAGTCTCGCCAGAACCTTCGCTGCTCGCTCATGCAAGCAGTGAATCAAGAGGAACCTTCAGACAGAAAGCCATATCCCTGGCCCCTCTGAATGGCTGGGCATGCGCAGTTAAAATTTGTCATGACGGAATGCTCGAAGACACAAATTCGCTTGGCGGGGCTCATATAATGCTCAAGCAATGTAATTTCAGCATTGTCCATTACGAATACACGCCTATTCAAGTATATTGAAAAATTAACAAAAAAAAAAAAAAAAAAAAAAAGAAGAAAATTTTCAGATGAAAAACTCTGATATTTTTCTTATTTCTGCTCAAAACATAGATTGGAAGCCTCCGTGGTGTAGTGGTTAGGTAATGCTACTCGCTTTGTAAACCAGGTGTCGCAGGATCGATCCTGGACTTCTCCAGACTTTCGGTTGAGTCCGGCTTTAAACTGAGGTCCCGACTCCGTCTGACCTTAGCTGTTGGTGAGACGTAAAACTCAAACTCACTCACTCAAAACATAGATTGTGAGTACTCGTTAGAACCGCCTCGCTGAGTCGGTTCTAACGCGTACCAACAACATAGGCGACGCGGTTCTTACGAGTATACCCCACAAACTATGTTTTTGAGCAGAAATGAGAAATAGTATATACCCCTTATAAAAGTGGGATTTAAGAGGGTCTAAATTATATTAGCGTGTTTTCGTGATGCTATCTGTTACATCCATCGAGGCTTGAAGAAATAGCTCGGGATCCATGGTGCTTCCCCGCAGAGCTAAAACCGTTTATATATAAGAACTTTTAAGAACCGATAACCCGATTTGAAGATTTAAGCCTGCCAAGGAAAAGTGGTGCAAGTCGGACCGTCCTTAAACCCTAGCGGTTTATTTTGGCGGTAAGGCTTCAGATGTCATTTCATCTACAATCCCACAAAATCGGAAGCAACGTGTCCAAAATGACCTAAAACATATTGACGGGGCGTAAAACCTCAACACAGACAAACAAAATCCATGTCTTACAAACCATTGTCATTAGATTAGAGAAAAGATATGGATAAGACATTCTCGATAAAAAAAAAAACTTAGAAGTTTAAGACTTAATATAAAGCATTATAAACAGTGCCTAAAACCTCAACGCAGAAATTAGAAAAATAATGTATACCCCTGTAACCCCCCGTTTTCTCTATATAAAGTGGGGTTTAATGGGATCTTGTTTACGTGATGCAAATGCGACGTGTGTCTTACGTCACTGGGGTTACAGTTGGGCAAGGTCTGCTGTCCTAGCAGCAGGTAATGTCCTAGCAGCAGGTAAGGGTAGGGTACAGGGTGTGTGTGTGTGTGGGGGGGGGGGGGGGGGGCTGTTATTTTTTCTTTTTCTACGCTTCCATTCATTTTCCTCTTTTTCCCCTTTCCCTCCACTATCGTTTCTATCGTTTAACTCCCTTTCGCTGGGAGACGACACAAAATGACCCACAATTGCTTGATTGCATTACGCAAACACGCCTATAAAGATACATTGCCACCTTTATCACCGAAAAAAAATGAAAATTTTATGATGAAAAATTGTGATATTTTTCTTATTTCTGCTCCAAATATAGATTGTGGGCACTCGTTAGAACCGCCTCATCGAGGCGGTTCTAACGAGTACCCACTATCTATATTTTAGAACAGAAATAAGGAAAATAAGGTATACCCCCGGAAACCCCAGTTTTACTATATAAAAGTGGGGTTCAAGGGGGTCAAAATTATATAGGCGTGTTTTCATGATGTTTTGGTTTTGACGACACGTCAACCCCTGTGGGCTATTTTGTGTCGCCTCCCAGAGATAGGAAGAATAGAGATAGAATAAATAGTTGAGGAGATGAAAGTGATGGACAGATGAGAAAGAGGGAAATGGATGGAAATGTAGAAAAAGAAGAAATAACAACATTCCCCCTCTACCCTTACCTTTTCCTCGCCCAACCACCCTGAAATGACCAACAAGGGTTCACAAAATAATCAGTTAGTAGAACCAAACGTGGTAAAGGAGACATCGATGATTGAACCATTGAAGTTTTACAGTATTTCTGCAGTACATTACGAAAACACACCCGTGCTTCATATTGCATTTTTCATATCTCGAAATGGCTACTTTTCTGATGAAAATTCGTAATATTTTTCTTATTTATACTGCAAACATAGGTTGTGGGAGCTCGTTAGAGCCGCCTCATTGAGGCGGTTCTAAAGAGTACCCACAATCTATGTCTTGGAGCAGAAATAAGACTAATAATGTATAGCCCCGTAAACCCCAGTTTTCTCTCTATACAGTGGGGTTTAAGGGGGTGTTCATTTCACGGACTTGTTCACGTGATGAAATAGAAAATGATCAGTAAAATTAATGCCGAATCAAACACATAACAATGCGGATGGTAAAAACACATACAAAGAACACTACCCATCTGGAAAATACCGCCATCATCATCGCTTGTTAATCAATCGACCCAAAGGTTCTAACAACAGAAGCTTCCTGCCTGCTCTTCATTACGAAAACACGTCTATACAAATACGTTGTAAACTTTACCGCCGAAAAAAAATAATACAATTTTAAGATGAAACATTGTGATAGTTTTCTTACTTCTGCTCAAAATATAGACTGGGGCTACTCGTTAGAACCGCCTTATCGACCTCACAACCTTTGTCTTGGAGCACAGCCTATGTCTTTGAGCAGAAATAAGAAAAATAAAAAATAAGATACGTCCCTGTAAACCCTAGTTTTACTGTATTAAAGTGGGGTTCAAGGGGGGGGGGGTCAAAATATATAGACGTGTTTTTGTGATGGTGTCCATTTGTGTATCGCTGACAATATACAAACTCCAGCTAGTCTTTTTGTGCCGTCAGAGCACTTTTTAGAAAGATAGATCTGGACTGGGTCTCATGTAATGTGACATAGAACAATGTAGAATGCGACGTCTGTACTGTTTGCTTAAAGTACAGGAATCAAATGGTTAAACGAAACGGGATGTGTATTGTCAGCTTCAAAGGTAAAGATGCTGGAATATAAGAATCTGATATGAGGTTCTGTTGCAGATGGACGTTTCCAACCCTAGGGATGGCGGTGCTGAGCGGAACCGAGGCTACGCCGAGGTTCCGCTCAGCACGGTCATCCCGAGGGTTGGAAACACCCATCTACAACAGAACCCCATATTGGATTCTTTTTCTTGCACAACACCTCCCAAAGATTTCCTTTTTTATTTTGTACCAAATAAAAGAACTACAGACAGTATTTCTTTTCTTCCTTTTAAGATTTCATACTAAAGTGCTGTGTTCAGTGTCTTTTAACAATAAATGAGTCATCATTCTTATTGATTTATTTTATTTCTTTTTTTTTTTTTTTTTTGCCAGTTAGTTTTGTTTACAAAATAAAAGTAGTGCGGAAGTGGTTCCGGCAGTTGAATAGAATTGAAGTGAACTTATGTTAGTTACCGGGGTCGGAACATCAGGGTCAGAACATAAATTTCTATCCCAGGGTAAAATCACGGATTTCCTTGTCTGGTGTGCAAGAAACATGCTTAATATATGCATCCCTTATTACCTCTGAATCGTTTGTATTAATGGTTCTTAACGTAAGGGCTGCTAGACTTGCGACCACGAAAGTATATTCGTATAAAATAAAAAAGAACACTTACTTTTTATCGATAAATACAAAAAAAAAATATAAATATATTATTTCACCTCATATGTTTCGCACTTGTGAAAATTCTGATGTTTTCAAAACACTCAATGAGCTATTTTTGGTATTCATCAAAAAAAAAAAAAAAAAGTAACTATCCTCTACATGTCTTACTATATGTAAAGGTCTATTTTCCAGAAGGGTTTAACAAGGTTACACTCAGAACGCAAGCAAACAAGTTTAGCATATCAATGAAATAAAAGTTAATACTTACACTTGTTTAAATGGAAGTTCTATATTTATTTGCCTGTCTACCCAGAATGGCCATAATGTGTAATCTGAAATGTGAAAGGTCAGAAAACCTGAGTACAGTAAATGAAAGTTCCTATATTAAGACCACCTCTGGGACTGTTCAAAAGTGATCTAAAAGTTCAAAAGTGGTCTTAAGACCACTTTTGAACAGTTCCAAAGCTGGTCTCTTAGTAGACCAAGAAACTGGGTGTAGAAAACATAAAGGAAGAAAACCTGTCTATACAAATACATTGTAAATGTTACCGCCGAAAAAAAAACGAAAATTTTACGATGAAAAATTGTGATATGTTTTTTTACTTCTGCTCAAATTATAGATTGTGGGTACTCGTTAGAACCGCCTCATCGAGGCGGTTCTAACAAGTACACACAACCTATATTTTAGAGCAGAAATAAGAAAAATAAGGTATACCCCCGCAGAACCACAGTTTTACTATATAAAAGTGGGGTTCAAGGGGGTCAAAATTAAATAGGCATGTTTTCATGATGATTAATACAGAATGAATAAATTTTCTTCATACAATAAACATACACATCATGTGAACAAGTTCGTATAATGAACATTCTCTAAGTCCCACTTTATCTAGAGACGTCCGGGCTTTACAGAGACATACATCGTTTTTCTTATTTCTGCTCCAAGAATAGATTGCTTTAAACTTTATTTTAATTGCTTCAGTGACATGTATATACGTGTATAACAGACAAATACATATTATCACATCACGAAAACACACCTATATAATTTTGACCACCTGGTACCCCACTTTTATATAGTAAAACTGGGGTTTGCAGGGGTAAACCTTAGGTTTCTTATTTCTGCTTTAAAATATAGATTATGGGTACTCGTTAGAACCGCCTCGATGAGGCGGTTCTAACGAGTACCCACAATCTATATTTTGAGCAGAAATAAGAAAAAAATATATCGAGGCGATTCTAACGAGTACCCATAATCTATATTTTGAGCAGAAATAAGAAACATATCACAATTTCTTGTCTTAAAATCTTCATTTTTTCGGCGATAAAGGTTACAAGGTATTTGTATAGGCATGTTTTCGTTATGAAGACTTAGATTGTGGGTACTCGTTAGAACCGACTAGATTAGGCGGTTCAAACAAGCACTCAAAACCTATTTTTGTAGTTCAAATAAGAAAAATATCACAAATTTGCGTCAGAAAACCATTTTGGATATATGAAAAATGCACTATGTCATACGTAGTCATTGAAATGAATGGTATGATTGTCGCGTTCCTCGGATATGACAATATGACAAAAATAAAGATCAAGGGACACTTGTTCAAAACTAAAGACGTCGCTAGTTAACGTCGTTAAAACTTTGAGTATTTAATATGGCAAATATGCTAATATTTTTGCTGAAAAAAAAATGAGAGCAGCAAAAGCTGCTCACGTTTTTTCAGCAAAAATACCAAAATTTTAAATATTTTACCTGCTGTAACAGTTAAGAAATTGACCACTTACGAGCTTGTTAAGCTAACAAGGTTTTGCACAACTGGACACAAGAGTGTTCATTACAGCTGCACATTAGTACCCATATCATAAATTGTTTGTCTAGCGTCCCCAACTCCGACATTTTGGAACAATAGCAAATGCTGTAGATCCAGATCTGACGCCGGATGGCGCGGCGTCTGATCTGCGCCTGTACTATGGTACACTCTACAGTGCCGAAACACCAAATAATCGTAACCATCGAATCGAACATCTGAATAGTGGCAAATATTGACCAGCAAGTCAGGATCTATGGCGTTCGCTTAACCCTTATCCCGCTCAATACGACAATCTATATCATTGCGAACAGTTTAGATCCAGATCAGTCGATCTGGATCAACACTGTTTGTCGTTCAGTTTGCGAATTTAAATGAATATAGTATATCAAGTATTTTGATTGGTTGATGGTCAGAAATGGAAATTGCAAAACTAAGTCATCAGCAGGTTAACCCATTGCATGCGGGAAACCCCTATAAGGGTACCTTGGCAAAGAGTGCAGCGTCTGATCAGGGCCTGCACTATTTGCTAACCGATTTTTCCGTCAAAAATAGATTATAAACGGAACAATAGGCCTGATACCCCTAATATGACAAAAAGGAGTTGTCCAACATATAGCAATGTTTGTTTGTTTGATTTTAGGTTTAAAGGCCCGGTCAACACTATATAAGTCATTTTGGAGACGTTGCTTCTAATTTTGTGAGGCTTTACCCGATATTGAGATAACATGACATCTCAAGCTCTGTCGCCCAATGAAACCAATATGGTTTATAAGCATGAACGGTCCGACTTGCACCGCTTTGCCTGGACAGGCTTAGATCCTCTAAACAGTTTACCAGTACTCGTGTGCGGCCGGTTTTAGCTCTACATGGAAGTATCATGCAGCCCATCTATTTCTTCAAGCCCCGGTGTGCGGGGGCCGGCATATAGCAATGAAAGAGCCCACTTGTATACAATGGTTTAAGGGTTAACGCAAATGTTGCTCAACTACAATAATTAAAACTACACTAACCCCACTCAATTGATTGAGACATCATCAAAGTCCATTCGGAATTAATGGATCGGCTAAGACAAGAGCTGTCAGACGTCCGACAGCTTTGTTATGTCTACTGATGATTATATCCATCCTCAAATAATTACTTGACCTGCTATTAACTGATCATCGACAGCCAAGATGTTTACAAAATAACTCTTGAACATGTTGAAGCCATAGCTAAACATTGCACGCTCACTCCGTTGTGCACAGCAACCTTTACTAATAGCTCCGAGGATATACAGTAAAATTCCTACATAAAGACCACCTTTGGGACCGTTCAAAAGTGGTCTGTAAGACCACTTCTGAACAGTCCCAAAGGTGGTCTCTTTAAAGGAGACATTAGGTGTAAAAACCCCAAAGAAAGAATAACTGAAACTTCGCACTAAGCTTTTAAAAGCTGATTTAGTCATAATTTTAAGTGGTCTTAATAGCGGAATTTTACTGTAGATATTTTTGGTCAACAGCGTTTTTTTCTCGGTTGTGTTCATCGAATAACACTAAAATTTCAATAACTCGAGCACAGATTGCTCGTTTACCACGGCTATGTCGAAATCGCTATCGTTGAGGCGATTCTAATGGATACACACAACATTCCATTATTTTGTACAAGTTCCATATGATATCCTCAAGTCCTCAATGAGGCGGTTCTAACGAGCACTCACAACCTTTGTATGTTTATGGCTATACATAATGTTCGCGTTCTATACTTGTATAGAACCCAATATTCAAATCTCTCTCGCGCGCGCGTGAAAACATCCGGAATGAGTGTTCGAGAGCGATTCAATAAGCTTGAAGCTTTCATCGCAATCGAACTAAAATAAATTAGTATAAACCAATATTCAAATAAATATTGTGTGTTTGTTTGAATAGAGGTTTAACGTCCCCGTCCACACTATTTTATCCGACACTGAGATGAAATGACATCTCAACCCCTGCAATGAAACCAACAAGGTTTATATGCATGGACGGCCCGACTCACACCAGTTTACCTGGACAGACACAGACATTACAAAAACACGCCTATACAAATACATTGTAAACTTTACGTCCGAAAAATCGAAATTGTTTAGATGAAAAATTGTGATATTTTTCTTATTTCTGCTCAAAATATAGATTGTGGGTACTCATTAGATCGAGGCGGTCATCGAGGCGGTTCCAACGAGTACCCACACGCTATATTTTAGAGCAGAAATAAGAAAAATAGGTTCAACCAGTAAACCGCAGTGTTACTGTATAAAAGTGGGGTTTAAGGGGGTCAACGTTATATATGTGTGTTTTCGTGATGCTTACCAGTACTCATGTGCGGTCGGTTTCAGCTCTGCGTGTAAGCATCATGCAGTCCAGTCTATTTCTCCAAGCCCCGATGGGCGGGGATGAGCAGGGGTGGGATCATCTGGATACTTTACGTATGACGATTGAATGTAGCGGGCTAGAGAAATTTGTCATCGGTGACGCGCTGGCTAAATGCTAGTTATTCTTGGCCGACATTTAAAGTTTCCTAGCTGTCTGGCTGTTTGCAATGCATATTTTCCCCTGTAACTACCACTTTTCTCTGTATAAAATGAGTGTTTACAAGAATATTTATTGCTTACACATATATATGTAAAGTCTCACAAAATTGGAAGCACTGTCTCCAAAATGACAGAAATAGTGTTGTCGGCGACGTTAAACCTCAATTCAAACAAACAAACAATATTTTAATGTGAGATAATGAACAAACATATGGTGGTCGTTACTCGAACATTATGCTTGGCCACAAACATACATTTTTGAAAGTCGGGTTGGGGTGATCTGAAGAAGATTGCAGAGTACCAAAATAGTCCTTCGCTATCAGTAACAATATATACTATCTATGTTCTCAGCTGAATTATCTCCGGTTATTGTAATTTTATTTTTCAGATTCCATGTACCTGGTAACAGAAAAAAAACATTTGGTCCGCGTCAAACAAAAATGTTTTTGGTCATATTCTGCTAGCCCGTTTATTCAGGATAGAACCGGAAGTTTCTGCATAAAGAAGCTCGCCTATGTTACCTTTAGCGACAAATCTCGTAGCTGAAGCGATGACTCTCTTCAGAGCGCCACGATGTCATTATACATTGTGTACTATACATAACAAATCTTTCATTTCTCCAAACGGTAGTTGTCTTCTGATGAAAATCAAAATGTACTACAAGTATTTGTTCTTATCTATACTTCAAACATAGGTTGTGTGTGCTCGTTAGAATCGCCCCGATGGGCCGATTCTAACGAGTACCCACAACCTATGTCTTGGAGCGGGAATAAGAAAAATAAGTATAACCTTGTAAGCCCCAGTTTTTTCTCTGTATAATGGAAGTTTGTAGGGGTGTTCGGCAAGGACTTGTTGTCCTGATCTATATTTTGTACTGGTCAATCCTGACCAAAGGTACATTTTCGTCTGTCGAGGCTGACACTATCCCCCATCGCTTTAGGTAAGCGTGACCTTGAATGATAAGCGCTCATATTTTCCAAACGCAACAGCTCATGGGAAAATGATATCTATCGCACAGGCACCACTATAGGATCAGATGAACCTGCGCACAAGAGCAGTCTAGCCTTAACCTTAACTTCTCACCGAAACGTATTGGATACCATCGGGTAGCAACATATAAAACGCGATGCGTCTAGCTCCTTCTGTTAGCTGCGCAAACGCATTCGAAAAGCACACATCGCAGAGTGCAAAGATCCCTTTTCTGAAGTGTCAGTTCGAGTGTTTTCATTCCGGATTGGTTATTTGCTTCTTTTAATTGCTTTCAACTGTTTCTAACACTTGATTTATTGCTTTCTGATCCACGATA
Source organism: Lucinisca nassula (assembly GCA_963580285.1). NCBI lineage: Eukaryota > Metazoa > Mollusca > Bivalvia > Lucinida > Lucinidae > Lucinisca > Lucinisca nassula. The sequence goes on from OY757017.1 coordinate 119,844,860, forward strand.
CGATGGGTGAGGCAAACAACATAATTTTCTGGACACCATGCTAATCTTAGACTAAAATGATCGCATTTTTGACGCCAATGGTTAATCTTTCAAGAGCTAAGATAACCAACTTCTGCCCGAAGATAAGCCATGAAATCAGCCCCGCCAAGCGAATTTGTGTCTTCGAGCATTCCGTCATGACAAATTTCAACTGCGCATGCCCAGCCATTCAGAGGGGCCAGGGATATGGCTTTCTGTCTGAAGGTTCCTCTTGATTCACTGCTTCTATGGGCGAGCAGCAAAGGTTCTGGCGAGACTGCGCGGATGCGCAGGCTCGCCTGAACCTTCGCTGCTCGCATAGGCGATAAGTACCAAAATCGCTTGGCGGGGCCCAAATCTAGACGGACTGACAAAAAAGAAGGCAATGGAAACGATTTCATAAGAACTTCCGGTACCATAAATAACACGTTTTTTTACAGCTTCGCATCGTGAAAATAACTTTCATTTTCATTTTTGCACCGCGAAAAGAAGTTTTCGTGCAGACATCATAAGGGTCGTACCAAACTGGAATGGGTATAAGAACATTTCTGTCCATCGAAGACTCGGACAGACTGCGCATCGGAGTTAACCGTTGTGCGTTCTGTGGCTACCTTTGTCATACAGGGCCAGTTATTCAAAGCACTGTTAGCTTAACTAGCTTGTTAATGGTCATATTGTTAACTGTTCTAGCAAGTATAAAATCTACAATTCTGGTATTTTTGCTGAAGAAATGTGAGGTTTTGCAAATATATTAGCATATTTGCCATATTAAATGATCAAAGACTTAACGATACGTTAACTAACGACATCTTTAGTTTTGAACAACTGGCCCACGGACTGAGAAGGCTATTTACGAACAGATTGATTGCGCGTAGTCTTTGCAGAGTGTACGTACTCGAAGCCGCTATTTTGTTACTTCTCGCGACGCATGATATCATGTACAGATTGGAGATGCAACCATCCAAGACTCCGTTTACGCGCAGTTTGATCAGTGGCTTCGCAAGATGCAAGAGACTTTTGTTGCCAGAGTGGACGGTGAAGCCGCTGATACGACTGCACGTGGGATAACACGGGTCGATTTTAAATCTCTTTTGTGTCATTTCGAAAACACGCCTATACAAATGCATTGTAAACGGTCCCACCGACAAAACGAATATTTTATGATGAAAAAATGTGATATTTTTCTTATTTCTGGTCAAAATATAGACCGTGGGTACTCGTTAGAACCCCTCATCGATGCGGTTCTAACGAGCACCCACAATATTTTAGAGCAGAAATAAGAAAAATAAGGCTTACCCCTGTAAACCCCAGTTTTTGTATATAAAAGTGGGCTTCAAGAGGGTCAAAACTATGTAGGAGTGTTTCCGTGATGTTTTTGAACAGGTCCGTTTCCAATTTCAGGGGTGACAGGAAATGGATATGGCGAAGGATAGTAAGTGAACCATGTGAGTGAGTCCATATGTAATAATTTGGGTACGACAAGATACTGGGTCCGTATCCGTTAAAATATATGTGCAGTATAATAGTTTAGCTTGTCTAGTTCCTCCTCAAGTTACAAAAATGTCATCGTTTACGAGTATATCCATAATTGTATGCATCCCGCTGATGAACAGCCTTATACCCGACCCCTTTAAATCGTCACGATAACAAGTCCATGAAACGAAGACTCCCTCAATCCCACTTTATATAGAGAAAAATGGGGTTTACGAGGGTATACATCATCTGCCTTATCTTTGCTTCAGTAAAAATAGATTGTGGGTACTCGTTAGAAACACCTCATTGAGGCGGTTTTAACGAGGGCCCGCAATCTATTTTGAGAGCAGATATAAGAAAGATGTTACAATTTTTACATAATATTAATAAATTTTGTAATTTGTGACACCATGTTGGACGCCATTATTTCACATGGAAATGTTTTCCTAATGTAGAATAAAGACCTACACCAACCAGCTGAGTGGGCAGCCTAGGTTGACAAGGGTATAAAATAACTTTCGTTTAATGACCCTAAAAATAGAAAGTTTCAATCGAACGCCAAAAAATCTGTTTGCAGCAGAAATAAGAATAATTTCATAAATGTTAGTCAGAAATACGTCATATTCGGAGACATGAAATAATGGCCATACAGTTGTGTTATTCCAGGGACAGGAAAGTTAATACTTATTTGTTTCTATTTCCTTTTTCTTAAAAAAAATGCCGTATACAGTAGAACTTCGATGGCTCGAACACCGATGGCTCGTTTACCATGGATGCGTCGAACCCATTCTTGAGCCCCTAGCGAAATCCTCTACATTAGAAAAAGTGGGGGATAATTAAGGAGATTTTAGTCTTTTATCTTGCAAATGTATGCTGTGTGTACACATTAGAATCGCCTCGATGAGGCGATTCTAATGAGTACACACAGCATGCATTTTCATTACAAAACACCGAAAAGATATCCAAAAGTATATCGTATACCTCCTGGCAGTCTCCCTCAGTGGCTCGAACTACCCCTGTCTCGAACAGATTTTCGAGGTCCCAAAGGTGTTCGAGCCATTGAAGTACGACTGTATTTCAACATCACGAAAACACGCTTATATAATTTTGATCCCCTTGAACCCCAATTTTATATAGAAAAACTGAGGTTTACAGGGGTAAACCATATTTTTCTTATTTCTGCTCTAAAATAAAGATTGTGGGTACTCGTTAGAACCGCCGCGAAGCGGCGGCTCTGACGAGTACCTACAATCTATATTGTGAGCAGAAATAAGAAAGGCGGTTCTAACGAGTACCCACAATCTGTAGAGCAGAAATAAGAAAAATATCACTATTTTTCATCTTAAAAAGTTCGTTTTTCGGCTGTAAAATGTATTGGCGTGTTTTCATAATGAGCAAGGCAGTTTTGACATCGGGCTTGACATCGCGTTCTGTGGCTTCGGAACTGAGGCTACGCTACTTACAAAATGTCCCGAACGTGGATTTATGTAATAGAAGATGTTTTCAATGTCAAGATCGAAGTTCTAAAGTAGACACTTTGCACTCTGGGTACTGAAAATAGGTCTTTGTAAACGGAAAAAATAGAAATAAGTTCGTAGCGTTAAATAGTTACCAAAACTGAGTGCTGACAGAAACTGATGGAATGTTTGCTAACATGATTTGGCATAACAGCAAATACCTCAAAACATATGTTTTTCTCACATTTTGCTTTTTGTCTGTTTTGTAGCACAACAATACGACCAGATGGTGGATATGGACTATGGTCTTTATAGAAGACCCGTACCTGATAAGTTATATAACGATAACAAACACGTGCACGACAGAAGTAGCATTTTAAAGATATTTGGTTTTGGCATTAGCTTTATTATGCACCAAACAGACTGTGGATACTCGTTGAAACCGCCGAGTGTGGGTGCTCGTTAGAACCGCTTTGTAAGGGCTGACGAGTACCCACTATTAATATTTAATGCAAACATAAACAATCTATGTTTTGAGCGAAAATAAAAATAAATAAATGAAAAGACGAAGAAAAAAGAAGAGGATGCAGATGTTGCAAATTACAGTAGAATCCTAGGTGCAGACTGGTAACTAGAATATTGCCATAAAGAATAAAGACGGTTTATTGTATAAATATAACTCTAGACATGCATATTTAACCCACTGGAATCATGGGTTGGACTTGGCAAATAGTGTAAAACTGGCGTCATATCAGGGTGTACTCGTTTTGCTTTAAATAAGGGGAATAAATACACCTTTAGTGGAGGTAACTCCAGCAACATTATTTTTTGTCTCCCGTGTCAATAGGGGTCAACTCTTAAAGGAAAGAATTTGCTCCTGAGGAGTGAATTCTTTCCTTAAAGAGTAGACACCTTTTTTCAGTGGGCTTACTCAAAAGCGAACAGGAAGTTCCGAAAGTTGTCTCCCTTTGCTAAATGGCGGAAAATCAGCCAGGAGTTCCCATTGTCCTTAAAGGGTTAAACAAAACAGTTCAAGTCTCAGTTCAGGGCTAGTTTCATAGTTTCCTTTTTGCCGCGGCCTTACTGTACGAGTTGCCTTTTTGCCACGGCCTTACTGTAAGAGTGGCCAAGGCCTTACTGTAAGAATGGTCCCCATTTGGTACACGATATTAAGGGACTAGATTAATATTTCTAGTATTTTCCTTGGTTTGCGTACAAAGTAATTTCTTCAGTAGTTACGCCCCTGCATGAGCATCCCAAACCGAGCCCAAAGCCTATGTGTAGGACATCAATAATGAAACAAATATCACAAATTACTACAGCCTAATTCCATAATAAAATCTATCACCCGAGTCATATACTTACGTTGTGAACAAGGAAATCACACTGATATTAGGCTAAAACGTACGCTTTCGCCATTCGATGGGACAACCCATTAAGGTATACTTTCAAATGTCAAATGTTGTCTAAACTCGCACTCTCCCTCTCTCTCTCTCTCTCTCTCTCTCTCTCTCTCTCTCTCTCTCTCTCTCTCTCTCTCTGTAATCCACAGAAGTCTTATGCCGTTGGCAAGCCATGTACAGTAAAATTCCCATATTAAGACCACTTTTGAACAGTCCCAAAGGTGGTCCGGAGGACACTGTATGCAGACAACACAAAGAAAGAATAACTGCAACCTGCTAAATAAGCTTTTTAAAGCAGAATTAGTCTTAATTTTAGGTGGTCTTAATAGCGGAATTTCACTATATGCTGGCGCTAAAAGGTACGAAGTTCAAGCGGCGACCGACGACCGTTCAGAGATCTTATTCCCCTTCAATACACATGTACGTGTTCGTATCCGCAAGTTGCCTGAAAAAAAAGGCTGGCGGCCATGCTGACGGTGTACGCCGTGCAATGGGACATCTCATACGTCTTTAGGTCTACCCTCGATACTAACAAACATGCACAGTGCAGGAAGATCTCGTCGCTGCAACCAATGTAACGTTTGACGGTTCGTTCAGAAAGTCAAACATCTGGATAAACTTAAGCTTGCAGCAGTGTTACGGCTGCTCAATTGTTTTGCTCTGAAGCATTCGGTGCTGACAACAGCTTCTGCCAGGGTTTAGACAATTGAGTTAGCTGTTCGGCTCGCAGGGATGTCTCCTAACTCATCAAAGTGGCATTAAGTTTTGTTTACAAACCAAAAGGTGAGCACGGTATTCGAATAGGTTTACTAACAAGGTGTCTTAAAAAAAATAACATTTTACCACTTTTCTACCAGTACAAAAGAAAAGAAAATTAGTTTGACAGATGTGGTCGGCAAAATTCAGTTACGATGAAAACAAAACGTATACATTCAAAACAGATCGACACATGTGCTAACGAATAAGAAAACTGCACACCTTTTCGATAACAAAAGGCTCTTGTGTCTTCGAGAATGTTATGGATTTGGAATTCTGAACCATACTGCAGCATTCCTGTTGCTTTGAGCGATAAACCGGTACTTAATATAATATTCTTGCCTGGTATCACCTTGACACACAAGAATTAATTTGTTTAGGCATGACGAACAAAACGGAACGTAAGATCAGTTATCTAATTTCGAAAACTTACCGTTCTGTACTCAGTTCTTGCTTAAGAAGATCGGGAAATGGCCTATCGTATTGCCGGCTTACAAAAGAACATGCTGTGAAAGAGGTCTTTGCCATATGGGAGAGCATACGAACAAACGATCATACAATCCACTATTATCCTAATGCTTTAACCCCTGACTTTCTGAAGTTAACTTTTCCATTTTTACTCTAGACACGTCCATTCTTGAAAATAGGGGGTTCAAATAAAATAATTCGCAATATGGCAAACCTTCCTAATGAGACGTCTCATGATGAGCCGTCTCATCTGAATCTATACCTTCGCCTGAGCAAGTTCATGAAATGAACACTACACCCCCCCCCCCCCCCAAAAAAAAAACAAAAAAAAACACACTTTATATCCTTTCCACTACCATAGTGTATTAATGCATAATCGCTGCCAAAAACATTTTGAACGACCCTCATTCTTTCGCATATTCAACCAGACTTTTGACATGGGTGTATGAATACGGTATTCCTACAACTATTCACAGCATGCATATCAGTCCTCTAAGAGATACTGGAACAGGACCGGGGGCTTCCAAACCTGGCAAAAGAAAGACAAGTACATAAGGGAAAAAGATAGAAAAAGAGAGGAAAATTAGGTAGAAAAAAAAAACGCAAAAAAGAAGACCGTACGCATGTTTTAACATAGCGTGACCCCTGCGCCATGACCTATGCCGTCATCAGAAAGATTGTTTTCACATACCGAACAGTACATTTTGTCTCCTATTGAAAATGGGCTAGACAAGGCTAAAGACTCAACAGATTGGGTTCTAGGGCGAAATGTTCTCCCCTACCCCCATTTAAGTCATGATTTCAAACATGCCCGGCAGTCCTATTGATATAGAGAAAACTCCTTTGTTTACGGGAATATATATTTTTTTTCTTATTTCTGCACCAAGACAAAGGTTGTGGGTACTGCCTACGTTTGAAGAATAAATAAGACAAATAATACGGATTTTCATCAGAAAAGTAGCTATGTTCGAGATGTGAAAAACTTCAATAAGTCGCATGGGCATTAGGATAACATGTCCGTAAGAAATAATGGCGTCCAACATGGTGTCAGAAAATGATAAATATTAGGTAAAAATGATAACATCTTTGTTATTTCTGCTTCCAACATAGATTGTGGGTGCTCGTTAGAACCGCCTCAATGAGGCGGTTCTAACGAGTACCCATAATCTATGTTTTGAAGCAAGAACAAGGAAAATAATGTATACCCCCGTAAACCCCAGTTTTCTCTATATAAAGTGGGTATAGGGGGTCTTCATTTCACGGACTTGTTCACGTGATGGTGTGTTATCGTAATGCTGTTCACAGATATCCATATCGGTCTACAGGCTAAACAACAAAGACGATAACAAAATACAGAGAATATTTGAAGAAAGTATTGTAATTTATAAAATAACTGCAGCTAACAAACGCATTTCTTTCTATTGTCTAAACACGAATTTATTAACTCCTAAACCAAAGACGTCTTTACGTTACATTTAGCTTGGTATTCAAGAATTCCATATGACTCCGGTAGACAATCTATATTTTAGAGCAATAAGAAAAATAAGGTTTACCCCTGTAAACACCAGTTTTTCTGTATAAAGGTGGGGGTTAAGGGGGTCAAAATTATAAAGGCGTGTTTTCGTGATGAAAATTGGGTACAAAGTTGCTTAAACAAATATTGGGAATTCCGATGTGAACGAATTGCGCACTCCTTGTAGCGAATTTGTTCATGTCCTGTTCTGAAAGAAACGTCTTGATGTCCCTTTCTGTAGGATAGCAACTGAAACTTTCAGCTCGACGTCTAGATATTTGGGTTAACTGCGACGGAACCCATGGGCAAGGAGTATTGCCAGGTAAAATCGATTTACGTCCCCCATCCCCGCTTTCACCAGTAGAAATGTTTACTGACCGTTCAGAGCTACAAAAACAGGATGGATGCGGTGTATTATTATTATAGTTTTATGTTGAGTAGCCGTTTGGCCACTTTGTCGGAAAGAAACTGTCCTTTTGTTTTTCATTTCAGACGTTTTAATTATGGTGAAGTTGTTTCACGTTGGTGTTCCTTTGGTGTATGAGGTAATTGTATCGATTTTACTTTATTTTTAATTTGACCCGGCGCATGACAAAATCTACAGTAGGAAATTTAGTTAAAAATGGCCCAGTGGTTTCTGAGACAAAATAATTTTAAATTTTCATAACTGAATCATCATGTGATCTGCACCCCGCGAACAAACTTTCGTTCCCCCATCCAGTGGATGCTTCACATGAAATTTGACTTCAATCCGCTCAGTGATTTCAGAGGAGAAGAGGGTTTGGAAATATTGACAGTCGACAGACAACAAACAGACAGACAACGAACCTTTGCCATACTATAAGTTTACCTAACATACACAATTATATAACTCCACTAATAATGCAGATAGAGTTATGGCCCTTGTGCACTGTACTTGTGCTCAGTGCCCTTTACAAGTTTCCAGTTTCTATCCTGACAAAATTCTAAACAGAAAAAAAACTTTATAACTCCGCTAAATTGCGAATAGAGTTATGGCCCTTGTTCACTGCACTGTTGCTCAGTGCTCTTAACAAATCTGTGAATTTTCATATTGATACCTCTAGCGTTTTCTTCTTTGCTATCGTCCGGACAAAATTCTTGCGGATGACAAACAATCAGACAGATAAACAGACAAACAGGACAATACGCTGACTCGTATATACCCTCTCAAACCTCCATTACGCAAACACGCCTATACAAATACATTGCCACCTTTATCGCCGAAAACATGAACATTTTAACCCTTTACCACTCAGATACGTGTTTTTACGTGTCTGCACCCCCCCCCCCCCATTTTAAGCCCCAGAAGCACATAAAATCTGCATTTCTACCCCTGGATAGTTAAGTTTGCTTTAGGATTTGTTGGGCAAAAAAGTGACCTGTTTTTTCGCGCGCCTCCCCACTAAAAATATTCCTGGGGGGGGGGGGGGTTTGAAGGGGGGCAACGCCCCCCTCACATCCCGAAAAATTTTGAGTTTATGGCCCAACCGGCCGCTAAAATTTATATCTGAGGGTGTCTGGGGTCAAACATGCCTGAAAATTGATGCTGATAAAACATGCTGCAAACAGTGAAAATGGTTAGTGCCAACCACCTTAATGGTTGCCTTGACAGCTGTGTGAAGATTAAAATGTGGTCCAAAATTCATGTGAAAACACACTTTTTGCCAGCTTTGAGATGCCCCCTCTTTACCATGACAACAATGATCAAGTCATGAAAGGTTGCATTTGAAAGGCTACTGCCCAATGAACATTCATACCGAGTTTGGTGTAAAAACGACCATCCATTATGAAACAATGGCTAGTTGAAGTTGCTGTCAGGTGCAACACTGTGAAAATCAGTGAAATTCACAAAATCCCTGAGTGGTAAAGGGTTAACGAAGAAAATCCCAACTGACCAAAATAATGTTTTTCCATCATTTTATTGCAAGAAACAATATGTCAGATATAATTAAAGCATTTTAGACTAAAATTCAGTATGTTCCCAGATTTTAGTTAACGAAGAAAATCCCAACTGACCAAAATAATGTTTTTCCATCATTTTATTGCAAGAAACAATATTTCAGATATAATTAAAGCATTTTAGACTAAAATTCAGTATGCTCACAGATTTTAGTTAACCCTTTACCACTCAGATACGTGTTTTTACGTGTCTGCACCCCCCCCCATTTTAAGCCCCAGAAGCACATAAAATCTGCATTTCTACCCCTGGATAGTTAAGTTTGCTTTAGGATTTGTTGGGCAAAAAAGTGACCTGTTTTTTCGCGCGCCTCCCCACTAAAAATATTCCTGGGGGGGTTTGAAGGGGGGCGACGCCCCCCTCACATCCCGAAAAATTTTGAGTTTATGGCCCAACCGGCCGCTAAAATTTATATCTGAGGGTGTCTGGGGTCAAACATGCCTGAAAATTGATGCTGATAAAACATGCTGCAAACAGTGAAAATGGTTAGTGCCAACCACCTTAATGGTTGCCTTGACAGCTGTGTGAAGATTAAAATGTGGTCCAAAATTCATGTGAAAACACACTTTTTGCCAGCTTTGAGATGCCCCCTCTTTACCATGACAACAATGATCAAGTCATGAAAGGTTGCATTTGAAAGGCTACTGCCCAATGAACATTCATGCCGAGTTTGGTGTAAAAACGACCATCCATTATGAAACAATGGCTAGTTGAAGTTGCTGTCAGGTGCAACACTGTGAAAATCAGTGAAATTCACAAAATCCCTGAGTGGTAAAGGGTTAAGATGAAAAATTGTGATATTTTTGTTATTTCTGCTCCAAATATAAATTGTGGGCACTCGTTAGAACCGCCTCATCGAGGGGGTTCTAACGAGTACACACAATCTATATTTTAGAGCAGAAATAACAAAAATAAGGTGTACCCGCAGAAACCCAAGTTTTACTATATAAAAGTGGGGTTCAAGGGGGTCAAAATTATATAGGCGTGTTTGCGTGATGGCTCGCGTGGTAATGAAATGGTTAGTATACAGGCTCTTTACTTGCTTTCCAACATGGGTTTTTGTTTCTAGGCAATACGTTTTTCCAGCAACATTTCTCACCAGAAGTGTTTAATTGACATTTCTTGATCCTTCTGAACTTAACCCGGTCGAAACAATTAGATCCTCGTTTAGTCATAATTAAACTTCGTAATCGATTCAGCATCTATGATCGTATGTTCAAAGAAAACGAACTGAATGTAGCCAACTCGGCCAGTATAATGCCAAGCCAGCTTCTGAAGATTTACTATTCTATTGTATATAGGTCATGTGTTTCGTCGTCTGTTAAATCGCTCTATAGACAGTGTCTTTCTTATTTGCAGTTCACCGTGGTACGCACAGTAGTCATACCTACAAAAGATTCCAATGGATCCGATACTGCTTAATGGGTACTAGTACACCTTTCATATTTCCGACATTTAGTGCAAGGACTTCATAAAATGTCTTAAACATGACACATCTATTGATAAGAGAAAAAAATCATTTAAGATGCTTGCATCCCACGTAGAAGTTCCATTTCCCAATTGTTCAATGTCCTTTTTCTTTCCGGTATACAGCATCACCCGCTGTTTCTAAGTCGACAACTTTCTCTTGGGCATTCCATTGTTCCAACGCACTTATACATCCTATGAGAAAGCCTGTAGCATGTAGGCAAGCGTTGGCACAATGGAATGTCTATGAGAAAGCTGTCTTATTTAAACATAAATAGTAATTGAGCCATGAGACAATTTTTGTTTTAACTTTTCAAGGTGTACCGTACATACATGTATCATAATCCATGCAGGGTTGACAATTTCTAAATTGTCTTTTACGTACAAACGAAATAAGAAAGCTTCTGACCAAGTCCATAATAATTTAGCCAAAATCCCCTAACAGTTTTAAAACCATATTGTTCTTATTTACGTTTTGTGGTTAAAACAGAAAATACAATCATTACGAGGACACGCCTATATAATTTTGACCCCTCATACCCCACTTTTATTAAGTAAAACTGGGGTTTAAGGGGGTATACATTATATTTCTTATTTCTGCTTAAAATCATAGATTGTGGGTATTCGATTAGGCGGTTCTATCGAGTCTCCACAATCTATGTTTTGAGCAGAAATAGAACAATATCACAATTTTTCATCTTAACATTTCTAATTTTTGGCCAAAAATTGGCAATGTATGTGTATAGGCGTTTTTTTGTAATGGCAACCGAAACACTCGACGTGTATAAGAGCAAGTGTTTACAAGTGTTCTGAGAAAAGGGTAATTTTTAGAAGCAAGGGCCACACCACAGAACTGAAACACATGGACTGTACAAGATATTTCTGGTGGATTGAACGATAGATGAGCCCCACCAAGCGAATTTGTGTCTTCGAGCATTCCGTCATGACAAATTTTAACTGCGCATGCCCAGCCATTCAGAAAGGCCAGGGATATGGCTTTCTGTCTGAAGGTTCCTCTTGATTCACTGCTTGTATGAGCGAGCAGCGAAGGTTCTGGCGAGACTGCGCGGATGCGCAGGCTCGCTTGAACCTTCGCTGCTCGCATAGGCGATAAGTACCAAAATCGCTTGACGGGGCCCAGATTTTGAATGCACAATTCACGCACTTACTTACGTCGCGATTTAGACAAACAATTTGTTGGGTCTGCAAGAAGGCCTCCTAACTCATCAGTGCAACATATCCGTGAACGCAAAAATTAAACAACCCCAGAGATTAAACAACGGTGAGGACTCGATAGCAAGAAACCAATGAAATAAGAGAGCAAAAGAAGATGAACAGTTAGACTCCTATGTATTCAACGTGTTTAACCCGTGATTGTTATGTTCTTTGTACAACTATAACAAAGTTCAACCAGCTGCGCAGAAAGCACACAAGTATCCCAGGACACCGACATAGAGCAGACATTTTGCAGAAAGAAATTGAAAACATTGTAGAAATTAGTTTTTTTCGCGCGTGTGTGTGTGTGTGTGTGTGTGTGTGTCTTATTGTTGGTGGCTGTATTCGTCTTCCGCTGGCTTCAAATAACTGTTTTGCTATCATTGCTATTCATTCGTGCATGGGAGAGAAAATAAGCTAACTTTCGAGAAAGGGGCCAGTGGCACCTGGGTGACAAGGAACGGTTCGAGCGATTCTGCGTATACCCGAGGTCTCGCAAGAGCCTTTGCTGCTCGCAAACATGTAGAAGAGACCGTGATGCAGTTTCATGCAATATATAATGAAGCTAGCACTTTGAGCTGTTGGAGGCCGTACTTTTGAGAATAATTAGAATCCTTTTCGCAAAATGTCGAGTTAAGGGGAATGGATACACCTTCAGTGGAGGCATCGCCTGCAAAGTATTTTTTTTATCCAATGTCAAATAAGGGTCAACTCTAAAACAAAAGAATTTGCTCCTGAGAAGTAAATTCTTTCTTTAATAGTAAACTCTTTTTCAGCGGGACAGGTCTTATAGAAAAGCGAACAGGATGTCCAGAAAATTGTCGCCCTTTGAACAAATGACCGACAATCTGCCAGGTGTTCCCATTCCCCTAAACCGTGGCATATTTAATAATGACAGATCGTCAAAGATTTGCATTCATGATAAAAACGAGCAAACGCAATCCATAAACAAAAACATTCAATGACAAATAAATTGCAAGTAAGTTCGTGTGTTTATCGCTTATATTATTTTGTTCTGAATAGCCAATTGGCCATTTTTGGGGAAAGTGACTGTCAATTTGCCTTTCCACAATTGATGTTTCCATTAGGGTCTAGTTGTTTCATGTTTGTGCTTCTTTCCCTTTGTGCCTCTGTTTGGAGCTGTGTGTTAATTGTATCGATTCCTAATCATTACCTTCACTTCTGCTTTTTTAAAACCGTGTCTAGGTAGACTTATTCGAATGGATGTAAATTACTCAACTACTTATTGTTGGAGTAAGAAAGAATGAAATCTATCGTCTTTGGAACAGTTGTTAAATCATGTATCGATCGGTCAGATACAGCCAGTCAAAATTAGTAACATTTCAGCAGATGTTTTTAAAGAGAATTATTGCAGGTAAGCTCGCTACTACGCTAGGAAATAACCTTCATAATATATAAAATGATAGACTGAAGAAATCATTTACGATACTATTGGTAAGAAACAAATATGGAAACTAAGCTTGTTTTACTATTTACTTAAATGCGCACATGAAAGTAAAAATTGACTGTGCTTTCTGTGCCTTCGATAGACTTGCCATTCCAAAGTTAAGTGCAGTGCACATACACTTCCTTTGGTATTGAGTTCGGTGAATCCCCGTCACAGTTTCACCAAACTCATACCTCGAGTGATTAAGCACATGCCGCTCATCTGTCAAAATCATATGTTACCATGTTAACATACTATCTCATCTATTATGAAACAATGATGTGCAGTAAGGTAAGCTGCAGTTTCTCTTGCTAACATACTGCCAATTTCTGACGTAGCGTTCAACATAGACATCATTCATATTATACCATAGCTGTTAAACATATCTAGACAAAGACTAATTGGGCCCCGTCAAGCGATGTTGGTACTTATCGCCTATGCGAGCAGCGAAGGTTCAGGCGAGTCTGCGCATTCGCGCAGTCTCGCCAGAACCTTCGCTGCTCGCTCATACAAGCAGTAAATCAAGAGGAACCTTCAGACACAAAACCATATCCCTGGCCCCTCCGAAAGGCTGGCATTGCGGAGTTAAAATTTGTCATGACGGAATGCTCGAAGACACAAATTCGCTAGGCGGGGCTCAATTGAACCAGACTATGTATAAAGGGTTCTTATGACACGGGTAGATGAAAGTACGACGTATCAGCCTCATATGCACAAATAACGTAATGTCAGCGACGATACTGACATACACTGCAGGAGATCCGGACCAAAACAGGCGATGAAAAAGCAGGAGTGTTTGAAAGCTTGCTTGGCTCCCTTTATCGCGTGTCGGCTCAATAGAGAGATCTTTCAACCTCATTACGTCAGAACAGTGATTCAATAGTCTCTGACAAATTATGCTTGTTTGCGTTGCTAATCTGCATTTGTCATACGTAAATTCGATTCTGTTGCAGTTTCACGAAAATGCATTTATTTCCTGATGAAAAACTATCTATCGAATGCATCACAGTGTCACTTGCCTGTTGTTTCCATTCACTGACTGAGCTGTAGGAATCGCATATGATGTCCATTTTGCGTGCTCAGCGAAAAATCAAATCATTCTGTTTACTCATTAAGTCAGTCCGCATTGTTCCGTGCCTGTATTAAGAAGCTTCATTACGAAATCACTCCTCCAATACAAAGGCATTTTGAAATTTTACCATAAAAAGAATATGAAACTTAGTTTGTCATATTTCTGCTACAACCATAGATTCTTGGTACAATCTACAAACATATATTCTTGGTACTTGTTAAAACCGCCTCCTCGAGCCGGTTCTAACGAGTACCATCAATCTATGTCTTGAGCAGAAATAAGAAACAATGATGTATACGCGTGTAATCCAAAGTTTCAATATATGAAAAAAGGGTTTAAGGGAGTCAAAGTTATATACCGGTAGTTGTGTTTTTGTGGTGTTTGGTCATTAAGCATCCACACAGATCCCAAACGAACACTCATCAGTCCTTGCGGAAGAACAGCCTTATCATATGCTTTGCTTCCACACATTTCATACCGGCCCCGATAGCTCAGTTGGTAGAGTGTCCGCTCCGGGGAACGGGAGGTCACGGGTTCGATCCCGGGCCGCGACATACCAAAGTCGTTAAAAATGGTACTAGCTGCTCCTCGCTTGGCACTCAGATTTACGGGGTAGAGCTAGGACTGGTCGACCCAGTGTCAGTATAATGTGACTGGGTGTGGTATCATGTAATGTGTCTGGGACATGATACTTCAGTGAGGCAGCACTATAAAAGTGAGCATTGAGCTCCCTGTCGCAACCAGACACCGTCGTGATATGACTGAAAAATTGTTGCAAGCGACGTTAAACACCAATTCACACACACACACTCCACACATTTCATTTAGTTTAGCTTCTCTTGCCATGACAAATCTACTTTTGAACTGTTTTGTGAAGCTCGAGACATCATGTAACACTCGCAAGCAGGTTTGGGTGAGACTCTAAATGCTTAACCATTGTTTTGGCGACGTTTATTAGGAATATTAAGACCCTCTTATTCTCAGTTACGCAAGTTTAGCTAGAACGAAAACATGCGTTGTGCTCTAACGGGAACAATGTTCAATAAATTATGTTTAAAACTTTACAATTTAACAGTCCAAAACGTCTCTGCGTCCCCAGTAAACTCGATCGCGACGTATGCTTTCATGTACAATTTACGAAACCGTAACAAGGTCCGCAGCCAAAGTCCATTTAAAAGGAAGTAAAACCAAAGAACAGTTACATAAATTGTAGTATGCCAAAGAAAACATGTTGGTTAAAAAGATCCATTACTCCAAATATAACATCCGAGATGACAAATAGTGTTTCGTGTAAGGTAGCAGTAGTTGCGGTCTCCCCAACTGACTGTCTATCATTTGTCCTCAGCAATTAGGTGATGTGTGTAGGCTCCATGAGGTCGCACAGCATATGTTTACAACATACAATAAAACAGATGAAAGTTAAACAGGGCCAGTTAAATCACAATGCCTTTAAGGTTATTTGAATATAAAACAATATAAGCAACAGCAATGATCAGGAATCGACAGCTCCCATCAGAGACACCAAAGGTATGATTAACCCGTAGCTCCCATCAGAGACACCAAAGGTACAATTAACTGACAGTCCCCATCAGAGACCCCAAAATGCTCGTTACACACCATATGATTACATAATTTCTACACTTTTATTGTCCACATGTTTCATAGTACCGTTCATCAATGTGTGTGGTTTCAAACCTGACCTATATTCCGTTCGCTTCACTTTGCCCTAGTCAAAACCGTTGCAAAGCTTCATCAGTCATATAGTAGACTAGGTCAAAATACCACCCCGTTTGACATCTAATTATTCACTTGCCAATTTAATGGATTTATCTTCTTCATCTGCTAGACGGATTAGATTCTAATTTTAAACGTTTTCTATCATTTGTTGAAAACAGGTACGAGTTTATGTTGTCAATCACAATCTAAATAGGTTAGCCAGGAAAAATAATAGGAATGACTGGAATGTTTCAGAGCAAAAACAAAGGCTACACGCACTTTTCTCCGGTCAAGGCAAATTAGACGCCAAATTTTCAATCAAATTTCTGCGTAGAATAATAACATGTAAGACGGAAGCTCTATAGGTAAATAAAAAATTCTGTCGAAGAATGTAGGATATATCATTTGTTAAGTTGAATATTTGCCCTTTACATTAACATTAGCTCTGCTAGGGGAATCGGAAACCGCAGAGCGGTGCCTACAAAGCTGGGGTCACTGTACATATGTGATAAACTATTATGTGGACAAAGCCGTGCAGTCAAACAACGCTACCGTTATTGTAATTTTTGGTTTTCACCTTCAACTTGACATTTTGGTCTGCTTCTGTCACATTTGCATTACTTGGCAGTCCTGTATTGTTGTTTTATTGAAGATGGTATTCATCACGAAAATACGCCTATTTTGACCCCCTTGAACACCACTTTTATATGAGCCCCGCCAAGCGAATTTGTGTCTTCGAGCATTCCGTCATGACAAATTTTAACTGCGCATGTCCAGCCATTCAGAAGGGCCAGGGATATGGCTTTCTGTCTGAATGTTCCTCTTGATTCACTGCTTGTATGAGCGAGCAGCGAAGGTTCTGGAGAGACTGCGCGGATGCGCTGGCTCGCCTGAAACTTCGCTGCTCGCATAGGCGATAAGTACCAAAATCGCTTGACGGGGCCCATATAGTAAAACTGGGGTTTACAGGTGTAAACCTTATTTTTCTTATTTCTGCTCTAAAATTTAGATTGTGGGTACCAACAATCTATTTTTGAGCAGAAATAAGCAAAAAATATCACACTTTTTCATCTTAAAATTTTCATTTTTTTCGGCGATAAAGGTTATATTAGATTTGTATAGGCGTGGTTTCGTAATGTTACAAAATTCTATGAAGGTGAATTGGAAGATTAACTGCAATAGTAACAGAACCTCATTGGCTTCCCCACCGTCACCGCATGACATTTATCCACCTGTGTCGAGCGATATTATCACAATATTAGCCGCATTATTAACTAAAAGAACACACCTGCCGAAATGATATCAGAGAAATCTCCTTGCTTACTAATTGCAGAAACTGATCCAGCATGAGTAGTTCTTAAAATTATTTAACACCGAGACTGGCTAACTGAAGTAGCTAGCATTAATAATGACTTTTTGCAGCGCATATTAAGGACACCTTGATATAATGATATTTAATACAGACTTAAATAGTTGACACAACCCATAAAACGCTGATCGATGTGACGCCAAGTTGTAATAAATACCGTTTCTTTAATTATAAAACATAATCTTTGGAATTGTAGATAAAAAACTCTGCGATTTTCTGATGCATAACTACTAAACTGTATCAGCAAACAAAACAACTGCCAACGAATTTACATTTTAATTGACTTATTTTCCGTGACCTTTTAAAAGCTAGACCTAATACTGTAACAATTAATTTTGCGCAAAGACAGCAAAAACTATGATTATTAATTGCATTAATAAGTTGATTCCACGCGTTCAATGTTTGTCATATTATGCAAAATGTGGCACTGCACAAAATGAACAATGCGCACGCATTGTACAGTCGGTAAGTCAAATTAAGCCCCCCTGACAGAAGCTTTGTCCGGACCACGTGGGTGTATATGCATTCACAGAAGGTCCTTGTGGGTGCGTTACCCGACTGGCTATTTTGTTTACACACCACTGATGCACTGGACTTATTTTCGCTATTATCATTTCGATAACACATCCGTGAGACAAACGGACATTTTTCTGATGAAATTTGGCAATATTTTTCTTTTTTTTTTTTTACTCCAACTATAGGTTCAGGGTGTTCGATAGAACCGCATAACCTATGGCTTGGAGCAGAAATAATGAAATAACGTATACACCCCAGTTTTCTCTATATAAAGTGGGGTTTGAGAGTTTCATTTCGTGGACCTGTTCACATGATGTTTACAAGTGAGACAACTCTTTTAACTTTTCTTTCCAATTAACTGAACGGTTCTGAAAAAGCGGATCCGGCCTTAAAGATAATAATTTGCAGCAAATCTAGACACCTGTTGATAGGAGAGATACAGTAGTTTTGAAGTGTATTTTATATTTTCTTATCCTTTTGGAATCATTGATTCCATTGTGGAATTTTGAAAATATTTTAGGGTCACTGATGAGGCCTAATTGGGCGAAACTAGCTAGTCTGGCCCCAAAAAACATGTACACTTCATATTTTCACGTTCTGTTGTGTTTTCCTTGCTTCCAAAGGATAACCCTTTCTAAAATATATTTCATGTCACTGCAGCTGGTTCAACTCAGGATGTTAGACTCATTTTACTGACTCTCTCTCACTGGGAATGTGTGGCGGCCGTAAAAAGTCTCCCTGCCCTACACTATAGTGTAGTCTAATTGGTCGAAACTAGCTAGTCTGGCACAGAAAACATGTACACTCCATATTTTCCAGTTCTGTGGTGTATTCATTGCTTCCAAAGGATAAACCTTTCTAGAACATATTGGACTCCCTCTAAAATTTCCTCCCTTCCCCCTAATTAGTCGTTGAAACCGAATATTAACCCATGTAATACAATATTATAGAACATAGAGGTGAATGCATAGACCGGGAATCGATACAATTAACCCACACTTCCATCAGAGACACCAAAGGGAAAGAAGCACAGACAAGAAACAACTAGACCTCAATGGAAACATCGATAGCGGAAAGCAAAAATGACAGTTTCCCACAAAATGGCCAATTGGTTATCCAAACCAAAATAATATAAGCGGTACACACCCGAAGATAAACCATAACAGAAATAAACCGCGACAGAAGAACCGCCTTGGAACGGTCAGTGAAACGAATTCCACTTGGGGGCTTAAATCAATTGTACGTGGCCACAATCCTTTCCCTTATTTCCGTTGCGATTTAGACAAATAATATGTTCAGTCCGCATGAAGGCCTCCTAACTCATCAGTGCAACATCTCCGTGAACACAAAAATCAAACAACCACAGAGATGAAACAACGGTGAGGACTCGACAGCAAGAAATCGTATGCCTTTTAAAAATAAATAATGGATGGCCACCTGCTCATTCCGCCCACCAGCCCACCACGCGATCCCATAAGATGAACAAACAGAGTGAATAACGTGATATGGGTTATCAACTTATACTGTTTTTGTAAAGACCTCAGACACTTGCATGTCGTTCTTTTGCAGTGTCTTATTTATTAATTGGCTCTGTGCCGTTGGTTCATGTTGTGTCTGTTTTTTGTGTGTGCCTCCATGACCGTTACTTTCTTTAGGTGGATCGGGATGGCTGCGTTCTATGATTGCTGATGCGAATGCGGCTACTGCGGTTTGGGGCCATAGTGAAGGCGAAAAAATCATCATGCATTAGGTGATGTGGAACAATTCGTCTTAGACTAACTTTGTCTTTGTCCAGTTTTAAAGTGACAGGATATTATACCCATTATACTGACTACCTCCTATTAACGCCCCTAACGCGTCGGCTGTTCTGTTTTGGTTTAGCGACATCTGCACAGCCAATGTACCAAGGGTAGTGATATGGTACGGCCCATTCACTCCAGCAGATGAATAATATAAGCAGTACCTTGATTAGTTGAAACATGACAAAATATACAATACTGGACTAGTATACGTATGATACTTAGTCGAAGGTGTATTCTGTTTGTATTCATTCCCTTACACTTGATGTATGTGCTTTGAATATATGTAAGAATTGAACTTGATTAAAAACCAAAGATTAGAAAAAATATAGATACTCAGTCTCATTAACCTTATGGTCTGGTCGCTTGGTGTTTGTGTTTCTTTCCCTTTGGTGTCTTTGGTGGTTGGAGTAAGTTAATTTTATCGATTCCTGATCTTTGTTTTACTTCTACTTTTTGCGTGGGCCTATTAGGCCCACGCAGTAAGAATATGGACGAGATTGAAAATTGACTATGGTAAAACATCAACGTTTGCGAGACGCTTCTCAGCCACGAAATCAAGCACGAAATCAAGCGTTTGCTTCACGTGGATCAATAGATTGGTTCCCTATTAGATTGGTTCCCCTTCGTTATTACCTCCACTAGATTGGTTCCCTTGTCGTAAATGTCTCCGCTAGGTGGCTACAACATAACGATTGGTAGCTAGCAGAAGCCATTACGTCTATTTATAGCATAAGCACTGACGCGGTATTGGAAATACCCGAGTTCAGCAAGGTAAACTGCTGAGTCAGTCATACCTGGTTCCCTCGTCGTTATCTCCGCTAGATGGCTACTTCTTCTTTGGTAGCCTGCTATATCATTAGCAGGGACCAGCTGCGTAAATGTGTTAATAAATAAAACGGGTTTCCTATTGAACTGTAAATAACCCATTAATGCCAAGCGCTTCACTGGCAGTCGGAAGAATTGTCGTCTGCTCGCTGCATGTATTTTGATAAAAGCGGCAAAACCCCTGACCGGACTGTGCATATGCGCAGGCTGATTTCTGTCTCTACTTTTCTGATTTCTGTCTCTACTTTTCGCAAAATTAGTTCAATATTTCTTTGTGTCCTTTATGGAACGCTAGGCAAATGGGGGTAGTCATTTCCAGAAACGTTTTGGGGTTAATAACCTGAAAATATTAGTTCAGTGCACATACGTGGAATTTATCCATGGGGCTTTTCAAAAATGCAAGGTTTCGCAAGGGTGAATGCAACTTCTTTACTACTGCTATAGCACTGAGTAGATCGATATGTATTTGTTAAAACTGCCTCGTCGAGGCGATTCTAACGAGTATCCATATTATCTAAATCTATGTTTGGTCTGAAAAGAAGGAATATTTTAGCAACAGTATTTTATGGCCCTGATTGATTGATTGAATGATTGATTGGTTGATTTAAGGTTTAGCGTTCCCGTCAACACTATAAAGGTCATTTTGGAGACGTTGCTTCCAATTTGCGGGACTTTTACCTTCATCTCAATCCCTGCCGTCCAATGAAACCAATAGAGTTTATTAGCATGGATGGGCCGACTCCCACCGCTTTGCCTGGGCAGGATTAGATTCTCTAAGCTGTTTACCAGTACTCGTGTGCGGGTCGGTTTCAACTCTTTGATGGCCCTGAAAAATCACATTAGTTTGCAAGACTTTCTAACGCAAGAACACACAGAGAAACTAATAAGGACTGAACTAACCGCTTTTATATAGCTAGGTACATTTCCATGTAGAGTTATGCCTACATAATTGTTTAAGATGTATTGGGTTGAGTTGCAGAATTGTTTGCGTAACAGTAACAGCTTAGTTGGGGAAATATTAAGTCAAAGCACTGTGAGTACCGGTGGGTCGATCGTCTCTGAGTGTAGGTTGGGAAAATATATCCTGAACTGAGAATGATCTGTTCGTTGAACCATTAAATTCCAGTATTTAAAGCAAGCAGAGTAGGAGTAGACCTGATCAGACACCGCGTTATGTGGCATCTGATCAGGTATACACTATTTACCAAAGCCCCCCTGCACGAGCACAGCCCAGAATTTACTTTTTACACTGCACCTCTTAGGTGCTATAAACAACCAGTCCCGCGATTTTGTTAATTGTCAGCAACAATAAACAGCAGGCGTGAAGTTTCTGTATTAGAGAATGCCTCGTACAAGAGCCCAGTGCAGATTTTCTTTGTGTCGATTGATAAGTCAATACCCCGTACATGAGTCCCGTCTAGATTTTACGTTTTACACAGCCCTCTGATGGCACAGGGAGAAGACTAAACACTGCTGCCTGGGTTTTGTTCATCGCCAGCAATAGTCACGCGGATAAAAACAACCAACAGCAACACTGCTTTATAACGTAGATTGTGGGTACTCGTTAAATCGCTTCTTTATAAGAAAAGTATTCAGTGAAAAAAAAAAAAAAGAAAAATAAATGACGTTCTTGGTGTTGTACTGGAAGCATTTTCCTTCAAGACATTACGCAAACACGCCTATACAAATACATTGCCACTTTTATCGAAAAAATGAAGGCTTTAAGATGAAAAATTGTGATATTTTTTCTTATTTCTGCTCAAAATATAGATTGTGGGCACTCGTTAGAACCGCCACAAATATAGATTGTTGGCACTCGTTAAAACCGCCTCATCGAGGCGGTTCTAACGAGTACCCACAATCTATATTTTAAAGCAGAAATAAGAAAAATAAGGTAAAACCCCCTGAAACCCCAGTTTTACTATATAAAAGTGGGGTTCAAGGGGGTTAAAATTATATAGGCGTGTTTTCGTGATATTTTCCAAATTATTAACGTATCATTTGTTAATGTGTTTATTCGCCTTCTGTATACACATATATCCAATCATCTCAACAGGTTTATAATATTTCCTTGATAATGCTTAGCCTCACATGCAAGACAATATACACTGATATGTGCTTGAAAAGTTATTACAGGTACATGTATATCTCCTGTTTGAAATACCGAGGGAGGTACATGTAGAACAATCCGATAACGGATTTTTATCCCCCCCCTCCCTCCCCCCCCCCCCCCCCCCGATGTTTATTAATACCACATTTCAAATAGAAGAAATGAATAATATATACTCTATATTACATGCACTTCCATAGACTTTAAGGACCGAATGGATCTTGAATTTGGGGTCTGAATTTCCGTTCAGTTGACTGTTTACAGCTTATGTTAACGGTTCAATCAGCGTAGTGTTACAGAAGCTTGGTGGAAGAAAAACTGGATGGCCGCCATTTTGAAAGCGCTTTCTACAGTTTTGAACATAAACAGAAGAAACAACGTGTTTCAGTGATAAAACGCATGTCCATGTTTTCTTTTGTTTAAGAGTTGCATCCGACCCAAACGTCACTCATTCTGAACGTCTGTTGATGTCTTCCCAGACACCATTGCAATTACGTCATGAATGACGTCGACGAGACTGAAACTTTCCCGCATTTGAATATAACGGTTTTACTGCAAAAGCGGTATCTTGTATCTTGTACATAAAGTCGTTCCAGCTAAAGAGAATCAGATTTATTTCTCCGGCTAAGAGGAAATATTTCTTCTCAGCAAAAAGGAAAATACCAAGATTATGTCTGGTAGAAATCATAGTATTTCTCTGTTATGCATGTAATATAAAATTTTATCCAACTTCTCCTTTGCAAACAGTGTAGATCCATCGAATGCTTCTGCTGATCAGGATCCACACTGCCATAGTTTCTCCTCTCTGGCATTTTCTCGCTCAGTCCCACCACTGCATCCCAGCTACTGAATAACAGTGATTCAGTGCAATGTTTTTAAACAAAGTAATTTGTTCATTCTACCTGTTAATGTAGGCCGTACGCAGGGGTGACAACCCCCACCCACCCCTCCTAATTTGGAAAATTATCTCGAATTCATGCAGTATTTCACATTCTGCAAATTACCCGGAATTCGCACCCTCCCCACATTTTATAGAGTCTGCGTACGGACCTGAATCATGTTCTAAAATGAAAATGTTGCTGTATGTATGGCGAACAGTGCTGGTCCTGATCAGACGCGATGTACTGTCGTTCCGATTTGGGTCTATGCTGTATGTCTAATAACGATACCACCTTTAAAAGTTTTGCTCTAAAATATTCCTAGGTTCTTAGATATGTTATAAGCAGAAGTGTGAAAAGTAACGTTATATTGTCTTTTTTTTTTTGGTCGGCTTAGCATACATATGTGCAAACGTCCATTTCTTTCTAACAATTTTATTAATAGTATTTTCCGAAAGTCGTCGCGTGAGAGCGCGGGCTATATTAAGATACTGTTTTTGTTTTCCTTTCATGACGGAGGCAGCCTGGCATTGGCCTGACCTATTTCGTTTGATCCTGAAAGGGCCAGTATTTAAGCAAACCGTGTAGTCCTGAGCAGCCGGCTGAGCAGACGCCACATTCCGCGCCACATTCTGATCTGGGTATTCAGTGTTTGCGGAACCCAGCACACGATTCCTTACCAGACTCTATAGATAGCTCTGACTTACATGTAACATCGACAAAAATAGCGCGACGTTTTCTATTTATAATGATAATATTGGTTTCCCCAAATCAGTGATTGTCACGTGGGCAACAGCATTATTTTTTGATTTGCCTCTTAGTAACTTTGGGTCGATTGTAAAACAATCGACCCAAAAACAGGTGTTGAATCTTTACATTTCTGATACAGGTTTAAAACTACATGTAGTGGCATGTTTTAGAATTCGTCTTCTTTGCCTTATTCTCGATCATTGGAGGTCCGCTAGAACCGCCTCAGTGAAGCCATTCTAAACTTTCTTTTTAGTAGAGTTACAATACTAATCCTTATCTCTGCAATCCCCACTTTTATTATATAAATCATTGCCTTCTCTTCTACTTAACAGCAGTGCTCACTGCAAGGGTGTTAGTGTAATGTACGCACTATAACAAAAATGAAAAGTCCGTGAAATGAACACTCCATCAAACCCACTTTATATAGAGAAAACTGGGGTTATAGGGGTACAAATTATTTTCTTATTTCTGCTCCAAGACATAGGTTGTGTGTAAGAATCGCCTAGCAGAGGTGGACCTAACGAGTGCCCACAACCAATGTTTGCAATATAAATAAGAAAGAATGCACTGTGTCGCACAGGTGTATTATCGTAATGTTTTGAGGAATAATACCCCTTGCCCACTCCACATTTTCTCTCAATAAAGTAATGTTTGCAGGGGTGTATATTACTTTAACTTTGTAACGTGATGGGAATGTCAAGGAATAAACTTTTTGTTTTTCAGAAAAATACAAGGTCTGCATAAAACCGATCAGAAAAAGCAGAATGCGGTTAAACTTCATTCCTTTATTATAAGCTGCATTTATTACGATGATTTACATATTAGGTGAAAGTAGATTCATGTAGGTATTTGGATTCTTATCCCTGTCGGTGTTGCAGAGTAATTTTCTATAAACAAACGAGTGAGTGAGTGAGTGTTTCAGTTTTACGTCCCACCAACAGCTAAGGTCATACGGAGACGGGACCTCGGTTTATAGACTCATCCGAAAGTCTGGAGAAGCCCGGGATCGAACCTGCGACCCCTGGTTTACAAGGCGAGAAGCGTAACCACTCGACCACGGAGGCTTCTATATAAACAAACAAAGAGAAACCATCAGACAGCTTTACAATTCGGTGACGTATATTCATTGACCTACAGTAGCGCTCGGACAAATCACGTGCACGTAATCAGCCATCAACTACAATCGTCCGTTTTTAAAATAGAAGTCTGTGTAGCTTTCTACTTCTTTGGGTAAATAAAACATGTAACTGTATGTAAAACTTTAGGTAAAACATGTAACTAAGACTTCTAACCCGAGACGCCGTTCTACGCTTTTGGTAAATATGAAACCAAATCTTCGGATTTGAGACGTCTGTATATAAATATAATGTAATAGACAAATGGAGATTGAAGCTGGATACATGTAGTATTCATTTAGCAATGGGCAGAAAAGGTTTGGGAATTCGTAGACACTAATACTACTAATACATTGAGACTATTCAACCACATAGGAAAACTGACGTAAAATAAACATTTACATTAGTTTAGCCTAAGTCAGACTTTGAAACAGCTCTCAAACGATGCACAAAATAAGTCATATAATGGACTGAACGGTACAGAGCAGTTAAGTTTAATTTGAAACACTTTCGAATACATGAATGTTTAAATGATTGAAATGTTTTCATTGATTTAAGCAAGTTTTAGCATTTTATAATGTGCAGATATACCTGTCATTTGTTTGTGTTTTTTTCCCCATAAATTACAGAAAAAATGGTGGCTATTTTTTATATTAATCTTCGCGAGAATCCTATCCGCCATTATTATAACCACTTAAGTGAATCATTTTTCGTGGCAGATCCAGTTTTGATAAGTACTTACATTACGTTAAATCTAGCCTAAAGATACTTTTGTGTAAATCTAGTCTATAACATTAAAATCAAATCAAAATACCTTCGCACGTAATAAGTCATTCAGTTTAAAGAATTATCTAGAAGCAACTTCTAAAACATTTTTAAATTTTATATGACTGCACATCTCTCACCGAAACATGCTTTATTATTGATTTTGTAACAATGTGATTATTATTGCTAAATAAGAGTACCAATAAGCTATTCTAAAAATGCTTTGTTTTTCTTTTAATTGCAGACAATTAAAATACTTTAGACAACAAATAGTTTCAATATTTTTTGTATTTATTTATTTGTTCTACAAATAAACTGCTGGTGAACTGATGATCTTATGTGTTTTAAAAATAATCCAAAACCCAAAGTTTAGAAAAATTGCCAGCCCACGTATTGGATTCCTTTTTTGAAGGAAGCCAACTTGTTAATCTAACGCTCAACAAACTTAGAGTCTGTCGTCGTGTAACTGACTTCAACACTCGTAATAAATTGTTAACTGCTAAACTTCTTTATAAGGGTTATCGGTACCATAAACTACGCAAAGGCTTTTCAAAATTTTATAGAATTCAATGACTTCAGCACCCAATTTCGTAAAATCATTCTTCGATATAAAAAGATTGGGTACAACATAAATGATATATGACAGACTGCATAAATGCTAATTTGCTTCCCTCTTTAATTGCACGCCGGTGGGTCAGGCCTCAGATTCCATGACGGTTCCAGCGTAAAGGCTTATGTTGGTTGGTTCCTGATGCTCTGTCTCTGGTCGGGCCAATCAGAGTCTAACTGTTGGTTTTCTTTTGCTACAGCATTTTAGTGGTTTCTTGCTGTCGAGTCCGCACCGTTGTTTCATCTCTGTAGTTGTTTGATTTTTGTGTTCACGGAGATGTTACGTAAAATCGATTTAAGCTCCTCCACCCCCTCCCCCCCCCCAGTGGAATTCGTTTCCGCTGATCGTTCCAACGCGTTTCTTCTGTCGCGGTTTATTTTTGTTATGGAATGTCTTTGGGTGTTTGTGTCGCTTATATTATTTTATTTTGGATAGCGTATTGGCCATTTTGTGGGAAAGTAACCGTCCTTTTGGCTTTCCGCTACTGACTTTTACATTAGGGTCTGTTATTTCATGTTTGTGTTTCTTTCCCTTTGTGTCTCTGATGGGCGCTGTGGGTTAATTGTATCGATTCCTAATCATTGTCTCCACTTCTATTTTACTGAGAATTAGAGAGATCTAATTATATATAATGCTGGTTGGTGCCTGATGTTCTGTCTCTTGAAGGCCCATCGGAGTCTAACTGTTGGTTTTCTTTTGCTCCAGCATTTCATTGGTTTCTTGCTGTCGATTCCTCATCGTTGTTTCATCTCTGTGTTTGTTTGATTTTTTTGTGTTCACGGAGATGTTGGCCTGATTGGTAAGGAGGCCTTCATGTGGACTGAACATATTATTTGTCTAAATCGCGACGGAAGTAAGGGCGAGAATTTCGGCCACGTAAAATCGATTTAAGCCTCCCCCACCCAGTAGAATTTGTTTCACTGACTGTGCCAAGGCGGTTCTTCTGTCGCGGTTTATTTTTGTTATGGTTTGTCTTTGGTCGCTTGTGTCGCTTATATTATTTTGTTTTGGATAGCCAATTGGCCATTTTGAGGGAACGTAACTTTCCTTTTGGCTTTCCGCTATTGCTGTTTACATTAGGGTACGTTGTTTCATGTTTCCGCTACTGACGTTTCCATTAGGGTCTGTTATTTCATGTTTGTGTTTCTTTCCCTTTGTGTCTCTGTTGGGCGCTGTGGGTTAATTTATCGATTCCTGATCATTGTCTCCACTTCTATTTTACTGAGAATTAGAGAGATCTAATTATATATAATGCTGGTTGGTGCCTGATGTTCTGTCTCTGGAAGACCCATCGGAGTCTAACTGTTGGTTTTCTTTTGCTCCAGCATTTCATTGGTTTCTTGTTGTCGATTCCTCATCGTTGTTTCATCTCTGTGTTTGTTTGATTTTTTTTTGTGTTCACGGAGATGTTGCACTGATGGGTTAGGAGGCCTTCATGTGGACTGAACATATTATTTGTCTAAATCGCGACGGAAGTAAGGGCGAGGATTTCGGCCACGTAAAATCGATTTAAGCCTCCCCACATCCAGTAGAAATTGTTTCACTGACTGTGCCAAGGCGGTTCTTCTGTCGCGGTTTATTTTTGTTATGGTTTGTCTTTGGGTGCTTGTGTCGCTTATATTATTTTGTTTTGGATAGCCAATTGGCCATTTTGAGGGAACGTAACTTTCCTTTTGGCTTTCCGCGATTGCTGTTTACATTAGGGTCTGTTGTTTCATGTTTGTGTTTCTCTCCCTTTGTTGTATCTGATTTTAGCTGTGGGTTAATTGTATCGATTCCTGATCACTGCTTTCAATTCTAATTTAAATCACTTTTTCTTGTATCAAGTTTATTTCCAACAAAACTAAATAGGCATACGATCATTTAAAACGCAAATTCCCATCACTCCAACTATCGTTTTCTACATAAGGCACATGCGTCGCATTGTCATTACGAAACAGAAGGAAGGAGAATGATCAGGAATCGATATAATTACCTTTCACTTTCCCATTAGGAAAACATGCCTATACGAATACCTTTTAACCTATATCGCCGAAAAAATGAATATTTCAGGATGAAAAATTGTGATATTTTTCTTATTTCTGCTCAAAATATATATTGTGGATACCCGTTAGAACCGCCTCAATGGGGTGATTCTAATTAGTACCCACAATCTATATTTTAGAGCAGAAATAAGAAAAATAAGGTTTACCCCTGCAAACCCCAGTTTTACTATATAGAAGTGGGGTTCAAGATGATCAAAATTATATAGGCTTGTTTTCGTGATGGTCCAACGGGAAGAAACAATTCGAAAACAGTCTGTACATAGAAAATACATACAGTTTAACAGTGGATGCAGTTTGTATTAACAATGCATGCTCTTTTTTGCTGGTATCTGTTATTGGGAATTTCCGACGAAAACGGGTTAATACACGCCAGACGTGATGTAAGTGTTGACATTAAGTGAACATTATGCATGCCATCTTCCTTCAAGCTACATAATTGCAGTTTTTACCCGTTTGAAGTTTTTAAGTAGCAGGCTGGCGTTGCTATTTAGAAAAATGTTGGACCTAAAAAATATTTGACATGCCGTCTTGGTAGTGACAGGGATGAAAGACTTACAACTGCACGTGTTATACCAATATTGCTATTGACATTTAATTGATATGCAAAACGTCTCTGAATCTTCAGAGCAGTCAGACATTACAGGTAAAATTCAACCAACTTCCCTAGTTGAGTGCACGACTGTCGTGTTTTTTTTCAGTATAATGAATAATTTCTTTTATCATTATTTTCGAAGCAGCAGTCTATTTTGGGTCTTCACATTTTACTCTTCCCTTATTGGTGAATCTAGCTCAATCTTAAGAAATGGCAAGATTACAAATGACATTTACATCAGGGTAACAACTCCTTGAAATTAACACCACTAACCCACTTTATCTATGAAAACCTAGGCTGTACGAGGGTATTCATTATTTTTATAAACACGAAAACACGCCTAGATATAATTTTGACCTTTTGTATTGTAAAACTGGGATTTACATGGGCATACCTTATTTTCTTATTTTTGCTCTAAAATATAGATGGTGGGTAGTCGTTAGAACCACCACGACGGGGCGGTTCTTACGAGTACCCGCATTCTTTATTTGTACAGAAATAACAAAAATATCACAATATTTCATCTGAAATTTTTCTTTTATTCAGCGGTAAAGTTTACAATGCATATGTATAGGCGTGTTTTGGTAATCTTCTGCTCCAAGACATAGGTTGTGGGTACGCGATAGAAACGCCTCAATGAGGCGGTTCTAACCATCACGTAATGAGCAACTCATGCACCCTACTTTAAAAAGAGAAAACTGGGGTGGTTCTAACTAGCTCCACAACCCATGCTTGCAGTATAAATCAGAAAAATATCACGGATTTACATTAAAAAAGTATACTTTTTGGAGATGTGAAAACTGCACTATGTTGCACGGGTGAGTTATCGTAATGGAGCACCCACAGCCTATGATTGCAGTTTTAATAAGACAAATATCACGGACTTTCATCAAATAAGTAGCCATTCTGGAGATGTGAAAAAAATGCACTATATCTCACGGGCATGTTATCGTAATTGCAATTCCGGGAGCTACAACTTTTCGATAACAACTGATCATTGTCTTAACTTATATTCGTTTAAACAAGTCAGTGTAAAAAAATCTATGTAAGCTATAGTTTTTATAACGAAAGTTGGGTTTATACTGGTATAAACATAGAATTTGTGTACTCGTTAAAACCGCCTCAATAGAGCTGTTCTATAGGGCTCCCGCAATCGGAGTTTGAAAAGAAAATAAGAAGAGATTTTAATCTTTTTGTCTGAAAATGTGCTAGCTCCAGAGATGTGAAAGACGCATTATTATTTGAAAAAGGATGTGCTATCGATTTGTTTTCTTTCAAATTATCTCATACATGAAGTTCAAAATAGGAGGGAAGACAATGATCATATATCGATACAATTAACCCACATGTCTCATCAGAGACACCGAAGGGATAGAAACACAAACATGAATCAACTAGACCCTAATTGAAACACCAACCTAAAATGGCCAATTGGCTATCCAATAGACAAACCTACAAACGATACACTCTGCTGGCAAGGTGATGGCAACTGTATTTTGAGACGCACAAGGCGTTATTATATTGAACTTTATAGCAATTAAAAGCATAATAACAGGTGTGTATTATGCAAATTTTCTCAACCAACTGAGAACTGTGATCCGTCGGACACAAGGATCCTGGCTTCTTCTGTTCTCGACTGATAGCACTGGAACAGCGTTGGTCCCGGTGTATCATTCTAGAGGGCAATTAAATCGAATAAGAGATCGATCTCATCCAGAAATGAGTTATGCTGGCTTTTTATTGACTCGTGCTCGTACATCTGTGTGTAAACACTCATTAACAGAATCAATATGATTCAAAAGCTATGCCCGATTTTCCAATAACTATCAACTTACATGCATGTTGAGTATAGGACAATGTGTCGTGAGTGTGTGTGTGTGTGTGTGTGGGGGGGGGTAATGTCTGGGGGTAATCGCATCAAATTATTATGCATACGTTGGGCTCATATGTATCAAATAGTGGTGTGCTAAAAGAACCTTCAACACAATCTTTGCAAGGTTTGCATGTCTCAGATACACCTGAGAAATTGTTGTAGCATGAATAATATTTGTACGACTGATATATGTTAGGTGAGAATACCAACCACATTCTCACATCAGATATAATAACCTTCCCAAACACTCACAGTGGATCTCGACAATGTTAGTACGAAAGGGTGGCGTTTAATCCTTTAAATTATACGAGTATATACTGCTACAAATACACACAGACGCAGGCATGGATATCCTCACTTTGTTACTTACTCTCACATTCGCATGTGACGTCACAAAAAGCCAGTGGGGGCATTGCGATATTTTGTCACCTCAGTTAAGCTCTCCTTGAGTGTGTCTACATCTGGAAAACATGCCTTTGAAGTTTCGATCCCCGTCGAACCCCACTTTTTTTAGAAAAACTGGGGTTTACAGGAATAAACGTTATTTTTCTTATATCTGCTCTAAAATACATATTGCGGGAACTCGTTAGAACGAGGCGGTTCTAACGAGTTCCCGCAATCTATATTTTGAGTAGAAATACAAAAAATATCACAATTGTTTCATCTAAAACTTCCGTTTTTTCGGTGGAAGAATTTACAAATTGCATGTATTTGTATAGGCGTGTTTTCGTAATGATACTGAATGTTTCATCTCCGAGCATTTCATATCAAACGTTTGAAACAAACCAAAGAGGAACGAGCCAAATGACCACCAGTAAACCCTCTATGTATCTTATTCTCTGTATGTTTGGTTTTCGTGTTTTGTTGTCGATATTAAACAGACTTATTTATTAGATCACTGCCTTGAAGCTCTTTTCCATTTGACGGTTGCCTTTTTCCGGGTCTCGTTCTCCTTACATTGTACGCTTTGCTAAAACAGCACATTCTAATCAAAAAGTGCGGACATGTGAACGTACTTGCGATATGCTTCGTCTTTTGTCTGCATGCTTTGGTTATGTGTGCTAGCCAAAACAGCCTGAATTAACAATCTTCTAATCGCGGTTGACATTTTTAAAGTAAAAAAAAAGGAAAATAAAAACCCTATAAAAGCCTACGTGTTTCTTTGAGAAAAGGGGTTTCAACATGGATTCTCATCCATTGATACTTAATAATTTCATGAATCTGTGCTGGTATACTGTCGAAAACCCAACATCATCACGATAACCGACCCATGTGACACAGTTTGCAGTTATTTCACATCTGCAAGATGGCTACTTTTATTATGAAAAGTCTGTGATATTTTTCTTATTTATATTGTAAACAAAGGTTATGGGTGCTCGTTAGAACCGCCTCCATGAGGAGGGCCTAACGAGTACCCACAACCTATATCTTGGAGCAGAAATAACAAAAATATATCCTCGTAAACCCGTGGTTTCTCTATATAGAAAGGGTATGGGGGTGTTTATTTCGTGGACGTGTAAACGTGAGGTAACTTCTGTTTACATTGGCTGACATTTCGCTTTATGCAGCTGTTCTTGGAAAAATTCGATCCTTTTTACCAAAACTTACAATTAACTGTATTAGGAAGGAGATAACTGCTGACGCGTTAAACGCATATTTTCCGCACCACATGACAATTGATCCCCCATTGCATTGTCGGTGTATCGTAAGATCACAAAATAGGAAAGTGTTGTTTGAAGGATGATATAACACCTGTAGCAATATAAACGATCAGAATTATATGCCTGCTTTCCGGTATTTTTACTGCCTGTTCATAAAAATCTTTGAGATTTGATTACTTACAAGCAATTATTTAGACAAGATCTGTTTTTATCATCGGCCTCGTTCACTGATAAAAATTGAAAACATTAACCGACGAAATATGCCTCTCCGGAAGGTGTATCCATTTCCTTTACAAATCGGTAAGAATTCAATATAATGGTATTGGCAGTTGTACTTTAGACTTTAGACCATCGTCTAATATATTGATATGATTATTGTTCATGGAAAACAATTTTGGAACCGAAACAACTTCGGAAAAATACCTCTATTGTAAACTCTATAGACGTTCGATTATTCTATCGTTATTGCGAAGGATCTGAATTATTACCCAGTAATAAGGAAACACCACATTGCCAGTCTGTGGATCGTTTTAACTTTGTAAGAAACGCACTGCAAGTAAATAAAAGAGTATTTATTTCAATATAACAAGTAGTGGGGCTCAGTAATTCTTGAGTTAAGACCAACAACAAACTAAACTAGACTCCAGTTTCAGAAGGAACCGAAATACGGGCGAAAGCAGAAAGATTCAATATTGTTTTCATTCATGTAAGCCACACTATCAAAAACCAAGAAAGACATAATTAAATTACATGGATATGGGGCCGGCCTCGGTAGCTCAGTCGGATGCGCGTCTGACAGGTAATCAGGAGGTCCCGGGCACGGTACTTTGTGGGTCGGCAACATACTTTCGTTGAGACTGATGGTGAAATCTTTATAACGTCATTCTCTTGCTTCCGCTTTATTTCAGTTTCTGACAAAGAATGTGCACTGCACTTGTTAACCGCTTATATATAATCCTACCCAGGGAGTGAAGTTAGGTGAACTGACCAGTTTGATATAGCCAAAGTGTGTTAACAGCTTTAAACTCCAAACAAACAGACAAAAAACATCAATATTTGACCTCCCCTAATACAGCAGACCGAGGATCTGTAACTGGGCCAATACGGAATTACTTGATTAATTGACACAATTAAAAACATGATTATTGATTTTTGATCTTTGTTGATACGGATGCCCTCCAATCAATACAGGAGAGTCAATTCATAAAGTATCCTAATGTTTAAGGACAATCCATTTAAAAGCTCACGGAAAGGACCATGAGATTATACCTAATTAATATTATTCCTAGAAAACAATTTTTGCACCATATAGAATTCCGGTAAAATACCCTTATTGTAAAAATCTATATGCGTTCTCTGATCTTACAGCTATCGGAATTAATACCCATATATAAGGTTATATGACTAAGTCATTTTGTACGAAAGAAGTTTAAAATCTGTTTGATCGTAGCAGCCAATTAACGTCTTATTGGCGGTCAATGGAGAGCTTATCCAGGTTGTCATAATGTAATTAGGAATGTCCTAAAGTAATTTAGGTCGTAGTCCCAAAGCGTTAATCCAAAAGCATTAGTCCATAGACAAAATGGCAAATATCAATGTTCAGATCAACAGCCATGGACTCCAGAAGAGTGTAATCAGGAGTCTATTGAGTATAACATCACGAAAACACGCCTATATAATTTTGACCCACTATCTTCTTATTTCTGCTCTAAAATAGATTGTGTGCGCCTCAATGAGGGGGTTCTAACGAGTACCTACAATCTATATATTGAGCAGCAATGTGGAAAATAACACAATTTTTCATCTGAAATTATTCATTCTTACGGCGGTAAAATTTACAATGTATTTATATAGGCGTGTTTTCGTAATGACTGTTAACGATATAAAACCTTAAACTTTCCGTTGAAAACTAATGTCAGAGAAAACCTCTGAAATACTAGAAATATCCATTAACATGTACGGGGCGGTAGGTA
Organism: Lucinisca nassula; assembly: GCA_963580285.1. Taxonomy (NCBI): domain Eukaryota; kingdom Metazoa; phylum Mollusca; class Bivalvia; order Lucinida; family Lucinidae; genus Lucinisca; species Lucinisca nassula. Next base: position 119,879,727 of record OY757017.1, read on the forward strand.
TATCAAAGATATGGAATGCTAAAAATAACTGAAATAATATTTTATTCTGACAAAACAAGCACCCAGACGTTGTGATTCATAGAATACCATATATCATTAAAGATTTATTATACCTTCTGACATTTAATCATTAGTATTTTGTTGCAGCAAAGGTTTTGTTTCTGTCGCACATTTTTAAAAATCTAAATGGTTTGTGTACAAAACATTCTATAATCAACAAACCCAAGATCAAAGATCAGACATCACTGCTGTTGTAAGCCTTGTAGTGTAGATTTCTGATGCAAAATCTTTTAAGATAATACGGCCATGGCGGACGTTGCGTTGCGATTTGTTTTCACTCCAACTTCGATACTTCGAATCTCGATGTCTCATTTACCACGAAAACCGATGCCTCGTGTTCCACGAAAACCGATTCTCGTTTACCACGAAAACCTACCCTCGTTGACCACGAAAACCAATGTCTAAATTACCACGAAAACCGATCTCTCGTTTACCACGGTTGTTTCTAAAATATGCTTGCGTTGCGTCCCCATAGAAAAGGTCCCATGAATACAGATATAAATTTAAAGTGATAATTAAGGCAAAATCACATAAACTCAACAGATAACACTCTGGATCTCATCAATTTCGAGTCTTACACACTAAAAATCGACAATAATTTTGTTGTTTCCTTATAAATGATAAATCTTACCAACATTACTGATTGTACCACAAACATTTATGTCCTTTTAAAATGCTTTTCATGCAAGAAAATAACGTTTCACCGTCGAACGTCAAAAAGAAAAAAAAAAATCCAAAGTCGTCATAAAATGGCGGATCCTTTTGTCGTAACCTCACCATTGCCTACATTGCGATAACACGCCTATACAAATGCACTGCAAACATTGCCGCCAAGAAAAAATAACATTTTAAGATGAAGAACTATATTTTTTTTTTTTATTTCTGCTCTAAAATATAATTTGTGGGTACTCATTAAAAGCTTTTCTTATTTCTGCTCTACAATATAGCTTATGGGCACTCGTTAGAACCGCCTCATCGAGGCGGTTCTAACGAGTACCCACAAGCTATATGTTAGAACAAAAATAAGAAAAAAAGTTTACCCCAGTTTTACTATATAAAAGTGGGGTTAAAGGGGTCAAAATTATATAAACTATGATTAGGTGTGTTTTCGTGATGTATAGGCGCGCCGTGTTGGCACATACACTGCTGCAAATAGCGTATGGGACTCATGCAAACCTCAGGAAGAGAATGACAGAAAGTTAAGTTGTGGGCTGCACCACTGTAAAGTAAAGACAGTTGGATAATTATTAAGAATTAACCACAACGATTAACCAGGTCCTTTAGGAAACTTAAGGGACTTTTGGGGATTCATCATGATAACAAGTCCGTGAAACGAAGACCCCTCTAAACCCCACTTTATATGGAGAAAAGTGTGGTTTAGGGGTGTATAGATTCTCTGCATTATTTTTGCTCAAAACAGATCGTGGATACTCGTTAGAACCGCCTCATTTAGGCGGTTCTAACGAGTACCAACAATCTATGTTGAAAGCAGATGTCATTTTTAACCTAAAATGTGTCACTTCAAACACCATATTGGACGCCATTATTTCACACGGACATGTTTTCCTAATGACTGAAATATACTCTATGTTGATCCATTTCTTGTGTTGTTTTCATAAACGACCACTATTCAAATATTTTCTTTCAGCTGGCTCCACTAAATTTGCCTCTTTCATATCCTTTTCAATGTGTGCCAACGTAACACCGGGTTAATTACATTCCAGAGAGAAGATTCGTGTCCTAATCAAGAGATCAGTTGGCTCTAGCTTATCTCTAAATGACTTAATCCACTATAAAGTGTTGAGATTATAATTCCTAGAGGCTGAAAGTTACACCTGTTTAGGAACCTCTTTATCTCCTTCAGATAATCTTGTAAGAATTAAGTTGTATAAAAACTAGTTCTTATGTCAAAACCAGTTTAACGTTCAAGCGTGAGAGTATGCATTGTTGAGACCTCCCGCCTTCCGAACGAGACGTCAATCAGAACAATTGTCGCCCGCTTTGTTGTCTGATGGTTATTTAAAAGATCATTTTTACAAACAGTGTGGATCCAGACCAGACTGCTCCTCGCGGAGCAGTTTGATCTTGGTCCATACATACTGTTTGTATGAAAAACTGTTTGCCAAAAGACGAAATAAATAGAAAACATTTTCAAATGCAGTTTTTTCTTTGCGTCTGCACTACGTCATAGACGTGGGAACACAGATGTGTCATGAAACGACTCTATTAGTGGTATAACATTGTGGTGCAATGACAAGATAGCGTGTTGTATACCTACAGTGACGGCAAGAAGAGTACATTCGATTTTTGTCTTTTACTAGATTAAATGAAAAGTAGAAGTAAAACAAAGATCAGGAATCGATACAATTAACTTACTCCACCCATCAAAGACGCCAAAGGGAAAGAAACACAAACATGAAGCGACCAGACCATAATGGAAACCTAAACAAAGGAAGGCCATAAGGACAGTTACATTCCCACAAAATGGCCAAATGGCCATCCAAAATAAAAAGACACAAGTGATACACACAGTAAGTAACAAACAACAACATAAATAAACCGCCACAGAAGAACCGCCTTTGAACGGTCAGTGGAAAGAATTCTACTGAGGGGCTTAAATCGATTTTACAAGGCCATAATCCTCGCCCTTACCTCTGTCGCGGTATACACTAATTTTGTTTAGTCCGCATGAAGGCTTCCTAAGTCATCAGTGTAACATCTCCGAGAACATACTACAAAAAACTACAGAGATGAAACAAGATTGAGGACTCGACAGCACACAACAACAATTGTCTACATCGGCTGATGTAAGGGTGTATGAGTGGCATTGCAGTAGTGCTTAGGTAAATGAGTGGCGGCCATCATACAATTCTCCTAACGACATCGCCTCCCGAACCGTATACATTTATCTACATTGTAATTGATTCGAAACTTAATGAGAGGCATTGGAGCAACATAGAGATTCAGAATGACTAAAATCTTTACGTTCCGAAGCCTAAGATGACCGCTGGCCTTCTTGAATTTCTTTAAACGACATCTCCCCCTGATCAAAACTTCGGATTAAGCTGAAACTTAATGGTGTACATCGGTGTAGCATGGAAATTCAGAATGACTAAACAAATTCCGTTCCGATATTTAAGATGGCAACCATAGTGGCAATCTTGAATTTATTTAAACGACATCTTCTCCCACAGTGAAATTCGGATATAGCTGAAGCTTGATGGGAGGCATCGGCCTAGCGCGGATATTCAATATTGCTAAATGGAATGACAGTTATGACCAGAAATCGATACAATAACCTCGCACCTACCATACAAGGCACGAAGGGGAAAGAAGCACAAACATAAAAATCTTCACCATGACAACGTCACAAGCGGAAAGCCAAGAGGACAGACACTTTCCCACCAAATGGCAAAACGGCTATCAAAACAAAAGATATTAACAATATATATATGCAAATTAGAAGTGAAGGCAATGATCAGGAAGGAAACAATTACCCAACACCTCCCATCAGAGACACGGAAGGGAAAGTAAACAATATTAAATAACTAAACCCTAATGAAAACATCACAAGCGGGAAGCAAAAAAAAAAAAAAAAAAAAAAAAGACAGATACTTTTGCACAAAATGGCCAAACGTCTGTCCAAAAACGCAAGCGATATAAGCAACCCATGCATGCAAAGACAAGGTAGAAGTGGAGGAAATGATCAGGAATCGATACAATTAACCCACAGTTCCCATCAGATCACCAAAGAGAAAGAAACACAAACATGAAACAACATACCCTAATGGAAACATCAATAGTGAAAAACCAAATGGACAGTTACTTTCCCACAACATGGCCAATAGGCTATCAAAAATAAAATAATATAACCGACACAAACATCCAAAGACAAACCATAACAAAAATAAACCGCGACAGAAGAACGGCCTTGGAACGGTCAGCGGAAACGAATTGACAACCGTCATGGTGGCAATCTGGAGATTATTTAAAGGACATCTACACTATTGAATCTGCACCAACATGATCTACTTCTGAATCGGATTAAGCTGTTCAGAAACTTATACAGAGGCAGATTCAGGATTGCAATGGGTAATCTGATTTGAAAGAAAATATGACTACCGTGAAACAATATAGCTTATCATAATCAGGTTAATCCAGCGGAGTGATTTCTGGCCTATTTGGACTTCTAGTATTGCAAAGATCGTGGTATTTGCATCGTCTTTAGTCAGTGGAACTGCATAATATCATTAAAAGTCATCCCACCCTTGCTTAAGGCGAAAGACTACAAAGACATAAATATCATTTTTGTTTAATCCCATAAATCGTTATAACCGTCAGCCTCACGTGTGTTTCAATGTTCCGAGAAATAAACAGAGATCATATTCAGCTGCGAATGCACTTTTTTATTTCGCTTTCTCTTTTGATTAATGCTGCTGTCTGATCGTTATGCTCATATGCACCACAACTTATGTTTTCTACAGCCTGTGTGCTTATGGCGCTTATGTTAACCCATTTCGTACCGGAAACCACAAAACGGGCAATTGGTAAACAGTTCAGACCCAGATCAGACGCCGCAGAATGCGGCGCCTGATCAGGGCATACACTGTTTGCAACAAGGTCAGTCATTTTCAAAAAACTTTTGAAGAACATACCAACTGTCATTCCTAAACGGACTTGTGCTGTAATAAGATAGAACAAAATGGGTTATGGGGTATATTTCGCAGGTTTGAAAGTCTTAGATAATCTAGAATCTTCGACATTGGCACCACTTCAGACATTGCATAAATATCTTCATTCAACAGCGTTCGGCTATATTGCATCACTTCACAAATTTCATTGTCCATTCAGAAACGCGAGATTGGTTGAAGCCGTGGCTTGTCTGAAGGTATTTTAGATTTAATGAATTAACTGTATAGATGCGCTACCTTATACAATATAACGCATATGACTTATTCTGCACGTCGTCGTGTTAACAAGTCCGATTACGTAATATCCTGTCAACACAAAAAACAAACTTTATAAAAGGAAAAGAAGGCGGTTAGAATGGTAATCCTTGTTGCCTTATTTTTCCTCGAAGATATAGGTTGTGTATCCTCGTCAGAACTGCCACAACGCATCACGTAAACAAGTCCGTGAAATGAATACCCCCTTAAACCCCACTTGATATAGGGAAAACTGGGGTTTAAGGGGTATACATTATTTTTCTTAGTTCTGGTCCAAGACATAGGTTGTGGTACTCGTTAGAACCGCCTCACTGAGGCGGTTCTAACGAGTACCCTCAACCTATGTTTAGAGCATTTATAAGAAAAATAGCACGGATTTTCACCAGAAAAGCAGCCATTTTTGAGATGTGAAAACTGCACTATAACGCACGGGTGAGTTATCGTAATGGAGTCGGTTATAACGAGTAACCACAACATCTGGATTCATAGCAGAGAAAAAACAATAATCAAAACTACATTTTTATCGTAGAATGGGCAGTCTAGAGAAAAAAAAATAAGCATCAATTGACGTGAAATTCCTTATGCAATGTGAATTTGCACTTCATACACTGGCATTATGTGGTCATTGCACTGATAAATTTATGATTATTTTCCTGCGAGATACAGATAAATAAACATAATTGTCAATGCTCTAAAGACATTTTAAAAATCATTACATATTCCAGCATGAAGGAAACCACATCATTGGGGCCGTGGAGACTCATTACGATAACACACCCGTGCGACAAAGTGCATTTTTTCACATCTCCACAATGGCTACATGTCATTTTCCTATGAAAATATGTGATTTTGATACGTGATACTCCCAACACAGGACGTGGATTTGTTAGAACCGCCTCATGTGGTTCTAACGAGTACCCACAACCTATGTCTTGGGGCAGAAATAGCTAATTATAGTTTACTCCCCGTAAAACTCAGTTTTCTCTATATAACTTGGGGTTTACGGGATGGGGCCTGTTCAAGTGCACTGTGCGCTTTATAGATGGCCATTGATACAATGTTCGTTCATGCAGTCAGGTAAGGTTGTTGGTATTGAGGTTTTTGAGAAAAATATATAACCGCAATGACTTCAGCACCCAATTTCGTAAAATCATTCTTCGATATAAAAAGATTGGGTACAACATGGATATTATACGACAGGCTGCATGCATGGTAGTTAACCCAATCACGGTTGGCAACTTTGCTTCCCTCTTTAATTGCACGCCGGTGGGTCAGGCCTCAGATTCTATGACGGCTCCAACGTAAAGGCTTATTGAAAATTAGAGAGATAATGTTGGTTGGTGCCTGATGTTCTGTCTCTGGTCGGGCTCATCGGAGTCTAACTGTTGGTTTTCTTTTGCTCCAGCATTTCAGTGGTTTCTTGCTGTCGAGTCCTCACCGTTGTCTCACCTCTGTGGTTCTTTGATTTTTGTGTTCACGGGGATGTTGCACTGATGAGTTAGGAGGCCTTCATGCGGACTGAACAAATTATTTGTCTAAATCGCGACGGAAGTAAGGGCGATGATTGTGGCCACGTAAAATCGATTTAAGCCCCCCAGTGGAAATCTTCCACTGACCGTTCCAAGGTGGCTCTTCTGTGGCGATTTATTTATGTTGTTGTTTGTTACTTACTGTGTGTATCACTTGTGTCTTTTTGTTTTGGATGGCCATATGGCCATTTTGTGGGAAAGTAACTGTCCTTATGGCCTTCCTTTGTTTAGGTTTCCATTATGGTCTGGTCACTTAATGTTTGTATTTCTTTCCCTTTGGTGTCTTTTATGGGTGGAGTAAGTTAATTGTATCAATTCCTGATCTTTGTTTTACTTCTATGTTACCTCCCCGTCGATACTATTTAGATCATTTTGAAGACGTTGCTTCTATTTTGTGTACTTTTACACGACATTAAGATGAATGACATCTAAAGCCCTACCGCCCAAATAAACCAGTAGAATTTGTTTGGAGGGACGATCCGACTCGAACCACTTTGCCGGGTAGGCTTAGCCCTTCTAAGTGGTTTACTAGTACTCATGTGCGGTCGGTTTCAGCCCTGCGAGGAAACATCATGCAGTTCAATCTATTTCTCCAAGCCCCGATGGGCGGTGGCCCCGGGTAAGGCTGTATTCTGATTTTGTTTTCAGACTGATCTGAGCAATCGCTGAGCGTACATACCGGTAGTCCTCAATTTTGCCTGGCGCGGTCCAATAACATGCCTTAGTTAGTATGTGTTAATGTAGTGGTGTGCGCACATGTGCGCGTTTGATGACTTCGAATATAACGTATACTGTTTTACTATAATGTTACATTACTTTTTGCACCATGTTAGGATCGAGATAATTACATGACATTTTGTATTTCTTGCACACAAGATAAGGAAATCCGTGGTTTTATCCTAGGACAGAAACAGGCAAACTGTGTAAGTATAGTGTTTTAAAACTAAAACGTTAAATAAAGTTATATGAAAATTTTCGCTGATGTAGTGCAAGGAGAATCTAATATGGGTCTACCCATCTACAATAGAACCCAATATCGGATTCTTGTTTACACCCGTTGTTATCGGGTAAAGGAGAGGAAGGTTAATTTAAACCTTCTTCGTCGTTAGCTGTTGTCATCTGACAACATGCGTTGATCCGGCAAAATACGATAATGTAAAATAATATTGCTTAAAAAGAAATTCACAAGGTGAAATTCATTCTAGTCGCAGAATAGACCAATTATCTCCCAAGCAAATGCGATCACAATCCAGGTGAACGAAATTATTTTTGGATGGTTGCTCCATATTTTCGTCTTCATTAAAATATGCCAGTAGATGTCAAGAGGCATTACGAAACGTTTAAAGTCAAAACACGAGCCAACTGTTGTCTGTTTCATCGAGTTGCAATCAGACAAGTTCAGCTGTAAGAATAAAACCTGCCGGATCATAACACAGACGTGTGATATAGTGATTTCCTTCTTAACTCTAAAAGGGCTACTTTTTCGATGAAATTTGTTGCTTCTCTTCTTATTCATACTTAACCCATATATGACAATGGAATCTTCCATCTTATAAATTTGGAGTTGTCCATTTTCAATTTTAGGGGTGTCAGATTTGTTTTGTTTAATGTAAGTTGTACAAAAATGTATGTTCTTTGACCAAACAGTGTAGACCCAGATCAGACGCCGCGTTCTGCGGCGTCTGATCTGGGTCTACACTGTTTGCCAACGTCCCAAAAAAGGGCCGCTAGGCATATATGGGTTAAAATATACGTTGTGGGTGCTCGTTAGAAACGCCTCATTTAGACGATTGTACGAGTACCCACAACCTTTGTCTTGGAGCAAAATAGGAAATACAATGTATGCCCGTGTGAACACAAGCTTTCTCTCTATAAGTTGGGTTTATGTGGTGTTCATTGCACGGACTTGTTAACATGAAAGCTGCAAAATCGGAACAGAAAATTACAACAGCGTTGAATTTTATAACGGTAACTAAGCTGTGTTCTAAAATTGCCAATAATTTTAGATGACATTTTTGGATAGTATTCTCGTTTCTAGCGAGCAATTTCTTGTGATCTATCTGTTGTACTGTTGCGTCTTCAAAATAGAAGCGAAGGCAATGGTCAAGAATCGATACGATTAACCCACATCTCCCATCAGAGACACCAAACGGAAAGAAGCACAAACATGAAATAACTTGACCCTAATGGAAACATCAATAGCGGAAAGCCAAAAGGATAGTTCTTTATCGCCAAATGGCCAATTGGATATCCAAAACAAAAAAGAAATATTAACGATACACACACTCAACCCTTATTCATGATTGTATTAATCTGTACATGATCGTTTTTCTGTGTATTTTGTTATGAATCACTATTGAGCTTTGATGCCTCCATGCGTATCAATTTGTTGTTGTTATTATGTTTCATACTGCACTAGAACTGAGGACGAGGGCTGAAATTACATAATCTCCGTAGTTGAAGCCCCCACCCCCAGTATTTTACTTCTGAGCGTCTCAAGGCTGTCGTTTTTTTTCTGTGTCTTATCTTCCTCTTATATAGTTCAAAATAAATAGTGTTAGTATTTAAAAGATCAGCTAAATATTGAGAAGTATGGTAAAACGCCTAAATAACATTGGTATGTTTAGTTTGGAAAGGGACAAAATGAATTTTTTTCATGTCAAAACAGAAACAAATCTACAACAAGAGGAGTACAGTTTGTACCCATCGGCATACCAACTTAGATCCAAACCTCATATAGGTATTAACCAGAAGAAAGGAAAGTGCTTCGCGAACCTCTTGGCATCTTCACTGTTCATAACGACTATTGGTATCTCAAGAAACAAATTAAGCATTTCTATTATTGCAGGCCAAATACTGACACTTTTCCCGAAGAAAAATTGCATCAATTAAAGTAGACAATCTTTTTTAATCACATCATGAGATAAGGCTGTGTAAAAATTAGAAAAATCGTATACTAACAAACTAGTTCTTCAAACTTCAGTTCAATTTTAATAGATCAGAACAAGTCAATGCCAGAATTTTCGTACGCCTTTTCACTACATGGATTTTTTGTGAAGCGTCGGTAACAAGCTTAATGTAAGAAGTTTTTCTTGGTTCCGTTATACTTTCGTTGAATCTTGGAAGGCGTTCAAGATGTTCTTTGACGATAGTAGTTTCATCTTCATGAACCTGAACGTAGGTCGTAGTACTACCGAGTTCTTGTCTAAGCGTATTGACGTAGTGCAGCCCACAAACAACAAATACATTGCTTGCAGCCTTGTCAGCTAAAACTAAAGCAGACTTTTTGTGAAATTAATGGATAACTTAAGGTGTCTAAATGTAACTTTTGATTTAGAAGGTAAATATACGTATTATTTGAGTAAAACGATATACATTGGTCAACAATTAAAAAGGTCCAAATTTTCCAGTCATTCAAAACATACTTCCTCTTATACTAGCGCTTCTGTCGCGGTTTATTTTTGTTATGGTTTGTCTTTGGGTGTTTGTGTCGTTTGTATTATTTTATTTTGGATAGCCTATTGGCCATTTGTGGGAAAGTAACTGTCCTTTTGGCTTTCTGCTGTTGGTGTTTCCATTAGGGTCTGTTGTTTCATGTTTGTGTTTCTTTCCCTTTGGTGTCCCTGATGGGAGCTGCTGGTTAATTGTATCGATTCCTGATCATTTCCTCCACTTCTATTTTATTGAAGTTTAATATTGCTTTGCTAATAGGTTTAATGTATTTGTAGCAAATGATGGAAGATTGAGCATTCCTGAAATATGCTGGTATGGAAGATATAATGGTTTTATCTCGAAATGTGACGGGTAAATCTATGAAGACAAAACGTATATTGACAAAAGGAATTTTCAGAAAAAAGTCTCACGTGGTTAAACTCAGAATCTATATTAGGGCGTAAAGATGTTGAGTTTAGCAACGATTAAGAACAACTGCTAACTAGTGTTAAGAATCATAAAACTTATCAACATATTCGTCAAATTTACATTTTGAGAAACTGAAAAGAAAGAAAGGAACGATAGCAAATTCCGAGAAAACTGTTGCGTTTCTCGGTTTGTATTTCCCCAAAAGGTGACATTTCAACACTGAACAGACGTTCAGCTTCAGAAAGTGCAAAACAGAAATTTGTTCAGCTTTTTTCCTTACCAAGGAACGATATCAAATTTCGAGAAAACTTTTGTGTTTCTCGGTTGGTATTTCTCCAAAAGGTGACATTTCAACACTGAACAGACGTTCTGCTTCGGAAAGTGCAAAAGAGAAATTCATTCTCCAGCGTTATCCTACAATATGTACCTGGAATGGTTTGTGCAACATCTTCGAGAACACAAAAAGCAATCAACCACAGAATTGAAACAGTGGTGGAGACGCGACAGTAACAAACCATACATTTGCTTAGGCTGATTAATTGTATCGATTCCTGATCATTGCTATCACTTTTATTCTGCTTAGGTTGATGCTCAATATTTTTGCAGGAAATAAGTGCGAGAATTGTGGCCCCGAAATTCGATTTAAGCACCCCCACACACACACCGTGGAATTCGTTTCACTGACCGTGCCGAGCCATGCCTAAAATGAACCGTATCACCAGAAAGCCTTACTTTAGGACACAACACAGTCTAGCAACAGTTATGGACGATTATCAATAGACAGTATGAAAATTTTGAAATTGAAATCCACATTCAGAGATGAAGATTAAAGAGACCTTTACATATATTCTTGTTCACAGGGACTTTAATTTGATATATAAACAGGTAAAAATAGGTAAAAATGTAAACGTATGGATTTGGGCAAGTCTAAAAGGCTGGTTGTCATTATGGAAACACACCGATTCAAATATGTTGAAAATTTAACCACCAAAAACTGAAGTTTCAGTTAAAAAAAGTCCGATATTTTTATTTTTTATATTCAAACAAAACATAGATTGTGGGTACTCGTAAGAGCCGCTTCCGTGAGGCGGTTCTAACGATAACTCACAAAGCTTTTGAGCAAGAATAAGAAAAATAATGTAACCCCCTGTAAACCCCAGTTTTACTGTAAAAGTGGCGTTCTAGCAGGGTCAAAATTATATAGGCGTGTTTTTGTGATGGCTGGTTTGAACCATTGTTCTTCGCAAATGACAAAATCATTGAAGGTGACTGAATCTTATAGAACTTTGGTACGATGTACTAAACGAACGGTATAGTTAGGTTGACCTGAATACACCTATTCATAAGGAAAAACACATAAAGATTGATTTTAAGATAGGTATAAATGTTGCTGAATTGTTGAAACAAATCCTCTTTATGTTGGATAATCTACAGCAATTCATCATAATGTGTATTTAATATGATACTCTTGTTTATAATTGCTGAAATTTTCCATCACTCGCTAGGATATAAGTACTAGTTGCAGAGAAATTTTCAATATCTTCACATTCCATCGGTCTAGATATTTCGGTGATTGTTTGGAAGAGATGCATTGTTAAAATTGACATCACCTGCCTAATTTCTATTGTTTAGTTTTATGTTTCTTTGTTTGATTTGATGTTTAACGTCCCCGTCAACACTGTAAAGGTCATTTTGGAGACGTTGCTTCCAATTTTGTGGGACTTTTACCCGACGTTGAGATGAAATGACATCTCAAGCCCTGTCGCCCAATGAAACCAACAGGGTTTATTAGCATGGGCGGTCCGCCTAACACCGCGGTTCCTCTAAGTGGTTTACCAGTACTAGTGTGTGGGCCGGATTCAGCTCTGCGTGGAAGCATCATGCAGCCCATATATTTCTTCAAGCCCCTATGGGCGGGGGCCGTTTAGTTTTATGTTAGAATAATGATAATGTTTGGGCAATCCTCATCAACTGTCCCAAAATTACTATCTACACAACTTCCCCGCTTGTTGGCGTCGGTGTGACTATCGCTTTTGTTAATGCCCGTGCTAGTTTTGTCTCTGCGACGTCAGAGTGCTGTGAAAAAACAATGGTCGATAATCTGTAAACTCTGGACTGGGTCCGTGCACATGGCTTTGGAAATCGGTGTAGACCCAAATCAGACACTCGTATTTCGGTGTCTGATCAGGTTTTACCTACACTATTTGCTTTAAATACTGGAACTTAAGGGTTAAATGAAATCGTCTATGTCTCAATTCAAGACAAATTTCCGAGCTATCACTCATAGATAATCAAAGTGGAAGTAAAACAAAGATCAAGAATCGATACAATTAACTTACTCCACCCATCAAAGACACCAAAGGGAACGAAACACAAACATGAAGCGACCAGACCATAATGGAAACCTACACAAAGGAAGGCCATAAGGACAGTTACTTTCCAACAAAATGGCCAAATGGCCATCCAAAATAGAAGTGGAGGCAAAGATCAGGAATCGATACAACCCATCAGAGACACCAAAGGGAAAGAAACACAAATATGAAACAACAAACCTTTGTTTTACTTCTACTTAATGGAAACTTCAATAGCGGAAAGCCAAAAGGACAGTTACTTTTCTACAAAATGGCCAATAGGCTATCCAAAATAAAATAATATAAGCGACACAAATAAGCTGTAATTATAAATCTCGTTTGTTATATACAGAAAAATGCCTATATTATGACCCCCTTTGGGACTGTTCCAAGGTGGTCTTTGACTGTTCAAAAGTTAGCTAACCTTTGAGCGCACAAAGAAAAGTCTTCGTTGGGGGCACATGTCTTATTGTAGGTTTTGTCATGCGCTGGCTCTAATCAGAAATCTATCCATTTTCATTTTGCTACTGAAATGTTCCATTAATATGTATGGCTATATAAGCACTACCAAAATCAACAATTGTTAATAGGTTTGATAGCAAAAATAACAACACGCTTTGAGCGTTTCTTATTAAAGTATGTAAGGCAAGAAAAGATGCTTGACTAACTGTTTAACCACTAGAGCAATCGGAAAAGGTGTGAACGTTGTGTGTGCCCTCGGAAACCTCTACCTGTTCCGTAAAGTATTACTCTCTTGTGCCTTCGTAATACTTTGAGCCTTCGGTTTGTTTTATTAAACATGCAGGTCTACTCGAATAAGTCGATATGTGCAGAGCAAACACTCAGATGAGTCGGTATTTGGATGACCTTTCATGCAGAACGTTGTGAAACGAAAGTCGAAAATTAGGAACATCTTATGTATGTTTGCAAAGATGGGCGTTGTTGTGTTCAGTAAGATAAGGGTTTATTGCACTTTTAGTCTGATTTTGAATAGATGACGGACACACCTCCACTATGGTAAGAGTGTTATGTGCTTAGTATAGATAATTATTTAATTACATATTCCTACAGTATGCATGATAATTTCTTCTGAAACAAGTGCCCACTTATTATAATATGTTTTGTTGTTGTTGCAAGCATGCCTATTCAGTTCAATCCATCACGAAATCACGACTATATAATTTTGACCCCATTGAATCCCACTTTTATATAGTAAAACTCGAGGTTTATAGGGGAAAACATTATTTCTAAACTATAGATTGTAGGTACTCGTTAGAAGGCGGTTCTAACGTGTACCCACAATCAATATTTTGAGCTGAAATAGGAACGATATCATTATTTATAATCCGAAACCTTTCATGTTTTCGGCGGTAAAATTTACAATGTATTTGAATAGGCGTGTTTTCTTAATGTACCCGCGCAAATATCGACACTGCAGATCGTTACACAAACTTAGAAGCAGAGCGTTTTGATGTATTCTGAAGAGTGCGTTTACGAAAAATGGTAAAATTAACTACGTCATGAGGAAACCAGTATGCCATGAGGAAACATGAGTCCGCGCAGTCTGAGCAGTAAGTTGTTTGGATAGTTCTATACCTCAAATGATTATATTTAAAGGTTCAAGACTCTTGCTAACCTATTTACGAAGCAGGTCGGTCTGTTTCTGTACCTGGTTGCACACCAAGAAGACTTTTTGTCTTGTAATATGATATCTGTCAGAGTGTTTGTCAGTGGACACAGTGTTATAAAGCGTATAAGCTTTTCAGTGCTTAAGTCCGCGTGACTTTCATAGATGTGTAGTAAATCCAGGATACAATTATATCTAAAGAAAATAGACTCTCTTTTTTTATCGCTCTGAGGTTAGAGTGTTGAGTGAGATGGAAGAGGTGGGGTGTGTGTGTGTGTGCGTTTGTACTTGCTACCAATCGGGGAAGTACATAAGAATACACACCTTCGAATCGGGGAAACACCTCCAAACGTGGAGCTCCCCGTTTTGAAATAGCAAGAAATATTGAAAATTCAGTACTAGACGAACCTTAAAAATAGTTTCCTATGGTAATCTAACACCTTCCCCGTTTTGTAGGTTCAGGACGTATATCTGATACACAAAGGTGTATAACTGCTGTTCGATTAAAAGTTTCACGTGTGTAACCCCGATATCGAACCTCCCCGTTTGTGCGGGAAAATTCATATTCTGCAGAACGGGGGAGTGTTAAGATCTGCAGCTCGAGTGGCTCACAGGTGATTTATATTTTGCATTTTCTTTAAACAACTTTAAATCAAAGACAATTATTAGGCATGAAGCAACTTTTTTCAGCGGCTTGAAACTGAGTACATCAGAATACATTGGATTTCACTGCCTTTGTTTGTTTGTTTTAACCGTTTCATTGATTGATTAATTGATTTTGAGGTTTAACGTCCCCGTCAACACTGTATAGGTCATTTTGGAGACGTTGCTTCCAATTTCGTGGAATTTTTACCCGACCGTGAGATGAAATGACACCTCAAGCCCTGTCGCCCAATGAAACCAAAAGGGTTCATAAGCATGGACGGTTCGACTCGCATCGCCTTGCCTGGGCAGGATTAGATCCTCTTAGCGGTTTACCAGTACTTGTGTGC
The DNA here is from genome assembly GCA_963580285.1 of Lucinisca nassula. NCBI lineage: Eukaryota > Metazoa > Mollusca > Bivalvia > Lucinida > Lucinidae > Lucinisca > Lucinisca nassula. Next base: position 119,895,093 of record OY757017.1, read on the forward strand.
AGTTGGTTTCAACTCTGTGGGGAAGCTATTTATTCCTTCAAGCCCCGATGGACAGGGGCTATTTACCGTTTCATTATTACTATTTAATCATTTAAAATCTCATAACTGTAATTATTTTATTATTTCATGGTACGCCCTATTGCATCCCCCCTCCCTCCCCTACTCCACATCGAGGCTTTGAGAAATAGATTGGGCTGCGCAGAGCTGAAACCGACCGCACATGAGTACTGGTAACTGTTTAGGAGGTCTAAGCCTTCCCACGCACCATCCATGCATATAAACATATTTGTTTCATTGAGCGATAGGGTTTGAGATGTCGTTTCATCTCAATGCCGAGTAAAATTCCTTCAAAATTGGAATAAACGTCACCAAAATATCCTAAATAGTGACATTAAACCAAAACTCAACAAACAATCAATTAATGCCATGACAGATTGTAAAGATTTATCGTATGATGCAATACCAGAAACAAAGCAAATTCGATTACTCTTTTGTAACTGATGCATCCGGCCCCCGCCCATAGGGGCTTGAAGAAATGTATGGGCTGCATGATGCTTCCACGTAGAGCTGAATCCGGCCCGAACACAAGTACTGGTAAACCGCTTTGAGGATCTACGCCTGTCCAGGAACCGCGGTGCGAGGCGGACCGTCCATGCTGATAAACCATATTGGGTTCATTGGGCGACAGCGTTTGAGATGTCTTTTCATCCCAATGTCGGGTTAAAGTCCCACAAAATGGGAAGCAAAGTCTCCAAAATGACCTTTACAGTATTGACGGGGACGTTAAACCTCAAATCAAACAAACAAAACGGATGCCTCTTTTTCTTGGTATCGACTTTCATAATTAAACATCGTCTAACGTAAATGGTATGTACGTAAATGTCATCAGATTAGCAAGTTCGTGTAATAACCACCCATATAAACACCCAATTTCTACAGGTAAAAGTGGGGTTACAGCTGTAACCGAGGGGTATACAATATATTTCTTATAAAAATAGGAGGCAGATCTAACGAGCATCGATAATCTATGTTTGGACTAGAACTAAGAAAAAGCATTATGAAAACACGCCTATTCAAAAACAGAAAATTTCATCACCCAAAAATGAACATTTTCGGGTAGTTTTGTTTGTTTGTTTGTTTGATTTGAGGTGTAACGACCCCATAAACACTGTAAAGGTCATTTTGGAGACGTTGCTTCCAATCATGTGGGACTTTTACCCGACATTGAGATGAAATGACATCTCGAGCCCTGTCGCCCAATGAAACCAATAGGTTTATAAGCCTGAACGGATCTTCTCGCACAGCTTTGCCTGGGCAGGCTAAGATCCTCTAAGCGGTTTACCAGTACTCGTGTGCGGGTCGGTTTCAGCTCTGCGTGGAAGCATCATGCGGCCCATATATTTCTTCAAGCCCCGATGGGCGGGGGGCAAAAAGTTTCGGGTAGGTAGAAAATTATGATATTTTAACGATTTTGCTCCAAACAATTTATGGGAATGTGCAAGAACCGCCTCGATGAGGCCGTTCCAACAGGTACCCTGTATATAGTTTTGCTTGTTTGATTTGAGATTTTACGTCCCCTTCAACACTGTTTATGCCATTTTGGAGACGTTGCTTCCAATTTTGTGGGACTTTTACCCGACATTGAGATGAAATGGCTTCTCAAGCCCTGTCGCCCAATGAAACCAATAGGGTTTATAAGCATGGACGGCCCGACTCGCACCGCCTTGCCTCTAAGGGGTTAACCAGTACACGTGTGCGGTCGGGAAAGTATCATGCAGTCCGTTTATTTCTTCAAGCCCCGATGGGCGGGGCCGAACCCTGCATATACTAAATACATGGTCAGAGCCTTTAATAATAAAATATAATATGTGAGCCTTAGACAATTTGAAAGTGGCGAGCTTCAGCGAGCCCTTCTAAAATTCAGTGTTGCGGCGAACCAATTATAATTATCTTAGTATTAAAGACACTTATCATGTAATTAGTTTATACCGCAATTCAAAACAATCAAGGGGCTTTGCAATACTTTAGCAAATTTACCCTAAAAATACAGCAGACAGTATTGCATAATAAAGGAAGTTGGTGCCATGGCGCGCACACATAGTATACCGTGACGCCAAAGCTTCTGACGTCAACACGAAGGCGTAAGAAACATGAACGCTTGAATAAAAGTTTCTCCGAGCTTTAGAGCCTGTATATAAATCTGCAAATTAATAGTTTATTATAGTTTTAGAACCTATTTTCGAGGTTCAGACGCAACCGCAGTAGCAGTGTGCAATTTCATACTGCAATTAGGCATTCTAGTAACGTAATAAAGGGGGTCGAATAATTGCTCGCTATAATCGGCAGTGACCTATAATACCTTCTACTGACCTATAATACGTATAGTGACCGTTAATAGACCGGACCTACTTTTCAGGTCCCATATTTGCAAGCGTAAACAATAACATACAACCTTTTATACACGAGAAAACAACGAAACTGCAAGTTATAATCTTTACAATATTTATTTAAACAGATTTTCAGAAATTTCAGCTAAATTCTTACTTTCTCGGGCTTTCCCTGGTTTGAATGGTCCGTTGGAATGATGGCACACTGGTACTGCGGTTTCGTCTCAACCTCGAAAGTAATTTCTAAACTAAAATAACCTTTTTATTTGCAGATTTTCATACAGACTGTAAAGCGCTGGGGAAACTTTTATTCGAGCGTCCATGCTGTTTCCTGCGTCTCTGTGGCGTGGTGACGGCAGAAAGTTCTGGCTTTTTGACGTCACGTTATACTACGTGTGCGCGCCATGACACTGAATGTCGTTTAACATGCAACACTGTCTGCTGCCCTTTTTGCTTAAAGTTTGCTAAATTATTGCAAAACCGTTGATAGTTTTTAATTGCGGTATAAACTAAATACACGATAAGTGTCTTTTTATTATTAAAGACACTAACCATGTATTTACTCATTCAAACCAGGAAAGCCCGAGAAGGTAAGAACGTAGCTGAAACTATGTTTAAATAGATATTGCAAAGATTTTAACTTGCAGTTTCGTTGTTTTCCTGTCTATAAAAGGTTGCATGTTGTTGTTTACACTTGCAAATTTTGGACCAAAAGTAGTTCCGGTCACTGGACGTATTATAGGTCAATAACAATGTTATTATAGTTCACTACCGATTGTAGCGTGCAGTTATTCGACCGCCTTATCAGGTTACAAGAATGCCTGATTGCGGTTAGCCTTTCAATCTGTTTTTTTTTTTTTTTTTGGCAGAGATACGAACAATATTGTATACCCCTATAAACCCTAGTTTTACTAGCTTTATGGGGTTTAATGGGGGTAAAATTATACAGGCTTGTTTTCGCGATGACAAAAAAAAGAAAGAAAAAAAAGAAGAAAGAAAAGCATCCTGTGAAAAATGCTGGTTTCAAGTCATGGCAGTACGGAACCCGGGAAGGGACATGATTTTTTTATTTTTATGATGTTGTGCGAACAAGATAATATCTTGAGCGGACAAGATATTATCTTGTTCGAACAACATATTATCTTGTGCGGACAAGATATTATCTTGTGTGGACAAGATATGATCTTGTTCGCACAACATAATATCTTGTGCGCACAAGACATTATCTTGTTCGCACAACATATTATCTTGTTTGCACAACATAGATCTTGGGAAGTTGTGCGGACAAGATATTATCTTGTGCAGACAAGATATCATCTTGTGCGGACAAGAAAATATCTTGTGTGGACAAGATAACATCTTGTGCGCACAAGATCTATGTTGTGCAGACAAGATATTATCTTGTGCGGACAAGATATTATGTTGTCCGCACAAGATAATATCTTGTGCAGACAAGATAATATGTTCTCGGCACAAGATAATATCTTGTCCGCACAAGATATTATCTTGTGCGCACAACTTATAAAATAAAAAAAAAATCATGTCCCTACCCGGGTTCCGTACAAACGCCATTTTAGCGCACGGGAATGTTATTGTATTTTTTGTGAAATATGTTCTATAAAAGGGTTACCTTTTGGAAGCAAGGAATACACCACATAACTAAAAAATATGGAGCGTACATGTTTTCTGGGCCAGACTAGCTAGTTTCGGCCAATTAGGCCTCATCAGTGACCCTCAGATATTTTCAAAATTCCACAATGGAATCAATGATCCCAAAGGACAAGAAAATATAATCTACACTATGATGTAGGGCAGGGAGACGTTTTACCGCCGCCACACATTCCCACACACCAGCTTTAGTGAAGTCAAATATGTTCTGTAAAAGGGTAACCCTTTGGAAGCAAGGAATACACCCTAGAACTAAAAAATATGGAGTGTACATGTTTTCTGGACCAGACTAGCTAGTTTCGGCCAATTAGGCCTCATCAGTGACCCTCAGATATTTTCAAAATTCCACAATGGAATCAATGATCCCAAAGGACAAGAAAATATAATCTACACTATGATGTAGGGCAGGGAGACGTTTTACCGCCGCCACACATTCCCACACACCAGCTGTAGTGAAGTCAAATATGTTCTATAAAAGGGTTACCCTTTGGAAGCAAGGAATACACCACAGAACTAAAAAATATGGAGTGTTCATGTTTTCTGGGCCAGACTAGCTAGTTTCGGCCAATTAGGCCTCATCAGTGACCCTCAGATATTTTCAAAATTCCACAATGGAATCAATGATCCCAAAGGACAAGAAAATATAATCTACACTATGCCTCTGTACCGGTCGCTTTTGTTTTCTTATTTCTGCCCCTTAAACATCAATATTTAGAAGATGTTGTTGTAGTAGTAGTAGTGCTGCAGTTGTTGTTTAATGAGACATTCCCTTTAATGTCATGTTCTTAATCCTTATCTCTACTAGATCTATCAATATTTATTTTGAAATAAGATATTATATAATACTTAATAATTCTATTTGACACATCATATTTTTGTTCACATGAGCACGAAGTGCACAAGTGAGCTATAGCTATCACCCTGTGTCCGTGGTAAGAGAGTCGTGCGTCGACAGTCGTCAACGTTTACGTTTTTCATCCGCTACAGCCTACCGTTGTGCTGGCCTCGGTAGCTCTGTCTGATGCGCGTCTTACTGGTGATCAGTGGGGCGCGGGTTCGATACCTGCCATGGTCGGCAACATTCTTTCGTGAGGATTGATCATGGCATTTTGTCTACGGTTATTCACTCTCTTCCCTGATTCAAGAAGGGCAGTTGTAAGGTTTCTGGTGAATGAATGTGCACTGTAGTGGTTAACCGGTAACGCATAAGCCTACCCAGGAAAAGAAGATATAAACTGACAGGCTCAAAAATGACCTTAATAGTGTTAACTGGGCCGTTAAACTCTAACTCAAACAAACAAACAAAAACAGCCTACAGCTGTACTACAATTACCACGAAACTTTGCCAGAATGTTTGTCCTTGTGATATAAGGACAAGTTCGATGTGTCTTGTCCAGTTAAAAACTAGGTCACTAGGTGAAATGTCTGTAAAACATTGTTCACCCTCTATAGACCATACGTTTGCTTTAATTGACATGAAACTTTATCGTAATGCTTGTCATGATGATATCTCGGTCAAATTTGAATATAAGACATGTTGGATCAGAGTGCTTTAAAACCTTGTTCACAATCTACAGGCCACAGGTTTTGAATAACTATTCATGAAACTGTACCAGAATGTTTGTCTTGATGCTCTATTTCGGTCTGTTAAAATTCCTAATGAGGTTTAAATAAATTAAATTCCGGACGTTTTCGTGCAGGTAGACTGTCAACGTATGAATTTCCCGCGCTTTAAAATACTATACCTTATAATTGTTTTGTTTGTTTGATTTGAGGTTTAACGTCCCCGTCACTGCTGTAAAGGTCATTTTGGAGACGTTGCTTCCAATTTTGTGGGACTTTTACCCCGACATTGAGATGAAATTACATCTCAAGCCCTGTCGCCCAATGAAACCAATAGGGTTTATTAGCATGGACGGTCCGCCTCGCACCAAGGTTCCTGGACAGGCTAAGATCCTCTAAGCGGTTTACCAGTACTAGTGTGCGGGCCGGATTCAGCTCTGCGTGGAAGCATCGTGCAGCCCATATATTTAAAGAATTTAATGATTTAATTGAAGTGACATTCCATACACACAGGAGATTCCTCCATCTTACATATAAGGTAAGAAATGCATTTTTCGATGGCTTGATCAGTCGAATCTCAACTGAATACAGCTAGTTATGTTCGTAAATAACTGTAGAACTGAAAAGTATGGAGTGTACAAGTTTTTCTGGCCAGACTAGCTAGTTTCGGCGAATAAGGCCTCGTCATCTACCCTCAGGTAACTTTGCTTCCGTTTTAAGTTGCAAGCCGGCGGGTTGGGTCTCTGATTTTATAACGGCTCACGCCTTAAGAGGCCCTAAGACTTACCTAAAGCCTATTAAGTGAGGTCGGTTGATGCCTGATTCTCTGCATACCTGGTCAAGCCTATGGGAGTTAAACTATTTTTTTTGCTCCAGCATTGCAGTTATTACATTATGTCGGTTTTCATCGTTGAAGAAGAAGAAGAAGAAGAAGATCGTTATATTTCTGGTTTATCCTTCAGACACAGATTTTTGGCATGTTATAACCGCTTGAATAGGAGTTTATACGTACCCGATATTAATTTGTTAAGCAGAAATAGGAAAAATTTCACTTTTAAATACATAAAATGGGATTTACCAAGGTTTTAACTAGATCTACATTGATATGTTAATGTATTTTAGGTAAGTATAATTCTTTACGCATTCTCAGGTACATGTAAATATTGTTTTGCGTTAACGCTGTTTTATTTCAATGCTGTACTATCGACAAAAAAAAAACAAACAAAAAAAAAAAACATTGTGATTTTTTTTTATGATTTAAACTCATCTATGTGTTTTATATAAAATAGGAAAATAGTTCCTACCCTGCAATCAATACTTTTTTCTACATAAAGAGGTTACTACCTGAAGTTGGGTTTACCGGTGTTAAAACTACGGTGACATGTTAATGTATTGTTACATTTTTATGATTCTGTGCAGCATCTCATGTACATGTGTACATAGTCTTCGTTCGGCCCCGCCCATCGGGGCTTGAAGAAATGTTTGGGCTGCATGATGCTTCCACGCAGAGCTGAATTAGACCCACACACGAGTACTGCTAAACCGCTTAGAGGATCTAAGCCTGGTCAGGCAAAGCGGTGTGAGTGTCGGACCGTTCATGCTTATAAACCCTATTGGTTTCATTGGACGACAGGGCTTGAGATGTCATTTCATCTCAGTGTCGGGTAAAAGTCCCTCAAAATTGGAAGCAACGTCTCTAAAATGACCTTTACAGTGGTGACGGGGACGTTAAACCTCAAATCAACCAACCAACCATCATAGTCTTCGTTATGGGGCGGCAGGTGTCATTTCACTGTTGTAACATTGAGGGTTTTTCTCCTGAGAGTTTTTCAGGAAAATGAAGTGTTATTTTTTATGATTTATACTTCAAAGATAGATTTTCATGCAAGTTGGAAAACACACGAGATGACTCTGGTGCGCATCCGATACATATGTTTTAAGCAGAAACAGGAACAATTATATATACCCCTGTAGACATCGCTTTTTACTACTTGAAGTATAATTTACTGGGGTTTTAACTACCGTGTCATGCTAATGTTAAATATGTTCATTTATGTGGAACACAATGTTATTTATGCTTCAAAGATTGGATATCTGTGTATGTTAAACGCGCATTAAAAAGTAACTCTAATGAGTACTCGCTATCTAGGTGTTAAACAGAATTAGGAACAATATTATAAACCCCATGCAAACATCTACTTTTCCACATGAAGTGTGGTTTAATGGGGTTTAACTACATATATATGTTAATGTAATGTTAGGTATGTATATTCATTTGCTAGGTGCGGTCTCATGCACATATTAACATTGTAACAGGAGTAAAAGTGATATCTTTGCGTTTCATGCTTCAAACAGATTTTTTTGTGCCCGTTTGAGCCTCTAAATAAGAATGCTCTAAATATTACCTGATATCTATGTTTTAAGCAGAAATAAGAAAAAAACGATTTATGCACATGCAAAAATAACGTAATAATGAGATAGCTGGGGTTTTAACTACTATTACATGTACATGTGAATATATTGCTGAACATTTTTATTCTTTACGGAACGGGTACATGTACATTGCAGTATGGTCTGCATTAAGCAGACACACCTGTTATTAAAGTTATTAAATGCGAGGCTGTGTCGAGCATTTTATCCCTTCTCCTCAACGAGTTTAAAAAGTTTAATAATACATTAACACGGATGCCCGATTCTAAATATCATAAGACACATAAAACGGATTTTTACGTGTTTTTTTTTTATTATTTATTTATTTAAGGAACACAAGCACAAAAAAATATTCCACCACAAGTAGGCGCGACGTTGTTACGAACGTCCTACGACATATCTAAGTAATTTGCATATTTAACCCACTAGTGGATAACAACCGAATTCAATACATAGCGTTATTACGTTTTCAGACGCGACGTCATATGATAATATGCATTACTTCGTTGTAAAGTTTCAAGAGAAAAGTTAGTTTTATTGTTGTGAGTTATGCTTCAAGCATTTTATGCTCGTAAAAATTCTTCTTAATAAGGTCGCTGTTATGAGAACTTGATGTGCATGTTTAAGAAGAAATGGATAAAAATTATCTGTACTCGTCCGAACATCTAATGTTTAAAAAGAAATAGAAAAATAATCTATTCTCCAGAAAACATCACTGTTTACTTCATAATGTAGTGTTCACCTGGATTTGTAACTTTGTGGACATGTTAATGTATTGTTTAGCGTAAGGCCAATGGAAAACAAGACATTACCCGGAAAATGAAGAAAGGAGTAATCGAAGTATTGCATATATAGGTGTATTATTAGGGGTGAAAGTTCTTAGACAGATGTTTTTACTATCCTTTAACTAATGAGGAGCGATGTACGAGATGTTGTAGGAGACGAATGGGTGCAACAATTAGTGATACGAAACAGTCCGGTATACAGCTTTTCTGCTCTCTTAATTGTGGCTTCATTACAATCACGTACGTCTGCTTGCAAAAGGGTAATGGTTACAATACTTTCCCAGTGAATGATTTCCGTTCTGTGTTTGTTTGGTTTGAGGTTCAACGTCCCCGTCAACACTATATATGTCTTTTTGGAGACGTTGCTTTCCATTTTGTGGGACTTTTACCCGACATTGAGATGAAATGACTTCTCAACCCCTGTAGCCTTATGAAACCAATAGGGTTTAAAAGCATGGACGTTTTGACTCGTACCACTTTTCCTGGGCAGGCTTAGATCCTCTACGCAGTTTACCAGTACTCGTGTGCGGTCAGCTTTAGCTCTGCGTGAAAGCATCATGCCGCCCATTTAATTACTTCTTCAAACCCCGTTGGGTGGGGGCCAGAATGATTTCTGTAAAACGTAAATAGCCATAGTAATCTAACATACAATCACCAAGCCTGGTTTACCAAGTGTATATAAAGACCACGCGCAGACGTAGAAAATCAGAACAATATGTTCTGTGGAAAGGTAAAATTTTGGAAGCGAGGACGACGACACAGAACAGAAAATCCTCATTAGTGACCCTCAAAATTTTCAAAATTCCACAGTTGAATCAATGATCCCAAAGGACTAGATAATATCGGCCCCCGCTCATCGGGGCTTGGAGTAATATATGGGATGCATGATGCTTCTACGCAGAGCTGAAACCTACCCACACAAGAGTACTGGTAAACCGCTTAGAGGATCTAAGCATGCCCAGACAAAGCGGTGTGAGTCGGTCCGTCCATGCTTATAAATCCTATTGGTTTCATTGGGCGGCAGGGCTTGAGAAGTCATTACATCTCAATGTCAGGTAAAAGTCCCACAAAATTGGAAGCAATGTCTCCAAAATGACCTTTACAGTGTTGACGGGGACGTGAAACATCAGATCAAACAAACAAACAAAGGAATAGATATTCTTGCACACCAGACAAGGAAATCCGTGATATTAACCTGGGATAGAAATTTATGTTCTGACCCTGGTGTTCCGACCCAGGCAACTAATATAAATGTGCTTCAATTCTATTCAACTGCCGGAACTACTTCCGCACTACTTTCATTTTGTAAACACTTTACATGTGCGAGCTGTCAAAATTAACCGGAGGTGTTGTGCAAGAAAAAGAATCCAATATGGGGTTCTGTTGTAGATGGGCGTTTCCAACCCTCGGGATGACCGTGCTGAGCGGAACCTCGGCGTAGCCTCGGCGCCGCTCAGCACGGAAACGCTCATCTACAACAGAACCCCATATCAGATTCTTATAATATAACCCACACTATGATAAAGGACAGGGAGCCTTATTACGCCCGCCACACATTCCCTTATCACCATCGGTGGTGAAGTTTAATAAATTCGATTGAAAGGTAGTCCTTTGGAAGAAAGGTCGACAACACAGGACTGTACAAGAAGTTTATGGACGGGACTAGCAAGTTTCGGACTATTAGGCCTCATCAGTGAGCCTCAAAATTTTCAAAATTCCACAGTGGAAGATCAGAACACTAATGGACCTTAAGTAGGTATATAGGACATTTACTCACATAATTGAAACCATAATATTTTGTTTTAAATTTAAGTGCTACCAAAGCAAAAGTATTAACTCCACATTTGGCTGCTGTGCGTATTCAAAATTTGTTTAATGATCTCCTCGTTTGGGTGTGTATCTTCATAAGTCCTCGTTTCGGTGTGTGGATTCGAATTGTGCATCCCCGATACGATAAAAACTCTCGTTTTTAAAATTTGTGTACGTATAGCCTTTCAGTAATGCCAATGGATGACATGCAAGCAAAACGTTGATCAGCCTGCGCGTTTGCAATCTGAAGAGAGCACTTAAAGCGACTAATTTATATGCATAATTTGGGGCACAACATGAACTTCCAACCCACTCTGAGAACTAGATGGATTGCATACCCACATGTCTAGCATTTTGAAGGAGGAATAATTTGATCTTGTCTGAATTTAAGTTGTGTTTAATAAATTAAAAAGAATACGAGTTCTCCTCCTTTTGCTGTGTGTTCGAATCGTGTATCCCCAGTTTGTAGGTAGCCCGTTTTGTAGTAAAAATTTCACATGTGTGTATAAAAATGTGTGTTTCCCCGCTTTGGTAGTAAAAATTCACATTTCAACAGTTTTTAAATATAGGAGAGTTTTAATGATAAAATTTCAATTCTAATTGAACAAATCTATTTTATGCTAAATATTTCATTTTTTACCAAAAATACCGAAGCAAAGCTACCTCCGCGTTTGGTAGGTTACAGGCAGACTTTCCCGATATGTTCACTTTACAAGTATGTGTGTGTGTGTGTGTGTGTGTGTGAGAGTGGGGGGGTGCTAAGATAGCTATCTTTCGAATCTGGATTGGAATCATGTGTTGGGTTCGGGCAGACAGCGTAGATCAAAATCAGACGCCACAGAACGCGGTCTCTGACCAGGGTCTTTACTGTTCACTTAAAGTTTATTAAACGAAACAATCTAAGTCCCCATTAAGGGCCATCTTTTCAGCCTCCAGTGCTGTCAGTGTCTCGATTTTTATTTAAAACGTAGGTACCGCGTCGTGAGAAAACTTGTTTCATTGCATTTTGCGAACAACAAGGGTGCAGATCCACTTGCGCCACCGCACAGTCTGATCAGGATCTTTGTGTGCAGATAACACTGCGAATCCGCATAGTCTGATCAGAATCTTTGTGATCGTATCTTGGATAGTACAGTACCTCAGTGCTTTCAGTGCTTATATTAACTGTAATGGCTGATTTTACTGGGGTGGACTTGTTAATGTGACGAGGTTGAGCTGTTTTGCTCAGGTAAAATAGTTAGAACTATTCCGAGAATTCTGTCTTCATAATTTCATCTTTATTAAAGGTATGCGAGTAGATGTCAAAATCAATTAAGAAACACTTAAACCTGCAGACTAGCAAACGTCTGTCTGGTTATTGAAATGCAATCAACCCAAATTGACTTATATCAGTGCAATAAGAGTTTCGGCTTCTATTTAATCAGAACTGGAAATTACATTATCACTTGTAAAAACATGCTACATTCTTTATATCTTTGAAAGATTATTCGATGCGCTAAAGGATGCCATATATTGAAACGGTCTCTGTTTAACCAGGGTATACGGAGTATAAAATCAAAACACTGACGTGAAGTCTGGAACCGGGCGTTTTCTGCACTTCAAGAAATATTGTAGTTCCTGATCAGACGCCACGTTCTGTTCTATACTGTTCTGATACTTATTGGATTTATTTTTTTTCATTTAACTTGCATTCTGTTTTTTTTTTTTTTTTTTTTTTTTTGTAATCTGCAACGGCGTTACATATTCCTCTGCCCGACACCAATTAACTTTGAAATTGACTTCGGCTATATATAGGTCGCAAAATTATATTCAGGACAAGTTCGGTTAAAGATGTTTTCAACTCTGAGAAGAGAATTTGATCCAAAAGAAAAATGTCTCATACCACAGGGCAAAACAACAATGCCCTTTATGCACAGGATATATCCATGCTCTTCCACAAACAGACCAGAAATAACCATTGAACTTATCGGTGTGTGTCTGGTTCTAACGATGCGAGAAATTAACATGGCCCTGCGTTTTTTTAAATTGAAGATTTTTATCAATGTTTAGAAGGGCAATTTCCGTTTCTTCTTTTAAGTCAATTAGCAGTTCTTGTGGTTTTCGTCTACTAACACCGATTTCACCTGTACCAATACTAGGTTTTGTAAGCCTGCTTATCTGGAGATTAGAATTCCATTCAACCAAACTGGTTTGTGTGTTATCAATGAGGTTATTTAATTTGGTTACTCTCACTACATGTAAGCAAACTGTTGTGCTGTGTTCCCGCAACAATTCTGTCTCTAATTTTATGCATTAGTCTCGGTTTCCTCATGTAAACCGTCCGGTATTAAGAAAAAAAAAACTCTTGAAGGTTTCATGTTTTCTAGTGTTTAATTGTCAATCCTGAACAGAAGGTCCTGTGATGTATATCCGTTGAAGTTGTAGGGCAAATGTCTGGTTCGTGCAGCTGCATACCTGGGGCTTTCAAAGAAATAATGATGTGGGCTTTCAAATGCATTTCTGTCTGTTTGAATAGTCCACATAATATAGAAGGTTCTGTTGATCAGTGAAGACGATGATAAGCATGCGCATGTGTGCGCATGCTGATCATCGTCTTCATATGGCGTGGGTTTTGTCATCAGCTGCCAAAACTTTTAAAGTGCTCATGACTTAAATTAACATTATGCGCGCAGTTACACTCTACCGGATCATGCTAAATTGTACTTTATATCATGTTCGGATAGTAAAGACGCAGATCTCCATGCACAACACCGCACCAGGTATGGCAATGAAAGCTTCTACGTGGTGAAAAGGAGGGTTATGTTCTGACCGAGCTGATGTGCATGCCAATGTTTTGTCTCTGATGCGCGCGCATGTCTGAAACCTCGTTTCTGTGTGTCGCGCTTCATTTGTGAAGGAGCTGAGAGTGTGATCGGTCTTCTATCTTCCCAGTTCTCTTGAAGTATAGTGATAGCATCAGCGATTAAACATAGATTTGTTTTGATTCCATTCTACGATTATGAACAAATGGTATATAAAACACGAAACACACAACTGTTCCAGACTGTTCAAGACAAGTGCGGCTGTTTCATAATTTTACTCCCCTCAATATTTGTACAAACAATGGTAAGAATGAACTTAATCGATAGCTAGAGTTCTACAAAGGGTTTGATCAGAACGTGATCTCCGAACATAAAATTAAACAAAAACAGTACCTACGATCAACCACAATATAATCTTAAACGGCATATTTTTCATGCAGTGAAGCCCAGGGCTATGCAAAACATGCACTTTCCCTTAAATAGCCAATCAAAGAGAGAAAATTGAGATCGCAGTTTTATTTATTTATGTTGTTGTTTGTTACTTACTGTGTGTATCGCTTGTGTCTTTTAATTTTGGATGGCCATATGGCCATTTTGTGGGAAAGTAACTGTCCATATGGCCTTCCTTTGTTTAGGTTTCCATTATGGTCTGGTCGCTTAATGTTTGTATTTCTTTCCCTTTGGTGTCTTTTATGGATGGAGTAAGTTAATTGTATCAATTCCTGATCTTTGTTTACCTTCTACTTTAATAGGACTTTTTTGCGTCCTCTAGCGACGACATTTTCAGAAATATTGTGCTTGATATTATCCAGTGAATACTCGTACATTGTAAATGCAGATAGTATCAAATTGACTACAATTTGGGCCGGGGCACAACATTTCCTACAGTTTACATGCGCGCCCAGTCTGATCAGAGTCTTCGTTGTCCGTGAAATAAAGACCCCCTTAACCCCACTTAATATAGAGAAAACTGGGGTTTAGGGGGTAAACATTATTTTTTGCCTTATTTCTGCTCCAAGACATAGGTTCTGGGTACTCGTTAGAACCGCCTCAATGAGGCGGTTCTAACGAGCACCCAAAACCTATGTTTGCAGTATAAATAAGAAAATATCAGAGATTTGCATCAGAAAAGTAACCATTTTGGAGATGCGAAAAAAGCATTATGCGGCACGGGTGTGTTATCGTAATGGCTCTAAGGATAGCTAAAGGCCCAATGCTCCTTCATGCAGCATGAGAAGTCTCTAGTCAGACTATATATATGCACAGGCGGGTCTCCTTCTTCGCTGGACGCACATATTAATTGTAGGAAATGCTGTGCCCAGGCTCATTTATAAGACTACTCAATACAGTATGATGTTTTGCAACGCGTAGATGTTATAAAACAAAAGGGTTTCTTGTTAAAACATACACTTCTATACTTTTAGCCAGCACGACCCTCGGCCAATGCATAGCTAAAAAACATACATTCGACATCACGAAAATTCGCCTTTATAAGTTTGACCCCATTGAACCACAATGTTATATAGTTTAAGTGGGTTTTCCAGGAGTATACCTTATTTTAATTGCATCGACTGCTGATCATTGTCTCCACTAATATTTTCTCAAAGAACAGAGAATCGTGAAAGGAAACCAGTGACTCCTTTGGAGAGAGAGAGAGAGAGAGAGAGAGAGAGAGAGAGAGAGAGAGAGGAAAAGACTAGCTACTACAAAGGATTTCGATCAGAACGTGATCTCCGGAAATATTCTTTTCAGGATCACTTGTCAATTTTGAATTTGCAAGAATGGATGTGTCCAAATTGAAAGGTGGGCGAGTCTATTTCATAAACTCAAGAATTTAGCAGAAATCCCGACAAAATGTCGGTAACGACAATACGTCAAGCGTCAATGTTCTCAAATGTTCTCAATAATTACAATTACGTTCGCCCGTGTCTCATACTCTGCAGTTTGGCCTGCTTCTCTGGCATCGAAGAAGTGATTTTTCTACTGTAAAATTGCAGAGATGAGAGACATCATAGTGCAATTACGCAGTAAGAATGCTGATCGTCGGTATGTAGTAAGCATTCCTTTATTATTTTTCTCAAAGTGAAACTTCATTTTTTGCGTAAGTCATTTTGATGATGATTACTTTACAGGATTTTATATTACTTCGTTTTTGTCAGCTTATTTGCTCTTTTTATGCGGTATTCTAATATTTAATGCATGTCAAGAAATATATACCAAGTTAATATTCAGCAGTTTCTGTAATTGAAGAGCTTTTTTGCATTTTGAGGTGGATAGCTACGCCTGATGCTTTCTCCTTCACGAGAGGAAACACATACATAATATAATGTTTGTCTCCCAAAGAAGTTACCTGTATAATCTATAAAAGAATTAAAAGGAGAGTGTTCTCTCTCTCTCTCTCTCTCTCTCCAAAGGAGTCACTGGTTTCTTTTCACGATTCACTTTTCTGTGAGAAAATAGATGTGGAGGTAATGATCAGGAATCGATACAATTAACCCACAGCTCCCATCAGAGACACCAAAGGGAAAGATACACAAACATGAAACAACTAGATCCTAATGGAAACATCAATAGCGGAAAGCCAAAAGGACAGTTACTTTCCCACAAAATGGCCAATACGCTATTCAAAATAAAATAATATAAGCGACACAAATACCCAAAGACAAACTATAATAAAATTAAACCGCGACCGAAGAAAAGCTTGATATCCAGCAAAGGAAACTGAAAAAAAAAATACATTTAAAAGTCGTTTCTCTAACATGCCAGCTCCAATCCATGTAATGGACACCCCTGTACACTTCCTTATATCAAGAAACCTTGGGTTTACAGCGATATACGTATCTTCATTGTATGCGATCCAAAACATAAATTTTGGGTACTTGAAAGAACCGCCTTAAGAGCACCAGCCATCAATGTTTGGACCGAACATCGGACAATACATTATGAGTTTTCATCTGGACCATCACGTGAACAAGTCCGTGAAATGAAGACCCCCCTATACCCCACTGTATATAGCGAAAACTGGGGTGTACGGGGGTATACATTATTTTTCTTATTTTTGCTCCAAGACATAGGTTGTGGGTACTCGTTAGAACCGCCTCAACGAGGCGGTTCTAACGAGCACCCACAACCTATGTTTGTAGTATTTTAAAGAAAAATATTACGGATTTTCATCAGAAAAGTAGCCATTTTGTAGATGTGAAAAAATGCACTATGTCGATGTCGCACGGATGTGTTATCATAATGAATAGTGCTTGTTCTAGAGCTATGAAAAGACGACATTTAGCTCGCGTGTCAGTTATCGTTATGAAAAACGGTAGAACTGTTTTCAGTACGCAAACACGCCTATACAAATACATTGCCACCTTTATCGCCGAAAAAATTAAAATGTTAGGATGAAAAATTATGATATTTTTCTTATTTCTGCTAAAAATATAGATTGTGGGCACTCGTTAGAACCGCCTCATCGAGGCGGTTCTAATGAGTACCCACAATTTATATTTTAGAGCAGAAATAAGAAAAAAATGAGATATAACCCCTTGAACCCACTTTTATATAGTAAAACTGGGGTTTCCGGGGGTATATCTTATTTTTCTTATTTCTGCTCTAAAATATAAATTGTGGATACCCATTAGAACCGCCTCGATGATATGTTTTATTCGCCCTAAACCAATTCGTTGAAAAATGGACTAAGGATTAACAGGGGTCGCGCAAACACTTGTAAAACCATTTTAATGTTCGTTACCCCCGTGCATACTAGTGGATTCTTCATTGCTGCATGTCGGGCAAGTCCATTTGTCATTTAAGGGGTGTCAGGTCTTTTTGTCTTTTCGTATAAACTCTATTTAGATCGAACATCGTGCTAGCAAACAGTATAGACCCTGATGAGACATCTGATCCGAGTCTGAACTCTTTGTCTATGTCTTTATACAGATTTAAAGGTAAGAATAAGATCATTCTTTACCAATGCTATGTCAGTGCAAAAGATGAGAGGTAAAGCGAGCTGAGCATGACCGCTTGGTCCTTCACTGCTTGCCCGTGCAGAATGTTTCTCTCGCACTGACGTCGGCTTATTTCTGGTATGCAGGGAGACCACTGCACATTCAGCACACTGCACATACGGCAATCATAATTAGCATTTAGTGCAGTTGGCAACGTAACCAGAGACAGCGTTTGAAGATTTATCTGCTCTAATACCGCGAGATTTCTTGGGTGTAAAAGATGTTCGCAGCAGGGAGTCAACGAAACATAACAAACTGAAAACATTTTAAACTAAATGGCAGACCTCTAATGGCAACAGAGTTTGTGGGTTATCTTAATACCTCTATATCAAAATGACAGTATGCATCAAAGTGATGTACTCTACCCTAGGTTGTTCCAAATTTAGATTGTTCATATCATTTACGCCATTAACGATTTAATAATTATGGGTTATTGTGACATATTCAGCACAATGACATATGGAGGTGCGAGTGTAAATATGTACATGTGTGCAACAACAAAGTGACGTCATTACCTTAAGGCGTTATCAGATGCAACGTCACCAAATGGTATAAATCGAAGCACCAAAGTAACAGTGTAATGCATGTATAAAGTTAGCGTTTGTTTGTTTGATTTGATGTTTAACGTCCCCGTCAACACTGTATAGGTCATTTTGGAGACGTTGCTTCCAAATGTGTGGGACTTTTACCCGATATTGAGATGAAATGACTCTCAAGCCCTGTCGCCCAATGAAACCAATAGGGTTTATAAGTATGGACGGTCCGACTCGCACCACTTTACCTGGGAGGCTTAGAGCCTCTAAGCAGTTTACCAGTACTCGTTTACAGTCACATTTCAGCTCTGCGTGGAAGCATCATGCAGCCCATCAATTTCTTAAAGCCCCGATGGGTGGGGGCCAAATAAAGTTAGCGTACTAATAAGTTATTTTAGTCTATGATCGCATTCCTCGCGATATTTGCTCGAGCCGTTAGTCGAGCAATATCGCTTTAAGGCGGAGAATGCGATCCAATCTTCCGCGTCAAGAATCAAAATAGCTGCACATTACGATAACACACCCGTAAGACATAGTGCATTTTTTCACACCTCCAAAATGGCTACTTTTCGGGTGAAAATCCATGATATTTTTTCTTATTTATACCGCAAACATAGGTTGTGGGTGCTCGTTAGAACCGCCTCGTTGAGGCGGTTCTAACGAGTACCCACAACCTATGTCTTGGAGAAAAAATAAGAAAAATAATGTTTACCCCCTTAAACCCCAGTTTTCTCTATACAAAGTGGGGTGTAAGGGGGTGTTCATTTCACGGACTTGTTCACGTGATGAAAATTCTTTCATGACAATTTTACTTTGATGCAAAGTTTTCAAAAGAAAAAAAAATAATAGCGGTTGTCGTCAGAAGCACATGTTCACATGTGACGTCATCACACGCGCCCTTCTGCACGCACTACGTTGACCACGGTGCCCATTGTAAAATATTTACGTTATCATGTTAGAATGAGAGTTTTATTACGGAAAGCACAGAATTAAAGTACCGAAATAATTAAAATCATTCAAAGGTTTTTTTTAAACTATTTATTCACTGGCTTGCCAATTATTGTGGTGCATGAAAAAGTGCTTTGCTTTTATTTCCCATCAATTGTGCAATAAACTGAGAAAGCGGAAATGGCATTTCAGCCAAGGCGAGCGCGAGAGGGTAATATATTTTTGGTTTAAACAATATTTATTCAGTGAAGAATGAACATGTGTAAATGTTAACATATATACAATTTTTTGACAAGATTTGAACATCTCACCTTGGTCGTGCCTCACTTTCTTTCTTTCTTTTACAACATTTGCACTCAGTGCATAAACGGGACATTAATGGTGCATAAAAAATTCAAGGCGTGGACCACAAATGAATTCTGATACATTGGTTCTCAATAATTCCAGTTAATCGTTAAGTCAGAAGTGTTAGAGCGGCACGATGTGGACTGGTGCCAAACAAGTTCTGACAACTTATTAATATATTACCACCAAAATATTTAATCAACCAAACAACTTAACAAGTATTACATAAGTCTGTGATTGTTTGATGTGCTAACACAAGTAAAACACACAAAAACTACTGAATGTGGTTAGCCAGTGAAAAAAGAAAAATACATATTTGTGTGACGTGTGATATTGCCCCCGCCCATCGGGGCTTGAAGAAAAATATAGGCTGCATGATGCTTCCACACAGAGCTGAAACCAACCCGCACACGAGTACTGGTTAACCGCTTAGAGGACCTAAGCCTGGTGCGAGTCGGCCCGTCCATATGGTTTTATTTGGTAGCAGGGCTTGAGATGTCATATCATCTAAATGTTGGGTAAAAGGCCCACAAAATTGGAAGCACCGTCCACAAAATGACCTTTACAGTGTTGACGGGGACGTTAAACCTCAAATCAAACTACTGGGTCTTTGGATATCACGTCATTGACTCAATAGCCAACAATTGTTTTATACCTAGTAACATAATAGAGGGGTCGAATAACTGCACGCTATAATCGGTAGTGACCTATAAAACCTTCTACTGACCTATAATACGTCTAGTGATCGTTTATAGACCGGGGGTTGGTAACTCGAAGCTCTCTTAAGGCTAACGACGACCTTAAGTATATCTTAATCACCTCGTAGCGATTAGTGTGAGTAACTCGAAAGTACCGTAATTTATGGAGACAACTTAACCATATCGTAAAGTTACGGACAACTCAGGCATGCCGTAACCTCATCTTAACTATTGCGAAAGAAACAGACACTAGAAGCATAAGAAAAGAAGTTGTACATCTATCTACTTTTTTTTCTCGGCACACAGGGTTTCTTTTAGTAATGATATGCGATACATGTATTGTATGGCATTGTATTAAGGCAGATATATGCTATATTTAGCAGAATTACCTGTATAAAAATACATGTAAACAAAGATCTATACATCTCCGATAAACATGTATATATGTAGTGAGTGAGTGTTTGAGTTTTATGTCCCACTAACAGCTAAGATCATACGGAGACGGGACCTCGGTTTAAAGACTCATCCGAAAGTCTGGAGAATCCCGGGATCGATCCTGCGATCCCTGATTTACAAGGCGAGTAGCGTAACCACTACACCACGGAGGCTTCTAAGGAAGAAAAGAAGAAGAAAAAAAAGAAATAAGGTAAAAGATAGTATAGCCTGTTCAATAAGTGTACTACTGACCACAATCGTCTTGTTTTTTAGAAATAGCGGTCATGACTGCTCACTTCCTATTTCCTATTTCTACTATGGGATTCCTCGCGGGGGAATTCTGTTATTCGCAACCTTCCTCGAGACACCATGTTTTAATCCCATATTGTGTCTCACACGCGGGGGAAGGGGGTAGGGGTCTTGTTTTTGAGAATAGCGGTAATGACTGCTCACTTCCTATTTCCTATTTCTACTTCCTATTCCTCGCTTCCTACTTCACACCTTTTTGTAATTTTTTCCTCTGCCATTTTTAAAAGATATATATTTTTGGCTGTTGCACAATTTGTTTTACTGATGCTAATATGAGCTCAGGCATGGCAAATCAGGAGGAAATGTAGAGAAGGGGCCGCCAGTTGTGTCATTGTTTCTCATCCCATAGTTTATTTAGAACCTTGCCTATTATGATACCGCTACCCAAGCTTTTTTTTTGGCAGAAAAGGCTCCAACAAGGCTGCCTTGTTGTTAAACAAACCCCGGTATTATCTTTTATAGTAAGATGTTAAGCATTATTTTATTTTGCTATGCCCTGGCCTACAAAAGTTTCCGATCCGCTTTGCACGAGATTAAAATTACACAGGTAAATCGTAAGTGGAAAGATGGTCGTGACTTTATGGAAACGATACGACAGGTTTTCAGTTTCCGGCATAACGAGACCATAAATTTTACGGTGGCCACCTTAAGTATGTCTTAAGTACATCTTAAGTTGATATATTTACGATGGCTTCGAGTTACCAACCCCGGGTCTACTTTTCAGGTCACTAATTTACAAATGTAAACAATAACATGCAACCTTTTATATATGAGAAAACAACGAAACTGCAAGTTCAATTTTTTGCAATATTTATTTGAACAGATTTCCAGAAATTTCACAATCGTTAAAAACGTTTTTCATGCGCAACACATCTGAGCATGAATTAATATTTGTCCTTCTCATCAATAATAGTTGGCATCTTAATATTTACGAGAATGGCAAATATGATATTCTGTTGATCGGAGCATGAAAAATGCATACACTGCTGGAATTTCAAAATTAATGAGCATGAAAATAGGCTTAAATAACCTTTGGACCTGGTGTGAATTTGCTCGGTGATGCATATGGGAAAGACTCTATCGTGAGTAAATGACCAAATTTCAGCTCAATTCTTACCTTCTAGGCCTTTCCTGGTTTGAATGGCCCGTTGGAATATCTGCGCACTGCTACTGCAGTTGCGCCTCAACCTCAAAAATAATTTCTTAAGCTAAACTAAATTAGTTATTTGCAGATTTTCATACAGAATGTAAAGCACTGAGAAACTTTGTTTCGAGCGTCCATGTTGTTTCCTACGTCTTTTTGGAGCGGTGACATCAGAAACTTTGCACTCGTTGACGTCACGTTATACTACGTGTGCGCGCCATGGCACTGAATGTCATTGAACATGCCACACTGTCTGCTGTCTTTTTTACTTAAATTTGCTAAATTATTGCAAAACCCCTTGATTGTTTTGAATTGCGGTATAAACTAAACTCATGATTAGTGTCTTTAATAATAAAATATAATCGGTTCGCCCTGACAATTTTAAAGGGGCTCGCTAAAGCTCGCCCCTTTAAAATTGTCTCGGGCTCACAGATTATATTTTGCTATATTTTGTTATTAAAGACACTAAACATGTATTTACTATTTCATGGATATCTTAGGGAGTTTGCTTCTGATAAAGTCGCAAAAATGGATGTTTAGACAATTTGACAGAGTAGACACAACACAACCTGTTCTAAAAACATTTCGCTAACACGCCTATACAGATACATTACCACCTTTAACGCCGAAAAAAAATGAAAATTTTATAATGAAAAATTGCGATATTTTTCTTATTTCTGCTCAAAATATACATTGTGGGCACGCGATAGAACCGCCTCATCGAGGCGGTTCTAACGGGTACCCACAATCTGTATTTTAGAGCAGAAATAAGAAAATTAAGGTATACCCCGGAAACCACAGTTTTACTATATAAAAGTGGGGTTCAAGGGGGTCAAAAGTAAATAGGCGTGTTTTCGTGATGATATGAAATATATATCTGCTATTAAGGGGAATGGTTACATCTTCAGGGGAAGCAGTTCCTGCAAACGGTTTTTTGTCTCCCATGTCAATAGGGTTCAACACTTAAGGAAAGAATTTGCTCCTGAGAAGCAAATTCTTTCCTTAAGAGTAGACCCCTTTTTCAGTGGGCCAGGGCTTATAGAAAATCGCGACCAGAAAGTCCCGAAAATTGTCGTCCTTTGAAAAAGGGCGACAAAATCTGCCAGGTGTTCCCGTTCCCCTTGTGCGGACAAGATATTATATTGTTCGCACAACATATTATCTTGTGCGGACAAGATAATATCTTGTGCGCACAAGATATTAAATTGTGCGAACAAGATAATTTCTTGTCCACACAATATATTATCTTGTCCGCACAGGATCTATGTTGTTTGTTTGTTTGTTTGACTTGAGGTTTAACGTCCCCGTCAACACTGTAAAGGTCATTTTGGAGACGTTGCTTCCAATTTTGTGGGACTTTTACCCGACATTGAGAAGAAATGACATCTCAAGCCCTGTCGCCCAATGAAACCAATAGGGTTTATTAGCATGGACGGTCCGCCTCGCACCGCGGTTCCTGGACAGGCTTAGATCCTCTATGCGGTTTACCAGTACTAGTGTGTGAGCCAGATTCAGCTCTGCGTGGAAGCATCATGCAGCCCATATATTTCTTCAAGCCCCTATGGGCGGGGGCGAGGATCTATGTTGTGCGGACAAGATCTTATCTTGTGCGGACAATAAGATATCTTGTTCGCACAACTTAATATATTGTGCGCACAAGATAATATGTTGTGAGAATAAGATATAAAGTTGTCTGGACAAGATATTATCTTGTGCGCACAAGATAATATGTTGTCTGAACAAGATAATATCTTGACTGCACAATATATTATCTTGTGCGCACAATTTATATAAAAAATCATGTCCCTTCCCGGGTTTCGTACAAAACAGTGGTCAATCATTGACATTTACATTGTGTGTGTGTGTGTGTGTGTGTGTGTGTGTGTGTGTGTGTGTGTGTGTGTGTGTGTGTGTGTGTGTGTGTGTGTGTGTGTGTGTGTTTTTCTTCAGATTTGCAGATCAGAAGGCTTTAATCTGGAAATGTAAATATACCCTAGTAAAGTATTTTACAGACTAAATTCAACACCTAACAGACCTCTTACCAACCTTCGACATAAAGTGTAAAGCAATGATTTTTATTCTGTTATAAGAATCCTGCGCCTTGGTTCGTTTGAAGCTTCATATCTTCACAATGCTGTCAGAAAAAGCATAAAATCCATTGTTTAGAAGAACAGATCGCTTATAAATGTAGTTAATAAACAGTACAAAAAACGATCTTGATGTTATCTTAGAGGCCAGCAGAACTATCAAGCAACCGTGCGTGAATTCACATGGAAACGCAAACATTGCGAATCTATAAAACATTACGAAAACGCGCGTATTCAAATAAACATGTACATTGAAAATTTCATTAACAAAAAAGGAACTCTTTTTTTTTGTTTCAGATAAAAAATCGAATATTTGTACTGCTGAAAACATACATTTTAGCTACTCGTGAGAACCGCCTCGGCGAATCGGTTCTAACGACTACCCAGAATTTATGTTTTGAGCAAATCTATGAAGAGTAATGTATATCCCTGTAAACTTAGGCTTGAAGAAAAATATGGGCTGCATGATCCTTCCACTCAGAGCTGAAACCGACCCGCACACGAGTACTGGTAAACTGCTTAGAGGATCTAAGCCTGTCCAGGCAAAGCGGTGCGAGTCGGCCCGTCCATGCTTATAAACCCTATTAGTTTCATTGGGCGGCAGGGCTTGAGAAGTCATTTAATCTCAATATCGGGTGAAAGTCCCACAAAATTGGAAAGAACGTCTCAAAATGACCTTTACAGTGTTGAAGGGGACGTTAAACCTCAAATCAAACAAACAAATCAAGTTTTACCATATAAAATTAGGGTTTAAGGGGGTCGAAACTGTATAATGATAAAACGCTATTATACGGTATATCGTGAGGTAATACAACGAAGATTATTTTCAATAGGTCACAGTGTGAAACATGTGGCATGGGCATTCTCCCAGTGGTTCATCGACGTTGCATGACCCAAACAATATCCTGCACCAAGCAAACGCTTTCCTACCGAACGGTATTTTCACCCAACTCTGAGCATTTGACCGTGCCTTGATTGTGACTTTTACCCTCCGAAACCAGCCGGCATCGGTAGCTCAGTCGGATGCGCGTCAGACTGGTGATTAGGAAGACGCGGGTTCGATACCTGCCGGGGTCGGCAATATGATTTCGTGGAGATTGATCATGAAATATTTTATATGGTCATTCAGTCCCTTCCGCTGGTTCAGGAAGGGAAGTTGTCTGTTTCTGGCGAAATAATGTACACTGTACTGGCTAACCGCTTGCGTATAAGCCTGCCCAGGAAAAGTGTGGATAGGTAAACCGACCAGCTCAAAAATGACCTAAAATAGTGTTGACTCGGCCGTTAAACACCTATACAAACAAACAATCCCTCCCAGACCAGCTTACTTGCAGGTCGGGTAATACAAAAAATTCAAATACAGAAATCTCATTTTAAACTATCAGTCATATATTGGGCAGTTGTGTCAATAGCAGCAAATAACTCAACACGTCTAAAGTTGAACGGTTATTTTTTTTTAAGGAAATAGGGTACGAAGGAGTCACATAACCCTATGTGGTATTACAATAATCATTAGGTTAACATCACGAAAACACGCCTATATAATTCTGACCCCACTTCGAAACCCACTTTTTATATCAAAACTGGATTTTCGGGGGTAAACCTTTTTTTTCTTATTTCTGCTCCAAAACAAAAATTGTGGATACTCGCTGAAACCCAGGCGGTTCGTTAAAGCAGAAATACAAACTAGAAAAAGTGTCCATAGGACACGGATGCTCCCGCCAAATGCCATTCATAAAAAATATTACAAATGTACTTCAAACCAATCATAAAATATATGCATCAAGGGCAGATAATCCAAAAAACAAAAATGCAAGAGTTGTCTTCCTTGTTCATGACACATCGTCTCAGTGTGATGAATGCACCTGTAAAGTTTCATGAATATATTCCATACGGTTTAGGAGTTATGGCCCGGACACGGTTTACTATTTGGTACTAAGTCAAGAGCAGATAATTCAAAAACCAAAATGCAAGAGTTGTCCTCCTTGTTCATGACACATCGTCTCAGTGTGATGAATGCATCTGTGAAGTTTCATGAATATATTCCATACGGTGCGGTTTAGGAGTTATGGCCCGGACACGGTTTACTATATGGTACTAAGTCAAGGGCAGATAATTCAAAAACCAAAAATGCAAGAGTTGTCTTCCTTGTTCATGACACATCGTCTCAGTGTGATGAATGCACCTGTGAAGTTTCATGAATATATTCCATACGGTTTAGGAGTTATGGCTCGGACACGACATACCATTTGACTATATATGGATGTAAGTCAAGGGCAGATAATTAAAAAAACTAAACAATCAGGAGTTATCTGCCTTGTTCATGACACATCGTCTCAGTGTGATGAATGCACCTGTGAAGTTTCATGAATATATTCCATACGGTTTAGGAGTTATGCCCCGGACACGGTTTACTATATGGTACTAAGTCAAGGGCAGATAATTCAAAAACCAAAAAAGCAAGAGTTGTCTTCCTTGTTCAAGACACATCGTCTCAGTGTGATGAATGCAACTGTGAAGTTTCATGAATATATTCCATACGGTTTAGGAGTTATGGCCCGTACACGATGTCACCGGACGAACTAACGAACAAACGGACGAACGAACGGACGGACGGACGGACAGGGGTAAAACTTAATGCCCTTCCGGTATTCTCCGAATACGCGGGGGCATAAAAAATATCGGAATGTTTTATCGGACATTTTTCATTAGTTGGTGGCATTTGCATTACGCAAACACGACTATACAAACAAACTGCCACCTTTGTCGCTGAAAAAATGAAAATTTTATGATGAAAAATTGTGATATTTTTTCTTATTTCTGCTCAAAATATAGATTGTGGGCACTCGTTAGAACCGTCTCCTCATCGAGGCGGTTCTAACGAGTACCCACAATCTATATTAAAGAGCAGAAATAAGAAAAATAAGGTATACCTCCGGGAACCCCAGTTTTACTATATAAAAGTGGGGTTCAAGGGGGTGAAAATTATATAGGCGTGTTTTCGTGATGAACAGGCGTGTTTTCGTAATGATGTCCGTTTAATGAACTCCCATGTAAACCCCTATTAAGAAAGAGGAAATCTGGAGTTTACAGGTGTTTACAGTATTTATTAATATTATTATTTTTGCTTGAAAACGTATGTTGTGGGTACTCGTTAGAACCGCCTCGTTGAAGCGTTTCTAACAAGCACACACGACCAATAATTTGAGAAGAAAAAGGAAAAAGTTCTTAAGAAAAAAGCCGTTTGGGAGATACGAAATAATGCACACTGTCACACGGATGTGTTATTGTAATGGTACTTCAGGCAGGAGCGCTCAATATGTTCTAGAAAGGGTTATCCTTTGGAAGCAAGGAATACACCAAAGAACTGGAAAATATTGAGTGTACATGTTTTCTGGACCAGATTAGCTAGTTTCGGCCATTTAGGCCTCATCAGTGACCCTCAAATATTTTCGAAATTCCACAATGGAATCAATGATCGCAAAGGACAAGAAAATATAAACTGCACTATAATGTAGGACAGGGAGACTTTTTACGGCCGCCACCAGCAATAGTGACGTTAAATATGTTCTAGAAAGGATTATCCTTTGGAAGCAAGGAATACACCAAAGAACTGGAAAATATGGAGTGTACATGTTTTCTTGGCCAGACTGGTTATCCACTCAGGCAGAAAGCATTCTTCTCTGGGTGCATGAAGGAGCGTTGAACCAGCGGGCATCCACATAGCGCATACTGGTAACACATCCGTGCGGCATAGTGCAATCCTAGAACATATTTAACGTCACTACAACTGGTGTTAAGGCAATGTTTGGCGGTCGTAAGAAGTATCCATGCCCTTCATCATGGTGTAGTTTATATTTTCTAGTCATTTGTGATCATTGATTCCAGTTTGGAATTCGAGAATATTTGAGGGTCACTGATGAAGCCTAATTGACCTAAACTAGCAAGTCCGGCCCAGAA
Organism: Lucinisca nassula; assembly: GCA_963580285.1. Taxonomy (NCBI): domain Eukaryota; kingdom Metazoa; phylum Mollusca; class Bivalvia; order Lucinida; family Lucinidae; genus Lucinisca; species Lucinisca nassula. The sequence goes on from OY757017.1 coordinate 119,922,996, forward strand.
AACAGAGACAAACATATTTCTTTCAGTTCTGTGGTGTGTTTCTCACTTCAAAAGGATAACCCTTTCATAGAACATAGTTCATATCTGCAAACCGCTGTTTTGTGAAGAAAAAAAGTCATAATTTTCTTATTTCTGCCTCATACACAGAATGTAGGTGATCGTCAAAACCGCGTCAGTGAGTAGCCACTACTAAGAACGCCATTCGCCAGTTCCGAATTATATTTGCTCAAACTTTTCATCCAGTTTAAGACCCCCGCACCCAATCATCACCACCACCCACACCACTACACATACATATCTACTAAGACCACTACTGGACAGTCTCAAAGGTAGTCTCAGTAAAGAAATTCTGTTGTTCACTTCGGGGGTACTTGTTACGCCTCAATGAGGCAATCCTAATAAGTCCCCACAACATATATTTCTACAGAGATATACGAAAACGTACCACGTTACTCATTGACCTGTACCTACGCTTTAAAAGATGCGTATGAAGCCACGCACCCGAGGGAAAGGAAAACCAAAGCAGTGATAGTTAAGGCTGCCACGATTAATCGTATAATCGATTAATCGATCGATAAATTCCACAAAAATGATTATCATTTCTGATTAGCTTGTAATCGATTACTTGATAGGTACAATTTACTACCCAAAGTTATGCCTAAAATAGCTGGATGAGTGGCAAACAGTGCAGATCCTGATGAGACGCCGCATTATGCGGCGTCTCATCTGGGTCTACACTGTTTGATCAGGCCAGTCTGTTCAAATATACATATGGTAAAGTGCAGCATATGGTAAGAGTCATGCTCAGACACAAAGCCAGACAGATAAAATAATGACAAAAATCTTATCAATTACTAATCGATTATCGATCGCAAAAACAGGACTGATAATCGATTATCTTTTCAACTCCGATTAGCCAGCCCTAGTGATAGTGCTGCTGGGGTGATTGCATCCATACCCATTACGATAACACGCATATACAAATACATTGTAACCTTTATCGCCGATAAAAATGAAACTTTTAAGATGAAAATTGAGAATAACAGGTTCGTGTATTTTGATATCAAGTTTATCAGGCTCGGCTTCGAGAACGCATGTAGAATCGCTCGGCAAGTTTATCAGGCAAGGCTTCGAGAACGCTTGTAGAATCGCGAGGCTTGCCGAGCGATTCTACATGCGTTCTCGAAGCCGAGCCTGATAAACTTGATATCAAATGACACGGATCTGGTTTTCTATTTATCAGTTTATCCCTTTGTAACTCTTAAATTAACAATTTTCGATCAATTATTGATGGTCCTCAGTGCGTCCCAGCATTCCAGCGGTCGATATATTTAGTATCAGCTGACCATATTTTCCTATGATATATTCTTTTTTCGAGTAATTTTTCTATATTTCCCAGTAAAAATGACATTTTTGTCATTTTTCCAGTAGTCCGGTTCATTCCTAAAAGTGCAATGTCATGTTGACGTGATAAAGCTTACTTGTCCTGTGATAGCATATCTTTATCAGGTCAGTGCGTTACAATGCAATATATATAGGGGATAACTGATAAAAATATTATCGAGGCGGTTCTAACGAGTACCCACAATCTATATTTTAGAGCAGAAATTAGAAAAATAAGATTTACGCCTGTAAACCCCAGTTTTACTATATAAAAGGGGGTCAAAATTGTACAGGCGTGTTTTGTGATGCTTTGGATAGACTTGGGTAGATTTGCAGCTGGTTGGCAGTTTAAATCACACTTAAAGAATATAGATTAAATCGGGCTCGAATATATTTGAGGATCAGTGATACGGACAAATTGGCTGAAACGGGGTAGTCCAGCCCAAACAATTTGTACGCTCAGAACTTTATTGTTCTATTGTGTATCCTTGCATCCGAAAGATGAATCTTCATAGCACATATAAACAACAGATGGTGTAAAGGGACGGTTTAGTCACCATAAAACATTTCCATGCCTTTCATCAAAGTGTAGATTTCATTGTGGAACTTTGAAACTATGAGGGTCACCGATGATTAAGTTCAATGGTAGGTTTGGTACTTGTACACTAACAGTTTAGTGCATTGTTGAACGCCAATGGTCCAAATAATTAGTCATCATTTTATCATAAGGTAACATTTTTCTACTAGATATGTATACTTTATTCATATATCAAGCAGATTTTTCTGTACTGCAAGGTCTTCAATTGTGTCGGCGAACTGTCTTCAGATTTGTCAGTGAACTATCTCTAAAAAGCGTGTCGGTGAACTGTCTTTTCAGAGAACTGACCGATTACACCGGCAGATACGGGTTTTACACTCGCATCAGAAAAATTCATCCGCAACTTCATTCATAAATGATGTAAATGAAGAATGCCTGCGTAAAAATATAATAATGAAAAGGAAACAGAAGGGCATGTGCGGTCATGAAATAAATTGATATAACAGTCAAAATTTAATATTAAGTTTCAATGACAGTTTTTTGTGGAACTTTGGAAACTGTTTAGAACATGCAGCAATATTTTCTCACGGATTTACTTATCGGTGATTAGACAGGTTGCATTAAGGTCAGATTTCAATATACTTTTCCCTTAGGGGCGATTGTCAATTTTGAATAACAATCGTCCCTCAAAAACACTGAGTGAGACGAAGAAAATATGCCCGATTCCTAACACTCCATTCAGTTCAATGCATTCCTTTTCACTTCATTCAGACATTTACCCTACATTCCATGTTTTACCTACGCCAGGAACGACGGCGTACTGACTGCAAAGAAAATATTTCTTCGTTGTTAACCTGTCCTTGAATTCAAATGATAATTTGTGTTGGCTTCTTCCGCCGGAACGCATTTATGAACATTCTTGTATGAGAAGTAATGGCTTATACTGGTTTGATTATATTTCCAACTGTTAAGGCAGGTCAATACTTTCAGATATAATTATTATATATTACAATCCATAGGAATCCATAAGAATCCAGAGCGTTTTCGATGGAATATTCGAGGCCACCACATCTAGATATCCGTTATAACATTTCAAACATACCAGTTCCCACAAGTAACTGTGGCGACCGTTTGACACTTTCGACCGGTACAGATACAGTCCTACACAAACAGAGTAGATCCAGATGTAATGGCTCATAAGGAGCCGTTTCATTTTGTTCTACTGTGTTTGCCATCTTGTAATTTTTGTGTAACACACAGCATTGTACTTTCAAAATGGATTTGAATCCACATACGTGTGTATAAGAAATAAACCGCTCATGGTGGTGTTTTCTGAGTAAGCCAAGAGCAGACATACCACCCAAAACATGAAAAGTTGGACAGCGAGCAATAAGTCTTACATTCTACTTATACATGCAACGCCATGACCTCTCTCTCTCTCTCTCTCTCTCTCTCTCTTTCTCTCCACACTTTTAGCTGGAACAGGCACCTTCCCAGTATCATGAAAGACAGCTTTATTATACATAAATGTGTTTTCCAAATGGTTATCATCCGGTTCTTCACAGTGAACCATGAAGGCCTCCGTTTGCATCTGTCGATTTCTTGTAAATCGTTGTAAAACGTAGGATAATTTCCAAGTTAATATTGTATAAAAGAAACATTATACAGTATAATTGTCATTACAATGGTTCTGAGTAAACAGACTATTTTTTTTTGTATAAAACAAAACGTGAACGGTATAATTGTCATTATAATGTCTCCTGGCACAAATGCAAGATTGTAATGAAAGACAAGGACACCCCAGCTTGTCCAATTACGATAAAACGCGCATTTTGCACGTCTCGACAATGGCTATGTTTCATGTGAAAATCCGTGATATTTCTCATGTATTCTGCAAACATAGGTTTTGGGTACTCCTTAGAACCGCCTCACTGAGGCGGTTCTAACGAACACACAAAATTTACACGTGTGTTTGCAGTATAAATGGAATGATATGATCGGTTTTCATTAGGGTTTGTCTGTTTGTATTGGACAGTCAACACTGTTTAGGTCATTTTTGAGCCGGTCATTTGACCAATCCACACTTTTCCTTGACAGGCTTACACGATAGCCGTTAACCACTACAGTGCACATTCTTTCGCCAGAAACTGACAACTGCCCTTCTTGGATTAGCGAAAGGGAGAGAATGGTCGTGGAAATGATTTCATGATCAACCTCGACGACAGAATGTTGCCGACCCCAGCAGGTATCGAACCCGCGTCCCCCTGATCACTAGTCAGACGCGCATCCGACTGAGCTACCGAGACCGGACATTTCGGAGATGTGAAAATGCACTTAGTCGCACGGGTGTTATCATAATGAAAAAGACCCATGAGAAAGAAAGAATCAGACCACTCACAGCACCGGCTGGTCGATTGTCACTGAGTGTATGCATGGGAAAAAAGGTGCTGAACGGGGACTTAAATTACATGTATTCAGAATTTTAAGCAAACAGTGCTGACCCTGATCAGGCTTCGCGTTCCGTTGCGTCTAATCTGGGTTTACACTGATTGCTAATGCCCCAGCACATGAGTCCAGTCCATGGTTTTTCGATAATCTTCTTTACCTGTACTAAGATGACATCTCGACGAACAGAATGGCACTCCAAAATAGCTGTTACCTCTCACTAATTCCGCGCGGGTCAATGATAGTTACGTATGTTTGTTTGTTTGAATTGGGGTTTAACGTCCCGGTCAACACTAAATAGGTCATTTTGAAGACGTTGCTTCCAGTTCTGTGGGACCTTTATCCAACATTGAGATGAAATGACATCTCAAGCTTTGCCGTCCAATGAAACCAATAGGGTTTATATGCATGGACGGCCCGACTCGCGCCACTTTGTCTTCTCAGGCTTAGGCGTTCAAAGCGGTTTACCAGTACTCACGTACGGTCGGTTTCAGCTCTGCGTGGAAGCATCATGCAGGCCAATTTATTTCTTCAATCCCCGATAGGTGGGGGCCACGATAGTCACGTATGCATCAGCAATATAAATCTGCTTGTATATATAATGTTTGGGCGATATACAATCGATCCCAAAACGTATCGGGTGCGTATGTACGCCAGTGCAAAGGAGTTCCCCAAGTTTTATACAAATTCTATCTTAAGTAAACCTGAAACCCCCTTGAGACAGCTAAATATGTTTGCAAATCTGTTTTTGCTTTTTGTTTTGTATTTTACTATCATTTCATGAAAAAGTTAATATCGGTGTTCTTTACTTTTTTGTCAGCTTTAAGGAAGTAAAGGACATTAGAGGTGAAGGCAATGATCAGGAATCGATACAAATAACCCACAGCTCCCATCAGAGACACCAGAGATCCCGTTTGATTTATAGAGATGATAGGAGAAAGATGTCGGAAAAGTAAAACCAGGAAAAATAAGGTTTTGCAACTTCCCACTTTACGTCTAATATGTTCTATAAAAGGGTTATCCCTTGGAAGCAAGGAATACACCACAGAACTGAAAATATGAAGTGTATATGTTTTCTGGGCCAAACTAGCTAGTTTCGGCCAATTAGGCCTCATCAGTGACCCTCAGATATTTTCAAAATTCCACAATGGAATCAATGATCCCAAAGGACAAGAAAATATAACTCTTATCATGCTGTTCACGACAACCCCTATCTTTGGAAACAGTGTAGATCCAGATCAGATGGCTTCTGAAGACTGTTTGACATTCAATTTATGAATTTATTGTAGGAATAACTTACAGCAAATAATCTGATTGGTTCAAAGTCAGCAATGGGTGTGGCTAAACTGAATATTCAGCAGGATATGGGTTAAAGCAGAACATGGAAAGCTGAATTCTGTTGGCGCGAAGATCTATTGAACCATGTAAATTTGTCCGAGAAAGGGCTAGTTCGATACACTAAGTGTAAATCGTAGTACCAGACCAGGGTCCGAGGTTATAAAAACTTTTTTCATGCTCAACTCAGCTAGTATACTAGAGATATCCTTTTTGATTTTCTTTAACTAAAGGTATATCGTGTGTGCTCATTTGAACCGCCTCATCGAAGCAAATCTAATGACCAGACACCATGTATACAGTGAAATTCCGCTATTAAAACCACCTAAAATTAAGACTAATCTTGCTTTAGAAAGATTATTTAGTACGTTGCAGTTATTTTTCCTTCGCATTTTCTGCATACAGTGTCCTGATCAGAGACCACCTTTGTGGTCTTTAAGACCACTTTTGAACAGTCCCAAAGCTGGTCTTAATACATGAATTTTACTGTATTTTCAAGATATATTAAGACAATTTCCCCTATATTATACCAAATATATCAAATGGACATGTCTCCCAGGCATCACGAAAACACGCCTATATAATTTTGACCCACTTGAACCCCACTTTTATATAGTAAAACTGGGGTTTCAGGGGGTATACCTTATTTTTCTTATTTCTGCTTTAAAATATAGATTATGGGTACTCGTTAGAACCGCCTCGATGAGGCGGTTCTAACGAGTGCCACAATCTATATTTTGAGCAGAAATAAGAAAAATATCACAATTTTTCATCTTAAAATCTTCATTTTTTCGGCGATAAAAGTGGCAATATATTTGTATATGCATGTTTTCATAATGGGTCTCGAGTTTGAGTTCAAAACTACCGGGATTAACGAGCCATCGGTGTCCGAGGCATCGAAGTATCAAAGAACTAAAAGAAACAACGGGAGGCAAGTACGTCACTATTAGAGTACACATTCAGTTGAAAAACAACACTTACAAGGTTCCTGTACAAATATTTGTTAGATCTGAGGACTTTAAGTGTGTTACGATTACATCTGTTTAGGAAACTGAGA